>OX422212.1:615268367-616468367 GCA_949130495.1 Sambucus nigra | reverse complement strand
AAATTCGAAAGGTGGAGTATAGATCTTTGGGGTGGGTGGGTTATTATTGTTCGTTGTTGGGATAAGTCCTTTAAAAAGGGATACCTTCCTCACCCACTTCTTCTTTTTCATATACCCCACTATCTATATTTTGTTGATTGAGATAAGCTCCCATTGGCATAAATTTGGGTTTCAAGGTAATGGCCATGGACTCATAAAGTTCTTGGTATAAAGTAGTTTCCCTTCAATGAGACAGGTTTGGGTGCCTAGATAATAAGCCAATGCTTGAGATATATATGTATTCTTAAAAGTATTATCAGGGTTTTATAGTTAATCCTTAAGAATCTAAAATATGGATTATTTTTGGGATAAAACTATCAATTTTCTAACTACCCTTGATGTTTGAAGATCAGGAGTTCTAACGCATTCGTTGAGGCTGCAGATATAGAAAATATACTATTGTACTTTACTTTGATTTTGTTCCCCCATTGTATTTTTTATATTGAGGCAATGTCATTGGCACATTGGGTTGAGCATCGTGTATTGAGTGTTGCCTCTTCATATGTGCTTGAGTCTAAATGACTTCTTTTTTTCTAAGAGGGAAGACCCTCATTTTATTGATAGAAAGGTAGAAAAGCCCTACCAATGAGGCATTACAAAGAGATAAAGAGCAAAATTTAAGAAAAAGATAAATTACTTTAGAATCCTAATAGAGGGAATGCCTTGTAAGTCCAATTTATAGAAACCTATGGTAGATTTTGGAAGATCCTTAGCTGAAGAGAAGATTTTGAATTGTTTATTGTCAATTTCATGATTGGACAAGCAGTCAGCAACCTTATTGGCCTCTCTCCAATAATGAGAGAAGGAGATGTCCATATCTAATTCCTTTATTTCTTTAAGAATGTCCAAGAGAGACCAAGGTGGATTTGGTATGATACCCTTGAGGATAGTTTAAGGGAGATTGAGCCTAATCTTGTTACGGAACTTGAACCTTGGCAGACCTTGATCAAGGTTATGAAGCTAACAATAAACCGCGAATCGCTCATCCTTGAAAGATGTAGACAGAAACTCCAATATGGATATGTTAGTTGATGTTTGATGGATATTCTCTTAAATTTTATTATTTCTTGAGGATGAGGTGTGATAAACTCTTTGAGGGGACCTTTCTCTTCACTGATTGGGTTTTGTGGAGTGGAGTGTCGACTTGATCTGATGAGTAAGTCGACCTATTTATCTCAAGAGAGTAAGAATTATGTCTGGGCTTCTTTTTTAGCTTTCTCTGGATGAGACAAAAGGTTAGGCAAGGATATAGGGAGGGGAGCGGAGAGTGTTACATTTTGGGGCCATCACCCTAGTCCAATCAAAGGCTGACCTAGTTTTAGGCTCTTATGAGCTTTGCTCAAAGTGCGAAACATAAAGTCATCTATCCATCATATGGCTACAGCAGAGTTCAGGGTAGGTGTGGGGATTTCTGCCACTGTGGACAGGACTTGTCTATCTACCTGGTCAAGGGTATCATGTGATGATTTCATATACATAGATGATCTTAACCAAATTTCATTATCGGAGGTTATTTTTTGGTGCTCGTCCCAGTTATAAGAGGTTTCAGGTTGTTTTGGGTTTATTTTTCTCACAAGGTGAGATCCTACTGACAAATATTTAGTGAGTCAATGGTGACACTACATAGTCCAGGCCGTTAAAATTTCCATGCGTATGGTTATGGGGAATAGAGTCGACCAATTCCATCTTGACGGTATAAATATAACTTCGACAGGTGGACCTTTTGGCAAAAAATAACCTCAGCGAGTCATCTCATCTTGAAGTTCGATTACGTCAACTGTATGGGTTTCATCAAGGCAAGTATTCCCATAGCTGCGATTTATATTGGTGTAGTGGTGGGTCTAAGGCGACACCCCAAATACGAAGAGGTCTAATGCTAATTGTATAACGAGTAATTTAAGCTCACTATATGGATGAACGAAATATTTATAGTTTGACTGACTTTGGGAAATTTTGTTTTAACCTCTATGTTACTACAGATGGTACCTTTTATTTCTAGGGGAAAATCATGTCATCTAGTGGATTGGATACTTTGGTATACATTGGTTTTGGGTTGTCTGAGCTCTCCCTTTCTGTTGAAGAACTAGAGGGGTGGTTCTTCATATTAAAGACTTAGATGTAAACTTTTCATGATATGGCCTCATTTTTTCATACGACGGGTCCAGTGTTCATGTTTCTCAAGTCGCTCAATCTCTGTAGTGGTAACTCTATATCCAATCCCAAACTTGTAATCCTAGTTGTTAGGGACCTGAAAGGACATGGTTCCTTGTTCGTGAAGTCTTAATCCTTTTCCCAGTGAGTAATCCCATTATTTCATCATTTCCCATATTTGGGGGTTGAGGACAAATTCATCTCTAGGCCCTGAAGATGTGTCCCCTCGGTGATTAAGAGAAGGTCAAAGAAATATGTAATTCCCTGCTCTAAAAAATGGGTATAGTAGATATGTTCAGGCTCAAGGGCTGAAGGTCTTTTGTTAAAGGTGGTGTTTTTCATGGTGGGGATTAGTTTTGATTTTGGATCGATTAGTAAAAATTGTCGATATTTTATCCTCGGCATCCATTTTTATCATGTAAATACTGGCGAGAAGGAAGACTCATGACTCAGGTCCTTTAGGAGGGTTTTAGCAGTCATCCCGTGTTATCAGTCGTATTCGAATTGGAATATTATTTGGGCAACCATGACCTTTTGATTCTTATGGACTAATTTCCATCTCTCCCTTGAAAGACTCATGTTCGTGACATAGGCTATGGGGACTGAGTTATGCGGATGACCGATGTTAAGCATAGTGGAAAGGATCATAAGTATAGTTCGATTCTTTTTATTTATTACCATCAAAATCTCCATTGCGGTGTTACATGACCAGGCGATGATGTAATCGGTGTGATTACATTGTGGAAGAGGAAGTGCTTGTCTCTCGATCTCCCACTTGCTTGTAAAGTCGCGTTATCAGTTTGGTTAGGTTGATTATTTACCCTAAAGTTGTTAGACACCATATCGTCTTTTGGTCTCACACCCCAGGTTTAGGCCTAAGTCTAGGTGTATTTTTTGCGAGGGGTTGTCGCTTGTTCAGAGTCTCTAGTTTGTTTTATATAAAAATAAACGAAAAAGGTTTGGGTTATCTCTTTCGGGTTAATCCTAAGGCAGATTTAGGTTTGCAAATGTCCAAATATTTTTTTTTGAGGTTAGAGAACCGGGTTACTAGTGGAGAAGGTGTTAGGCACCCCACTTATTCTTTATGCTTCCTTAATTATATGCTTACTATCTCTCTTTACATTATGTGATTACTTTTTAGTTAATTTTAGAACATTTTTAGATACCTTAGTTGGGGAATCCCTTAAAACGTAGATAGGTTCTTGGCTATGAAAATGGTATAAGTGAGTGGTGTATGAATGTCACTTAAATCGATGTGGGTACACAGGAGTGTTTGTGCGTGAATTAGTATTTTGGTTAATGGGTGGTCATTAATCTGCATGTAAGTGTGCGAGAAAATCGACTTGGGTAACAGGTGGTCGTTAGTATGTGTAGGTGTGAGGGATCTCGGCTTATATGATAGGATGCCATTAGTAGTGTATATATGTGTGTGTGTAAAATCGTTCTTGAGATAGTTTGATATCTTGGTTATATTATATGAGAGAGAGGATATAAGTGGTTAGATATGGGAGCATATCCGTGAGGACAATACATTAAAATACATATTGTCGAGGCGTGTGCCCATGAGAAGGACTCAGCGGTGCGCCTAGTCCCCATTTAAACATGAGATCAAAACGTATTTAGTTCAGTTTGTGATTAGTGATGATGTTGTCATAAGCACCACCAGATCAAGATGATACTATGAAAAACTTAAACTCAATCACAACACAACAATGGAGATGGATATATGTATATACAAAAGAAGGAGATGAGGATAAGAAGATGAACTCAATAATTTAAAGTGGTTTAGCCAATTAGGCCAACATCCACTGTGTGAGTGTGTGATAAATCCACTAAACAAGGTCACTAATGGCCATGGATACAATACTAAAGCTCTCTCTCTCTTCTGTATACAATTGGACATAGTTCTGTTAGGGTTATGAATCAAGGATCCCTTTTCATGGAGAAGATAAAGTGTATATGTAGGGCTTGGGTGGTGTTATATACCCCCCAAGCATGTAATTAGCATGTGCATGAGGAAACTCCAAATAAGATGTAGACACCTATCTTTGGCACATGGGCACAATAATGATGCAATATTCCCTCACGTGAGGGAATGATCTTATTATAACAAAATTTTCCACGTATGTATACATCTTCTGTACTTGCATGTGCTCGTGCTGCTGGGTATTATCCGCTGTGACCTCAGTTTGAGAGTATACGAGGTTGCTAACCCTGATAGGATGGTCCATGCTCTGTTATAAGTATGACCTCGACTAGATAGATCGGGTCGAGGTTAGATTAACTGGGTTGCTCCTGTTATCGGTTGGGGTAGAGTACGAAGATGGTGCTGGCTAAATAGGTGATGCTCTCGTAGTCTCAGTTTTCCATATGGACGAGGCTAGTTGAGGCATGGCCGACCCTTATCGGGATGAACATGCCAATGACATGTGGGTATCTTATGAAAACTCGTCCATGAGATGTAACACCACTCATCCTAAGAGACAAGGGTACACTTTGGCCATATCAATCACCCCTAGCCCTTAACCTTATGTATGAATAGGAGGTTGAGGGTTACGAGTTGCTAAGGGCATGATGAGACGTCTCTTACGTGTTGGCTTCATAGGCCCTGGTACATGAATGGGTGACACATGTCACTGTCCTGATTGCGTGGCGTCTTCCCCAAGTAGGGTTTGGTGGGTGTGCACTTGGGGTTTTTCACCCTCAATGATGACATTATTGGGGAGTGTGCATAATCATTAGGGGTTTAAAAGCCCCAAAAATATTGTAATTCTCTTTCTTCCCCAAAACATCCATTGCGCTTCTTCTTCTCCTATAAAAAAAAGCTCCATAGCTTCCTAAATGTGCAAAAATTGCAAGCCTTTCCATCTCAGGTCTCTTCCTGCCATTCCCACTATTACAAGAGTTTGAGTTTACTCAGGTAACCCTCTTCACCTTAACTTTCTTCATTTTTATCAACTCCAATCATTTTTAAAAAATTTCCATTAGCGTTTTGGTTTTTCGGTGGTTGTCTTGCCATTGTTGGGGGATCTTTTAAGTTGAGAGAGGGTTTTGTTGGTGGTTTGGTGTGTAATTGAGTGACTGTGAGGATTTTTAGGGTGAGGCTGGTAGTTTTTAGGTCTCCAGGCATCCTCCAGTCACCATCTCCGGTGGTTAAGGTTAGTCTTGTTGTTGGGGAAAACCTTTTGAATTTCCAAGGTTTAATCCTTAAGTCAAACTGTAGTCAAACCTTAAGTTATTTGCTCTTTCCTATTTCACCCAAATGTAGCCTCGTCCTTCGGATGCTACAAACCTTGTAAAAATTCACAGAGGACTTCCCTAATTTGAGAGAGAAGTTCTTTGATAAGATTAGGCAAATAGAGGAAGCCCAAGTTGAGAGTCGAAAGGCTGAGGCTTTTCAACCCGACCTATCTTTCCACCACCCTTGACTGTAGTATACCCCCAAGTCACTGAGACTTGTGAACCAATCTCAGAGTCCTCCATGGACGACCCCGTGTTCATCTCTCAACAAGTCAAGAGTGTGGATTCACACGAATAGGCTATGGATTGCTCCCCTGCGCTAAGTGCAGGGTTTGACATTGAAAAAGTTTCCTCCCGTGACTCATCTTCTAGAGGAGCCGAGTCATCAAAATATACTGATTCTATAGAAATATTAGAATCCAACATCCCATTCCCCCTCCAATAAATTCCATTCCACTATCGACCGCGACTGGGGCCGAGGTTGCTGAGAGGTTCCCTAGTGGTGACCCAGGCAATCCTGAGGTCGATGTCGCAATTGGTAGTGATGAGGAGAGAGAAGTTGATACCTCCATCGCTTCTGAATATGATAGTAATGTCTTTGAGGCTGATTTCTTAGTCTTTGGACACCTCTACATTATAGATCAATTATTTTTATGAGGGTAACTCTTAAGAATGAGAGAGCCTTTGACGGATGGGATGACGAGATCTGCGTCTATGAGCAGATGTTCAAGTTAAGTTTTTGTCTTCCTATTCATCCCATACTTCGAGCAATCCTTGACCATATAAACCTTTCCCCTTTTTAGATGTCGCCAAATGCGTGGAGAGTGATGATTGGGTCAATCGCCCTTTGGAAAGTTGTACATCAAATTGACCTTCCAGTTCACATATTTCTTGGTTTCTACACGCCATCGTCTTCCAAGACTCATCCAGGATACTACCATTTTGTATCCAGGAAGTCTGAAAAAAAAACTTACTGGTAACTCAGATCTCCAACCATAACTAGAAACCTCGATACTTCTTCATTTCAGGTGCTTAGGGGTTCAGCCCTAACCAAGCCTGCGGGACATCTGCGCCTAGGACTCCTCTGAGGTGGGCCAAGGCTCCCATATCGGCCAAAAATGACCCACGATTGAGACCTGAATCCTACGAGAATATAAACAAGCTCGGTAGACAAGGTGACAAAGGTCGTCTTGTAAGGTTTGAGCATCTGATAACCCCATATTACCTTGCTCAGACAGGTCTGGGGGGTGGCCCCCTGATTGAACTTCATAAGTTATTTTGTTATTATTTCTAAATGATGCCTCATAATTTTGTATAGACAATACACTGATTCTGAGACCTTTCTTTTGCAGAGTGTCCAGAAGGAATTTTGAACGATCTTTGGAAGATGTCGGACCCTAACATGAGCAAGCTCATTGACAGACGTGGTAAAAAAGCTGCACCTCCAACTTCCCTACCGAAGAAGATTATCAGCTCTAGTAAGATCGATGGTGCTGGGAAGAAGAGGAAGGTTCCCCCAACTGACCCAACCTCTACCCAACCTTCCAAAACTCCTTGTTCCAATCGTGCCATCCCCATTTCGACAGATGATGCTCTCGCTGCTTGTCTATCGTAGTTGAAAATAAGTGATGATAGCATCATAGGCCATAGTCTGAAGGCTAATAACACCCTCGACTCCATGATCTAAAATGATGATAAGCATTTACTCCAGTCCATGGACATCCCTTTGCTGGCCGAATTTTCCCTTCACCGAAATGTCTAGGTAACTTCAAGAATTTTTACAAGTTTTGTCACTTCATTTCCTATGACATATACTTAAGTTTCTTCCTCTTATATTGCAGGGTGCGAATTCTCTTCACTGCTTGGACAACTGAACCCTGAAGAGGGTGCCCTTGATCCAAAAGGGCCAAGACGCTGAGAAATTAGAGAAGGCCTGGAAGGCTGTTCTTGAGAAGGTTAGGGGGACCGGAAGAAGTAGAGGGACCTGGTCACCAATCTGAAGGCCAAGCACGAGAAGGCTCTCAAGGATAAAGATAAGAGAAGAAAGGCCAGTATTGTTAAAGCTATCCTGGCCGAGGCTAAAGATCAAATCATTGTCAACTAAAAAGTGTTGTGGACTTCGACTTTGATTATCTTCAAAGGGGCATTAGGGCTGCTGGACGACGGGCTGCCCTTAAGCATGTTAAGACCGAATGCCTATCACCAGATGACTTCGTTGGCCTTGGTTTTGGTGACCTTTGTCTCAGAGCTACTTTGTCGAAGGTTAAAAATGATGTTGCTGCCCCTGCCGAGACTATCCCTCTGGAGGTGATAGAAAATATTGAGGAGCTAGTTGACTATGACGATGGTGCTGAGGTCACAAACCTCGAAGTTAACGAGACTACTAATGCCGGTGATGGGTCGGCCCCGACGAAAGGTGCGATTCAGCCTTGAAGGCTCCTAGATTATTTTTTTTATTAAGTCATTTAGCCCTAAGGGATTTTGTATTTATGAATTCTATTATCTGTAACCTCAGATATTATCAATGGATGAATGTTTGCCTTCCATATGCTTTCTATTATTTTTCTATCTTGTGCTTGATGTCTTTTGAAGTACGATACCACCAACTAATGATGTTTGGAATCACATTAAAATCACTCACATATCACCACATCACCAAACTAATGATGTTTTAGGTCTGAGATCACCAAACTAATGATGTTCATCTCGTACTCACCAAATTAATGACATTTAAGGTATGAGATCACCAAACTAATGATGTTTCATATCTTCTTCACCAAATTAATGATGTTTAAGGTCTGAGATCACTAAACTAATGATGTTTCATCTCATGTTCACCAAATTAATGGTGTTTAATGTCTGAGATCACCAAACTAATGATGTTCCATCTCATATTCACCAAATTAATGATGTTTAAGGTCCGAGATCACCAAACTAATGATGTTTAATCTCATTTTCACCAAATTAATGATGTTTAAGGTCTGAGATCACCAAACTAATGATGTTTCATCTTTTATTCGCCAAACTAACAATGTTTAAGCAATGAACCACACCCAAGTGATTTTTAATTTGGACTCACCAAATTATGGTGTTATGCCATACTCCCTCTCGTCATTTTGAGAGTGCATGGTTGAGCATCGTCTCGTACATGCACTTTCGTCTCGGCCGAGAGAGGTTACTTTTTTCGCCAAGTATTCACCAAATTAATAATGTTTTAATAATTAATATGTCCCTTCTTGGTGTTATTGAAAGTCCATGGATGGGGTCGGCTCCTTTTCCAGGTTATCATTTCACGAAGGTTGGGTTGTTGCTATCCCACCACGAATGATGTTTTATAGATTTTAAGGGTACTTAAAACAAATCATTCAAGACAAAGTATATAAGTTATGGGGGAACAATCCATCTTCATTTTTCTCATTCATAATAAGCCTTTTTTACAATGATTCATAATGAAAAGCTCATATACATTGATCTAATGGTAGTACCTTTTTAAGTGGTCAACATTCCAAGGGTTGGAGAATGGTTCCCTTTCTAGGTTCTCCAGCCTATAGGTGCCCGAGACTACCTCCTCAGTAACCCTGTAAGGACCATGCCAGTTGGCATGAAGCTTGTTTGGTTTCTGCCAAGTATTCTTTAAAACGAGGTCTCCCACTGCTATCGACCTCGGTTTTATCCTCTTATTGTAAAACTTGGTCATCCTTTACTGATAGGCTGCCACTCTGACCTTAGCATCCTCTCTTATTTCTTCAATCAGATTTAGGTCAAGTCTTCTCTCTACAATATTTCCCTTAAGGTCATACGTCTGAACTCTGTTGGTACCATAGCTTCTGATCCATAAGCTAATATGAAAGGGGGTTTCCCTTATTAGCATTTAGCTTTCATTTGATAAGCCCATATCACTGCATCTACCTCTTTAGTCCATTTCCCTTTAGCATCTTCCAACCTTTTCTTGATTCCATCAAGAATACTTCTATTGGTGACTTCAGTCTGACCATTGGCCTGGGGTAGGTCAGGCGATGAGAAGAACTATTTGATGCCGACCCTTTTACAATAATTTTCTGGGGAGATATTTTTGAACTGGGTACCATTGTGTGAAATTAGTGTATTCGGCAAGCCGTATCTGCAAATGGTGTTCTTCTACATGAACTGAAAGGTCTTCTTTTCTGTGATCTTAATCATAGCCTCGGCCTTTACCCACTTTGAAAAGTAGTCTATCGCCATAATCAAATATTTGTATTTGCCCATTTTCCTTGGCAGATGTCCAACCAAATCAATCCCCCATATTACAAATGGCTATGGTGAGGTGATAGACGTCATAGGTTGATGGGTCTTATGAGGGATAGTGGCAAACCACTAGCACTTATCGCACTTCTTTACGTATTCGATCGAGTCCTTAGCTTGGGTCAACCACCAATATCCTTGCCCCCCATATGGCTTGAGCAAGATCCTTCGTGAACGTCCTTTAAAATTTAATCTACCACGGATGGGTGGACACATCTGAGCAGAGGCAAAAGAAACCCCTTCTTGTATAATACGTCCCCTAGGATAGAGAACTTAGCGGATTTATATCTCAACTTCCTTCTTTCGGCCTTAGATTCCGTTAAGCTACCCTCTTTGATATACTGAATAAGGGGGTCCATCCAAGATGGTCCCAGGTTTAAATTGAAGCAAAAATTCAACTTCGCATCATCCTCCTCTATTCTAAGTTGAGAAAGGATTTCTATTGGCACCAATCTCTTAGACTATGTCCATGTTCTTAAGGCTAACCTTGCCAGAGCGTTGGCTCGAATATTATCCAACCGAGTCACCCTTTTGACTTTGATCTCACCAAAGTCCTTCATCCTCTTCCTCACTTTTGCTAGGTATCTTGTCATTATGTCGTCTTTGGCTTCATAAATCCCAAAGACCTGATTAACCATAAGCTGAGAGTCGCTATGGACTAAAAGTTGGTCAATGTTGAGAGCTCTGGTGAGGGAGATTCCGTATATGAGGGCCTCATACTCTGACCCCTTATTGGAAGCCCTAAAATTAAACCTCAACGCGTACTCTATATTTGTTTCGTCCGGGGTCGAATCGATCAGGTCAGCCCCACTCCTATTTTCACAAGATGAACCATCAACAAACAAGTTCCACAGTGCCCCTTCTGAAAATGGCTCTTCTTCAATAACTCCAGTCTTGAGTAAAAACGTATCAGACTCGGCTATTGGAGGTCTCTCCATTATTGTCTTGAACTTTTCCAGTTCGGTACGGATTTTGGCCGACCTTTCAATATTGTCTGCTTCTTCACTATCAGGCTTGTCCTAGGAAAACTCTGCCACAAAGTCTTCTAGGGCCTGCCCCTTGATTGCCACCCTCTGCTAATAGATTATGTCATATTCTCCTAGCTCAATGGCCCATGCCATTAACCTACCTAATTTCTCAAGTTTATGGATGACTTGCCTAAGGGGAGAGTCCGTCAAGAAAACCATTGTATGAGCTTGAAAATAAAGCTTCATATTTCTTGAAGCATGGATGAGGGAATATGCCAATTTTTTCCATCTTAGGATACCTCTGTTTAGCCCCCTAGAGGTCCTTACTGTTGAAATACACTAGTCTTTATACACCCTCATCATCTCGTACTATCGTAACGCTGATAGCCGACTCAGACCTGGCTAAGTAAAGGTAAAGTTTCTCTCCTTGGATAGGATGAGACAGTAAAAGTGGATAGCCGAGATAAGACTTCGGATTCATAAAAGCTTTATCGCATTCCTCATCCCACTTAAAAGCTTTTTTAAGAATCTTAAAAAATGGAAGTCATTTATCAATGGCTCTTGAGACAAACCTGTTTAATGCGCCTACTCGTTCGGTTAGCCTCTGAACTTCCTTGATGTTCCTTGGTGTCTTCATCTCTAGTAGGTCCTTTATCTTCTCTGGTTTGGCTTATATACCCCTCTAATTGACAACAAAACCCAAGAACTTGCCAGCTCCGATGCCGAAGACACACTTGGCTGAATTGAGCTTCATTTTGTACTCATCCATGGTGTTGAAAGTTTTTTCAAGGTCGACCACATGCGTTTTAGATTTTAGACCACATGCGTTTTAAGGTCGACCACAGGGTATGTAGCCCCAGCGTTCTTCAAGTCGAAGGGCATAACCTTATAACAATAGGTCCCCTTATTGGTAATGAAGTTTATCTTCTCTACATCATTCGGGTCTATAAAAATTTAGTTGTAGCCAGAGTATGCATCCATGAAACTCATTAATTCATGCACTGCCATAACATCTACCATCTGATAAATTCAAAGGAGAGGGAAACTGTCTTTAGGACAAGACTTGTTCAAATCAGTGAAGTCCATGCACATTCTCCATTTGTCACTGGCTTTAGGAATTGTGACAGCATTTGAAAGCCATTCAGGGTATATCACCTCTCTGATGAACTCGGCATTCTCCAGTTTTTAACCTCGTCCATAATAACCTTATACTTCTCCCTCGAGTAGATTCTCCTTCTTTATTTTATCAGCTTGGCTCCCTCAACGACGTTCAACTTGTGAGATATTAATTTTGGGTCAATCCTAGGCATATCATCGTGACTCCACGCGAAGATGCTTTGTCTCTTCCTAAAAAATCAATAAGCTCATCCTTGATTTCCTATTTTAGGGCTTTGCCAACCTGGACGGTTTTTTCTGGCTCGTCCTCATTGAGGATGATGGGTTCTACCTCTTTTGTGGCCTCTCCTTTCTATAGGTTTTGTCTCGTCTCTGGGATCAAGGGTGTCAAGTTTTTATTTGGTGGTTGATCTTTTGTGTGCTTCTCTCTCCTCTGTTGAGTTAAAATAGCATTCTCATGCTGATGTTTGGTCATCTTGAACTTACCCTACCCCATATGGAGTCAGGAATTTTATCATTTAGTGGACCATTGAAGGCACGGCCTCAAACTCATTGAGAGCTACTCGTTCCAATATGAGGTTATAAGTCGATAAGACGTTCTCATCCATAACAAAAAAGTTGATCTTCTTAGTCAACCTCTTTGGCCACTCGTCTCCTAATCTAACATCCATTTCGTACATCCCCAAAGGGTGAACCTTTTCTCCATTAAATTCAATCAAAGGGTGATGGTACGGAACGAGCCTGGCCCGACTAAGTCCTAAGCCTTTGAAGCACGACCAGAACATGACATCTGCAGAGCTTCCTCCATCAACCAAGATTTTCATCACCTCACACCCATGTACTTTGGTGTTAATGATGAGCGTGTCATCATGAGGAGCCCGGATACCCTTGAAATCTAGTCTTGAGAAGACGACTATGAGGGTCTGATATCCATTTTCTTCCTCTTCTCGGGCTTAACATCAATAGAGGCTGAGTTTATAACCTCGACCTTGGTTATTGCCTTATCTTTGGCAATGTGCACCTTGTGGTCGGCGACCTCAGAGCCTCTTCTTGCTAGTCCTCTACAGATCATGCCCACACCAAATGAGATCATATTGAACTTCTTTACGAGTATGGTATCATCCTTTGGTGGGAGATCCGCATCATCACTGTCATCATCTGAAGGTTCATCATGCTTGGTTCAAGCATCCCTATACACCAATCATTTATCCTCTTTCTAGGGTAGTCTTAGCCTTTGTCATCTCAGCCTCGACCTGATCCATCCTTATCAACATATTTCCTCAACTTGCCAGATTTCAACATTTTTTCTATCTCATGTTTGAGGGTGAAGCATTTATCGGTGATGTGCCCGTGATCTTGGTGAAATTTGCACCAAAGATTTCTATTCCTCTTGTGAGGAGTCATCTTTATCTTCTCTATCCACCTAAGAGATCTGTTATTTTTTTCTATCTCATTCAGAATGTGTTCACAGCTAACTGTTAAAGGCGTATAGTCCGTAAACTTGTCAACTATCGGCCTTTTCTTGCTATCCTTCCCCTTGGACTTCTAACCCTTCCATCACTGTGGGCTCTTTTTTCTTCATCTTCTTTAGAGGATATGGTATCCTCTGTGTTCATGACTCTCCCAGACATATCCTGGAGTTCATCCACGAACTTTGAGGGTCCTCGGCTAACTTTCATAGTAGCTTTCCTTTCTAAGGACCTCCCATAATGGTTTTCATCGTGATACTTTCTTCGTAGTCTTCGACTTCTAGCTTATCCTTGTTAAAATAGGCTATATATTCCCTGAGAGTCTCGTCCTTTCCCTATTTGATGTACATCATGTGGGTCATTTGCTTCCTAGGTTTTGCCCCAAAGAAGAAATTATGGACAAAACTATCGGTCAACTGCTTAAAATTTCCTATAGAGTTCTTAGTAAGGGAGGTGAACCATACGTGGGCTGCCCCTGTCAACGTGCTTGAGAATTCTTGGCATCTCATCTCACCTGATATTGAATAGATATCGGAGGCCAACTGATACATTTCCACGTGATGCACTTAATTCTTGATCCCGTCATACTTCAAAGTAACTATCGGAGGTTTGAACTTGGTTGGGGTTGGGTAGTTCAGTATTTTTGCCACAAATAGATATTGTTTAGCATATCCCCTATGTAAGAGCTCTCATCTTTTTATGATATCCCCTATTTTATTTTCTAACCTCTGTATGGAGTCGTTCCAGGGCTTGTCTACTTCAACGTCGGCTTTTGAAGGAATAGCATTTTCCCCGATGATTTCTCTATAATCTGGTCAAGCTGATCGTTCTTTATTAGCCGGATGGGCTGAGGGTGCCCTATCTGGACACCTAGGCCGTCTGATGACCTCTCTTTGCTCCTCCTTATCTTGGGGAGGTCTGCTGTCATATATCCTCTCATTTTTTCTTAAACTAGCAACACTCCTTGATCTGGACATATAGTAACTCATATTTCCTTGAGGGTCCAGCCTATCAAAGGCCGACCCTCTGCTTAGACTGTCTAAGGCTGATTGCCTTAGTCCATAGTTTCGATTGGGCCTACGTCCCTGCTCTGCCAAATAGAATGCACAGTTTTTTGGATATCTCATGAGGTTCCCAACATTCAAATTCTCCCTTTTCATTGTCAAGGTCATCCCCGACTAAGTCATCACGGAGTTCTTGACCTTGCCTCCCCAGGTATAAATGCCTAGGATCAGCAACATCTCTGCATCTCTAACATGTTAGAAGGCCTTTTTTTGGATCCTAGGGTGGTCCCCTAGCTTGCTTACCTGGTTCGCCTTCTCTGGCGGTCGGAGTTACAAATTCTACTCCAGCGCCACTAGTCCTGGCCGCGAAATTATGGCTAAACATAGCAAATTGGATTTTCATTTGTTGTTGGCTAGCAATGAGGGAGAGAGAGTTCTATCTCCACCTCATCCATCTTTGACTGGGGGGGTGCTTGGCTAAATCTTACACCCCCTCCATGTGGTGGTTCCAGTTGATTCTTAAGTGGGGGAGGTGGATCCATTGCCATTGGTGTAAGATGTTTGAGCTATGAGGTGGAGAAGGAGATCTTAAATGATAAACAATATATCCTTCAATGGTGAAAAAACTCCACAAAGAGGGAGGAATGGTTCACCACCAGAGACTCTGATGAGTATAAGCTAAAGTATGGAAGAGATAGTTATCCTCATTCCCACGGACGGTGCAAGATTGATGATGTTGTAATCATCACCACCAGATAAAGATGAGACTATGAATAGTTTAAACTCAATCACAGCACAACAATGGGTATGGATATATTGATAGGGGGAGAAATGGTATCTAAACCTATTATACTCGTATCTTAGTTTGGGGGAGATTTATGTTAGGGGGAGACGTCTTTCTAAGTTGATCATAGTTGATAAAGGGAGAGAATTAATTTAGGGGGAGTACCTAATTTTACTTGCATTAAATATTTTGATATTCCCTATGCGTGTAATGTGTTTGCTTAAGTGTGTAGGAATTATTTTATATAGCAACAACTTTCAACGACAAAGATTGTTGATCCTTTGGTTTGTTTGAGTCAAGCATTGTATTTTTAATTTGCGTGGGACTTTTTATTAGTCTAGTAGAGCTTGATGGCCCTTTAGAATTTTTGTTGGTTTTTGTCCCGGAATTGCCAAAGGGGGAAATTTGTAAGGACGCAAATTTCCAATTGAGTCTTTTTGTAATACCTCGTAATTTTATTAACTCTTTTTAAGGGATTAATTGAATTAAATGAGAATTAATTGGGCATTAATCCGGGTATAAATACTAGCGAGATGTGAGTTGGTATTTGATTATGATGTTAAAATTTAATATTTCTGATTATGTATGGTAATACATGAGTATTGAAATTATTAAAGTTGTCACGAAACTGAAATACGACAATTTGGAAATTTAGTTGGGACGCGCGTGTCAGTCGCGTCAGGAACAAAATTATTAAAATTAAAAAGTGAATTATATTTTTATCAACTGAATGGTCATTTTGAGTGCGCCAACGTGTCCGGAAGGGTCGAAATAGTCAGAAAACACTAGCCGGGGGTTTAGTTTGGGTCCCGAGGCACTTTTAGGCCAAACCGACAACCTAGAAGGGCATTTTGGTAATTTTAAAAATATGGGAATTAAAACCCACGAATTTTAGGGTTAAATAATATATTTATATTGAACCCACTAAGTCCATTATCAGCATTAGGTGAGTTAGAGGGCTACGGGAGTTAAAGGGAGAGTTTGAAGAAGTTTCAAAAGAAACCTCCAACCACCATCACCATCACCATCCTTGAGAGAATTCTGTAGAGAAAGGGGAGAATTCAACCTTCATTCACCAGCATCAACTCAAAAGAAACAAATCTAAGGCAAGTGTTTTGATGTCGTTATTTGCATTGAATATTTCCTCCATGTATAGTGTAGAAAACTATTTATGTCTTGGAAATTTTGATGAAGAATACCCAATGGGATTATTGTGAAAATTTGTGATTTTGGGTAGGAATTTGCATGTAGAATGATTATGGACGAATTTAATATACAAAACATAACTTTTGATGACCTGAAATCGGATTAATGAGGAGTCTTTTGATGAAATTAAAATTATGGGTTCAAGTTCATAGGGTTTGGAATAAGAATTGGGGATTTATGGTTTTGGCATGTTAAATTGTAAGATTTGGCCCAAAAGCATGTTAAGGAATGATCTAGGGTGACTAAAAATAGTTTACATACATTAAAAACGTATTTGGATAGTCTTAGGGTCGATTTAGAGAAGAGGAGAAAGAAGAAAAATCAAATTTGGAAAATTCTGGGCGCAGTCTGCCATCTCGTTAGAAGACCTGCCCAGATCGTTCGAACGAGCTTGTAACGAGATGACAGTACCCCTTTTAACTAGTTGGTAGTTCGTTCGAAGCCTTTCGTTCGAACAACACTCGTTCAAATGACCTCGTTCGAACGAGATTTCTAACGAGTTGACAGAATGGCCTTTTTGGCCTATTTTATTTTAAATGTCCCGTAGACTTATTTAATGGAGTAATAACCTTCCCTTATTGTCTAGTGAGTATATTTGGGAGATTGGGGTACGTTGAGGAGTAAAACATAGAACCTTGTAGTAAATTGAATGACTCTTATGAATTAGGAAACGAGTGCCTAATTACGACGTGAGAAGAGTTGACCACTTTAATGTATATAAACCGGGGACTTATAAGTGTACGATATTAATAATGATACAAGAACGAGAAGTATGCCTCTATTAATATATTGAGATATCTAAGATGTGCGAATGCTTAGTATATGTAGTTATCTGTGTATAACATACCTACCGTACTTGCTATCATGGGAGGTCGACGTTCGATCAGGGCCATCTAATCTTTGTGTGCCTACGGGGGGGATTTAGATTGGTACCTCGAGGACATAGGTCAGAGAAGGACTTATTGAGAAGTTAATAAGTCTGCTGATCATGGGAGCGTAGGTATGTGCGTGACCCATGTGATGTGAACTATGTTCGCCTCCATTATGTGTGATTGTTGTCATTGAGAACGATTCCTGAGAGATTCGGAATGCGTGGTCCTAATGTACGTGATGTACCGAGATTTGATAGCAGAGTATGTGGGCACCGCAGCTTAGTCTCGGGGTGCTAGTATTGTATATTTATGATGAGAATAATATACTGTAAATTAAAATGCATTGTTATGTATAAATGTGAGTATAAGTAATAGTAACGTTTTCGTACAGATAAAAATGGAAACCCTCTAGTAGGTAGTATTACTAATATGGGAAATCGAGAAGAAATGTAAGACACTCTGTTTAAATGAAGATGCCGAAATTAAATCGTGAAACGTATAAAAATGTTAGATTTTATATTAGACTAGTTAAGTTTGGAAATAACTAGAATGGGTACGGGTACGATAGGAGTGCACAATTAGTTGAGAGGTGAGGAACTCATGTGAGTGCACACACTATCATGTATTTTATATTCACAGTTTAATGATATTAAACACTTGCTATTTTTAAACTATTTTCACAATCGGGATCTGACCCGTTTGCTTTCAACTCTATTTTTGTAAAACCTTTTAGGTGCCCAGCCACAAGGACACCAAGCATAGGAGTTCCATTCAGGTGATGTACTGTAGCTGCTGTGGAAGTTACAGGACCTTGACGGTAGACACCTCCATTTTCGATCTTGACTCTATATTATCAGATTTTCTCATCCGTTGGGCATGTCGCCCTATTTCCTTTTAGAGATACTTTATCTATTAAGTTATTTCAGATTTTTGGGTTGTAATTAATTTAGTGATGCAGATTTGGTAATTGTTTATTTCAGTACTCGGATTGTTGTGAGGAGTATTCCTCCAGTTTCATTATTTTTTTATAGTTATTCTATTGTGACTATGTTGTGGTGGTTATGTTAGCATTTCATAATCTACATGTTGCATGTTAATAGGATTTAATTAAAATTGACAACTCACTTTTTAAATATTAGGTGGCTAGTAATGTTTAAAAATGTTTTCGACAGTGATGCTATGAACTGAACCAACTTAGCATTTTGTATTAATTTGAGTAAAGGAGTAGCTACTCAGTATTTAATTAGTCGGGGTGTCACAGGTGGTATCAGAGCATCAGGTTCTAGTGTCCTTAGGATCTGTACGGCTTATTATGTTTCCGCTGAGCTTTCTTTGGTGTAGAGCCCTATATTTTAGGACTGTTGTATTCTTTTATGTATGCTTCGCTCTTCAGTTATTTTGAGATAATAACTGTGAACTTATAAGACTTTACTCTCATTTCAGATGCCTCCATGATGTGCACAGTGAGTTCCTAGGGATGCTCAGCCCGAGCCACAGCCTGCACCAGTTCAAGGCACCATGAATGCCGTAGAGGTTGTAGCTATTATAGCCCAAGCGATAAATGTCGCCCTCGCAGTTCTGCAGCAGGCACCACCTCAGGCACCGATAGCCGTGCCAGTTCCGGCTCATGCATTCCCGTCTTCTTGGGAACGCGTTCGCGATGCTTTTCAGAAAGCGCACCCTCCGGAGTTTGCAGGTAGCTCCGATAATATTGTGTCCAGTCAGTGGAGGAAGGACATTCAAAGGCACTTAAGGATGTACGAGTGCACGGATGTTTAGAAGCAGATACTAGCTACTTTTAAGCTAGTTGGATCAGCGTTGTAGTGGTGGGAGTCCATTACCACCCCGGAGGAGAGAGATGCCCTTTCTATACAGGTGTTCTGGGTGCGGTTCGACCACAAATATTTTCCATCAGCTGTTCACACTAAAATAAGGAGGAAGTTAATGAACCTCAAGCAGGAGGGGAAGACTGTGGATGAGTACGAGGACAAATTCACTAATCTCTTAAACATTGTTCCCGATGAGATTCCGACTGAGGAGAAGAAGATTCAGAAGTTTATGGACGGATTGACTTGGAGGATCCGACAGCACTTGTTGGGAAATCTCTCGTTGGCCACTTACTCTGATGTGGTTAACGCAGCACTGCTTCACTGCCAGGATCACCGCTTTCACATGTATGAGAGTAAGAGATCAGGAGAGTCCAGCCATCAGGGCAGGATAGGGGGAAATGGTGCCAGCGGGGCACAATCTGCTCAGGGCCAGCACAGGCAGGGTGATCAGGGTTCCCAACAAGGGGATCCTAAGAGATTTAGATTTGGAAGTTTCAGGAATGGTCAGGGAGGTTTCAGACATGGCCATCAGGTTCAGAATGGCAATCAGGTCCAGAATGGTCAGCAGTAACAGTTTCAGCAAGACCAGTATGGTCAAGATAGGAATGGTAACGGCCATCAGGGTCGTGGGCAGGAGGGATAGCGAGCGGGAAACTTCCCGAGGAAGTGTTTCATTTGTGGCAAGATTGGTCACAAATGCCAGGATTATCATGATAGGGGCAGGGATCCACCGCAGCAGTAGAAGGGTGCTCGACACAAGCCACAGAGGCCTATGTTTCCCGCCGCCCTCCCAGCACCACCACAGATGGCAGCATTACCACCCATCCCAGCGGTCCCAGTCCAGCAGGGACAGCTTCAGTATGGGAGAGTGTATCTGCTCCAACATGCCGCAATCCCACAGGATCCACCTACTATTGAGGGTATGTTCTCTATTCAGGGGACTATGGGGCGTATTTTATTTGATACGGGGGCCACACATTGTTTCATTGCCACGAGATTTGCACGCACTATTGGGTTATTAGACACTGCAGAGAGCACGATTACTTGTGTAGATTCACCGTTGAGTAGGGGTTCCGTGATTTCCCTTGTTTGTAGAGGTGTGGGTATAGGGATAGGGATATTTACTTTACCCGCGGATATGCTAGTATTAGAGATGACAGAGTACGATTCGATTGTTGGTATGGATTGGTTAGTTGAGTACCAGACCATGATTGATTGTTTCAGTAGGAGTATTATATTTGCCATTCCTGGGAAGGAGATGTTTTTAGTGGTGATGCCTCGCCCTGAGGGAGGATCGTCCACTCATTTGTACTATATAGAGGAGGAGACCTCTAAGGAAGTGGTGATACCACATGATTCGATTCCAGTCGTTAGAGAGTTTGCTGATGTATTACAGGATATACCTGGATTACCTCCTAGTAGAGAGATAGATTTTGTTATTGATTTGACGCCGAGCACTCGGCCCATTGATCGCGCACCTTACTGTATGGCTCCAGCGGAGATGAGATTGCTAAGGGATCAGATAGAGAAGTTGTTGGGTCAGGGGTTCATCCGAAGGAGTACTTCACCGTGGGGTGCCCCTGTGTTGTTCATAAAGAAGAGGGATGGATCGTTGAGGTTGTGTGTAGATTACCGGGAGTTGAATAAGGTCACGATACAGAATAAGTATCCATTGCCCCGAATCAATGACTTATTCGACCAGCTGAGAGGAGCTTCCTTCTTCCCAAAGATTAACTTGCGATCGGGATACCATCAGTTGCGTATCAGAGAACAGGATCTGTCGAAGACTACTTTCTTAACGAGATATGGTTCCTATGAGTTTCGGGTTATGCCTTTTGGTTTAACCAACGCTCGAGTCGTGTTTATGGACTTGATGAATAGGGTGTTCAAAGAGTTCTTAGACCAGTTTGTCATCATCTTTATTGATGACATCATGGTTTACTCCCAGACAGAAGAGGAGCATGCCGAGCATTTGAGGCAGGTTTTGCAGACGCTACATCAGAACGAGCTTTATGCAAAGTATGAGAAATGTGGATTTTAGCTGAAGCAGGTTCAGTTTTTGGGGCATATCATTTCAGACTGGGGTATATCTGTTGATCCGAGGAAGGTATCCGCGGTGAGGGAGTGGGGACAGGCCACGACACCGATTGAGATCCGTAGTTTCTTGGCCCTAGCAGGATACTACAGGAGGTTTATTCGGGATTTCTCAAAGATAGCGGGTCCTTTGACACATCTAACTCGTAAAGGTGTGACATTCATCTGGAGCGATGCCTGTCAATTGGCATTTGATGAGTTGAAGGATAAGTTGACCTCAGCGCCCGTGTTAGCATTGTCCAGACCGGGAGTTGAGTATTTAGTTTACACCGATGCGTCCTTACAAGGACTTGGAGGTGTGATGCAACAGGAGAGTCAGGACATAGCTTATGCTTCCCGTAAGCTTAAGCCTCACGAGAGGAATTACCCCACCCATGACTTGGAGTTAGCGGCAGTCATATTCGCTCTTCGGATTTGGAGACACTATCTCCTGAGGGAGAAATTTCGGTTGTTCACAGACCACAAGTCTCTACAATACCTCTTCACGCAGAAGGAGCTGAATATGAGTCAACTTCGGTGGCTTGAGTTTGTGAAGGATTATCAGTTTGATATCCAGTTTCACCCAGGGAAGGCTAACGTGGTAGCAGACGCGTTGAACCATAGGCTAGTAGATGAGGTAGCCGAGGGGTGGAAAGCTAAGTGGAAGGAGTTGGGACACCAGGATGCAGTGGCCCGATCGTTCATGTCTGTGATGACTGTTACACCGCAAATTATTACGAAAGTGATAAAGGCCCAGGCAAATGACTCGTTCTGTCAGGAGAGATAGTTCGATTACTAGCAGAGGAAGCCGAGTTCTACACCGTTAGTTCAAATGGGGGATTACACTTCAATGGGAGACTGGTCGTTCTGGAAGAGGAAGACTTGTGACACGAGGTAATGGAAGAGTCGCATGGCTCACGGTTCGCGGTATACCCTGGTGGGGATAAGATGTACCAAGACATGAGACGACAGTACTGGTGGAGCGGGATGAAGAGAGATATCACCATGTTCATTTCTAAATGTGACACTTGTCAGCTAGTAAAGGTGGACCATCATAAACTGGCAGGACTTCTACAACCATTAGAGGTTCCGACGTGGATATGAGAGAGCATATCTATGGACTTTATCACGGGGTTACCTACGTCACAGAGGGTTCACGACTCCATACGGGTAATTGTGGACTGGTTGACCAAAGTTGCTCATTTTCTACCCGTAAGGATAGATTACACTACGGGACAGTATACCCAGATCTTCATTGCAGAGATAGTGAGACTTCACGGGGTGCCTCTAAATATCGCGTCTGATCGAGATAAGATATTTATTTCACGATTTTGGGAGATTTTCCAGGAGGCCATGGATACAGAGTTGTGGCTGAGTACGACATATCATCCGCAGACTGATGGGCAAACAGAGTGGACAAATCAGATGTTGGAGGACATGTTGCGTATGTGCATCTTAGATTTTGGAGGTGGTTGGGAGCAGTACCTTCCACTATTTGAGTTTTCTTATAATAACTCCTATCAATTCACCATTGGCATTACTCCATTTGAGGCGTTGTACAGTAGACCTTGTCGTTCTCCAGCATGTTGGTTGAGGTGGGGGATAACAAACTCCTTGGGCCGAAAGTAAGTTAGGACACTTCAGCAAGGACAGAGATGATACGGAACCGTATTCGGGTAGCTTATGACCGGCAGAAGATCTATGCTGATGCCAAGAGGTTCTTCATAGAATTCAAGGTGGGGGACCAGGTATTACTCAGAGTATCTCCGATGAAGGTAATCATGCATTTTGGGAAGAAGGGGAAACTGGCACCAAGATACGTGGGGCCATTTCCTATCATCGAGAGGATTGGGCCAGTCACATACAGACTGGGGTTACTGGAGCACTTGCATAGGATTCATGATGTGTTCCATATTTCCTCGCTAAGGAAATATCTTAGGGATGATTTGGCCCATACTCACATTGCTTTAGAGGACATCTATCTTCAGCCCGATAGTTCCTACGAGGAGGGGTCGGTTGCTATTTTGGATCAAAGCGAGAATAAACTGAGGTCGAAGATAGTACCGTTAGTACGTGTTTAGTGGCGGCATCATAATGCCGAGGAGTCCACACGGGAGCGCGAGGATGAGATGTGCGAGCACTATCCGGAATTATTTTTACCAGGTACTTTTTAGTTCCGAATTTCGGGACGAAATTCTGTTATTAGGGGGGAAGTATGTAATACCCCATAATTTTATTAATTTTATTTAAGGGATTAATTGAATTAAATGAGAATTAATTGGGAATTAATTCGGGTATAAATACTAGCGAGATGTGAGTTGGTATTTGATTATGATGTTAAAATTTAATATTTATGAGTATGTATGGTAATACATAAGTATTGAAATTATTAAAGTTGTCGCGAGACTCAAATACGACAATTTGGAAATTTAGTTGAGATATCTCTCCTCGTAAATGATTGTTTTCATGCTCTAACAATTTGGTGATCTGCCTATGTTCTTCAACCTCGGTCTTCAAAGTCCTTTCCGTTATATCGTAAGCAACAAACAACTTATCATATCCCTTATCAGCACTTAGTTGCTGATACTTTTTCTCATATCCCTGATGTAAAAGGGCTGTAGACTCCTTGTATTGTTGTTGAAGTTCCTCAAGAGTATCCTGGAGGTCTTCAATCATCTCGTAATATGCTACATTGTTGGCCACTGCACGGTCGAGCAAGCATTTCAAATACTGGTAGGCTCCTACTGCTCGCTCTGAAGCATCTGGAACGAGGATATCGATGATTTGAGATTCATTCAAGTAAGCATGGCCAGCCTTGAAGTAGTCGTTACATTTTTTCATCAGTTCTGTATCATGGGCTGACAAGAGTTCCATTCTATCCATAAACTAGTAAAGAAAAGAGATAGAAAGAATCAATAAAATGCAAAGAAAGCAAGAAGATTAAAAGCAGAGCAAGAAAAAGGGAGTTAAGATGTACAACCAAAAACTTCAAATTTTATTACATCATAAAAGAAGTACATAGCCCAAAATTACATTTAACAAAAAAGCAAAGAGAAAAAGTCCGAACAAGGCTACACCTTCTCCTTGTCTCCTAAAACTTTCTCGGGAGGCTGGGACAAAGAGGTAGGTTGCTCGGAAGGCATAGAAGGTTGCTCGAAAGGTGTTTGAAGTTGCTCGGTTGAAATGCTGGTCGGTTGAAGTTGCTCGCAGGAGGTCTGGACAACTGGGGGATGAGAAATCTGATCTCCGATCACCATCGAGGATTTCTCGGAAGAAGCTTCGTCTTCTTCTTCTTCCCCGGGAGAAGGAGGGGGCCAGGAATGTGTCGCTGAAATAAGTCTGAATTCTCATCGACATTCATCTCTTTTAGAGCAGCAACCCAGGCATCCCTGAAGTATTTGAGGCTGCCATACTCCATTTGTGAAATCATGGCAGCCAAACCCTTATTCCACCCCTTATCCCAGCCAGCGCTGAAGGATTTCTTAACAGCCTTTCTCCTTTTTCTCTCTTCGAGGAGGTCTTTTTCCTAAGGAGATCCTCAACACTCTTCAGCTTATTCTCAACTTCTTCTTTCTGACAACCAACTTCACCAAGCCTGTTTAACTCTTCCTCAGCAGACTTGAGCTTACTTTCAAGCTCTCCAGCATTTTGGAGCTTCCCTTCGAGGTCTTTATTCTTACTTTCTAAGTCTTTTATCTTCTTCTCCAAACCCTTGGAGACTTCAACAGCTTTATCTCTCTCTTGCTCGATGGATTTTAGTTGCTTCCCCCAAGCAACTTTGTCTTCGTCATTCTTCTGACGAGAATCCTTTAAAGATTTGGATAATCCAATAAAAGCCTCCTCTACAACTCCCAAGGAGATTGACGATTTAATGGCTTCGTCCTTCTTCAGAATAGTATTAAAGCATGTTACCAACTGAGAAAAAGAAAATAACTGTATGTCAGTACAGGGACATAACATTGAAAAATGAAAGTTTAGATTAGTAATACTTACTGAGGCAATGTGTTGAGCTTCTAGGGTGGTAACCCTATCCCAAGAAAGACTGTCTTCAATACCTTGGATCTCGAGGATGATCCAAGACTTCACCAAGCTGATGGTAGAGATCGAAGCAACAAAAGTGGGAACTCCACTTCCAGTAGTTAGAGGCTGAGAGATGGATTCAGCCAAATTGTCCGAGGAGCATTTCTTCAACTTCCTCGTGGGAGAAGGAACATTCTCGACCAAGGATGTCGTCTTGGTCGGTGATATAACTATAACCTCTCTTGGAGGGGAAACAGCTGCAATCTTGCTTAGAGCCACAGGAGGCTTCTCGGCAATCTTCTTAGTAGCAGCTGGAGGAGGTGCCTCAATTTGTCTTGTCCCTTCTTCTAGGACATCCTGCTTACTTTTATTTACCTCTCCAGCAGTAGAGGCAGACTTATCGAAGAGGGCAGGAGCTCTTCTTCTCTTCATTCTGTCACTGAGAGGAATATGCGATTCAGGAGAAGAACCTTCAGAAATTGGTGCTAGTTCTATGTTACTTATCACTGGACAAGCAGTGAAAGATGAGGTGTAACTCTTGTACTACAACAAGTACGAGGCGGATCTGATATGTTCGTCAGCAACAGCTTGATGCAAACTCCACATAAGTTTTAGATGCTTTAAGTTAACTTTTGTCTCCTTTGGAGACCTTCTTTTGCTGTCTACTCCAAATAAATAAAAATCAAAATATTAGTGACGCATTTTATCGAATATAAAGAAAACATGATTTCAAAAAACTAAATAAAATAAAAACAACATATCCCATTGCCATAGGGAGGGGATCTGGGACCCTGATATACGTCATTTTCAGTTAATGGAGCATGTTGCCAAATTTTCATAACGACCCCATGCTCGAAGTAATCCCTGTTGGCATTTGGGAGATTGACAACTAAAGCCCTATTTAAAAACCTAGTTTTCAAATAAAAAGTACTATCACTGACAGCCCATCTATAGCAAAACATAATCTCTGGAGTTCCATGAATCTGATTTAACCTATGGACTCCATTAACTATTCTCCATGTATTAGGGGCTATTTTTGCAGGTACTACGTCAAAATATTGACAGAATTCCAAACGCAAGGGGTTTGGAGGAAAATAAAAGCCACACTCAGCTACAAAGAGACTGGGGAACCAATGTCCCTCAGCCAAACGAAAATAGTCAGAAGGCTCAGAAAGCTCTTCCAAAATGACCCAGGAAGGAATAGAAAAATCAGAACGAAATTTATCAAGAGACTCAATAAGGTAAACCATGATGAATAAAGAAAATAAAAGAGAAGGAAGAAGATCTTACAGAAGAAGGGCAGATCAGTTGATAAAGAACGATGGAAGGAATGAACGCACAAGATGGAGAAGAAATGGAGAGATCAAAGATACAGATTTGAAAAAGTAAGAGACAATAGGATTTTCTGCAACGCTTAAATACCTTACCTTGGGAAGGGGTAAAAATAATGATTACAAAGAAAGACGTTTGCGCTACCGACGGCTAAAAGGACAAAAAATGCACGGAGACCAAAGCAGTGGGAAAAATTCAAAAAGTATGATTCTATAAATTCGAAAGGAAAATTAAATACAAGGAAAACACTCCTAAAATTCAGGATGACTATTTAATCCCTCCATATTTCAAGAAGAATGTTACACACTCCTCAACGTCGAACTATGAAACATTGGGGGCTTCTGTTGATACCAATTTTAGTCTGCTGATGTGGATCAGTTAAGTGGAGACACGTGTCAATCTACATGGCACTTACAAACATTTCTGAAAAACACCTTGACTTCGAGGAACTCAACCTCCCCGACCAACTCAGACACTCCGAGCAACAGGTGCTCTCCGAGGAACTTTATTATACCGAGCAACTCATATATAGCGAGCTACTTAGGCGGTCCGAGCAGCTCAGGCGGTTCGATCTGCACCTCATTCTGAGAATTTATAGCTGAATAATTAAGAGTATTGAATTCGCATTAAATGCTCATTATTATCATACATATGTGTACGCCTATTGGACAGCTATGTATTACCCTTTCACATTTACAGCCTGAGGGCTATAAATACATTGTATCATCCTCATTGTAAGGGGACTCGGAATTTCTTGGTAAAGCCTGTAATCGAGAATTCCCAAACAGTTAATAATGACACAAACAGTGGACGTAGGCCATTCATTCAAGGCTGAACCACTTTAAAATCTCTTGCCTTATTTATTTTTTTATTTGTGATTAAGTAATTAGAGATAATCTAATTTTTTACATCAACACTCTAGTTGGTCGGTAAGCCAATTACAATCCTCTCCAGTTGTTTAAATTAAACAGGATCATGAGATAAAGGATGTTTTATCACATAAAGATCAAAGATTGATAAATCACAGCAATGAAATAAGCAACCAACAAGCAAAAACATTCTACAAATTATTTAGAAGAAAATTTTCATTCATACCAAATAAAATTACAAATGACGTGAGAAATGTATTACCAAAAATTTTCATTCAAAACAAGAAGGATTACATATGCTGTGGAAAGTAGAAATTATTACATAAAATCCTATTCTATTGTTTTCTTCCCTTCTGCCTTTCAAACAGGTTCTACTCCAACAGGAGGATCGTCTAAGGCATAAGGGGAATTTATGAAATTCAGATCTCGAAGCATTCAAACATTCATCACTGATGGTCGATCAAGCAGATGCTCAGGGCAAGAAATATCAACGTTGGAATGAAGACTGTAATCGCCGAGATATTTGGAGATTAAGCACTGAGGGATTTCCCGATCAGGAATCTAACTCATATCAAGTTTAAAAGGTGGCACGGGCAACTCGAGCAATCCAGGGTTATGATAATCCCATAGATAATGGCCCTGCTCCAATTTTAATAAACCCAGTGCATTCATCCATCCTTGTTTATAACCCTCATTATTCGCTTGCTGGATTCGATCATCAAGGTGGTAGAGGGCTTCATTATAGCCAGCCATCCAAAACTCTCTAGGCTGTTTGTGGAATTGGTAAGTCAACCTTTCCAGCTGCTCGTGGAGATTCTTCACAAAAATTTCTTTATTCTCCAAGGCGGATCCTTGTGTGGAAAGTTGCTCATTAAGGTCCCTAATCTTCTTGGACATCTCTACAAGAGCTTTATTCTTTGCAACCAACTGAACTGCTTGATTTTCCAAAGTTGCTTGAGTTCTTGCCTCTTCAATAGTTACCCGAGCAGCCCTTGCTCATCCCCGAGAAGCCCTTGCTCCTCCGCGAGCAGATATAGAGGGTCCCAACCTATTTAAAGTTTCCAATTCGTCTCTCAAATTGGCATTTTCAACCTCCAGAAATGAGAAACCTTCGTCATTGACAGGGCCCAAGGCTCCCGAGGTAGATGCTGTAGATTTCAATTGGGATATCTCTCCTCGCAAGCTATTATTTTCTTGCTCCAGCATTTTTGCGATCTGCCTATGCTCTTCAACCTCGGTCTTCAAAGTCCTTTCCTTAAAATCATAAGCAGCGACTAACTTATCATATCCTTTTTCAGCATTAAGTTGCTGATATTTTTTCTCATACCCCTGATGCAAAAGGGCAGAAGATTCCTTGTATTATTGCTGAAGTTCCTCGATGGTACCTTGGAGATCTTCAATCATCTCGTAATAAGCCACATTATTGGAAACAGCTCGGTCGAATAAGCATTTCAGATATTGGTAAGCTTCCATTACTCGTTCAGAGGCATCTGAGCCCAGGATATCAAAAATTTATGACTCATCCAAGTCTGTATGGCCAGCTTTGAAGTATTCATTATATTTTTTCATCAACTCAGTATCGTGAGCTGATAAGAGTCCCATCATGGCTATAAACTAGAAAGAGAAGCAATAAATAGGATTAATAAATGATAAAGTTAGAGCAAGACAAAGAAAGTCAACACGAACAACAAAAACTCAATTTTTTATTCATCAAAAGACAAGTACAAGGTTCGGGGTTACATTCAAAAGAAATAATAAAATTAAAGCCCGAGCAACTTTACACCTTCTCCTTGTGTTTTGCGATTTCCTCAGAAAGCTGAGATGAGGAGGCTGGTTGCTCGGAGGATATTGGAAGTTGCTTGACAAAGGTACTAGTAGATTGAAGATGTTCGGTAGGAGTAATAGTTTGTTGGGGCTGCTTGTAGCGAAGTTCAACAGTAGGGACTTGATCCCCAACCATCATTGAAGACTCTTCTGAGGCATCTTCGTCCTCTTCTTCTTCGCCAGGGGAGGGATTAGGACCATGAACATGACGTTGAAACAGCTTAGAATTCTCAGAGACCTTTAACTCGTGCAGAGCTGCGACCCATCCGTCCCTGAAATACTTGAGGCTAGAAAACTCCATCTGAGAGGACACGACAGCTAGGCCTTTGTTCCAACCTTTGTCCTAGCCAGCGCTGAAAGACTTTTTAACAGCCAGTTTCCTCTTCACCTTTTCCGAGGAAATATTCTCAGATAGAAGTTCCTCGCCAGCTTCTAATTTCCTTTCTGCCTCTTCCTTCTGACGATCAACTTCATGGAGTTTGCCCAGTTCCTCTTCAGCAATTTTAAGCTTGGTCTCAAGCTCTCCAGCATTCTTGAGCTTTTCTTCAAGCTCTTTATTTTTATTCTTAAACTCTTTCATTTTCCTCTCCAACTCCTGAGAGGCCTCCACAGCTTTTTCTCTCTCTTGCTCAACAAACTTCAGTTGCTTCTCCCAAGTAACCTTATCTTCTTCATACTTCTGAAGAGAATCCTTTAAGGATTGAGTCAGACCTACAAAAGCCTCCCCCACACCTCCCGAGGAGCTCGAATCTTTAAGAACTTCATCCTTTTAAAAATAGTATTGAAACATGTTACCAGCTGATAAGAAAAATAAATTTGAGTTAGTACAAGAATAGAACATTGAAAAATGAAAGTTTAGATTAGTAATAGTTACTGAGGCAATATGTTGAGCTACCAAGGTGGTAACCCTATCCCGAGAAAGAGTCTCTTCAAGACCTTGGATTTCTGGGATAATCCAAGACTTCACAGAGCCCATAGCAGAGCTCGGAGCAACAAAAGTGGGAACACCACTTCCAGCTGAGAGATGGATTCAGCCAATTTATCTGAGGAACTTTTCTTCAATTTCCTCGTGGGAGCAGGAAAATTCTCGACCAAGGATGTTGTCTTGGTCGGTGATATAACTATAACCTCGCTTGTAAGGAGAAACAGTTGCAATCTTGCTCGGAGCCACAAGGGGCTTCTCGGTAACCTTTTTAACAGCAGTAGGAGGGGATGCATCAATATTTTTCGTCCCTTTTTCTGGGACATTTGGCTTATTTTTCTTTGCCTCTCCAGCAGTAGAGGCAGACTTATCAAATAAGGCAGGAGCTCTTCTTCTCTTCATTCTGTCACTGAGAGGAATATTTGATTCAGGAGAGGAACCTTCAGAAGCTGGTGCTGGTTCTATGTCACTTATCACTGGACGAGCAGTAAAAGAAGAAGTGTAACTCTTGTACTGCAACAAGTACGAGGTAGATCTGATATGTTCGTTAGCAACAGTTTAGTGCAAACTCCAGATAAGTTTCAAGTGCCTCAAATTGACATCAGTTTCTTTAGGGGATTTCTTTTTGTTATCAACTGCAAATAAAAATAAATAAAATGTCAATGACGCATTTTATCAAACACAAAGAAAACACAATCTCAAAAATAAAATAAAATAAAAACAACCTATCCCAATTCCATAGGGAGGGAATCTAGGACCCTGATACACATCATTTCCATTTAATGAAGCATGTTGCCAATTTTTCATAACAACCCCATGCTCGAAGTAATCCCTGTTGGCATCTGGGAGATTGACAACTAAAGCCATATTTAAAAATCTAGTTTTTAAATAAAATGTGCTATCACTAACAACCCATCTATAATAAAACATAATTTTTGGAATTTCTAAACGGGTTCCATGAATTTGATTTAACCTATGAACTCCATTAACTATTCTCCAAGTATTGGGTGCTATTTTTGCAGGAATAACATCGAAATACTGACAAAACTCCAAACATAGGGGATTTGGAGGAAAAGAAAAGCCACATTCGGCCACAAAGAGACTGGGGAACCAATGTCCCTCAGCCAAAGAGAAATAGTCAGAAGGTTCAGAGAGTTCCTCCAAAATGACCCAAGAAGGAATTGAAAACTCAGAACGAAATTTGTCAAGAGATTCAACGACGTAAACCATGATGAACAAAATAAATAAAAGAGAAGGAAGAAGATCTTACAGGAAAAAGATGAATCAGGTGACAACGAACAATGGAAGAAACGAACACACAAAACAGAGAAGAAGTGAAGAAGTTCTAAAGATGCAGATTTAAAAAAGTAAAAGACGATCGAGTTTTCTGAAGCGTTAAAATACTTTACCTCGAGAATGGAGAAAATCAATGATTACCAAGATGGACGATTGCGTAACTGGCGGATAAAAAGAAGAAAAAGGCACGAAACACGAAGCGATTATTGAAATTCAAAATACTTTAAAAGCCAGATACTATGTACTCAAAAAAGGAGTTATGTACAATGAACGGTTGTCTAAAATCCATAAAGTTTAGGCAGTATAAATGTTCCATATTTTTCTTCAACATCAAACCATGAAACATTGGGGGCTTCTGTTGATACCAAATTTTGTATGCTGATGTGGACCGATTATGTGGAGACACATGTCAATCTACATGGCACTCGCAAGCATTTTTTACAACACCTTGACTCTGAGGAACTCAACCTCCCCGACCAACCCAGGCGCTCCAAGAAACAAGTGTTCTTCGAGGAACTTTACTGTACCTAGCAACTTATGTATGCCATGCTACTTAGGTGGTCCGAGCTGCACCTCGTACAGAGCATTTATAACCGGATAATTAAGAGGATTAAATGCGCATTAAATGTTGATTATTATCATACAGATGTACACGCCTATTGGACAACTGTGTAATAGTCTCTCGCATGTACAGCCTCAAGGCTATAAATACATTGTAACCTCCTCATTAGCAGGGGACTCAGAATTTCTTGATAAATCCATTATCGAGAATTCTGCAAACAGTCAGGAATAACACAAACAGTGGACGTAGGCCATTCTTTCAAGGCTGAACCACTTTAAAAATCTCTTGTCCTATTTCTTTTTAATCTATGATTAAATAATTAGAGATAATCTAATTTTTTACATCAACAATATTGTAATATGAATTTTCTTTTCTTTTATAGTTTATTTTCAATATAAAATAAAATGTAAAACTTCTTTTAGTTCATGCATTTTTTTCTCAAATAGCTTCAAAAAATCAAATACAAGTCATAACTTCTTTTTCGTTAAATCCATGAATTTTGACTCTTTAGCATAATACAATTTAAGGTATTAACATAAAATTCCTTATTTATTTGAGATTTTTTTTTTATAAATGACATTGCAAGAAAAAAGTTCCATTAACTGATTGGAACCATATTAAAAGTGATGATTAGAGTAATGGTATTACAATAAGGAAGCATTGAAGAATTTGTGAATGCCTGAAGTTCAGGAAAAAATCAAGAAACGGTCCTTATGGATGATAAGGTGAGTGAAAAGTTAGTTTAAACAATTTTACTGTAAGCAACATATATGTATTCTATAAGTAATTATATTTTCATTGTTATTGTAGGGAAAATAAGTTCAAGAAATGATGATTGGTGATCTCATGATTTCGTAGAGAAACTTAATGGAATGTCTATTTAGAATAAAACTCATGATGTTTCCAATGGAAAAATTCAATCAGTTAACAATAAAAATTCCAAACGATCATCTAAAAATTGATTTAGTTTTATAATCTTTTACCAATGTTAAAAGAAGTTGAAATAGATAATGATACAACAAAGATTAATTTCGACTTCATTCGAAGAGGTTATATGAGATTAGATCATCAAAACTCTATCGGTATGTATTTTTGTAATGTTCTCTCTACAATGTTACAAATTGACACTTTTTGTAGCCCAAAATAGTGTGGACCTGCCACGTGGTAACTGACATAAATATCAGTTAATCTATAATCGTTTGGAGTTGCCACGGTGGAAAAGATTTGAGTATAGTGTGTGGAATTTATTGAGTTGATGAAATGAAGAGGCAACTGAAATGAAGAACTCAAAAGTTCTTTTATTGCGAAAGAGTTCCGTTTTGTGTATTTTCGTATTTGGTTTCCCCTCAAACTTCCCCACCAACTCCTATATAAACCATCAAAGGCATCTCCCAGTGCATTACCATTTCAATAATTTGAGAGGTATGCTAGGATTTTTAATATATATATTTAACTGATATATGTTTTTTTACATTTAACACTTCTTTATTATATTAACATCTCATTGTTTATAGTTTCACTTTAACAATTTTTTTCAGAAATATATATATATTGCAAATCTTGGGTTCAATCGAATTTTTAAGGTCTCAATTTAAAAGTAACTTCGTATAATTTTTATTGGTTACATTTTGTATATGCCATGTTTATCCCATTGCATATTTATCACTCTTTTTTACGTATTAGTTCTTTAAATTTAATCTAAAGAAATGAAATTAGACGAGTTAAATAGTTATGTTATTTCAATTTGCGATTCTAAATTGGATTGCTAATAATCAATTTGTGTATTTTTCATAGTCTTGCTCTTCTTATATATATATATATATATATATATATTCATCCACCCATTGCATGGCCTGGATGCTAGTTTTATAATGTATTCCAGAGTCATTTGTATATATGTTTATTGAAATAACTACGCTCTTTCCTTTTACCAAAGTCAAAATCAAGGAACCTCATTGAGAAATCTTAGCAACAGTCATAATGAGACTGAAAAAACCTGTATAAGAGAATATATGAATAAGATGATAGACTAGGAATTTTTATTGTTTAAGTGAAATGATCCAACCGAACCAACTAAAAAGGGGGGACAAATTGAACAAGCATGGTAGTAAAAATCTTACCTAAAAACTTGAGCGAATGCCTTTTGGCCTGTCTCAACAAGTCGAGATCTAGTATAAAACCCATCATTATTTGAATTCAATCACTAAAAACAACAATAACATACAATCCATCAGCTTCTTAAGTGTTCAAGGGAAATTACAATGAGAATCATTATTGGTGACACATATTGAATTATATATGACTAAGATTTAATCGAGAAATAAATTTATGTATCCACATATCTATTTTATTACTATAAAATGGAAGCCTTCCATTCAGTTTCCTACATTGTGAAGTTGTCCACGTAGGACACTATATGTTAAATACCATCACCTTAATCTTTTCTTCCATTATATCTCAATCGATTCAACCTCAGATCCTACATCTTCCTTAGGTAATCCATTCAAACCCAGCCCTTACATCTCCCTTATCCCCCCAAATGTTTCATACAATGGAATTTCTAAAGTTTTATCCATATTATATATATTGGGAGCAACAATCTTTTCCATCCGATTATGGCGTGGAACAATGTATTCTAAATCATGCCCTGAGCCAATCACTTTTGAAATATTAATGGGTTCACATGTCAAGAAGGATTACTTTCTACGTCTCCCTACTGGACGACATAGGCTATTATGGGACATTAGTTATCATCCATCTGTGTACGAAATCGGATAAATTTGGGAAATTGTAAAATGGATATTTTTATACCTCTGGTACTAGATAGTTAGCTTGCCTTACTAGACGTAGATTTGTTCAAGTCTGGCCTTGATGATGACAACCAACTCCACTAATTCTCCACGAGGTAAAATATTAGTGTTATTTTCAACCATCTTTTACTTTTACCATGATCGATTTTTTCACAACTCTCTCGCTGAAATCGCCGTAACTTCTTCGTTATGAATCGGAATTGCGCACCGTTTGCGGACACGCGAAGCTTGCGAGGAGGAATACAACTTCCATGAAGATGTTGGGCCAGGTTACCAATCTATAAAATTACTAAAATGCCCTTGAACGTGCGGTTGCGTATGGAAATTGGGCGGAATGCGTCCGAACTTCATACTAAGCATCCAAATACCTACAAAAGCTCAATTAACCCCTGAAAAACATGTTAACATATAAATACGAGGTTGTCTGGTTAACGAGCATAAATATAGGGATTAAGATACCCGAGGGGGCTAATAACGCGTAGGTTAACGGGTGAAATACGCAATATTTGCGTCGTATCACTTAGCGTCGGGTGGAGCGTATTGGCTTGTTTGATGTCGGGATGATCTTCGAGCTAATTTGATGTTTGCATTTCGAGTTCGGTTGGATCGTGAGGATCACCTGGGGGAATTGAATTAGCTTGGTAGATGGTGGGACAGTTTCAAGCGGGTTCAATTTCATCATTCTAGAGATTGGTTGGATCGTCAGGATCGCCAAGGTGGAGTTTGTTGGTTTTGGCTCTCCTATTTTTTTAGTTTTGGTTTATTTACAAATTTTCCATTTTGGCTCAAATCTATAAATACAAGTGTTATTTCTAGTTTTGGGAGAGGACCAAAGTGGGCATATTTGAGAGCTAATCAAAGGCAAAGAGAGATTGAGAGCTACTTTGAGCAAGGTGAGTTCTTGAGGTTGGTTAGTGATTGACTTTTGAGAGAGATAAGTGAGGTGTGTGTGTAACCATTGGTTCCTAGACATTTATCTATAAAAGAAGATATCCTACCATTTGTGGATGTAGCCCAAAGCTTGGGTGAACCACGTAAATTATTGTTGCTTTGATTGTTTGTTGCTTGTATGTTCTTATTGTCACTTCATTGATGCTTGGTTGATTTGATTGGGAATTTTCACACTAGTTCATTTACGGAACAAGATCTTGGGTGTTTTCCGCACACGAAGTGTTTGATAAAATTTTCGAGTGAGTTTTATCGTCTTGGTCGCTAGAGATAGTCTTGCTTTAGCGCAACAAGTGGTATAAGAGATTTGGTTGCATTGATTGCCCGGTATTTTGGTTCGAGGTTGAATCAATTTTGGCATAGCTTTTATTTTTGTTCCAAATGATGAAAAATGTGGAGAGTACTCGAGAATCAACCTCTATGAGCGGAGGCTCTAAGAGATGGGATCCGAGTTTTGGATCAAGTGGCTCAATGAAGACGGACATGAAGGCTTTTGATGAGAAGATCAATTTCGGGTTATGGAAAAGACGAATGCGAGGCGTTCTTGTCCAATAGAGGTTACAATTAGCATTGTTGGGTGTAGAGGGACGACCGATAGGCATGACCGATACCGAGTGGATTGACATTGATCAAAGAGCATCTTCGTGTATTGAGATGCTTATCACGGATGATGTGTTGAATAACATGATAGCGAAGACCACGGCTAAAGGCATGTGGGATAAGCTGGAAGAGATTTATTTAGGAAAGTCGTTGTCAAATAAATTGTTCCTCAAGAAGAAACTCTTCAAGCTTGAGATGAAGGAGGGTAAGGATATGATGAAGCATATCAACGTTTTTAATCCCTTGATAAATGACTTGAACCGGATAGACGTTCAATTCATTGATGAGGATCGAGCATTGTTGTTGCTTGCATCATTACCCGATTCATACGAGCATTTTATGACCACTCTCATGTTTTGGAAGTCTACACTGCGGTGCAACGAGGTTATGCAAGATATTCAATCTCATGTCACGATGAGAAAGAAGGAAGGTAGAGGTGATGGGTATTACCATAATGAAGGCCTTACGGCGAGAGATGGAGGTGGGAAAAATCGCGGGAGGAACTCCAACTAGGCATTTAATAACGGTAATAGGTCTAGATCGAGGGGTGTTGATGGTAAAGGGCCGAAATGCTACAAGTGCCAAGAAAAGGGGTCATATGATTCGAGAATGTCCTTTGTGGAATGACAAGGTTAAGGGCAAGGTTGTTTCCGAGAGGGCAACGACAGCGAGTGCGAATTATGAAGATGAAATTGGAGAACTTCTCACAATCTTCAAGGTTAATTCTCTTTCCCAAGATGATTGGATATTAGATTCTGGATAGTCGGATCACGTTTGCTCCAAGAGGGTATATTTTGAGACTTTCACGAAAAATAGAAAAGCTTCCATGTCTTTGGCTAACGGAGAGAAGGTTGTCATTGAGGGTGTCGGGACGGTGAAACTCAAGATGTTCGATGGGGTGGAGCGCACTCTGGGTGGTGTGGCCTATGTCCCAAAGTTACGAAAGAATTTGATATCCATTAGCCATTTGGATTCCAAAGGTTGTTGGGTGTCGGTGGCGGGTGGAGTCTTGAAAGTCACACGCGGTTGTATGGTCCTAGCGAGGGGAGAGGAGAGAGAGGGGTTGTCTCGTCTAAATTAGACTTTGAGGAAGATGGGGAAGTGGTGTGCACAAGTGATCAAATGTTCGAGGCATGTCTCGTTTGTGAACAAAGTAGAGACATTGGGTGCTAGCTTTCCGAGGTTAGACGGTAGTGATGAGATAATACCTACTGGTGGAGGGGATGGATTGAAGTCCCCCTCCAGGGCCAATGGGTGATGTTGACTCGGTTTAGTTGCACACGTGCATTGGCCGATTCGAATCGAGGAGGTGTAGGACTGTGATGGATTCGAGGTGTGTGTAGCTAATTCAAGGAAGGCCGATGAGTTATTGTTTGCGAGCATTGGCAAATGGGAATTTTTCGTGACAAAGACTTGGTACATCTTTGAAGGGTGAGATTTGGAGGGTATGAGAGGTGAGGAATTTTCCCTCTCATCCGTGGTTATTTCTCATGGTGGAAGATGGTGTTGATGTGTTTGAATGTTTCGTGTAAAGAGGGTGTATGCTATATGTATTGTGTGGGGGCGTACTCACTGGGTTACATGAGGAGCGAGCTTCACCGCATGGTTACATAGGAAGGATTCAGATGCATGAGATGGCGAGTTCTTAGTTTAGAACTTGGTTCCTCGGTGGGTGGAGTCATTTTGAGTCTTGGAGTGAATACTTGCGGTATCTCACTTCATGTTTGAAGTTTGGGGTGGCTTAGTGATGCGAGGAAAACCGAGTGTTCGTGTAGGGACACTATCGTTGATTTCGGCTCCCTCTCGACATGCAAAAGAACCTAAACTACAGCTACACTTGACAAGCAAGTAGAGCGGTAAGTCGGGTATCGAGAATCCACAGGGAGTAATTGAATTTTAGATGTTAATTGTTTTAATTACTTCAGGAATAAAAGTGTAAAAGATGATAGGTGGTTATGGTGACAAAAGAAAAGAATAAGTTAATGCTAGATTAAAGGAAAGCGAGGATCGGGATCGCATTCTACCAAATGGATCGAAACAACTACTAACTAGAGTTAAGGCTCGAAAGCAATCTAATCGAGCATTTACAATTAAGCATAAACATCACGCAAGAAGGAATTTAACCCAAAGTTGCGAGAAAAAACATTTAACTGAAAAATGGTCACACGCGGATTAAATTCGGATAATTGCTATAAACACTAACGTTTCATGACAAAGAAAGTTAAACGCATAATAATCTGACTTTAATACGCGCGGTTTCAATTAAATGCGATTTTACACGGAACCCTAAATTTCGAGGTCCGAACCCGAAAATGGCGGAAATGCAATCCCGAACCTATTTATCTACGGACTAAGCATGAAATTAACTAAATTAAACTAATTAACTAAGAAAGCAATAAATTAAAGCAAGAAAACCTAATTATAAAGCATGGAAATTATCTAGAAAGCAAGGAAAGAATGAAAACAAGCTATATTAAAGGAGAGGGAAGATGAATAGTCAATCTTACAACCAATTTGTGTGTCAATCCAAGAGAGATTGAAGAAGAACCAAGCAAAAACCCTCCAACCCTAACTAAAACTAACCTAAAAATGTTCTCCCCTGTTTATTACAACAAAATTGGCTTATATACCAAGTGGGAATTAAATTAGAAAAGAAAAGAGAAAAGAAAAGAAATGCAAAAAATATCTGCAGAAAAAAGAGCATCGATCGATCTATGATTTTGTCGATCGATCTACCAAGTCCAAATTTTGGCAATTTAACATAGTCGATCGATCTACCAAATCGTTGATCGATCGATCAAGCAGGGGCAGCACACTGCATTGCTGTTTTGGTTTCCAAGCTTTTCTCGTCCGCTGAAATCGCCGTAACTTCTTCGTTATGAATCGGAATCGCGCACCGTTTCCAGACACATGAAGCTTGCGAGGAGGGCTACAACTTCCATGAATATGTTGGGCCAGGTGCCCAATCTGTAAAATGACTAAAATGCCCTTGAACGTGCGGTTGCGTACGGAAATTGGGCGGAATGCGTCCGAACTTCATACTAAGCATCCAAATACCTACAAAAGCTCAATTAACCCCTGCAAAACATGTTAACATAGAAATCCGAGGTTGTCTGGTTAACGAGCATAAATATAGGGATTAAGATACCCGAGGGGGCTAATAACGCGTAGGTTAATGGGTGAAATACGCAATATTTGCGTCGTATCACTTAGCGTCGGGTGGAGCGTATTGGCTTGTTTGATGTCGGGATGATCTTTGAGCTAATTTGATGTTTTTCATTTCGAGTTCGGTTGGATCGTGAGGATCGCCTGGGAGAATCGCATTAGCTTGGTAGATGGTGGGACAGTCTTAAAGCAGGTTCAATTTCAGCATTCTAAAGATTGGTTGGATCGTCAGGATCGCCAAGGTGGAGTTTGTTGGTTTTGGCTCTCCTATTTTTTTAGTTTTGGTTTATTTACAAATTTTCCATTTTGGCTCAAATCTATAAATACAAGTGTTATTTCTAGTTTTGGGAGAGGACCAGAGTGGGCATATTTGAGAGCTAATCAAAGGCAAAGAGAGATTGAGAGCTACTTTGAGTAAGGTGAGTTCTTGAGGTTGGTTAGTGATTAACTTTTGAGAGAGATAAGTGAGGTGTGTGTGTAACCATTGGTTCCTAGCCATTTATCTATAAAAGAAGATGTCCTACCATTTTTGGATGTATCCCAAATCTTGGGTGAACCACATAAATTGTTGTTGCTTGTATGTTCTTATTGTCACTTCATTGATGCTTGGTTGATTTAATTGGGAGTTTGCAGACCAGTTCATTTACGGAACAAGATCTTGGGTGTTTTTTGCACACCAAGTGTTTGATAAAATTTCCGAGTGAGTTTTATCGTCTTGGTCACTAGAGATAGTCTTGCTTTAGCCCAACAATACCATCTCTTGGATCTAATATGGTTTTTATTTTATTGATTTTGAGGAAGATGTGGTACCATAGGTGGTGTTGGGAGGACAGAGAAAGGAGTGTAGTGGCAGAGCAGGTGGCGAAGGCGAGCGTGGGGCCATGAGGCAAGTGAGGTTGTGGTCATCCAAGATATGAAGGTGTAAGGAGGGGATTGAGGTGGAATTGTTTTGTTTGGTCACCAATGGTTTAATATTAGGTTTGGGGGAGAGAGACATTTGAGGATGATATTTTCTCCCCTTGGTGGGTGGCTGGGTTGGTTGTAATAATTTTCAGACTTTAGTTCATAGAGTTGTAATGATAAGAGACTTGATTTGGCTTTGTATTTTTTTGTTGTTTTGTTTTTCAATTAGATAAATTATAGATGTTTTTTTTTCTTGGGCTGGAAATACAGGACATATGCTTTAATATTAATTAAATCCATCAGGTTTATAAAAAAAATTCGTTCGTATTTTTTCCTAAAATTGTACTTTTTGTTATGTCGTCTATTTTTATCGAATTTGGTACGTTGTTATATGTTAGGTGGAAAGTGAAGGATTCAAAGAACCATGTATATAAGTATATATAGATCAAAGTTATACATCTTTGTTTACTGGGATGTTTGTAATAAATATCTCATCCTCATTTTCATGTTTTTTGTAGTTGTGTTGGATTTCTGCATGTTTAGTTATAGCTAGGTAACCTGTTTTTCTTCAAGTGTGTGCAAGGGTGGTAAATATGTATTTTTAAATTGGAGGGCTTTACAAAAACGATGTACAAAGGTAATTTCACTGATTTATTAGAATGTGTAAGTTGCATTTATATTGTTCCCATTAATCCTTGACATTCCTTTGTTGTTGATGTCGCTGGTGGCTGGGGAAGACTTGCGGACAACCTAGATGGTTAACTTCTTTCTCTAGGCTTTGTCGTCGGGGGACTTTGGAGAAATATTTTTTGTACGAGCCATTGGTTATTAATAGTTTGATTTATACTATAGATATGTAACAATGATGTGTATTACTGATATGTATAAGTTTTTTTCCTTATAAATTCCAAATTTTGCATCTATATTGATTTATCTTGAAGTTTTTGGAATTTTTGGAGTAGTGTTCTGCTTTGTTTTCCACATATACTTTTGGTGTTTCTTTTTCCTTTTTTATATTACTTTTATAGGTGTCCAAAAGTTTTATTAATTCAGTTTTCGTTCCACTTCTAAGTCAAATAATCGTAAATACACAATAAAGTGGACAAATGAGAAAGAACATAATCTCCTCACTCTTTTTCTTCTTTAAGTTTTATATTTGGTAAACCATTTGTATATATGCTTCTCCATGTAATACTTGGTCTTTCTTTATTTTTTTGATTGTTGGATATTTGTATTTATGTTGTAATTGGAGAAGTGGGTCTGATATATGTAAAGAGATTTAAGGAGGGTTAAGGTTGACATGCAGGTCACATAATTGTATGGCATGTGTTAATCTAACAAGATTTTAGTTTTGTGATAGTTTGTATTTGGTTTTGAGTAAGAATAGTTAGCTATAATTATATTTTATGATCTGTTATGCATGTTCGACCTACTTTCATTTCAAGAGGATTTTATAATAACAGAAATTTGTATTTTTTTAAAACTATACCAATCATACTCTTGGGTTTCCTCATTATAAAGTAATAAAAACAAAAAATACATAATTAAAAATGGAAATTTTTTTCGATACAACTTAATTTCATTAACATGACAAAAAAATTACAAATGACTTTTATTGACACATTCTTTCCACTTTTGAACATTAATATCAATTTCGGCCTAAAAACCAATTATTCGTGGCACGTCTAATGTCTAAAGTAATTGGAAAATATCCTGAGGTAGCTGTAAAAATAAACATATAATAAAATATCTTGCATGAATTTATGTAAACGATTTTATGTTGGATAGCTTAAGGAGTGATATTTTTTCCTTATATTACATAGAATTTTATGAAAATTCCAATTTATAAGGCATAACGTGCTCTATGTCTTCTCGGGATTTTGTTATGTGTAAAAACCAACGATTGTAAAGCGCCCGCGCATTGCGCGGGTTGCATGCTAGTATGATATATAGTAGCTTTCTTTTGAAAAAAAATAATCTACAATAATATGCTCTCAAATTTTAACAATTTAAGATTTGAGAAAGCACTAGAAGAAAACTATCCAATGAAATTAATTTTAACAAACATACAATTTCAATTCTTTCTTGTTTAGTCTTAAAAGTTGATAGGTTATGGAAATTCATGATCTTGAATCGAATGACACCTCGCCCGCAATACTATCATTTATTGTCAAGAGATTGCACAACAATTTAATTTGAGAATCCACCCCTATATAAAACAAACCTTTGAAGTATTCTACCACTAAAAGAAAGTTAATAAAGGAAAAGTGAAGTCCATATCACATACATTTATACCTTATGTTCATTATTATATCACTGAATGTTGGGTATAGACTATACGTTTTTATTGAAAATTCATAATCTTATTAATAAAGTAGGGCTTAAGGACCTGAATTAAAGAGGAAATGACATATATGCATCTTCTAGATTCGTGAATCAAAAAAAATGTATAACAACATTTTGATGCATTAGACAAAGAATCAATCCACAACTTCAATCGTATACAGCTCTACTGGTCATACCCTTAATAAGGTTTGATGGCACATCGGTATATATGATCCTATCTGAAGCATCAATTATGCAAAATCTTCTTAACCATAATCTCCCTCCCATCACACTGAAAAGATCTAATTCAAATAAATAAGAGGCCACAAATAAAGAAAATAAAAAAAAAAAATTACTACCATTGAAGAGGCAAATGGAAAGCATGAAAACCTCTTCCCCTCCTCCTTTATTTAGACTTGGGATCCACATCAAAAAGTAAATATTTGCATTGGTGGAGTTATAAGGGTTATAACTAATAGCAAAAATAACCTCGAGTAATCCAAATGTAAAATATAACGAGAACAATAAAGTCCATAGGAAATACTAGGATAACAAAGGCATAGAAAATACTAGCGTAATAAAGTCCATAATTAACACCAGCATGAATGCAACAAGTCATTAAGAAAAATTAAACGCAAGAAGTCACTAGGGTCCAACACTATGCTTGACGAAACTCTTTAGCCTTACCACCTAACTTCCACTACCAACATCTCCGTGAAGCTTAACATCGCCTTGTGTTTCCATGTAAAGAGAAGTATTGTCGTAAGCACTTTGTCTAGTAATAATAACACCTCTTTCTCATAATCAACTATGTTATTATGCACTAAGTCTTGAGGGTTAACGTCTATCCTTTCCTTTCCAATAACCTATCCATTAAACTCTTGCACATCACAAGACACACCATCTTCCAGTTAACTTTTTCCTACATTAAATGATGCAAATGTCCCATTACTTATACTTTCTCTATCAATTGGGGTGTATTGGGACTTCCCCAATGCCATACCTATCGTTGTCTCTATATTTCTTTGTTTATTATTCATGCTTCAAACCTTTCATTTGTTTCCCATTGGTCTTCTCAACTAGAAGCAAAGATAAAGCTAGAGTCGAAGTTCACCCTCACTTATCAACACCAAAGATTTGGGACAAGGCATCATTTCTCAATGAATGTGACTGGTTGGTGTTATCACTAAAACTTTCTTCTAGTACTTCTTTCTTCGCCAACACCGTATCCCATAAAATATAAAATTTGTAGACGTATCATGACTAATCATTTGAATATATAACGTTTATTTGCAATAGTCATCATTCAATATTTATAGAAAATCACTATAGTTGGAATAATTCTCTCTTTGATTGACCTATCTTTGCATGTGTGGCTAGCTATCCATACATCAATACGTAGTGGGTTTTTATGCAATTTCTGGGTCTAAAAATAAAAAAAATCATAAGATATATTATCTTTAAGCTAAGTGTAATCGAACAAATAAGTAAAACATAATAGTCATACGTACCATATTGTACTCGACTCAGGCATTCCCATTGTACCCACTTATGTGAGTGGCCCAAATATTTGCCTTATTATCTTTCCCTCAATTCTTTTTGTATCTTCTTTTGTACCTTCATGCTACAAAAACTCTTTCAACTATTCGGAATTAAAACCTAGAGGTACTTTGGCCAACTGTTCGATATTCGTTGAATACTTATCATAATAGTTCTTCCGTAATGTGGATATATATTCTTTAAGTTGGCTACCCATACTTTTCGGGATTCTATATTTTCTCTGACAATACAATTGATATTTTAAAATTATAAAAAATGTGTAACGATATAAAAAATCAAAGATAATGAACAAATTAATTATACACAAGAAGTATTACTTACATTTATTTGCAAACATCGTCATTATATGTTTCCAAAATATTGCGCCAATCATTAAACGATATTTGTAGTTGAGCACGAACCCTTTTACCAAGTTGATCTATGAATCGACCTTTGTCTGACCTACTACCTAATTATGTTGATTGATCTCAACCACAATTATCGAGGTCACATATTTCAATTTTTACCATCGCATGGGGAAGAGACTTCAACTTCATTTGATATTACACTGAATTTTAACACGTGTTAGATATACGATGCATGTTAAGAAACTTGGGTTCTCAAATGATATGAAGAAGTAGTGCAATATCATTTTACAATTAAAATAAAGTCGCATACAACTTTACAAATGAAAGAAAGTCACATCCAGGAGTAATATCAATTTATAAATGAAACAAATTCACATTCCACTGTAAATCCAGACAAGTTAGATCAAAATCAACAATATCTTAGATATCTAAAATCCTTATTACATAATAAGGAAAGCATTAATGTAGTAAATATTAAGAAAAAAAAATAATAAAAGTTTACTTCAACTTTAACTATAAGTCCTGAAGCAGATTCTTTAATTTGGGATAATCCTCAAGAATATACTGATACATTATAGGAACTTCAAGTTTGTGAACACTTGCTGTTAATCTATGTGGTGCATATAAAATAATAGACCAACCATCGTCTTTAAAATCCTCAAATTAGAACACTTGAGATGCTTCTGATGTAAGAATGAATGGCTCGTTGTCGATTATATCCTTAATCTTTAGCTTACTTAAGTTTTCCATCATTAAATTCGAGTTAAGCGATAGACAACCAAAAGTGTTTAAATAAAACCTCGAATAAATGATTTTTAATTGCTAATTCTTGGTAAAATGGGTCTTATGCGCATATATGTCGATTTTGTAGGTCAAATGCCTGTTGCGGAGTTTAAAGAATCAAATCAAGGCAAAATGAGGTTAAAAGGAGCTAAACCCCAACTCCAATACCAATTACCATGTCCCCTAACCGAGCCCAAACCTTCCAATCCTGTCTCGAATCTCGTGTGTGTTTAATTTGCACCTTTTATATTTTTTATATTTTTATTTGAGTTGTTTATAATTTTTATAATTTATTTGGAATTTTTTTATGAGTCATGTATACTTTTAGGATTTAATTGTGTGTCGGATATTTTTTATACATTTTTATATAGGGGTGAGTTTTATTTTTATTTTATTTTATTTTTCATTTTTTATTATTTTAGTTTTATTAATATTTTAGTAGGATAGGTTTATTTCTATCTTTTATTAGGAACTTTTAATAGATTTTGTATTTTCTTTAGTTTTATTTTATTAAGCTAGGATATTAATTTTTTAGTTTTAGTATTTTAATGGATTTTATTTTTTTAGTTTTGTCTTAGAAAATTTTGTTTTTATTTTTAATTAGGTGCACACTAAACACTCTCTCTCACATACACACACACTATTCTGCACATTCACACACACTAAAACACCCCTCTTCTTCTTCCTGACTTACCACACCTTCTTTCTCCTCCATTATCACCCACCTAAGCTTCCTACACCCCAAACCAACTACCACCTTAAACCCAAACTGAACCACTCTGCCATATCCCAGTCAACCTAACCAAAACCCGTTGAACGCACCTCCCAACTCTAGTCGGTTTAACCCACCTCTGGCATCAACCCGCTAGTTTGAACCTGCTAGACCCGAAACCCCCATATCTATACCTGACATCCCTTCAACCCACTTTCATCCTCAAACCTGAAGTCCGACCTCCATAACTACTACCAGCTTCACAATCCAACATCGGGCATCCGACCTTCTTCGACCCATTGACTTCCAGAACCCACATGTTAAATGCCTATTTACCCTTGATTTCCAAAATACCCTCTAATCCCCCACACTCTCATCACCCTAATTAAACCCACATGCACACTTGTGCAATTCCTCAATTCCCCCTCTCAGACCTTTCACCCCTCATACACACTTAACCTTCCCATATTACCCCCAAACCTCCTTCACTTATAAATTGAATATTTGGTGGCATTTGAAGAGAATATCCATTTTGGTTTTAACCTTGGGATGAATTCTTCTCCATTTCTCTATAAAGAGTATTTGTAATTTTTAGCAAATATATCAATATAGAGTGATGTATTATGATTTATTTCTTGGGGATGAATTCATCTCGACCCCTCTATAGAGAGTATTTGTAATTTTTAGCAAATATCTCAATATAGAGTGATGTGGTTGAATTTATCTATTTTGGAAGTAAATTCTTCTCCGTCCCTTTATGAGGAGTATTTGTAATTTTTAGCAAATATCTCAATATAAAGCAATGGTGTAGAATTTACTTCTTCAGATGAATTATAGTGCACAATTTTATAATTTGAGGATTTGTAATTTTTAGCAAACCTCTTTCATTATTTAAGAGTCCATTATGAATTCATTCATTGTATATTGTAATTAGTCCAATATAGTTAGTTTACTTGTTAGCAGCATTTTGTTTATTTCATTTTCTCTAATTATCTTTTACATATCAGTAACTACTTTAAAAATTAGTATAGTTAGTTAATTAATAATCCCTTGAATAATCATAAAAAAAATATATGAAAATGAATCTACATTATTCTTCACATATTTTGTTCTTCACACATGAAAGTTGGTTTGACATCCTTACTTACCGCTATGCAAGTTATCATTCATTTGATAACTTGAACTTTTTGTATATTGAGTCATTGTTATCAAAATCCAAGCTAATCAACTCGTTTTATTTACCTACAAAAATATATCACACGAACTAGTATAATGTTAAGTGAGGATGTCAATCCATCTTATGGAGTGAAACAAATAAAAAGTCTTGTAATCCAATTTCTGGCTATTTTTCTTTTTTTTTTTTCCTATTTTTTTATATCAAAACAATTTTATGTGATGGTGAAATAACTAAACTAGATGAAAGATATAAAGACAATACTAAAAAGTGTGCTAAAACAAGATCAAGTATCTCAAATGAGATGTGTATAAAATGAGATAATATCAAGTAAGATAAAATCAAAGAATGAAAATTCACCTTCACTTCATGAATTAAATGTATGTGATTATTCAAGTTTACTACGTTCCTAAATATTTATTTATTTCATCAATTGATTCTCACCATTTGACGAAATAAACAAATATAGATTTAGTTAGGTAATTTGTCATCCTTACTAATCAAATGAAGAAAGGATTTAGAGAAATAATATAAATCATTCGCTAGAGCTAACTTATATAATGAACTTTAAATCCTCAAAAAAGTAAAATATGAGTAATATGAAAATACAATATACTCTAACTAGTGGATCATTCTATCTCTAGTTTGAATCTAAATATTAAAGATATACTAAATTTCAGTCTCTTTCAAGGATGGTTTATCATCTGTCGATGCATAAACACATGTAGGAATAAAAATTTACTAACTAAATGAAACAAAGTAAACTAGAATAATTAAATCCATGGAGGCTTCATTTCACTCCTTGAATGAAGCGATTATCCTAGTATGATGAACAAACAAAATTAAATGAAATAAAGATGGAATAGAAATTGAGCACAAATACTAGATTGAGATTTATAATCTCCAATCCAATAATTCAAACTCTCTATAATTTTTCTCTCTAAAAATTCTCTCAATTTTTTTTTCTCTTTTTCTCTGTCTATTCTAAGGTTTTTTTTCCCGATGCATTTTTATTTTCATAACACAAATGAAGACAATCTACATCTGGAATTTCAAACACTCTTTTACAAAAAAATGGTGGATGAAAGTGATTGGATTGAAAATGATATATGGATGGTGCGAGGAACATATGTAGATAGGGGAATTATGGAAAGGTAATGGGTGAAGTTAATGATAGTTTGATATGTAGAAATTGTGAGTGTATGGTAAAGAATGGTTTGGTGCTTGAGACGAGGCTGAAATGGGTTTGATCTATTCCTCTTTAACTAATCTTGTTTTAAACCTTGCATGCTTTCATTTTTTTATTTTATGTCTTGGATGATGATTAATGATGGATAATCTCCCATTCAAGGAATGAACTAAAGCCCTCATGAGTCAACTTTAGTTAGTTTACTTGATAGCACAATTTTGTTTATCTCATTTTCTCTAATTAGCTTTTTCATCTTAGTTAGCATTGTTAGTTGATTAATAATCCCTTGAAATACAAAAATAATAATATGAAAATGAATCTACACTTGTCTTCACATATTTTGTTCTTCATACACAAATGTTGGTTTGACATCCTTACTTACCGCTATGGAAGTTTATATTATTTTTGTAGGTTTTCAAGGATTTTGATTGGAAAGGTTATTTCTACAATGACGACACTAAAAACTTTTCAATCAAATGGTGTTGTTGCCGCTTTCTTGCAGTTGGAGGCTCCTGTGAAGACTTGTATATTTCATTTTCATTTTCAGTTGTCTTTGTTATTTAATTTTTTTATTCATAAAAGTGGTTGTATTAGGTATTACTGAGGCATGTATTCATTTGAGTCTATTTTTTACACCATTTTCTTGTAATAATTAATAAAAAAAGAGCGAAAAGGGAAACGAGACAAAGTAAAGAGAGAGCGCCATTGGAGTAAAATTTTAAAGCCTCTTTACTTTGGGTCCATAGGACTCCTAGGGACGACTGAAGTTAGGCGAACTTCCCCCTTATCGACTCAACTCGATCTTCACCCCATGTGTGTAAAAGCCGTGGGAGGTACATTTCTTTATCACTTACGAATATCCCACAAGAAAGTCCATTCTTTGTATGCTTATCTGTCCTATGTGATGAATTACATTTAATTTGAACCCTTTGATGAATTAATGAACCCAGGACCTAGACCTGGTCATTGAAACGAGTTGTGATTTTATCACCCACTCAATCACTTTACCTCATTTGTTTGTTACCCGTGCCATCACATAAATAAAATCAATCAAGTACCTAGACAAGTAGGATTCGATGTTCATTAGGAAACTTTTGGAACGAGACACTCGTAGGATACTCTAGTGAGTCATTTTCACCCCTGCCAATCTTCGATCGACTTTCTTAAGACATTGTCTAGGGAAACTGGGTTTTAAGTGAGGCCGCCCAGTAAAATGGACTTGTGCTTTCCCCAGCTTAGTATTGGACGACCGATCGTAGTTGTAGCTAGTGTGGGGAGGCTTATCACTCCGTGCTTTTCTCCCTACGAATTACTTAAAAATTTACTAACCCATAACCTAATTGAAGATAAAAAAAAATTGGCTATGTGCTAGTTAGGACTTTTATCTTGCTTGTACGTGTCTAATTTTCTCTTTAGGTAGTCACTTTTACGCTCCATCCTTTTGCGTTTCAAATCGAGTCTATCGCCCTTTTCTTTTTCAAAAAAAAAATCCAGAAATATTTCACTTTTGTTAAAAAATTCAAAACTCCAAAATTATTTTTCTAATGTTAATATTTATATATTTTTCAAAAATTCAAAAATATTTTTTATTTTCTCTCATATTTTTTCACAAAATTCACAAAAATATTCTCTTTCTTACCATAATATTAAAAAAAATATTTTCTTTTATCTTGAAAAAAAATATAAAAAAAATAAGGCCGTGATTGGTGCTTTTTCACCCTCACCCCTGTCACATCTCTCCACCACCCTTGGTCAATTTGCCATACAAGCGCATTGACCCTTAAGCCTTTATCCAACAAGACTGACACTTCAGTATTGTTTTGGGATGATTATCATCACCTAATATTTCTGCCACCCCATGCTTTCATAGTTCTTATCTTTAGGGTGAGAATGGTTCGGTCTGACTGAAGACATTAAACTTAGCGCTATCGGGAGGTAGCCCACTGATTCTGAGTATGAATCTCATTCTATTTGTGGGTGGTGTTTCACACTACCCATTGATTTTTAATGTTTATAGACTTCTACACATTGTTTTTCATCACTTATTCAGGTTTGTCTTAGATACGTGTGGTCCTCTTCATGGTACTTTTCATTAGCAGTTAATTATGGTAATCTCTTTCCTACCTTCTGCTCTCAATTTTAAAAATAATTTTATTTAACATCGAGGACGATGTTCATTTTTGTTTGGGGGTGGAGAATTTTATCAAAATTGTACATCTTTTGAATTTTTTTGATAAACAAGACTTTATTATTTAAATTTTTGTGTAGTTTCTTTCATCTCATTCGTTGACGTGAATTTTCTATTATCTATCTTTTAAAGTCTATTAATCAAGCTAGAGGATATTTATTTTCCAAATAGGTTATGAAATACGTATCAAGGAATTTTGCACCATGAATTTTTAGACTCAACAAAATTTGCGCACTTATCACGCCACTATGGTTTAGAGTTAAATGGTATTACAATTCTTTAAAAAACCTTAAGGATTACAAGTGGAGACTTTTACTTGTGAGATTCGTGCCTTTCATCCTTTTAGAGAGTTTTACGAAATCTTCGATTCACAAGTTGATTCAATTTTCTTTGGGTCCGCACTTAAATCATTGTATGATCTCATTATTCTTCACTAAATTTTTGACTTGATCACTGAGAATGACATAACTTTCTATTTGTAAGAAACACGTGTCTTGAAGTTTGTCCCGATCACCAAACTTTCACCCATACACTAACCAAATCCTTTACTAGTTAATTACCTCCCATAAGGATACGTCCACCTATAATTTACCAGACTACAAATCAACACTTCATCTCCCACGTGTATAATGAGGCGGACAGTAATAAGAAAAAATCTTGGTGGAAAGTATTTCTCCAAAATACACATAACTTTAAACAATGCTTTCCTTGATGACTCCAAAACATCCCTCTAGATCACTTTGGAACACAACACATTGAAAAATAAGCCTAACCCTTGAATGTCTATTCGTAAGTCCCTGTGTTTTGGATAAGTACTTTTAAGCTACAATGATAATAAATGTTGCATAATTATATGATAATCATGTGACTTGAGTCCCTTTAACCCAAGTTGTTGTAAACTCGTACAATTACTCAAGTTAGAAGGAAAACCTCTTGGAAGCTTTAGCTCCTTCAAAGTATGAAAGAACCCATTCTTTTTCTTTCTTAATTACAGCGAATGTAACCTTAGGTTTCACTGTTTTTCCAGAACTTTCATCAGTTTCCATATATATCTTTTTCTTGGTCCCCAATGGTTTTTCTTATATTTCCGTGCCTTTTTGCTATCTTTGGTCTTCTCTTTGACGTCCATAATGGTTGACAAAAGATGATTGGTGATGTTCTTATCGATGTGCATAACATTGAGATTATGACGAACACTATGGCCTTTCCAACACGGAAAATAAAATAAAATAAACCTTCGATACCATGGAGTGGTAACGTCTCTAAGCATATCCTTACCCTCTCTACGTTTTCTTTTTATTCTCGAAATTTGTTTATCAATTTTCATCTTGATGCATTCAAACTTTTTCTTATCCTCCGAACCATATAACCTTCGTGGAGCTTTATGATGATTAACCTTGTTATTAAAATTTCATTTTCCTCCCTGAACTTGTGATCACGAGGAAGGAATCTTCTATGACCACGATAACAAAATTTCCTATTATTATAAAGTCATTTAGAGTCTACTTCTTCTTCACAAACTGGGCATGCCTTATAACCATGAATTGTGCAACCCGGCTAAGTTCCATATGCAGGAAAATCATGGATTGCCCATAACAACATTTCTCACAAAGTAAAGTTTGTTTTCTTATAAGAGTCATACGCCATTATACCTTGAAACCATAATTCCTTTAACTCATCTTGTAAAGGTTCCAGGTACATGTCAATATCTTTGCTTCGTGAATTCAACCCGGATGTCAAAATTGAAATAACTGAAAACTCCTTTTTCATGCATAAAGACGGTCCCATATTAAGAGGAAAAATAATTATAGGCCAACAGCTATAACCGGAGCTAAGATTCTCGTACGGATTAAAACCACCGTTGGTTATACTAAGACAAACATTATTTTTTTCATTCGCAAATTCTAGCCACATCATATCAACATATTTTCAAATAGATGAATCAATAGGATGATGCATGACATTTGTGCTACAGTGCACTTTAGTGTGCCAAGCCGTCTCATTTGCAATCTATGGTACAATGAATAATCCCCTCGATCTTGAAATCAAGGGGAAATATCAAATTGTCTTCAGAGATACTTTACCCTCCCCATTTATTCCCAACCTATACCTGGGTAGGTTAAATATTGGGCATTTTCCCTTCATTAAATGTTCTATTCTATATAAATACAATTATTTTTGGATGCATGAATTATACTATAATTGTGGGTACTCGAATTTACCATTATGGGCCCGGACGAGTAGCCTAATAAAAACGACCCAAAATCCGGACCCCTCGCCTTAACTAAATAGAATTACGACTTAGTCTCCTCCCATGTTCTCGTATAGAGATGTTCCAGGAGAAGATGGTAAACGTGGGGGAGTCCAACACCCCCAACTCCCCGAGGACAGACATGTATATAATAAACCCTAAGTCTGGGGAAAAGGACACACATTGTATTCTCTATAAACGCTCCCCAGAGTATATAGAAATAATACTCACTGCACCACCGTGGACGTAGGCATTCTTGCTGAACCACGTACATATTGTGTTGTGTGATTAATATTTTATCTTCTTTATTTTCCTTGGTGATTGCGCTTCTTTCACTTATTTGTGTTGAATATAATTGTCACCACAATTGGCGCCGTCTGTGGGAACGTTTGTCTTCCCTGAAAAAGCCCAGACCAACAAAGAAGTTCGAAATGTCTGACCACAGCAGTAACGCTCCTCAAGCAGGAGATATCCAAGAACAACCTGCTCCTCACAGGATCAGATCTGAATTTCGTTGTTCAGATCAGAGGGCTCACCCAGAGAGGCCTGCCTCAGAGGAAAGCCAAGGACTAGTGAGGTCCATGCAAATATTCAGGTTGATCGATGCCTATGAGGCAAGGCTCCAAGAGCAAAGGGAGTCCTCTCGCAAGCAGGAGGCTGAGAATGCTCGCCTCAAAAGGAAATTAGAAAGGATGGATAGAGAGCTCCATCGCGGCACTAGGCGACGTCCGTACTGCATTCCTAGCCCTCAGGCGAGCAAGTCTTGCAGCCGAGGCAGGAGCCCTAGGAGTGGATCCAAAAAGAGTGAAAGGCACGAGTCAAGCAATGACTCACTCAAGAACTAGCGACCGGCTCGCCATAATAGGAGCCCAACTCGCAGCAATGAGAACATACGAAATTTGGTCCGAAGGGAGATGGACCAACACCCAGCACATCGCGGTGCAAGATCGACCAGGGAGCTTGCTAGACGAGCTCTCAAGACTCATATGAAATACCCTTTCTCAAGGGAAATAGAAGAAAGGAGGAAAGAATGGGGGAAAAATGGCTCCAAGAATGGAGGCAAGAACGATATGTCAAAAGCATTACAGGTAGTCAATACTGTCTTCAGAGAACCGATTTACAAGATTCTCACAAAGATCAAAGACGAGCCATTTATTAAGTGGCCCAGAAAGATTGAAGGAGATACCTTAAAAAGAAACAACGCGCTGAGATGCGCTTTTCATAAAGAGGTAGGACATAAGACTAAGCATTGCAAAGCTCTTAAGTCCCACCTCGAAGAGCTGGCCTAATCTCGGCATCTGAACGAGTTTGTGGAGAAGAAGGCAGAGAAAGTCACTACCAATGGAGAAGCAAGACTTGACAACATACTCGAGGACGATACTGGACATGAATTCACAGTAATTCATGGGGCATCTGATGTGAAGTAGATTAAGGAGAATTAATCTTAGATGGAGGTAAAAAAGCTTACAGTAGTGATGCAAGCTTTCCAGATCGATCTAGCAAAGACCCAATCAGGAAAACATTGACGAGCAGATGACGTCGACTATAGCAAACATATCGTGTTCACAGATGAAGATCTAGTGCGAGTAAGAAACCCACACCATGATGCCTTGGTCATTACGCTCAGGATTTCCAACTATGACGTCGACAAGTTGCTCTTCGACCAAGTAAGTTCATCCGAGGTAATGTATCTCGATTTGTTCAGGAAATTGAAGTTGAGCATCGTCGACCTGAAGGAGACCACTGTCCCACTAGTTGGCTTCACTGGAAAAGTGACTATCCCACTGGGAAAGATTGTGCTACCGATAAGGGCAGGAAGTATCTCCAAGATGATTGAGTTTCTGGTAGTCAACATTGACTCGCCATACCAAGCCATCCTCAGTAGAGGATGGCTACATGCAATGAAGGCAGTCCGCTCGACCTACCATCAGAAACTCAAGTATGTGACCGAGCGAGGAGTAATGGATATCCATGGCGATCAAGCGATGGCAAGAAGGTGCTTCATAGCGGCCATCCGACCTAGACCGACAAAGAAGGCCGAGAAGCCCAATGAGAAGGGAGAGGAATAAGAAGGTCTGATACCTTTGAAATAGCAGTTAAGGTATGGAAGACCCGGAGTGGGGGAGACCAGGCTCCTCCCTTTTGAGTAAGTCGTGGAAAACCTGGAGGAAGTTACAGCTGGTGGTAGCAAGAAGGACAGGGTATTCTTGATTGGAGCTTCTCTTATAGATCAAGAGAAAAAGGAATTGGCGATTTTATTGAGAAGTAACGTAGATGTTTTCGCATGGGAACCATACGAGCTGTCTGAAATTGATCCCAGTGTGGTTTGTCATCGGTTGCATATAGACCCCACTTTCAAACCTATCACCCAGAAGGCACGGCGAACTGCACCTGAGAAAGAAAAAGCCATAGAAAAAGAAGTTAAAAAATTACTGGATGCAGGATCCATACGGGAGGTCCAATTCCCCAAATGGTTATCCAACCCCGTAGTAGTTCCAACGAATAACGGGAAATGGAGAGTCTGCATCGACTTCACTGACCTTAATAGGGCTTGCCCAAAGGACAGTTTCCCCTCCCAAAAATTGACCAATTGGTGGACGCCATAACAGCTCACGAAAGAATGAGTTTTGTGGATGCATATTCGGGATATCATCAGATCCCTCTGTATGCACTAGACCAGGACAAGATAACATTCATCACCACCGTCGGATTGTACTGTTACAAAGTCATGCCCTTCGGGCTCAAAAATGTAAGGGCAACCTACCAGCGGCTGGTCACCAAGATGTTCAAAGACCAAATGGGAGACACCATGGAGGTCTACATCGACGATATGCTCGTGAAGAGTAGAAAGAAATAAGACCACCCCTCAGACCTATCAAGAACCTTCAAGATCCTCAGGAAATGCCGAATGAAGCTCAACGCGAGCAAGTGTTCTTTTGGTGTCCAATCAGGAAAATTTCTGGGGTACTTGGTCAGTAAGAGAGGCATCGAGGCTAACCAAGACCAGATCGATGCAATCAACAGGGTACAACCCCCTCGCACAATACGAGATATACATAAGCTCAACGGCATGCTCGCTGCCTTGAACCGTTTCATCTCAAAGTCCTCCGAGAAATGCAAACCATTCTTCCAGCTCTTGGAGGGGAAAAAGACAGTAGAATGGAATCAAGATTTCTCGCAAGCATTGAACGAGCTCAAGGACTACCTTAGCTCACCACCCCTGCTTGTCATACCTCAAGAAAGAGATTCCTTATACTTATACCTCGACGTTTCTAACCACGTCATGAGTTCTGCACTGGTATGCGAGAAAGCAGGAATTCAGCACCCCATTTATTATGCGAGTTAGACTCTATTAGAGGCTGAGCAGCGGTACCTACCACTAGAGAAGCTCGCCTTTGCACTTATAGTAGCTTTAAGAAAGTTGAAGCACTGTTTTGAAGCTCACACCATCATTGTTCTTACATCACACCCCCTTAAAGAAATTTTGAAGAAAGCGGACCTGTCAGGAAGACTGACTAAATGGTTAGTCGAGCTCGAACGATTTGACATCCACATTCAACTAAGGAATGCAATCAAGGGACAAGTACTTGCTGATTTCATAGCTGAATTCATTGGCGAGCATCCTCTAGACCAACTTCAACCCATGAAGCAGGGAGAGAACCATGCAACAGAAGGAGTTTAGAAATTATTTATTTATGGAGCCTCCAACTCAAAGGGGGAAGGAGTGGGCATTTTTCTTGTTACTCCAAAAAATACAACCCTCGAACAGGGAATCGGGCTTAGATTTGAAGCCTCTAACAATGAGGCAGAATATGAAGCTTTGATAGCCGGCCTCCAAAAGGCACACACTTTAGGAGAAAAGCAGTTACAGGTGTTCGATGACTCACAATTAGTTTCCAACTAGATAAATGGGGACTACAATGCAAAATATGAAAGAATGGCAACCTATCTCGCCTTGGAGAAAAGGCTAATGGACAGCTTCGAGGAAGTCAGCGTCCAGTAATTTCCCAGAGGACAGAACAACCACACTGACGCCTTGGCAGTCCTGAGTTCGATAATCAATTCCGACTTAAAGAGAATGAACCCCATCGACTTCCTCGCTCACCCGAGCATCAACCAAAGCGACGAGCTGCTAGGCGCAGAACATGTGCTCCAGATTAAATCAACACCCAGTTGGATGGACCCTTTAAAGGAATATTTGAAGGATGGCACACTTCCAAGTGATAGGAAGACCACTCATCAGATAAGAGTCAAAGATGCTCGCTTTCACTTATCTCATGAGGGCAAGCGGTATAAAAGATCGTTCTCCGGCCCTTACTTACAATGTGTTCACCCGAGGAATGTCGAGCAGATTCTACACGAGCTCCACGAAGGAATCTATGGGATCCATAAAGGAGTAAGATCACTAGCTTTTCGAGATATGAAGGAAGGCCACTAGTGGACATATATGCAAAAAAGATTCAGCAGTGTACGCTCTCAAGTGCAAGAAATGTCAACTACACGCCCCTATGGTTCACCAACTCGCCAACGACCTAAGATCCCTTACCAGCCATTGGCCCTTCGTCCAATGGGTAATGGACATCATAGGACCACTTCCTACCTCCACTAGCAACCGCAAGTATCTGTTGGTCGCAATGGATTACTTCACCAAATGGATCGAGGTAGATCCACTGGCAAGCATTCGAGATGCAGATATGATGAGATTCATATGGAAAAACATAATTACCCATTTTGGAATCCCCAGAACCATCATTACTGACAACGGAACATAGTTCCAAAGTGGCCATTTCCAAAGTTTCTGTAATGAGCACGAGATCAGGCACTATTTCAGCTCGGTGGTGTATCCTCAGAGCAACGGTCAAGCTGAAGCTTCCAATAAAATAGTGATAGATGGGATAAAGAAACGATTAGATCGAGCCAAAGGCGGATGGGTGAACGAACTGCCACATATTATGTGGACTTACTGCACTACCCCATGATGGGCAACGGGGGAAACCCCATTTTTATTAACATATGGAATGGAAGTGATCATCCCCTTTGAAGCAGGCCTACCAACTATGAGGTCCACCCATGTCGACTAAGGCCAGAATGATGCAGCATTGCTCGATGAACTCGACCTAGCCGACGAACGAAGAGAACTTGCCTTAGTGAAATTAGCGAGCTATCAGCAACAGCTCGCAAAACACTATAACAAGAGGGTTAATCCAAGGGCATTCCGAGTTGGTGACTATGTCCTAAGGAAAGTCCTTGGCAGCACAATAAAACCATCTGATGGAAAGTTGGGGCCAAACTGGGAACGACCATTCAAGATAACAAGAGATGTTCTGCAAGGAGCCTATCACTTAGAAACACTGGAGGGCAGAGAGAGACCCCGAGCATGGAATGCGGCAAATCTTAAGAAATTCTATTTCTAGTCTTTTTTTTTTCTTTTTTACCAGTTTATGAAAATAGCAACTCATTTATTTGTGATCAATGAAAGTGGTTTGTCAGTTGCATTCTATGAGGTGTTAGTTAACTAATATATGAACTTTATAACTTGAACACCCTTTTCAAATGATAGGCACACTACTCATTACACAATAGCAGGGAAAACACCCTCCTCAGGTTTTCGTTATAAAGCACGAACAACCTCTTAACATTACCCCTGGAAATATATGAAGCCCTAAAGGAGATCCTTAGGCAATTTGGCCAAGTCAAATTGGTCGCCAAATAATGTTTGGTCAACAAAACTCATATTGGATAGAGCATCCAACACCAGGTGTGTCCCCGCCAATTGCCACACTTAGGCCTAAAGAAGTGTGATGACACAACCTAAATGGTAAAGTAAAGCATAATGGTATTTCATAAGCATACTGGACTGGAGGGAAACTTACTCGATAATGCAAACTTACCAATCTATTCGGCCAAGAGAGGCCCAAGATTGTTAAGCAAAGAATATACGCAAAAAAATTGAACACTTGTTTAGTCGACGAGTTCGCCCAAAACATAAATTTTATATTATTTCGTCAAGATAAAAATTGACAACCCGTGTATAATCATCAAGGTCGCCAAAAGCATAAATACTACATTATTTCATTACATATCTGAACAAAGTTACAACTGCTAAAATATTAATGAGGACGAAGCCTCTGAATAAGATAATCAGCTACTTGTGCTCTTCGACCGTCATCCGGATTAGGAGCTAATTCCTCATCGACCTCATTCGCATCTGACTCCAATAGTTGCCGAGGGATGGCATCGATGGGGATCCACTAATCATCCCTCCTGAAGGGGTTAGGCCTTAAAGTGGAAGGGTAGATCTCATGACGATACTAGAGTATTGAGTTCCTTGGAATTTGTAGCTCCCTTAGGGCATTCAACCATCCCCTGATAAAGGCAATCTCTTCAAACTCTGTCAGCCTCGTCAGAGCATCCACCCAACCTTGGTCATAACCATAAGCCCATACTCACCGATGCCCTCTCTTAAACAGATGCCTTAGCCGCGTGACATCCCTTTGAAGCCCAGCAGCAATAACGTATGCTCGACGAACATCTTCATGAAGCTCATCCATCTCCCTAGTTGGGTTTCTTGCATTTGTACCAGCTCGTGGAACATTCCATGGAATAGAGTCTCGTATCACCAGATGAACATCGCTCGGTCCTGCGTCAACTCGCGATGAGGAGGAATCCCTTAAAACGTGAGGTGTAGTTCTCGGCGCGTGCTCCCTGAGGAGAAACACTTCCCTCCCCAAAGACTCATTTTTCTGTTGCAGAATTTCTCCAACTTGGTTAATCTCGGTAGCATGGAGGAGCCTTGCTCTTAGAGTATTCATCTCCTCTTGAACAGAAGCTCCAACCTCTTCCATCTCTTGGAGCCTGTCTTTCAGTTTGACAAGGAGCTCAGTCCGCTCTATGAAAAACTTGTTCCTCAATCGCATCGATTTGCAAATTCTCACGAAGGTATGACTAACTTTGGGACTCACATCAGGACCAAGCATTCTTACCAATTGAGAAGTAGCTGGTCTATAGTCATCTACATCAATCAACTATAGTCCATAAAAGAGTAGTAAAGGATAAAATGAATCAGTACACTGAGAGAAGAAACCTTCTCATTTCATTAATACGTAAAAGCATCAGAGTACATCGAGAAACAGAAAGGAACATTACAAATAAAAATACAAAAGCAATCCTAAGGATAAATTAGCTGGCGACCTCGGGTTGTTCAAAAGAAGCTGGATGCTTCCCCTTATTAGCAGCAGTCGAAGCAATCCCCTCAGTAAGGACAACTTTTGTCGCCTGAGCAGGAAGGGCATCAACAGGAACTGACTGGGAAGCAGGATCAACACCTTCAACGACTGGGGCAGGAGCTTCATCCACGATAGGATTTGGGCCTGAATCGTGATCATCGAACAAGGGATAGGAAACATCCACCTCGGTAGCTAGGAGGGCCTTGTTCCATCCCTTCTTAAAGTTCAGACGACTGATGTAGCCTATCTGAACCTCAGCATCTTCATACGCGGCAGCCCACCCGGAGTTATATGAGTTTTCCTTAACGATGGCTGCCTCAGACTCCTTCTCCTTCAGCTTCTCGATCAGTACCTTATTCTCCTCCACTACTTCCAGCTTGCTCGACCAGACAAAATCGTAGGCCTACCGCAGTTCACTCAGTTCTTTGTCCACTGCCTCCCTTTCTCGATTGGCATTGACAAGGGCCAGGTCAGAGGACATCCGGGTAGCATTAGCCGCCTTCAAGCTAGCGTCGATCTCGACACTCTCCACTCTCAAAGCAACATTCTGCTTATCTAGCTCGCCATTCTTATTGATCAGCTCGTCATGAGAGCGATAGAGCACAGCAAGTCTAGACTCGGATAGAATTTGACGAGCATTAGGAAAGAGAAGCAAACTTACCAAGTCTAGACTCTGACTCACTTGTAAGGCTAATTGGTCACTCCCCATCGCCCTTTAGTGATCAGTAGGAAGGACTGCTCTCTCGAGCAGCGCAAGGGCCAGTTGAGGAGAAGTGGCAACCGAGGCCCCCTCTGGCAACGTGGATACAGGCACTATGGCCTGCCCAGCCTTCATCCTCGCTTCCATTTTTCTCCTCTCCTCCTCCCTTTCCTTCTCCTTCTCTACCCTTTTCTTCTCCTTAACCTTATTCTTCTCCTCAGTCTTTTTCTTCTCATCTTCCCTCTTCCTCTCTCTCTCTCACCTTCTCTTCTTCCCTTCTCTTTTTCTCCTGCTTCTGAGTAGCAGACCGAGAACCAGTGGCAACAACCCCATTATTGGATTTCTGCTTCTTCAACCTCTGAGCGAGAGGCACATCATCATCATGGATCAAGTTTTTCTTGGGGGAACCATTTCCTCATTGGAGCTGCTAGATGAACTCGAAGGTTCTTGGGCTTCAGAAACCTCTTCTGAGCTAGAAGAACTGTCACTGTTGGAGCTCTCCTCTCCAAAAACACCTTCAGCACCTCCTCTGGTATTACTCACGAAACTGCTCTCTTCCTCGTCCAACTGAATGGGATCGACAATAGCTTCTTTAAAAGTATCAAATTCAGGAATACTATCCACAGACCTCGCAATAAAACTGGACCCAATATTTTTATACTCGAGTAGGAAAGCAGGAGACCGGGGATGTTTCCCGTCAGTCAAAGGTTCCCTGATATTCCAAGATTTAATCAACTCGGAAGTTCGAACCTCGCTAAGGGCAAGCTCCAAGTTCTTTTTCCTCGCTGAAAAGAAAACAGGAAAGTATCAAAAAAGTCACACATTAACAAAGAGACTGAAAGGGCAGAGCAAAGGCTACCTATGTACTCTTCCCCATAAAAGGGAACAGTGAATCTATCTGACCTCGACCCCTCAGTCTGGGGGGAGAACTGCCAATTCTTATCAAGAAAGCCATCTTGACAGTAGTCTTTGTGGGAATCAGGTAAATTTATTACCAATACCCTTCCAGGACTTCTAGCCTTGAGGTAAACGAGAGAAGGAATAAAAAAATAAACTTCGGCGAGCCCTAATTTAGTGCCATAAAGTTGATTTATTCTATGGACACCATTGATTATCTTCCATACATTGGGCGAACACTGTGCAAGGACAGTATTAAAATAACCAAAGAAATGAAGGAACAAATTATTTGAAGGAAAAGTAAACCCCCTTGAGAAAGCAACAAGACATGAATCCAGTGAACACCCTCTATCTCTCTAACATTCTTAAGGAGAGAGGCGCACTCAATCTCTACCCATTCTGGGATATTATAGAACTTCCTGAATTCAGATAATGACCTGTTACCTATCTTTGACATTTGTAAACCCTAAATTCAGAGAAAACTCAACAAAATAAGCACAAAGAAAGGGCAAAGAGGACTTACGAGATGAAAGATCACAAGCCCAGATGACGAGAGAGAGTGAAAGTGAAGAAAATGAAGGTCCGGAGAAGAAGACACAACAACTGAAACTCGCAGAAGGTTAATGAATGCAAAGAAATTTGAAACGACAACTATGGAACGCTTCTCCAGATAGCTTTTAAATGTTCCCAATCATCGCGCACAGGACACGAAGCAACTGCAGCCTAAATCAGCTCTCGACTTTGGGAAGAGTTACACGATTCACAAAATTGTCATTATGGAAAATCATTTAAATTTATTGAGCCCAACTTGTGGCCCAATAACTTTAGGGGCAATTATGGGTACCCGAATTTACCATTATGGGCCCGGACAAGTAGCCTAATAAAAACGGCCCAAAATCTAGACCCCTCGCCTTAACTAAATAAAATTACGACTTAGTCTCCTCCCATGTTCTCGTATAGAGATGTTCAAGGAGAAGATGGTAAACGTGGGGCAGTCCAACACCCCCACTCCCCGAGGATAGACATGTATATAATAAACCCTAAGTCTGGGGCAAAGGACACGCACTGTATTCTCTGTAAACGCTCCCCGGAGTATATAGAAATAATACTCACTGCACTACCGTGGACGTAGGCATTCTTGATGAACCACGTATATATTGTGTTGTGTGATTAGTATTTTATCTTCTTTATTTTCCTTGGTGATTGCGCTTCTCTCACTTATTTGTGTTGAATATAATTGTCACCATAATAATCAAGACTAACTCTATGATTATCTTCTTCATGGCTGGATACTTGGGTCGTAATATATTTTCTTTCAACTAAAATATTTAAACATTCCCAAAATTTTTGTAACACTATTATCTAATAAACTATATCTTGTATTTACATTATTTAATTTGATGAGAAAATATAGTGTTGTATGTTTCTCAGGACTTGATGGGTACAATCATTCACTCACATTGCCACGTAATTTTTTGAATTTTAACTCCTCGTTGGTCTTGTTACGATCATCATAGCCCCCCATTCTAACACTTTCACTTTATAAATGTTCAACTTCATAATTAAAAATTTTGAATGCATCATAAACAAGCTCTTCCATCCTCAGATCTTTGGGGACAAGGTTATTGCACTCAATACGTTCAGTGGGATCTTTTTCTTTTAACAAGTTCCTTTTTCCCCATGAAAATGCCAAAACATGTAAAATTTGGATATACCATAACTAAGCACATGAAAATGGACGTCTTTAAGCTCCATAAATTTTAATTTTCACATTTAATGCATGGGCATGAATAATTGGTTTGGCTGCCACCATTCTTCTTCACAAAATCAATAATTATAGCAAGCCCATTAATATATTTTTCACTTCCTCTTTCAAGTTAGTTCATCCACTCTTTTCTAACTTATGATGACATTCTGTATGTTGAACTAAATTAGGAGAAAATTAATATATATACTATTTAATATTTATATACCCAAACAATTAAATATCTACATATGAATATAGCAAAACTATTGAATATATACAGTGTTCTAAAGATATAATGAAGTCTCATTACCATCCTTAGACCTTTTTCCATTAAAAATGCAATAGAGCATTGTATCAATGAGGTACATCAAGAGTACGTATACTTTCCCCAACCATTACATGTTTCTTTCACCATTTATCATCTTACTTTAGAGTATCAATTATAGGAGTCAAAGCAGGGAATGCCAAGAGATGGCAATAGGGCAAGTTTGGGGTGGGTTTTAAAAAATTCTTAGCTCACCCCCTCCACGACCCATGAAGGGTTTACTTTAAGGAGCCCCGAGCTCGTTTACGCTTATTTTAAATGAACTCGAACCCGAACCGCCCCAGACCATTTATACCCCGTAGGTCATAATTCGCCTCATTTATATTACTCCACCCCGTTTATTCTTACTAAAGAAAATCATCATCTATACATTTTATTAATATTGAAAAATTTCAGCATGCCCCTTAAATGTCAACATTAAAATTTCATCATCACTTGTAAATTTCAATATTTATTTTTTCCCATAACCTAAATATTTTAACATTATAATAAAATGAGAATCAACCCAAATCGATATTAGAATTATCCCTAAACAATATTGAGCACCCCCAATTTTAAATTTTTCAATATAATTTCCTTTAATGCGGAATAAAAATGGTTCAACAAACTCAAATGACAAATTTTAATTTCTAAAAAAAAATTAAAATTAAACTTAAATAAGTGAATTATGGTGAACACACACACACACACAAAATTCACACAAACCAATTTTGGGATTTTCTCACAAACAAAAATAGCGCTTGAAGTTAACTATGACAAATTTACTTTTAGCCCAAAATTAATTTAACACAAATCCTAAAATTTGCCTACACAATATTTTCAATATTACCAAATAAGGCCAAACCAAATTTAACAAATTAAATTTCCGACTTGAATTACATTAACTTAAATTTTACCCAAATTAAATTATTGCACCAACTTAAACAATATTACGAATTAAACCATATTTTATCTTTTAATCCTAAGAATGCGTTACAGGTGATTTACAAGATAAAATAAATTCACAACCACTATGCCGCGATGTACGAGGAAAACCGAAATGGAAAAAATCTCGGACGGTCCTAGCCTTAAGTCCACTAAGTACAGTATTTTACAAGTACAAGACAAATGACTTACTCAACTCGACTTGACTCCCTTCAAGCCCCTAATGCGTCTTCTTGTAACAACCTCCGCCTAGTTGACAATCTCGGAATCCACCGGAACCTTGAAATCCACCAATGAAGCTTTTAGGACAACCGTAAACCCTCTCACAATGCCTTTCACTGTGTGAGTATGCCACAACAAAACAATGAACTTCTTCTTTATGGGATATAGAAGTAAACCCAAACGAACTCTTCAATTCGGTAGAGTAGAGCGCGATGCCAAAACACTCTCCAAGCAATATATATATATATATATATATATATATTTGTGTGTGTGTGTGTGTGGTACTTGGAATAAACTAATATGGGTGAAAACAAGACTGTTTAAGAATTTTCTTGAAAAACACACACTCAAAACTTGAACCTTTTCAAGGAGAAATTAAACTCTCAAAAACTCTCTCTAGAGATTGTAGGAGATGAAAAAGTAAATTTTTCAAAATAAGATTCCCGCACATATTAATTCTAGAAAAGTTAGTGGTACAAAAGAAGTGGGAATATGGAGAAAACTGCCAAAAACTGCCAAAATATTTTTTCGCCGGAAATCTCGTTCGAATGAGATTTTTGTTTGAATGAAGTCTCGTTCGAACAACCTATCTAACGATGTTCCATAGGACAATAGGGAAAATTCACTGGCAAACTCGTTCGAGCGACAAACTCGTTCGAACGACAATATCGAATGAAGTGACAGAATGGTCAAAATTCGATTTAAGCCCCAAAACTTTATTTTAAAGCTCTAAAGAAACCTTATGAAAATAAAATTTATTTAAAAATAAAATTACACCCAATAATAAATGTTCCAAGCTCCTATATATATATATATATATATATATATATATGTAACGCACTCATACCTTAGGACATATTGGAACTGAGTTGATGACGTGAAACGAGGGAGATGAAAACCGACAATGATGTTCTCTTGAAAAGCAAGGCCGCAACGTCTTCAACTTTAATGTGTCATAGGCTTGAAGGATACACACGAACACTATCCTATGACTCAAACGTTTTTGTCCGTAATTGAGCCAAAACTACAAAGGACTCAATTGAAAATTTGTGTCCTTACAAATCTCCCTCTTTGGCTATTCCGGGACAAAAACCAAACAAAAATTCTGAAGGGCTGTCAAGCTCTACTAGACTGAAAAACAACCCACCCAAAATAAAAATTACATAGCTTGACTCAAAACCCAAGGATCAATATCTTTGCCGACGAAAGTTTCCTTTTAGAAGAATTCCTTAAGCAAACTATCAAACTTGCCATTTAGAAGAATTCTTGCACACTTAAGAAAACTATCAAACGCATAGGGAATACGAAGATTAAATATTAAATAAATACTCCCGCAGATTAATTCTCCCCTTTATCAAATAAATGACCTACATAGGGAATAAGAAGATTAAATATTAAATAAATATTCCCCCTAAATTAATTCACTCCTTTATCAAATAAATGACCTACTTAGAAAGACGTCTCCCCCTAAGTTAAATTTCCTAAACTAAGATACGATTACTGATGTGCCCCAAATGTACCACCTCTGCTCAGAGACATCAACCTCGTCCATGGATATGACCGACGATTGGAAGGGCCATCGATCAATGACCAGCGGTGTCATCCCAAGCAAGGTCGGCTATGACCGACGTTACTACCAACCTCGTCAAAGAGAGGTCTTCATGATCCATGGGATAATTATTCATCGAGCCATCCCGGGGATGACAACCTCGGTTGGGAGTAAGTCGAGGTTACATAAGCATACGTCTATCAAGGCCAGCTTCGGCAGGGAATCAGCCGATATTCCTAGCGTGTTCCAGCTTAACCTCGGCCTAGGCCGACCTTATGACATTGCCTGCCTAAACTCAGCTCCACATAGGCCGAGGTCGTCTTGACTAACCTCGGATTGGATAACAGCTAGAATTTACCAACCGCGTACCCTTCAAGGCCGAGGTTGTGACCAGGCACTGATGGCCGAGCTCTTATGCGCATATGTTTGGATAAGGACACGTGTACACAAATCAGTTACAACAAATCATTCTCCTCGCGTGGGGGAATATTTCATCATCATTCTCTACATGTGATCGGGAAAGATGTCTTCATCATATTGGCTATATCAACGCACACATGCTCATTGCATGCATGGGGGGTACACTACACTCCCCAGCCACTATATATACTTGTCTTCTCCTTCTTAAAGGGGATCCAAAATTAACAATCCTAGTTGAAACTCGTTCAAATACACAGTAAAGAGAAAGCTTGAGAGATTGTATCTATAGACATTAGAGCCCTCATACAGTGATACACATCATACACTTATCTATAGCCAGTAGAGCCCTCATACAGTGATACACATCATACACTTGCACAGTGGACGTAGGCCAGATTGGCTGAACCACTTATATTCTGGTGTGAATCCTCTTCTCCTCACATCCTTGTACTTTATGTATAAACCCTTATACTGCCATTGTTAACACTGAATTGAGCTCACAAACACCTTGAAGGGTGATACTGTTTCTAGCATCATCATTTTGGCGCCGTCTATGGGAACGAGAAGCTGTATCTTCCTCTTTTTCTACTTAACCTCACCGAAGACTCTGGTGGTGAACCAGGCACCACCCCTTGCGCGGAGCTGCTTCATTATTAAAAGAGGTCCTTTAAGGTATTAAGCTCATCTGCTACTCAACCTCTTTAGTGTTAACATATGGCACCAGAATTACCACCGCCTCTTCCGCCTCCAGGTGTGGGAGGACCTAATTCCATCCAGGCAGCGCCTCAGTCTGAAATGGCGGAGGTGGCTGCAGCTTTGAGGTCTTTGGCAGCAACACAACAGGCAATGAAGGAGCAATTTGCCCAACTCAGTCAAAACATCATGAGACCACCTGGGGTCTCACCGGAGATGATTACTTCGACGGTGGTTCAACCCCATCCTGAAGCCAGGGAACTACCCCAGGCACCACGAAAAGACCAGCCTACTCCCCAGCGGAGGAGGGACGTTGCTGACCCTAGGCGTTTACGCCTGGGGAGGCAAGGACACCCTTGCCCTGAGGATAGGTATGATGATGTGGACGCTGAATATGTTCCGAAAGATTATTGGGAGCCGTATAAGGTTTCAAATAATACAGTACGTCCTCTTTAAGAGACGAGGTTATGGTGGTGGAAGAGGTGAAGAGGCCTAACAACGAGGATCAGCTTTTGATCGGTTGAGCAGAGGGTCGGCCTTTGAAAGGTTAGGTCCAGTAAATGACCTAAGACAGAGATTATCAAGGTCGAGAAGTGCATCCGGCTCGCAAAGAGGAGATAGACAATATCGGCCTCACTAAGGCCGACCTCATGAAAGAAGAGTTAGAGACCAGGAAGAGGTTAACAGCCGGAGTTGTGCTACGGCTGGGGAACCCTCAATCCACCCCTTGGAGGCGGCTGGGGACAACCTCGGCCAGTTCGATGTTGCGAGACCCTGGAATGACTCTATTAAATGTCTTGAGGAGAAGATAGGAGACCTCATCAAAAACCGAGACCCATTGCAAAGAGGTTTATCTGAAGACTCCCCATTTGTGGCCAGGATAGTGAGTTTTCCAACCCCTACTAAGTTTAAGCAGCCCATTGTGTATCCCAAGTATGACGGAAGCACCAACCCTGTACATCACATTAAGATGTATCAGTCAGCGGTGGACATATACTAAATACCTGATGAGATGAAGTGTCGATCCTTCTCCGGGGCTTTGATAGGAGAAGCACACAGCTGGTTTACTTCTCTTCCAAAAAATTCAATCGAGAACTTCAAAGGCTTAGCGGAATGATTCATTCACAACTTCTGTTTTGGGGTAAGACCTCAAAAGAAGACCACTCATTTTCTATACATCAAGTAAGGCAAGGACGAGAGCCTAAGAGACTACATCTTCAGGTTCAATAAAGAAAAGATTGAGGTTAAAGATTATGAAGAGAATATAGCCATGACAGTCCTCATAGGGGGTCTTCAGAAAGGGAAGTTGTGGAAACTCACAGAAGACCCTCTCAAGTCTATGGCAGAGATATTGGAAACTACGAGAAAAGTCATGAATGCCGAGGAGGCAATGGCCGCCAAGTATGAGGATAACAACCAAGGTAGTAGTGGGAAGTCCCAAAGAAAGAAAGATGGAAAGAAGAGGTCAGCCAATGACAAGTTTTCCCACTATACTCCTCTAACTGTGAGCTGTGAACATATCCTCAATGAGATCAAGAATGATAGATCTCTAAGATGGCCGGAGAAACTGAAGGCCCCTTCGCATAAGAGGAACAAGAACTTATGGTGCGAGTTCCACCAAGACCATGTCCATATTAAAGACAGGTACTTCGCCTTGAAGGATGAGATCGAAAAGATGTTAAAATCTGGAAAGCTGAGGAAGTATGTTGATGGCAAGGCTCCTAAAGGTGGAAGATATAACCCTAAAAAGAGGAAAAACGACAGATGCCGTGACGATGCCCCAGCTAGAAGAGATAATGATTCAGAAGGTGATGATGAAGATGATACGAACCTTCGGCCAAAAGATGACAACACCCCGGTGAAGAGGGATGGTATGATCTCCTTTGGTGTTAACACCAAATACGAAGGACTTACGAGGGGTGGCTCTGAAGTGGCTGACAGAAAAGCCCATGTGGCAGAGGCCAAGTCAGTGGCCAAACTTGAAGTTGTAAATCTAACGTCTTCCGATATAGCGCAAAAGAGAAAGAAAGTGGACATGGACACCCTTATAGTTGGGTTCTCCCTACTCGACTTCAAAGGTATCTTAGCCCCACATGATGACCCTTTGGTAATAACAACAAGAGTGCATGGAGGCGAGGTGAAGAGAATCCTCGTAGATGGGGGGAGTTCAGCAGACATGATGTTTTGGCCCTGCTTCAAGAGCCTAGGTCTTAGCAGAGCTAGGCTGGTACCTTATCATCATCCTTTAATGGGCTTCAGCGGCGAAAAGATCCACCCATTGGGCATGTATGAGATGGACGTACAAATGGGTGATGAGTGGCCTAAGAGGTTAACCCGAAAGATCAATTTTTTTGTTATGGACAAAAACATCTTCTCGGCCTATAACCTCATTATAGGAAGAGTAGCCCTTAAGGAGTTTGAGGCCGTGCCATCGATGGTTCACCAGATGCTAAAATTATATACCTCCTGTGGGGTAGGGGAAGTGCAGGGTGACCAGACAATAGCACGAGAATGCTACTTCAACTCGGCTGAAGAGAGAGAGGCCCATAAGAGAGAAACTACCACTTGCAACATTGACACACTTGACCCTAGAGATGAAATGAAGTTGAAGAATAGAGAGGCCGCGGAAGAGGTAGAATCCATCATCCTCAATGAGGACGGACCAGAAAAAACTGTCTAGGTCAACAAAGCCTTAAAAATAAAAATCAAGGAAGAGCTGGGGATAACATCTCAGTGATGACCTCAGGCCTTAACATCATTATTTGGTGACAAGGTCCGAGGTCGACATCATTCTTGGATGACCTCAGACCCTTAACATCATTAATTTGGTGAAATTACTTATGGGGATAACATCTTAGTGATGACCTCAGGACTTAACATCATTATTTGGTGACAAGGTCTGAGGTCAGACATCATTTTTGGATGACCTCAGACCCTTAACATCATTAATTTGGTGAGATAACTTATGGGGATAACATCTTAGTGATGACCTCAGACCCTAAAATATCATAATGTGGTGACAAGGTCTGAGGTAAGACATCATTCTTGGATGACCTCAGACTCTTAACATCATTAATTTGGTAAAATTACTTATGGGGATAACATTTTAGTGATGACCTCAGACCCTAAAACATCATAATGTGGTGACAAGGTCTGAGGTAAGACACCATTCATTGAGTATAGCAAAGACATCATTGCACCAAGACTTCAGAGCTGAACACATTGCATGGCAAAGAAAAGCATTCAACAAATAAATCAACAAGTGAAGAAATAAAAGCCCTCCTCAAAAGTAGACATTAAGTTACAAAATGTAAAGATGTAAAATAGTGATGTTCATCAGAGGTTATAAAAAATCGGGAGTTATAAATATCAAGATCTTCACAAAAACTAAGTGTTCACAGCTTCAGGGTTGATGTTTGTGTCTGCATTTTCTTGGCCGAGGGGGGACACCTCCACTCCATCGTCTTGGGCACTGACATCCTTAGTCATGGTGTCCTCTTGTGGCGCTGTCTCGGTGGGGGAGGCACCTCCCTCTTCTTCAACCTCCTATAAGGCCTGAGCAAACTTAGGGTCTGCATAACCCAGGCCGATAAAGTCAGCAGCAGCAAGGCTTCCTGATTCCTTCTCCTTCATGGCAACCCATTTGCCATTTGCCTTGACCCCCCTCTCTAGATATTCAATGTCAAAGTTGACAAACTCGTCAGAGACCTTGTACTCCTCCAAGATCTTCTCAGAGGCATCTTCCAAGGCTGCCTTCACAGCAACATCGACTTTGCACTGAAGGGAGTCAATCTGAGCCTTCATGGCAGTGTTATGATCTTCTTTTTGCTTGTCTAGGTCCTTCTGTATCTCCTTCACACTTTCCTTGGACTTTTTCAAAGCAGCCTTCAGACGATCCACTTCAGCATTTAAAGTGGCCTCAGTCTTCTCAGCCTCTTGGCCCTTCTCTATCAGAGGAAGTTTCCCCAAGGTCCAGTTAACGTAGTGATACATAGTGACAAGACCCTGAAGAATATATGCAAAGATCAGTCTAAGGTCTGATGTAGTTCAAATGTCGATGTTACAATTGTAAAAACTCAGAAGCAAAAACTTAAAGGTCTTACCTGGATAGAACGGTGAAAAGAGAATTCAGCCAGCAGAGGCTTATCCATGGACCGACAAAAGCGCTTGTCAGACTCGGTCATGACATTGCCGATAGCATCGAAGGCCCTTATAATTTGTCCAATGACACTTTCACTGATCTTTAATTGCTCGAGATGAGCAATCAAGGCATCCTCAGAAGAAATAGGGATGACACGATCCCCACCTTTCTTCTTCTGCCTCTGATCCTCAGGGGTAGGGGCAGTAACTTTCCTCTTCTTGGTGGCCTCAGCCCTCAAGGTAGATGGAGGGGGAGGAGGAGCATTCAGACCTGCCTTTTTAACGAGCTTTGTTGGACTTGGTGAGGCCATCTCCCACAACTCGTTTGAAATTCTTTTGGGCTCTCTGCAAAATGTAAAGGTCTGAGTTAGAGAATCATATATACATATATTTAGGGGTATAAATTGTTGGAATAAAAAGAATTTACCAAGCTCGGTCATTGGACTTCCCCCTAGGCCAGTCTCAGAGAGGTAATAGGGGGTCATAAGGTGTTCAAATTTTACAAGCAGACCATTCTCCCCCTGATCCTGAAGGTCTTTGACCTTCTGAAGATTGAGTTGGCTAAGCCCAGGGTCGGCCTTAGCATCCATTGTAACCTTTCCCCATCTCAGGGGCATTCTCGGCTCTAATGAGGAAGAGGGGGCACATGGACCGAATTCCCATGGCCCTGAGGCAAAGAAATAACGTGGTTTCCAGTTATGGTTTGAGGTTTGGGTAATCTGAAGCATGTTCTTTTCTGGCTTCTGAGCTAAAAAATGATAATAGCTCGAATGATTTCTGGCAGATGAAGGGACATAGCATCCTGTAAAGACTTGGACAGGAAGGTCCGAGTGATGAACAACCTTTCATAAGACAATGGCTCCAATTATCACCCTCCAAGCATTGGGTGACAACTGGGAAGGGGCCAAGTTAATATAGGCCAATATAGACCTGATGACGAGATGGATGGGCAGATAAAATCCTAATTTGAACATCTGCTCGTATAGGCAGATCTCACCGTCTCGGCCGTGATAAGCCCTCTTTTCCCTCAGAGGTCTCCTGAGTTTTATAGAGGGGCTTATGGAATATATGTATATGAAGGATAGGAGGTCGATCTCGCTGATTGAACTCTCAATCTCGGCCACCTTAGAGACGTCAACATCACTCTGAGCATCATCATCATCATCTAGCTCAACATCGGCCTGAGTAGACGATGGGGGATTACTTAGAAACCTTTGAGCGAACTCAGCCCCTTTGATAGCCGATAGGGGAATGGCTTCAAGGATTAGTGGAACCGCCACACTTGGTCCAATAATTTCAACCTCCGAGGAAGAGGTTGATGTACTTGAACTTTTGTGAGATGAGGCCCGAATGGAAACCTCCACTTGATCAGGGGCATGATCTTGCCGAGTTGAGAAATTTATGGCCTCTTGAAAAGAGTCTTTCGACATAGGGTCTGAGGTAGATGACTCAGACTCAGACATTGGTGTAGGTTCAGCTGGGGACTCTTTTGGGTTAACTAGTTCGGATGGTTCAGGGTACATAACCTTCATAGGTTATGGAAAAATAGGCCTGAGGGGGAATGCCTCTGCCTTACAATCTTCCTCTTGAACTCTTTCTACTTGTCTAATTTTTTCTAAGGCCTTCTCCCTAAGAGAGGGGAATTCCTCTAAGAGTTGGTAGAGGTGTCTGAGCATATGAAGCAGACGTTAGACTTGTGACTCTCCTTAAATAACAAACATGATGGGAAAATAGAATTAAGGATCAAGCTATTAAACTTTGAGCAAAAACCACGAAGAACATACAAGAACAGTTCGCCAGAAAAATAATAATCTCGCCGGAAACCTCTTAAATCTCCCCGAAAAATGCAAAAACAAAAATCAAAGCAGAAAAATGAGGAAGAAGGGATGGCAAAGGATACCTGAAGAAGAGTGATGAGAAGCAAGGAAAGAACTGCAAGGAATGTCCACCCAAGTGCACTTATAATCAAAGCTCTTCTAGAGAGAGAAAGTTACAGAAATGACTAAATCTGGAGAAGGAGAGAAATGAGGAAGAAGGAGAAGAAAATAGGGTTTAAACCCTTAAATATGAGTGCACGCGTCCCAAGGCCCATCATTACCTTGGGATCCCAAAAGATAGCCAACATCATCAAACCTGTCAGGCACGCTATGTACTCCAATGGCTGACACTTGTCAAGAGGATATTTGACACCTGAAGAAATCCAACCTTGGACAAATACACCCCTTAGATACCTAACCACACAGGTAACTAAGGGCTAGCGGTGATTGATGTGCCCCAAATGTACCACCTCGGCTCAAAGACATCAACATTGGCCTTGGATATGGCCGACGATTGGAAGGGCCATAGATCAATGACCAGCGGTCTTGTCCCAAGCAAGGTCGGCTATGGCCGACGTTACTACCAACCTCGTCAAAGAGAGGTCTTCATGATCCATGGGATAATTATTCATCGAGCCATCCCAGGGATAACAACCTCGGCTGGGAGTAAGCCGAGGTTACAGAAGCATACTTCTATCAAGGCCAGCTTCGATAAGGAATCAACCAATGTTCCTAGCGTGTTCCAGCTTAACCTCGGCCTAGGCCGACCTTATGACATTTCCTGCCTAACCTCTGCTCTACATAGGCCAAAATCATCATAACTAACCTCGGATTGGATAACAGCTAGAGTTTACCAACCTCGTACCCTTCCAGGCCGAGGTTGTGACCAGGCACTGATGGCCGAGCTCTTATGCGCATATGTTTGGATAAGGACACGTGTACACAAATAAGTTACAACAAATCATTCTCCTCACATGGGGGGAATATTTCATCATCATTCTCTACATGTGACAGGGACAGATGTCTTCATCATATTGGCTATATCAACACACACATGCTCATTGCATGCATGGGGGGTACACTACACCCCCCAGCCACTGTATATACTTTTCTTCTCCTTCTTAAAGGGGATCCGAAATTAACAACCCTAGTTGAAACTCTGTTCAAATAAACAGTAGAGAGAAATCTTGAGAGATTGTATTTATACCATTAGAGCCCTCATAAAGTGATACACATCATACACTTGCACAGTGGACGTAGGCCAGATTGGCTGAACCACTTATTTCTGGTGTGAATCCTCTTCTCCTCACCTCCTTCCACTGTGTGTATAAACCCTTATACTGCCCTTGTTAATATTGAATTGAGCCCACAAACACCTTGAAGGGTGGTGCTGTTTCTAGCATCATCAATTACAATAGTTTTAGATACCATTTCCCCCTATCATTCTTCCCCTTTTTGTTTAGGAATAGATAAAGGATAAAAACTAATTTAAACATGGTGAAGCTTAGAGTGATAAGAGCATGAAAGCATATGGAAAATAAAATCATAACTAATCCATAAAAATAATAGCGGATACCAATGAAGATACAAAAAAATGATTCCAATGTGATACATAAGATACTAAGCATGTGATATCAACAACAATATGCAACACGATAGATACCAATTATGAATTAGAAGCATAGATGGACTAGAAATCAAGGCAAAGAAAAAATTACCATATATATGTTGACATAATGAATATCACTAACGCACACGTGTATATATATATATATATATATATATACCCCACACATGACACAAAATACAATAATATTTTCACACTCGAAGGGAAAAAATGTGTCCAAATACATGTGTTAAACGGAAGTGTAGGGGTGTGAACTAGTAACAATTAAATTTTGACCCAATCACTTAAAGCATGTTCACGGAGTTCTCATTTGATTACATAACTTTATCACATTTTAATATAACCTCATGCGATAATATAAATTGAACTCAATAAAAAAACATACACATTGCATACAATCCTAGCATGTTGACTATTGTACAAACCAATAGAGTCATGACATTGAAAGTACATCTAGGATAAACGGACATTGTGCAAACCGTTGATATACCATCCAATCTCCCTCAAACATGCATATATATTTTAATATTTTGAGTGAGTAAATCAACTAAACAAAATAGGCCTTGGCAAAAATTTTCTTTTAATGTCATTATTCTTTTAGGCCGTTGGACTACGTATTTCTTTTAGGTCCAAGCAAACGGTGGCTTTCTTGCAAAGGATGATATTTACTTTCGGAGCTCTTCCACGTGCGCACACACACACACATATATATAGTATTTTATCGCTCAATTCTCGCGTGCAACGGATTTTAACATGCATTTGTCCTCCTTGGTCACATAGCATGTAGATGACTAGATTGTAAGGATAACACCTCACAAAACTCAAATATACATGTGAAGTTAAAATTTCAAGTGATCTCGTGCATCTGTGAATTAAGTCATATAAAAATAGAATCCATTATAGAAACACAAAATCCAACTACTCCATGTAAGCATGGTAAATAACATTTTAAGGATTGACAATTTAAAAACCAAAAGTTCTAGCCACATGGAAGAGAAAAAGAAGGGATTAAAATACAAGTATATGCCACATAAAGTGTGTAAAACTAAAATACACACAATAGAAATCTTTTTGAGTTTTTAAATTTTTTACCAAACAAACAAAAATATTTACTCAAAAGACAAACAAAAAAAATCATTTGTATTTTTCATTAAGACTAAATTACTAAAAGGTAAAACACGAATGATAAACAAAAATCTTTTTGTATTTTTCATTTAATGCAAACTAAACTAAATATAATACAAAAGATAAGCAAACATCATAATTCTAGCATGAGATATGAGATAAATCAATGACTAGAAAATGATAAAATAAGCATACAATTAGCATGATAATATAGGATGAAGCACAAAAGCTAAGGTATGCAAAAAGCAAAACTAACACATTGAACCTTTAGATTTAGCAAGTGAGGAAGCATGTGAAAGTAAATGAGAATAAAAAATCCTATTTTGTAAAGCTATCAAGTCGGATCTCCTAACCCAAACCAATGACGAATTACGATCTCGGGATATAGGAATCTTGGCTACCTTAGTTGCCTTACATTGGGATTTTCTAGGACCTCGTTTAAGATCAAAACAAAACTACTTAATATGACCTTTTCGACCACAGTATGAACAAGTAAAAACACATCAAAAATTGGTACCTAAGGATTGATCTCTAAAGGCTTTCATAGATGATTCTCCTAAAACTTTGGTTTTGGATTTATGAGTTGACTCATTACAAGTATCGAAGCCTAAACCACACGTGTTATTTTTAATTTGGACCGTTCTTAATATTTTATCTAATTTCTCCGAACGACACTCCAAATCAAATTTGACTTTACTAGAGTCTTTTAATTTATTTTCTAAATCTAAAATATGAGACTCTAATAAAACATTGCGCTCTTTAAACGCGAGAAGATCCTTTTTCAAGGATTCCATTAAACCTTTAAGGCTATATCTCTCACCTTCTAAATATTCAATCTTCTCATGAAGAGCTCTCTCACGTGTCCTAAGGTCTTCCACTAAAACACTCGCATTAATGACCTCGACATGCTCTTCCAAACTAGCTTCTAACTTCAAATTTGCTCTTTTAAATTTAATAGATTCTTCATATAATTCTTGAAATGAAAATTGAAGTTCACTCTCTTCAACCTCCTCGTCACTTTCTCACTCTCTTTCTTCTCCACTCTCACTACTATCATTTCTTTGGGATTCACAAACTATGGCCATGGAAGTGTCATGTGTTAAAATTTCATTAATAAAGGAGTGCTCACTTTCACTCACATGACTTTTCATAAAAGCCACAAAGTTGGGCTTAGTAGGGGAATCAGGTCCCTTTTCCTTATCACTATCACTAAGGGTTGCATTATAAGAAAATGGTTGCTTACCCTCTCTCCTTAGTTTAGTGGAGCACTCTCTCTCCATATGGCCATAACCCTCACAACCGTAACACCAATTAGACTCGTCCCTATTAAGATCATCTTTTTGAACTTTAGGGATCTTATTGGTTTTGTCATGCTTAGAGTTTTCAAATTTCTTAAAATCATTTTTATATTTGTTAAACTTGAGAAATTTTTGAAATTTCTTGGCAAACATAACCATCTCCTCCGAATCACTATCACTTTCCCTCTCTATTACTTGTTTGTCCTCCTTTACGGCTTTCAAAGCAACGCCTTTATCTATTTTATTTTCAGTTTTAGAGCGAAACATGCCTAGTTCATATGTTTTTAAATCACCTACGAGCTCTTCTAATTTCGTAGAGGCTAAAGTGGGTAAAGAATTTAGCACGATCACCTTAGGAATAAATCTATCGGGTAGGGACCTTAAAATTTTCTTTATTACTCGGTTGTCGGGTATTTTCTCTCCTAAATTAAAAGCTGAATTAACTATATCGAAAAGTCTAGCATAAAATTCATTAAATGTTTCTTTTTCATTCTTCTTGATGGTTTCAAATTGAGTGGTGAGGTTTTGGAGTTTAGAAGCTTTTACGACACTAGTTGCTTCATGAGTGAGTTATAAAATATCCCAAGCTTCTTTAGTGGTTTCACACGTCATAATGCGTCGGAATTCATTCGGTCTGACCGCACTAAACAAGGCATTGAAAGCTCGGGAATTAAAACTTGCAAGTTTAAATTCATTCTCACTCCATCTATATGTGGGTTTGGGAACACGTTCATTTTCAACTAAATATGTAGGTGGGGACCACCCGTTAATGACTGACAACCAAACCCTCTCATCTAGAGACCTACGTGTCGATTTCATACGTGCTTTTCAATACGCGTAGTTGGAACCATCAAAAATAGAAAATTTTGAAAATGGGAAAAATTCTACGCGATATACGAGGAAACCCCAAATGGAAAAAACCTCGGACGACCCTAGCCTTAAGTCCACTAAGTACGGTATTTTATAAGTACAAGAGAAATGACTTACTCAACTCAACTTGAGTCCCTTCAAGCCCCTGATGCGTCTTCTTGTACCAACCTCCGCCTAGTCGACAATCCCGAAATCCACCAGAACCTTGGAATCCACCAATGAAGCTTTTAGGACAACCGTCAACTCTCGTACAATGCCTTTCACTGTGTGAGTATGCCGCAGTAAAATAATGAACTTCTTCTTTACGGGATATAAAAGTAAACCCAAACGAACTCTTCAATTCGGTAGAGTAGAGTCCGGTTCCAAAACACTCTCCAAGCAAGATATATATATATATATATATATGTGATACTTGGAATAAACTAATATCGGTGTAAACAAGAGTGTTTAAGAATTTTCTTGAAAAACACACACTCAAAACTTGAACCTTTTCATGGAGAAATTAAACACTCAAAAACTCTCTCTAGATATTGTAGGAGATGAAAAAGTTAATTTTTCAAAAAAGGTTCCCGCACATATTAATTCCGAAAAAGTTAGTGGGACAAAAGAAGTGGGAACATGGAGAAAACTGCCAAAATATTTTCCCGTCGAAAATCTCATTCGAACGAGATTTTCGTTCGAACGAAGTCTCGTTCGAACGAGATTTTCGTTCGAACGAAGTCTCGTTCGAACGACCTATCTAACGATGTTCCAGAGGCCGATTGGGAAAATTCATTGGTAAACTTGTTAAATGACACTTCGAACGATAAACTCGTTCGAACGACAATATCGAACGAAGTGACAGAATGGTCAAAATTCGATTTAAGCCCAAAAACTTTATTTTAAAATTCTAAAGAAATCATATGAAAATAAAATTTATTTTAAAATAAAATTACACCCAATAAAAATATTCCAAGCTCCTATATATATATGTAATGCATTCATACCTTAGGAGATATTGGAACTAAGTTGCTGACCTGAAACGAGGCACATGAAAATCGACAATGATGTTCTCTTGAAAAGTAAGGACGCAACGTCTTCAACTTTAATATGTCATAGGCTTGAAGGATACACACGAACACTATCCTATGACTCAAACGTTTTTGTCCTGAATTGAGCCAAAACTACAAAGGACTCAATTGGAAATTTGTGTCCTTACAAATATTATTTTTGTATAAATAATTATCCCTAAAATACAGTATATATATATATATATATACACCTACTACTACTACTACTTCTACTACTACTACATATCTATTTTACAACAGAAAAAATGAAATAAGGGTTCAAGAGATAATGGCTTATAACAAATTAATGGTAAAAATAAATAAATAAGGGTTACAGAAGATAATTTACAACAAATGCAAGATGAATAAATCATAGGGTTAATTGTCAGGACGATCATAAGGTTAACTTATAACAGATGCAAGATGAACAGATAATACGCGTTCGGAGGATTGTAGAGAAATAAAGGATATTTACCTTATGATGGGTAGACGGAGCTGATGGGTTGAGTAACGGCGGAGCTGTTTGATAAAGATCTGAGAGAGAAAGGGCTGAGTAGGGGTTATTTGATAGAGAGATGAGAGAGAGAGAGAGTTGAGCATTGTTTGATAGAGAGATGAAAGAGAGAGAGAGAGTTGAGCGGTAATTTGTTTGAATTTGGAGTGATTTTGGTTTATTTTATTTTTTTTGAATGTATGTATGTATGGCTTAATTGTAAATAACATTACCTATAAGGTTTATTTATGTAGGAATAAGTTAAACAAGGCAGGGAAGTTGTATTTAAATTAACTCCTAACTCGCTCCATTTAATAAACGATTTTTTTAAAACCCATAACAACTCGTAATTCATTAAGTGGGAGTAGGGTGGGGTTAAATTTTCATCCCTAGGAACGACGTAAAAGGTTATATCTCATGTCAATTACAAAACGGTCCTATCCTAAATCCTAAAGCAAAGAAAGAGTCTTAAAGTTAGACAAACCAATTCTATTACTGGAAACTCAATACTTGTAACTTAATCATACATCTCAACCATATTCACAAACTTGGAATTTACACACCTTATCAAGTAGTAGAAAAAAGAAAATTTTTGTATAATAAATGTATTGACTTGTAAAAATACCAATATTTAATTGAAAAAAATCAATAGTGATGATTAAGTTTGAAATACGTGTTTCCTCATTTGTAAAAGGGAAGTAGGAAATCTAATGACCTACAATGATAATTAAACCATCATTAAAACAAGATCAAGATATAAGATTGAACCTAAAGGTATGTTAAATATAGAAAAATCTTGAAGAACCATTTATAATGGACTTGCTAAAGATTTGTTGGTTTTCGAGGAAGAAAATTAATCTTAAACATCACTATGATATGCATCTATAAATTTGTACAAGATTACACATTGTGTATAATTCAGTTAGTAAATTTGTTAAAAGTATTATAATTGATAAGCAACTGTAATATAGTAGACATATAGGTCATTTATATTAAAATGAAATTTGATAATATTCAAGTTTTGTGGCTAGTTCATAAGTACGTTTATATTGTATCACATCAAATTTCTATAACAATCTATGTGTTTGAAAAAATTTCTTTATATTTTTAGTTGTTTGTATTCCTCTGTTACACCACGACTCTGCATATACCCATTATGCACATGTATACCTAGATCAAAAATATGTATAAACATTGAGAATTATACCTGAATCAAAACAAAAACAAAGCGCTAGGTTTACGATTGATCCAAATATGCTTGAATCGAAACAAAACAAAAATAAAGACTAGAAAACCCTTCGTGTTTAAGATAGAGATTACCACTCTCTATATCAATCTTTAAACCCTCAAAACAAAAGGCATATAATATCACTTGAAACCTATAAACAAAGTCTGCAAAAGAAATATTCTTTAATGTAGCTCACTTATCTTTGTGCTTCCCTAAAAAGCCCTTTCGGTAAAGTGAATAAATATTATATGATTTTAAAATACTCTTGTCGACTTTGTACAAATAACTTACAAAATCAACTAAATGAAATTCACAGATATACTAAAAGTTCACAATGAGAAATTTTAAATCTGCCCCCTTACATTTTTGGAGTCAAGATGCATCGCTATGTGTCACTCCAACTAGATTTGAACACTTAATGTTTATCTCATAGGAGAATCTGCTGGAGGGAAGAAATAAAGATTAAAATTTATGGGTATATGTTAGTGTAATCATAAAATTCATAATTAATATCAATAGGTTCAATGGTTTAAAAAACATATACCGATCTGAAGATTATATGGGAGTATATTTTCCCTAGGTCTCTTTTTCTTTTGTGTATTTGCACCCTCAGTATGCTAAAAAAACATAGGTTTTATGATGGCGATTTTGAGAAAAGTTTACGAGGAAGGGATAATTGAGATGAAACGTGGGAGGCAAAATGTTTATGCTTTCATGAAAGAGCGCCAATTTTTGTTTACACTTTTTTTTGGACTATGTTACACTTTTAAGTTTGGTTAGTAATAAAATTACAAATATATCAACGATTTTAAACACTTATAAATTTTATAAGTGTCAAAACCCCTTTTTAAATTTGTAACTGTTATAAACGCTTACAAATTAAATATTCTATTAGTTTTAAAATAGCCATTGTGATGTAGTGAATCATAAAGTTAGTTTATGTGCATTCACATAAAATTTCTTCCAAAAAATTTATAAATAAAATTTATTCAAGAGAAACATACCTGTCATGCTAAACTCAAGGAGGACACCAACATATAGTTCCTCTTCAGTGGAAAGGAGTGGGGGAAGACGAGCAGGTGAAAGGGCGGACAAAGATATTGTGCTTACCCTTGGGGACCCACTCGTCCCTACAAATTAATCCTACTAAAAAAAGATATAAAAAGGTTATTCAAAATATCAAAATTAATAAAATAAAAAGTTGAACGAGCAATGTGACAATACTTTCATGATTCGAACAAGGGACTTACCCGCAGGGCAGAGACCTAGTAGTGGGGATGGATGTGTTTGGATAAGGTATCATTGAATCCTCATGGTCGCTTGTAGATTACTCCTCAAAGTCTAATTTCAAATTTCTTTAAGATGATAAAATGATGAAGTATCAATCAATTGATCTTCATTGATAGAGAGTGACCCAATGTCATTTGAAAATGAACTATGATAATAACATGAAGATGTACTTCCATAATCAACAAGTTTTCTTTATAAGAATAGGGTGTTGAGAAATCATTCATATCCCCGTTACTTTTATCTTTATAAATTAAGCGAGAAATAAAAAAGCTACCTTTAATGGGATGAGAAGTGGTAGGAATGGATGAATGTGAAAGGGTGTAAGGACATTATTTTACATTGTCCCTTCACAATTGAGTATGTCGTATACCGATACAGCCGTCGAATAAATATTCAAGAATTTTTTTTAAGTGTTAAGGCGGACTATTTTCTAACGAAACAAAGATATTTATTTTATAATAGCTCGTTTGAGTGACAGAGGGACATCGTTCAAGCGACAGTTGTTACCGTGAGAGCGAGATGGCTTTTTCGTTCGAGCGACGTGCTGCCTTAACATTTTTATAAATAGCTTGTTAAACATCTTCGTTTTGGTGAAGAAAACCTACATTTTTATCAGCTACAAAAACTACTTTGGCAGAATCATTGTCTTCTCACTTTTAGGGTTTTAATCCCTTTTTGTTTTCAATTCACAAGATCCCAATAGTTTATGTGTATTATTTTTTAATCTAAGAACACAAATTTATTGAAGTTTATCTTGTAGAGAAGATCTCTACTACTGATTTAGGTGCCACTTGAGAGAGGTACTGGGCTGACTAATTGCACGTCAATAGGGAGTGCTCGTGGGTATTCTTGGGCTAATTAAACTACGATTCGTGTGGAGTTGCTGCGGAATTCCATTGCTGATTTAGGCTGGGACCTCTGTGGATTTTCTGACGTTAATCCATTGGAGATTTCATTATAAGTATTATAGTGAAATAAAAGGTTTTACCCGAATGGATTTCTTTCCTAAAATTTGTGTGTCAGTAATTATTTATGTTGGTTTGATTTATCCACACGTAGTTCCATGTTTTAGGGTTGAATAAAATTGGTTTAAAAATTGACACTGATTAAATAATGTTTAATTGTAAATTTACAAATTTATTTAAATCAATATCATACCGGCGCATTTATTCATTATAAATAGTTATCAGACCAGGTTACTCAAATTTATCGAGTATTCCTATTTTTCGCAAAAATTGTGTGATATTGATTTTTTTGAAAAAATCTGTTTTGCGAAAAATAATTTTTTTTTCGATGGAGCACTTATATAATCGGATGCCCATTTTTTATGGATCTAATTATGCGTACTGAAAAGCACGTATGAAATCACAGTTAAAGGCCACTGATGAACGCGTTGGCGTAGTTTGCGAAAGAGGGTGGATACCTCCCACTGTCACTGTAGATATTTATTAAATTTATATACTCTAGTGCTATCAAGGGTGGTTGCGCGATATGGGTGAATCTCCTTGCTTGAGGAATATGGCGAGTTTATCCCCACGTCATAGCATCTGGTATATGGGTGAGGGGCTTATCTCACTTTCAGGGAAGCAATATGACCCCCTCCACTATGTTTATATTTTGGGCCAGGTTGGTGAGTGATTCCTACTTGGATAACTTGGTTATGTGAGCGCACCTAGTGAGATAGCACTTTAACGAAAATCATCCGGCGAGGGTGTACTCGGAGGGATGGATATACATATGAAATATGTGTGGATGTTGTAGTAAAGATATACATATAATGGTATTAAATATTATATACGGGTAATAATACAATGTGTGGTGTATTTGTGACACCCCGCTTAAAATAATAACGGGCGGCCAACCTTATACTAAAATAATCAGGAATCTCAAGTGGATCATTCTCAGCATCTACTGACGATACTAAAAAAACACAGCTAACTACCCATTACTACAAAAAGAGGGTGCCAAAAAAAAATTAAAACATAAAATGCAATAACTAACCAACAACATAATAACCAATGAACAATAATGATGAACACACACATACTGAAATAAAAGAGAATAGTTCTATAGTACACCAAAAATACACAAAAGGAAATACCTGAATATGCTGTCGGGTCACAGACAATACAATAGTAATGTGAAAATAAATATAAACAAAATGCTACCGCTACAACTCTTAGATGTAAACCCGATATACAAACTGAATCCTAATCTAGATACAAAAAAGATAGGAAACGACTATATCAAAATCCCGCAACAGTCTGCTACTGCCACAACTCCACGAATACACTGGATGGATAACATCAATGGCGTACTTGCGGAGGAACACCTAAAATAATACAATATATACATAGCAAGAGAAAAATATAAAAGGGTTAGAGCCCGAGGTGTGAAAACATTTTAGCAAGTGCATTAAAATGCATAATAATTATAAATGCACTATATCATGATTAAAGTGGAGTTGCACTCTCCAGAAAATCCAACTCACCTCTCAACTAGAGCGTGCACCTAAACGTATGCACATGATCCTCAAATAACTACCCAACACTATCTAGGGGAAATATAATCTTACCTACACCCAAATTCATGCTCGCGTAAACTTCCATCTACAACCTAACCATTAACTTCCGACTCTACCATAATCCCAAATGTTCGTCAACTGACTTAACATATAAATATAAATATACATATGCATATTCTCTTACTAGAATTATCGAATTCTAGTTATTGACATACACGATTTATTAGCATCTAAATGCTAAGGACTAAACTTCTCCCAATTCTCAACACTGCACTCCGTTTCGTGCGTGGGACGTCTCGCAAGAGAAATCCAAACAAGGACCCCCCTTGATACACTACTCCTTGACAGTATTGATTATTGAGATTAATTATGCCCTCAATGCATGATGCATATAACCCCAATTACTTATATAATATATATAATTAAACTATTCTCAACTTTCAACATTGCACGGCGTTTCGTGCGTGGGACGTCTGGCAAGCGAAATCCAAACAAGGAACCCCCCGATACACTACTCCTTAACATTGTTGATTATCGAGATATAATAATATATAAATCTGAGTACTAAGGACTAAACTTCTTCCCACTCCCAACATTGAACTGCGTTTCGTACGTGGGACGTCATGCAAGCGAAATCCAAACAAGGAACCCCCGCGATACACTACTCCTTGACAATGTTGGTCGTTGAGGTCCATTATGCCCTCGGTACCCAACGTAATATATATACTCATATAAATATATACATAGAATATTCACTTTAATATACTAATCACAATTTAAGTCCGGATAAAATCTCCCTGAAGAAGAATCAATCCTTATTCTTATATCTCTTTACATAAGATAAAGATATATGATATCTCATAATCATAAGCAGATAATATACTATACACACAAGTATAATAACCATCCAATCGAGCTATAACTCGAGGATGCAGTTTCTCAATGCTATCATCTACTAGGGAATCGCCCACATAACATCCTGGGTACCAACGGTCGGAATCTCACACCGCCTTGGTAAAAACCAAATCACAATATATGGGAAGCGGTCATAGTTCCTCCCCAAAAATGAGACGAAACATACCTACCACATCTCACCCCTAATAAAAATCACACAATAATAATGGACGCTATGACCTGGGGACTATACGCTCCCTTCTCCTCAAGCCAGGGCCTCACCCACATCGCGCAACTTCCCATGATAGCATTAGAGGGGGTATGCTTCACATAAATATACATATATCATTCACACTAGATATACATATACATATACTATCACATCATATAAATGCATACCATCACAGAAGGTATTTATATCACGCCGTATATGTATACATACCTTTTTACTCTCGTATGTAAAATGAAGTAATTTCATTAATAAGTATATATTACTCTCGATATACTAACTGTTACTAACTCGCACACTTTCTCACTTTATAAGCATAATACGATCTCTCACTGGAAGCTTACCCATCACTTCTATTATGATTAATTTCCCAATTCAACAAGCATTAAGGATACTCTCTATATCCGTATGCACATCAATAAACATTCATTATTCCTTAAATATTAACCTCGACACTAAGAGGATTTCCCACTAAATCGATACGATAATTTAAATTTGCACTCTCTCGAAATCAATCACTAAACCCCCAACATTTACATCCAATCATCTATTAATTTTTCTCTCATTACCTTAAAGCGAGAGACACTACACCATTAATTCCATTTATAAAATAGACCCCAAATATCTCCTCACTTTTCTAGGGTCATTAATTCTCTCATTACCTCTAAGATACTAAAATTGAGAAGGTCCATTAATATAAACCCAAAGGAAAGGGGATAAACTTGAAATTCCATACTTGAGCCAAAAACAAAGGCCCGGTCGACCGGTCCCCTAATCGCGGTCGACCGCGATTTTCAATTATGCCTAAAAATGAAGATAGTGTGCTTTTCATTTAAGGTGCAGTCGTCCAGCCCTACCAGATACCTCGTCTAAACTCCATTTTTAAGGAACTCCAACTTCCCAAAAACCTCAAAATGCTGACTTAAAACCCCAGATCTTCAACCCAATCATATTCATAACATTAATACTCATCAAATGTATAAACCCAACTAATTTACAACCTCTAATTCATCATATACACATCAAATGTAAGATTTAACCCAAAATCTTGGTTTTAACAATTTTAACCCAAAATCCATAAATATATCCACAAATCATGAAATAAATGATACACAATAATTAATTTGCAAGTTTAATCACTTGCCTCAAAGTTGTAGAGTCAGAATCTCCCTCGAAATCACAGATTTGTCGAAATTCCCAAGCTTTTCTTCTCTTTCTCTTCTTCCTTTCTCTCCTTCTCTTTCTCTAGGGCTTATCTCAATCTCTCAAATGATATTCCTATCTCCCGTAGGATTAATAAGTCTTATCTTTAAAATACTCAATTTTAAATGATAATACACACTTTAAATGACTCGGTTACTCTAATTCGAGCCAAACGAACTTAAAATATTTCAGAACCCAAATATGACCCAAGTACAGTCATTTTGACTATCTCAACCCTTCCGAAATCAACCTCACACTCAGAATCATCATTCGAAATACTTTCTAACATGTTCAAATTTTGACCTCAAATGCCAATTTTAAAATTCTCCAATTAAAATAAATATTATTTCTCCCAAAAATAAATAAATTATTGTCCTAAAATCACGGGGTATTACATTATTTACTTTATATAACTTGTGTCATGGTTATATAATATTATTTAAAAAGGAATTAATTAGGTTAATTGGAGAGATAACTTATAACCCATGAATAATAATACTCGGTATAGAGTATAAAGGCAAGGGAGGATTATACTAGGACTAGTTGGACGGTGTAGTAAAACTAGGTGGGGTTAAGGTAACAGTTAGGTGTGCACATTAGTGGAGGGGTGAGTATGTCCTCAAGAGAGTGCGACACTAACTTAAATATGAAGCGCATTCATACATTTTTAATTACTGCAGTTAATTCACTTGCTAAATATTTTCAAAATGTTTTGGGTTCTAACCCTTGCTATAAAACTATTTTTAAAACCTTTTGGGTGTCCAGCCACAGGGATACCGGACCTGATATTTTATTCCTAGGAAACGTTGCTGCGGCAGATGTGGATGCTAGCAGGAGCTTGGATTAGACGCATCGTTCATTCTTTCCTAGAGTAGGAATCATCTATCAGTTTTAGTTTTACTTAGGGCTTGTCCCCCAGACTTTTTAGTACAGTTTTCATATTTATTTATTCAGTTGTTGGATGATTGTTATTGGACTATTTACTTTGGTGGCCGATGGTTTATTCGACAAGTAGTTTAATTATTCTATTCAGTTGATGTGAATGGTTTATATGTATTTCCGCATGTAATTATCTATTTCAATAAAAAAATGTTAAAATTTGGCACCGGCTTTTTTGGAATACTAGGTGGTTAGTAAGTTTTAAAAAGGTTTTCGATAGTGATGCTAAGAATGAACCAACTAGGATTCCTGTTTTAATTTGATATAGGACTGATCACCTAGTATTTTATTAGGCGGGGTGTTAGAGATAGTATCAGAGCATCAGGTTCTAGTGTCCTTAGGATCTGTGTGGCTTTTCACGTTTCAGCTTAGCGTTCTTTGATATAGACCCCTATCATAGGATTATTGTATTCTTATACGTATGCGCATTTACGTTCTTCTGCCAATTACTTCATATTTGATGGTGAACTCATATGATTTAATTCTCATTTTAAATGCCGCTCACGAGAGAGAGCAGCTAGGGTAATAATGGGAGATGAGACTAGAGAGGCTCATCAGGAGCCAGAGTTACCGCAACAACTGACAGCGATAATTTTGGCTGCACATGTAACTGAATTAGTGACGCAGGCAGTTGAAGCGACGATGATCACAATGGCAAGACACTTTCCACGAGATCAGCAGTCGTTAGTGGCACCAAATGTTCAGGCCCACCCGGGGTCGTCAGAGTGGCAGCAAGTATGAGAGGTCTTTCAAAAAGGTCATCCACCAGAGTTTAGAGGGGGTTCAGATGTGGTGCTAACATATCAGTGGAAGAGAGATATTCGGCATCACCTACGCATGGAATATTGCAATGAGGTGCAAAAGCAAATGCTAGCCACTTTTAGGTTAGTGGGAGCAGCGCTACAGTGGTGGGAGTCGATCACCATAGTTGACGAAATGGATACATTAACTATTGCAGAGTATGGGTTTGGTTCGATCGCCAGTATTTCCCCCTAGCAGTTGAGGCCGAAATGAGGAAAAAATTCAGTGAGGTGACTCAGGGGGACCGTTCAGTGGCCAATTACAAGGGAGAATTCACTTATTTGGAAAATTTTATACCGGATGAGGTAAGCAATGAAGAAAGAAAGAAGTCAAGGTTCATGGATGGGTTAGTCTGGAGGATCAGGCAACATTTGATTGGTAATACCGCATTAGTTGCTTATACAAACATCATTAATGCAACACTCCTATACTGCCAGGAATATCGCTTCCACATGAAAGGAAGCAGAAGGGGAGTGGAACCCATCCAGTTGGATAAAGTTGGAGGGAACAGTACCAGTGGGGTATCCCAACAGCAGACAGGGGAACATCAGGGGTAGGATTTTTGAAAGGGGAATGAGGCCAAGCGATTTAGATCTAGGGGCTATAGACACGATGGCCAGGACTTCCGACAAGGCCAACAAGGAAGGGATCAGTGGCAGGGTGAATTTATTAGAAAGTGTTTCGTTTTTGGGGAAGCAGGACACGTGAAGAGAGATTTTCTTAAGCGGGGCAGGGTCAACTATAGGTTAAGGTTCTGGATGTACATCCACTACAATAAGTCATGGGTGTGTTCGGGCAGGGGTAAGTCGCTCAGGAACTCGAGGATCAATCATTGCAGCTAGAGTATGGAGGTAATTATCTTTTTATACTATGGGCATAGGGCATGTTTTATGTGATAATGAGGGTGTCACAATATAAAATTTATTTTCAGTAGAGCTCGCGGGTAAGTCAAATTTAGTGGGTGCCCTGGCTATAGCAGCGATATTACGTATATAAAAAAAATCATGGTGTAGCGGAGTCCTTTGGTGTTAACCACAATAGAGTGGAGGTGTACTTTGTGAGAAGGTTGGAATCATGCGAGGGGTTACTACTTTCAAGAATTATGGGAGTAGGGTAGATAATTTTTCCAAATATCGACTGGACAACAATGGATTTGAACTATTGAGGATAGTGAGGGTAAGTTTTGGTGTTCACGACACCAGGGTATGAATGACTTTTACTAGGTGTCACTTGAGAGGGCGTTTAGCCCATATATATGTGTGTATATATGTTGTATTGTGTGGTGCGATAGACACATAAGGATGTCTTGTGTTCTTATATTTTATCCCCGTAAGCAGGGGTGTCTACTGAAGTGAATCAGGATAGTTAGATTTATTTTAGAGCAGGGAGAGATAGGTCGGGGTTTATTTTGCACAAGAACTAGTATTAGTAAGGGCGCGGTATTTTATGTTGTCTTTTATAGCATAAGAGTAGGCGTGTATGCTTTTGTGTTAAGAGATAAGTATTTGGGGGTACGTGTTATGGACTGAGGGTCGAATAGATCTCAACGACCAACAATGTGAGGTAGTAGTGTATCGGGGGGTTCCTTGTTTGGATTTCTCTTTGCGAGACGTCCCACGCATGAAACTTAGCGCAACGTTGGAAGTGGGGAGATGTTTGGTCGTTAGTAAATTGGTTGGTACCCCGGCTATTATTCATATATGTGATATGACTACGGGTTGGAAGTTATATTACGGGTTACGGCTAGCATAGACGGGTAACTTTCATGCGGTTAAGCATGGGGACAGGGTGTATGGGCACTCTAGTTAATTAGGGTAACTTTTGTGCGGTTAAGCACGAGTACAGGGTGTAGGGGTGCCCTGATTAATTAAAATACATATTTGTGTAACTCATAGTTAGAAGCGGGAGAGATAGATGTAGCGAGCTTAGAGGCACAAGACTATGGAATGATATTCAAAGCTTGGAGCACTAAGATTATCTTAATTTCGAGGACGAAATTCCTTTATGGGGGGGGGGGAGTATGTAACACCCTAAAATTTTGAGGATTTAGTATTTAATTATTTTTTGGGGAGAAATAAAATTATTTAAATTAGAGAAAATTATGATTTGGAGAATTTATTGGAGTGGGAAGAATTATTCTAAATTTTTAGCGACTCTAAGTTTAATTGTTCAAATTATTGTGTGTTGCATTTTTGAGGTTGAAAATTGGAAACGTTATAAAGTATTTCAGAAGGAAATTCAGAGTTCACGGTTGAGTCCGGATGTGTCGAGATAGTCAGAAAAGAGTACCCGGGGGTAGTAATCGAGTCTCGAGGCATTTTGGGGCATAGTCGGGCCCACACGGGGGATTTGGGCCACTTTAATTAGGCCCATGTGGCTAAAAATGTGATTAGGTATTATAAACCTAATTGAAGGGGTGTTAAATGGCAGTTAACAAAATTCTAAACCTAAGGTTTGAGAGAGAAATAGAGGAAACAAATCAAGAGCAAATTGAGGATCTTTTGGAGACAAATCGTGGGATAAATTGGGTGTTCTTCATCAACCCTTTATCTACACCAATGGATTAGACTCAATGAAAAATTAGAGGCAAGTGGTTAACTATTATGATTCTTAAATTGATGATGATCAATTCTTATTATGGTGGGTGTAAACTGAAATCCATTTTTGGGTGGGTTATGTCATGAAATTGGGTTTTTATGAAATTGAACAAATTGTATGATTTAATAGATCAATTGATATTATAGAAGCATTTTGTGTTAATTGGATTTGTAACTATAATAGAACACCAGTATTAGAGACGAATTTATTGGGATTGGGAAATCGATTTTGGGTTAATGAATTTGAAGATAAGGTAAAAACTAATTTTTTGGAATTGATGATATTTCCTAGGAATCGATTATGCTAAAATGGTTAGAGGATAATAATGATTTGTTTTAGATGTGAATATATGATACAATGACAAATTAAGTCTGGAAAATTAGATATTTAAAAGCTTGGAATTCATTAATGGAGGAAAACATAAGAGCAAAGAAGACAACAACCAATTCGATCGATCAATCGACGTGTGAAGTCGATCGATTGACCCTTCAGGGATTTTGGCAGTTTGGTTTGAAATTTATATGGGTTAAAATTTTGGGTTAGATTTTCTTCCATATATTTAATAGATGAGAATTAAATATGGAACCTTGCTCCTAACAATTACAAGGGAAATATAATTGGATTTAGGAGGATGATAATTATATGCCACAAAATGGATGAATTTTGGGAAACAAATTTTAGTAGTAAATTCGGGCCAAGGGAAAAATATTCGGGTATTGTAGTTGAGTGGCACATTATTAAATGAATTGAGGTGCAATTAATTAATTAAGAGGCGGAATATAGACTCGGGTATTAATGATGTTACGGGCCAAGTGAGCGAGTCCGGGTATATTGGTTGAGCGACACCAAAGTATTAAATTAATTAATGTGTAAATTAATTAAATTAGAGTTGGAGCATAAACTCGGAAATATACAGGCTAGTGTTACAGATTTTAGTTCACGGTTAAGCCATGATTGTTATTATATATGTATGTTGTGTGATAGTGTGCATATATATATATATATATATATATATATATATATATATATATAGTGTGTGTGTGTGTGTGCTTATCAATATCAGTTTCTAGATATTTATTAAATTTATATACTCTAGTGCTATCAAGGGAGGTTGCGTGATGTGGGTGTATCCCCTAGCTTGAGGAGTAGGGTGAGTTTATCTCCAGGTTATAGCGTCCGGTATATGGGTGAGGGGCTTATCTCACTTTCAGGGAAGGAATATGATCGCCTCCACTACGTTTATATTTGGGGCCAGGCTGGTGAGAGATTCCGACTTGAGTAACTAGGTTATGTGAGCAGACCTAGTGAGAGCACTTTAGCGGAAATAATTCGACGAGGGTATACTCGGAGGGATGGATATACATATGAAATATGTGTGGATGTTATAGTAAATATATGTATATAATGGTATTAAATATTATATACGGGTAATAATACAGTGTGTAATGTATTTGTGAAACCCCGCTTAAAATAATAACGGGCGGCCAACCCTATACTAAAATAATCAGGAATCTCAAGTGGATCATTCTCAGCAACTACTGACGATACTAAAATAAACACAGCTAACTACCCATTACTACAAAAAGAGGGTGACAAAAAAAAATTAAAACATAAAATGCAATAACTAACCAGCAACATAATAACCAATGAACAATAATGATGAACACACACATACTGAAATAAAAGAGAATAGTTCTATAGTACACAAAAAATACACAAAAGGAAATACCCAAATATGCTGTCGGGTCACAGACAATACAATAGTAATGTGAAAATAAATATAAATAAAATCCTACAGCTACAACTCTTGGGTGTAAACTCGATATATAAACTGAATCCTAATCTAGATACACAAAAGATAGGAAACGACTATACCAAAATCCCGCAACAGTCCGCTACTGCCACAGCTCCACGAATACACTGGATGGATAACATCAATGGCGTGCTTGCGGAGGAACACCTAAAATAAACAATATGTACATAACAAGAGAAAAATATAAACGGGTCAGAACCCGAGGTGTGAAAACATTTTAGCAAGTGTATCAAAATGCATAATAATTATAAATGCACTATATCATGATTAAAGTGGAGTTGCACTCTCCAGAAAATCCAACTCACATCTCAACTAGAGTGCGCACCTAAACGTATGCACATGATCCTCAAATAACTACCCAACACTATGTAGGGGCAATATAAAGGCAATGGAGGATTATACTAGGACTACTTGGACGGGGTAGTACAACTAGGTGGGGTTAAGGTAACCGTTAGGTGTGCACATAAGTGGAGGGGTGAGTATGTCCTCAAGAGAGTGCGACACTAACTTAAATATGAGGCGCATTCATTCATTTTTAATTACTGCAGTTAATTCACTTGCTAAATATTTTCAATATGTTTTGGTTTCTAACCTTTTCTATAAAACTATTTTAAAACCTTTTAGGTGTCCATCCACAGGGATGCCAGACTTGATATTCTATTACAGGGGCACGTAGCTGCGACACATGTGGATGCTAGTAGGAGCTTAGATTAGACGCATCATTCATTCTTTCCTAGAGTAGGAATCATCTATCAGTTTTAGTTTTATTTAGGGCTTGTTGCCTAGACTTTTCCGTACAGTTTTCAGATTTATTTATTCAGTTGTTGGATGATTGTTGTTGGACTATTTACTTTGGTGGCCGATGGTTTTTCGGAAAGTAGTTTAATTATTTTATTCAGTTGATTTGATTCAGTTGATGTGAATTGTTTATATGTATTTTCGCATGTTATTGTGTATTTAAATAAAAAAAAAGTTAAAATTTGGCACTGGCTTTTTTGGAATACTAGGTGGTTAGTAAGTTTTAAAAACGTTTTCGACAGTGATGATAAGAATGAACCAACTAGGATTCGTGTTTTAATTTGATATAGGAATAATTACCCGGTATTTTATTAGGCGAGGTGTCACATTGAATACCTTAGGTAATTTGGGCAATTTAAAACTAGAAGAGCTGGTAGGAGACCTTTAGACATATGAAATTGATATGTTTCCTGACACTGTTAAGACTAAGGATAAAGGGATATCACTTAGAGTCCAGTCCAGTAAGGGAGAGGAAGTGTCCATGAGAGAGAAGAAAAATAAAGTGAGAGTTTGTGAGTCCGACTCTGAGGGTGATGTTGATTTTGATATGGTCATGCTTACGAATTGTTTTAAAAAGTTTCTCAAGTTTTCAAAACAAAATTCTTCCAATAAAAGATTTTTTGAGAAAAATAAAAATGAGGCCATAGAGAGTGAAGAGAAAGAGAAAGAGGAAGAAGATAAGTGTTTTAAGTGTGAGGGTAGGGGGCATAGAGCTTTTGAGTGTCCTACTAGGCTAAGGAAAAAGGGAAAGAAGATTTCCATGCCAACCACTCTTAGCAATAGTGAGGATGAGGTGAATGATTTCGGGGATGAGTCTTCACATGGGAAGTTTATTGACTATTTAGCTAGCCACGTGAACACATCTAGTTTGTCCCACGAAGATATGGATACTTGTGCACGTGAGACTCCTGAGGAGGATGATAGTTTGACTAGTTTGAGTGAGGGTGATAGTGAGTGTGAAAGTGGAGATGAGAGTGAGCTCCAAATTGCGTTTAGAGATTTGTACATCGAAATCTTAAAGACAAAGAAATTGAATAAGGAGTTAGGTATTAGGGTGAGATATTTGGAGAGAGAGTTAGAGGTTTTGAGGGTGTTTGAGGCAAAAGCAAGTCAACTCGAGAAGGTAAAGGTTTTTTTGGGTGAAAAGTTGATTGATTTAGATCAAGAAAAAAATGATTTGACCAACACGGTGTCTAGTTTGATGACACGTGTATCCCAACTAGAGAGTGATCTCAAATGTGCCCGGGAGGTCAAAGTCCCTTTAGAGAACGCATCAAAGAAGGTTGGAAAGATAGTTCTCAATCTTGTTTTGGGTGATGTTAAGAGACGAGGAATATGTCATGACTGTGTATTCGCTTCCCACGTTGTACCCAAATCAGTTCCCAAGTTAACAATAGATCCATATGGCTCTCAACCCCACCCACCTAGGCTTCCCGTACCTGATAGGAGAGTGCTCCATAGACGATTTGAGAGAGGTGTACCTAGGCCTGTTTATGTTTGCACTCATTACAAAAAGAGATAACACCTTAGGGAGTTTTGTTTTAAGTTGGGTTATGTGTCACGTTTTGCTACTACACGTGTTCACCCACACGCACCTACACATGATGCTCCAGATGATTACACGAGAAAGTTTTTACATCTTAGGGAGCAGGTCAAGTTTTTAGTCAAGACTTCAGATGACTTAATGGATGTTTTTATAGGATGTCGCCACCTTTGGAAAACTTCACCGCACCTACCGGTTGAGGTGTAGACTTGTTTGCTAGCATAGGTTGTTTTTCATGATTATATTCTCGCCTATTTCTAGTGTGTACCATTTTTGTAGTTATGTTTTTCCTTTTTGATATATTTTTTGAAAAATTCAAAAAAAAATTTGGAAAATTTTGAAAATACAAAAAGATTTTATTGTGATATTTTTTTTTGAAAAAGATAAAAAGAGTTTTGTATTTTGTTTTACGCCGTTTATGGATGGACATTTAGGATGACTGAGTCAAAATTTCATTCCCTATCCATGTGATGATTTGATAGTGTTTTGATATGTTTCATTATTTCATTTATATGCTTTATAATGTTTGTAGTAATTGAGATGTGATTAGTTGTTACTACCTACATGTTTGACTCATGAGTTCCTTTATTACTGTAGAGGGGGCTTAAAGGTAATCCTGAGATTAGGGATAATTCCCTAATTGGCAATAGTGCTTAAGATTAAGCAACCGAGGCAGCTCAAGCATGGAAGCCTAAGAATGGAAACTCAAGCGTGGAAACCCAGCGAGGCAACTTGACGTGGAAACTCATACTTTAGCTTGTTGTATTAGTCATATTGTATTTATGTTTATATTGACTGTAAGATGTAACGGTTGTAATGTTGTAACGAGAGTAATAATCAGTTTGTGTAAGGTTAAACGGTACTTGCTAGAGACCAGGCTTGGCAGGGCCTGGGAGAGCTTTCATGCTCTATCGAACGACCTCACCATGGGAACTTTAGAGGGACTTGGTTTGGAGGATTGAGAAGTGGGGCATCGTTGGGGCTTGTACTGACCGTCTTAGATACACCTGCTAAACACCAAAGGACCATGACCGTGGAACCTAAGGCGGAGCAGCTTAGAGTTCCATCGGGTGTTGAGTTATGAACCAAACAGCCCTCTACTTAATGTCACATCTATGGTAGGCGATGTCACTAGCCAGATAAAAAAATGTCAGACTTGCACTTGAGTACACCACTGTGGTATTTGGGGCTGTCAGGTAGTTGGTGAGCCACCTATGCGACAACAGCCCCTGACACACAGTGGTTAGGCAAAAGGCGTCTATTGGCATTTAATGTTGTTGACGTGGAGACAACTAGGGCATCGGGCATTTAATGTTGTGATATAAAGTTTAAGGGATGTCTTTCATAGCCTTTAATGACTGAGTTGCCTCGGGGGTAGTGTGGGGGGCTATTTAAGGACCCCAACCACCTTTGAGGAGGGATGATCTTTTTGAGAGCTCAGGAGTTATTGCTAGAGAGATTACACACCAGAGAGAGTTATTACAAACCAGAGGGATTTTACTCACTCACCATTGTTATTTATTACGAAGCTTTTAATGTTTAACTGATTCCTAAAAGGTATCTGGTGTGTTTCTACCTGCCTACCAAGGTGTATCCAGGGTGCTTACTCCTCTCTCCCTCTAGCTAAGATTACTTCTAAGCTCCTTTACTACTTTCCTGGGTTATACATGAGAGATTTGTTAGTTTAAACTGAGTTCATCTTCATTAGGCTTGTGTTGGCATGTTTTATCACTAATCCAAAGTCTTGGGATAATTAACTTATCATTACCATACTCAAAAGGGGTTATGCCACCATTTATAATATAAAGTACCCTCTTACATTTGGCGACTCTATTGGGGAGGCATTCTTCTAAGTAAGGAGTATGGAGCAAGATAATGCGACTCGAAGACTCAACTTTGATGATATCCAACATAATAAAGAACAGGCTGCAAGGGAGCAAGGGGCCCTAACGGATGGGGCTCCTCGAGTAGAGGTACCTCCGGTTTCGATGACGTCAGGCATTCCAGGGGCGACACAACCTTCCATGAGTACAGGGTTGGGACCCATTCAGATCGCGCTCCTCATGAGCAAGTTTCATGAGTTTTTTCAAACTTCAGTAACTTCAACTATGGTGGGAGGATTGGAGGCTAATACTTTCGTAACACCAGGGGTAGCTCCAACGGCCCCACCAGGTGCGGGTGTTGCGAGAACAATCCCAACGAGAGTACCCTTTATCATGAATCCAGCAGTGGGAAATCTCAGGAGTTTCAACGGCACCACCGATAACATTCATTTCAGTTGCAACGGGCACTCAGCCCGTGGCCCCGCTGCTGGCCGCCCCAGTAGCGTCGCCCATGGAGGAAATGAGAAAATAGATGCAGAAAGAGATATTGAAGTTTATGTAAGCTTCCTCACAATCAGATGGTGAGGTGGCTTCGGTTTACGATGACTTTCGAACACCTTATCCTCAAGAGTATAACGATGAGCCTTACCTAAAGGACTATATTCCCCCTACCTTTGAAAAATATACAGGGAAAGGTGGGAACCCGAAGGAGCACATTAAGCATTTTGTTGAACACTTGGGATCACATTGCAATAATAAGAAGCTTAGGTTGAGGGAGTTTTCCAAATCCCTAACCGATAAGGCATACACCTGGTACTCCCATTTGACTCCCAACAGAATTTCTACGTGGGAGGAGATGCATATATTGTTTGTCCAATAGTTCTTTCTGGCAGAAGATGAGTTCCCCTTGACCCAACTGGGTAGGGAGAAGCAAATACCTGAGGAAGAAGTGGTGGCCTATGTTCGAAGGTTCAGGTAAAGGTCCCTCTATGTAAGGGAGGAGGCCAAAGAGTCCAAGTTATTGCAGATTTGTGCCGAGGGACTGCTTCTTAAATATATCTGCCACCTTATCAACGAGACACACGAGGGGACTTTTGCGGCATTCATGAAAGCGGCGAGAAACATCTCTTTAGTTGTGTGACCCAATCCGGTGGTAGCGCCCATGATGTTCAGGAAGCCGATGCAACCTGCAGGGGGGGAGGTCTCAGCCCCCATGGGTAGGGTACACCGAGGGGGAAGATAGGGGCAAAGCACCGAAGAGGGATAACAAGAGGAAGTTCAGAAGGGACATGGAAGATCCACTACCATTGCCTTGTATGGTGGAAGAAGCTGTCAGCTATTACAACACAATGGTCCAAGGGGGGACAGTCTATAAGCCAAAGGATGTCCCCATCGAAGATCCCAATGCGACAACGAAGGAGGATCCAAGGTATTGCCAGGTTCATCGAAGGATCCATCATCTGACAGAGAGTTGATTCATGCTAAGAAAAATTATTGATAAATACATAAAGGTAGGGACATTGAAAATCCCTCCGTAGGATGTCAATAACAACCCATTACCAGAATATGGGGCTAATCTCATGGTGGCCTATGATAAAGAAGCAGAGAAAAGAGTTAGGGATGAGTATGAGGAAGCTTTGGAGCTTTGCACCAAGGGAATGGCTAATGTCATGTTGGCTTACGATGAAGCAAGCACCAAGGATGTGGAGGATGTATATGGTGTCGAAGGCGAAGAGGTAGACCCAACCTTAGAATATTGGGCAGTTTCAAAACCCCCGAAGTTCATTTGGTTCTTCGAACAGGTGCGGATTCCAAAGGAGATTAGGATAGAGATAACCCAGGCAATACTTGGTATTTAGATAAAGAATGCGAACCCTTCGCTGAGATGGAAGGGACCCATGGCCAGGTTGGTAAAATGGTTTCTGTTATAAGTAACCTTCAGCGATGCAGATAGGGCTGTAAGGTTCCCTCATAATAGGCCATTGTACGTGACTGCTAGTGTTAACGGAGTTAGCTTTGCAAGGACTCTCATGGATGGGGGAGCTTCCATCAATATCATGCCAATTAACTCCTTCCACACAGCTAATATTCTAGAAGAAATATTGGTCCCCATGCCTTTGGTAATTTTGGGGTACGATAACCAGTCTTCCAAATCCATCGGGTATGTTACTGTGGGGATTGTGATGGGAAATCTGAGTTCCCATATCAAGTTCCATGTAATAGAAAGTGAAACTTCCTATCATCTACTAATATGAAGGGTGTGGATGCATAACCAAGGGTTAGTTCCTTCTACGTACCACCAATGCGCTAAGGCGAATATCAAGGGGACGAAAGTGACCATTAGGGAAACGAAAAGGCCCTTCGCTGTCGAGGAAGCTCACTTGGTGGACGCAGCATTCTACACGGAGTTGGAGGATGATGTCCGGGTCTTAACGAGGAAAATAGAGGGTGCATGGATCCCCTCCATCAGAGAGAAAATGGGGCCTATGAATGAGAAAACTAGGGAGGTTATAAGAAGCACGAAGGTAATGGCCGAAGAGGCTCATCAGATGCTCCCTCGACCACAAATCACTTCGAAGAAGCTCAGGGACAGGATAAGGCCTAGAGTGGATCCGTTAGAGCATGAGGTCCAACGACAAAGCGTATTAAGCCGGTTCTCAGGAAGAATGGTGGTCGAGGATTCTATGGAGAAGAAGAAGAAGGCAATCGCCGCTACCAATAGACAATGTAAGAAGGTTATTACCGAAGAAGGAAGGGTGGTGTATCGATTGTAACGATGTGAGCGGGCGGACGAGGAGGATGATAATGAGGTTGACCCAATATATGAGTGCTTTCTGGTGGATCAACAGGGGCAATGTATGCTGATATACAATTCCAGCATACAGGAGTTTGTGGAGGAAGTGGCCAAGGAACGAGAGTATATGGCAGATCAACCAAAGCCCCAAGCACAAGAGTTAAAGCAGCTGAACTTAGCGAAAGAGGGAGAAGACCCAATGCCCATCTTCATCTCAAAAGATCTCAGCATGGAGAAACGAGAGGCATTGGTCAAGTTGATTCGAGAATTTATAGATGTCTTCGCATAGAAATACATGGAGATGGAAGGGCTGGATGAGGAGGTGAGTTTCCACAGGCTGAACATAATGTCTTCTGCCATTCCAATAAAACAGGCAATAAGAATGTACAAGCCCGAGCTAGATCTAAAGATTAAAGAAGAGGTCCAGCGCCTGCTAACGGCAGGGTTCATCGTACCGATACAACACCCACTCTGGCTATCTAGTATTGTCCCAGTGGGAAAGAAGGACAAAAAATAAATAAGGATCTGTGTGGACTTCAGAGATTTGAATAGAGCTTGTCCTAAAGATGAGTTCCCTCTACCCTCCATAGATAGCCTAATAGACACAAAGGCTGGTCATGAGATGTATAGCTTCATGGATGGGTATGTGGGGTATAATCAGATCAAGATGGACCCCTCGGACGCAGAGAAAATAGCATTTTGAACCCCGTTGGGTAACTTCATGTACAGGGTGATGTCGTTCGTTCTCAAGAACGCTAGGGCAACTTACCATAGAATGATGATGGAAATATTTCATGACTTCTTCCATAAGTTCGTAGAATTCTATGTGGATGACTTGGTCATCAGATCAAAGGAGGAGGGGTCCCACCTGAGCGATTTAAGGAAAGTGTTTTCTCATTGTAGGAAATATAAGTTGAGGATGAACCCATTGAAGTGTGATTTCGGAGTGACAAGTGGGAAGTTCCTAGCCTTTGTGGTTGATCGACAAGGGGTGAAAATGGACCAAGACAAAAAGCGGGCGATCTTAGAAATGCCAAGCCCTAGAAGGGCGAAGGAGTTGAAGAGCTTCCTCAGTAAAGTCTCCTACCTTAGGAGATTTGTGCCTGGATTGGCCGAGGTAACACACCCCTTGATGGAACTATTATGAAGGAACACGAAGTTCAGGTGGGAGGAGGTTCACCAAAAGTCTTTCGCTGGGATGAAGAAGCTGCTAGTCTCACCACAGACCATGGTTCCTCCACGGGCGGGAACACCATTGCAGTTATATCTCACATCTACCACGAGGTCTGTTGGAGCTTTACTAGCACAAGAAATTGACGAGAAAGAATGACCAGTTTACTACTTCAGTAGAATCATACATAGGCCAGAGATTAGATATAGCAACCTAGAAAGGCATTGTTTAGCCTTGGTCTTTGTAGCACAAAAACTTAGGCATTATATGTTATCTTTTACAATTCATATTGTAACTAGATGAGATCCTATCAAGTATTTATTGGTAAGAACTATATTGATTGGTAGGGCAGCTAGGTGGTTCCTCATCCTCTCAGAATATTACTTGAAGTGTGTGGTCCCTCGCGTAATCAAGATCCGGGTGTATGCCGATCTATTGGAAATTTTTCCATCAGGGACGTTTGAACAACCTAAAGAAGACATTACAGGAGATGACTTGCAAGCCAATTATCTGGATGCAACTGAGGAGGAATGGATGATGCAGTTCGATGGATCTTCGACAGAAAAGAAGGGGGCAGGGGTTATTCTTTCAAAGGGAACGTAGGAGATTTTCCTTTCCTACAAGTTAGATTTCCTTTGTTCCAATAACAAAGCAGAGTACAAGGTATTAGTACTGGGGTTGCTCGAGGCTCTTTAAAGGGGAATTCGTTCACTCTTCATTAAAGGTGATTCAAACTTGGTGATTCAGTAAGTAAACGACGAATATGCGTTGAAGCATATGAACCTGGAACTATACAGAACGATCATTCAAAGGCTCCTCAGCCAGTAAGTTCAAGAGACGTCCCAGAACGATGAACCGCCATCCAGATGAGTAGGCAACTATTACCTAGAAAATGGTTATGAGGAGCAATACAACTATCGTCACAATCCAACGGAGAATATCTCCTTCGGTGGTACAATTAATTCTACCGCTGGAGGAGGATGAGGACTGGAGGGGAGAGATTAGGAAGCAATTGGAGTCTGGAGAAGGAGCAATGGGGCTAAGAGAGTTGGCCCAATATTTTACAAACTTGGGAAATCTCTACTTCAGAAATGCAGGAGGATGGTTGTCAAGATGTATCGGCCCAGAAGAAGCAGAGCGAAGGTTGAAGAAAACACATGAGGAGCACTGCCAAACAACTAAGGTAACTTTCTATAGGAGAATTCAAAGAGAGGGATATTTCTGGCCTAGAATGAAGCAGGACGTGTCGGAGATACATTGGAGGTGCGATAAGTGTCAGCTACTTTTTGAAGGAGTTGAATGTCATTTCGTTGAAACCCAAGCTGACTAGAGGCAACCCTATATCGACTTCATTCAAGATGGAGTTATCCCAACAGAAAAAATCGATGCGATGGGACTAAATAAAAAGGCCCCAAGGTTCTATATCCAGGAGGGGCAGCTCTACCGAAGGGGATACTTTAACAGGCCATTGCGTTGCATCACGAAGGAAGAAGCAGCTGAGGTCCTCAAACAGGCGCACGATCCAGCTCACATAGGAGGTGCCAAGTTGTATGATCAGCTGATGACATTGGGGAATTATTGGCCAATGATGGAGAAAGACTCTGCTGAGTTCGTTCGAAAGTGTAAAGCTTACCAACTACATGGAAACATGATCCATGCCCCATCGGTGGACTTACACTCTCTGGAAATGCCTTACCCTTTTCACACTTGGGCGTTTGACCTAGTGGGGGCAATACATCCTTCTTCGAGGGGGAAGATACGGATACTAGTTGCAATAGAGTGCTTTACAAAGTGGGCCGAAGCGATACCGCTTAGAAGGGCAACGGCTGGGGTAGTGAGCAACTTCATTAGAGAATACATTATTTGTTATTTTGGGATCCCGAAGGTTATTCTCTCAGATAACGGGATGCCCTTCGTCAATTCAGAAGTAACAATGCTCATAAACAAGTACTCCATTGTTCACCATACTTCAACGGTGGCATACCCAAAAGGAAACGGTTAGGCCAAAGCGACTAATAAAATGTTGGTTAATATTCTGGCCAAAGTAATGGAGGACTTCCCAGGATCGTGGGACGATAAGATACCAGTCGTGTTGTGGGCCTATCGAATAACCAAGAGGAAGCCCACGGGGTACACTCCATTCTCGATTATTTATGGGGCGGAGGCAATCCTTCCAGTAAAGTTAGAAGTTCCCTTTGCCCGATACACCTTGCGAAGCAGCATGCTCCCTCCGAATAGACATGTGCAGTTTGAAGCGTTAGACGAACATAGAGATAATGCGATGCAACACTTTCAAATGTATACGAAATAGCTCTCTAGGGCATATGATAACTTGGTAAGACCCAGAAAGTTCGTGGAAGGAGACCTCGTTTTGAAAGCAGCGGTGAAGAACATCAGGGGGCTTCCTCAACCGAAGTTTGCAGCCAATTGGGAGGGACCTTTTGTTGTAAAAGAAGCTCATGACTCAGGCTACTTCTTAATTCCTAGGATGTAGGAAGATAAGCCATTTAAGATTAATAAATGGCTGAAGGTTTATCATGTGTAGATAATTAAGTTTGAACCATGGTTGTAAATAACTATTGTTATGAATATACAAGTTTTAGTTATGACCTGAGCAGAATGAAAAAGTTACACAAATGTAGAAATTTATAACATACAAAAACAGTCGTAACATAGAGACGAATTGGAAAGTATACATTTCTCATTCATTCGTAAACGATGGAGTATTATAAAATTGGGAGCTACTGCCCAAGAATTGCATAGAAAGAAGCAAGAGGAATATATATACAAAAGTTGATTAGCCTAAGAGGTACCATAGATCTGAAGACGAGAAAAAATCTTCGGGAAGGCCCAAAGAAGCTGTGGTGCAAGACTGTTGGGCGTTGATGGAAACCTCCAACCTCGTTTGCACTTGTGTACATTTGATGAGGAGTCTTTCTCATTTTAGCTTGACCAGACGCAAAGCTTCTTCGGCATTCCCTACCTCCTTATCAACTTCTTCTAGAAAGGGTGCTAGTTTGGCCAACCTAGCTTCCTCGGCCCGTTGGTTCTGTTGATGTTTTTGCAATAATTCCCTTTGCTTAATCAGTTGTTGGCTCTTCAAAGTTTTTAAATACGTTATAAGCCAATAAAAACGGAAACCATCACGACCCAACTCTCTCAAATAACCAAGGAATTAGTTAAGGAGAGGTCTGGTAACGGTCGGGGTGGGAGTGCTAGCAATTTTTGCAACAACGGTAGCCATGCCCTGCAGCCTATAACTCATGACAGAGATATTAGAACGTAAGTAATCCACTATGAAGGTTTCAGGATGATGGTTCGCAAGTTTCTCGATCACTAATCAATGGGTGGCGGGCATCTGGGGAGAATGTTAAAGCACTATCAGGCAGAATGCATGAGTAGCCAAATTAGGTAGAGGAAGCTCGCACCCGAATTCACTCTCCGCTGCAACACCGGTCGTGGAACCTTGGTCAGCATGGCCAGAATCTTTCGAGACGGCAGGTTCCCGATGAAGTGAGCCAACATACGAAAGAACGGTTGGATAAGTCTCTCGTGCAACCTGGAAAAAAAAAGTAATAAGTTTATAAAAAATATTAACAAGTGTTTTCATTGTTAAGTCACCGTTATAGGTGGAGTTTATGAAAATCTTAACAAGCGTTTTCGTTGTTAAGTCACCGTTATAGGTGGAGTTTATGGAAAATCTTAACAAGTGTTTTCATTGTTAAGTCACCATTATAGGTGGATTTTATGGAAAATCTTAACAAGTGTTTTCATTATTAAGTCACCGTTATAGGTGGAGTTTATGGAAATCTTAACAAGTGTTTTCATTGTTAATTCACTGTTATAGGTGGAGTTTATGGAAAATCTTAACAAGTGTTTTAACTGTTAAGTCACCGTTATAGGTGGAGTTTATGGAAAATCTTAACAAGCATTTTCATTATTAAATCACCATTATAAGGTGGAGTTTATGAAAAATCTTAACAAGCGTTTTCGTTGTTAAGTCACCATATAGGGGAGTTGGAGAAAATACCTCGATCATGGTAGGAGCTAGAACGGGAATCACTATAGAGGCCGTGGGGGCAAAAACCGTTGGAGGTGGGCTTATTACATCAGAAGCCCTAACGGGACCCCTGGTTGCAGAAGCCTCAACGTTGGGCAAAGCTCCTCCACCAACATAGGGTACCAAAGCCAGCACAGGCAATTGACTGGGAGAAGATGATGGACTCCCAAATGAGTCCCCAACATGGGCGGGTGCAAAAAAACCACCATGAGGGGCAGAAGCACCAACCTTGGCCCCATACGCATGCAGACCATCAAGAGAAGGTGGAGCAAAATTGGGGGAAATCTGCAACATGAAGCTTAGCGTTAAAAAAGAGGAATAAGCACAGAAAAAGGGAGAAGTACCTCTAAATGTCACTTACCTTGGTTATGGTACTCAAAAGGGGAATTGTGGTCAAGGGTCTCATTAGCACCGTGGGAAGAAGAATGTTGGCTAATAATGAGGACACTTAAACCTAGGGCGCCCAAAATCTCAAGGTTCATCACGATAAATAAATAATGGGGTGAGAGTGAAAGAACATTATACCAAACAAATTATAGAGGAAATCTTACCTCGGGCTCCTTTTCTTCAGCCAGAATGATGGGTAGAAGGAGCTCGGGTGGATAAGATAAATCAGAAGGGATGGGGAGAGTTGTCTTTGATTGCGACGAGGCGCCCACATAGTCAACAGCATCACCCCCCATAGCAACATCCCTTGCACGATGAGAGGTTGAATGGAGAGAATAGGTAAGCCCGGTCTTGGGCTAACGAGGAAGAGTCACATCGGGTGGAGAAACACCGAAATGTCCCCCCACGAAAGGGGTTACGAAAGGGCTAGGCAGATTGGCACTTTCTTCTTCAACCTCCTGTACCAAAGTTACCAAAAAAAAAGAATGTATAAGCAAATGTAGTTTTACCTTAAGCAACTGGTAAATGAGAATAGAATAACTATACATACCTCAGATCTGACAGGTGAGTGGGCAGGAGACAGGTGCACCTCAGGAGTTTGTCTCCTCTGGGACTTGGTACCCAGAGTTTTCTTCCTCGTTCATGATCAACCAGTGCCAGTACCTCGAAGAACCTTTGAACTTTTTCTCCTCTTCGTCGCGGTCTCGGTGGGATCAACTAGTATTGTGGGGAAGGTTACCGATGGAGGAACAACTGGAACAAGACGTTGGAACTCAGCGTTTATGTGTGCCGCCTCAGCTTGAACTTTCCTTCTCAACTCCTCAACTATCTCTGCAAGCATGGGAGGAGGAACGGAGGCAATGGGGAATTGCCTTCTGGGAAGGAGGTTCATTGGTAGCAACTTTGGTCGAAGGGGCAGCTTTCTTAGAGGTTGTAACGCTTTTGGGTTTGGGCGTGGTAGTAGGGATCATGGAAGGGGAGGAAGCTCGGTGGGACTTACCTTGGGGGTTTTACTCAGAGGGAACTCAATCTTAAGAACGAAGTTGCCCTTTAAACCTAGCTCCAATGCAGAAAAGGAAACAACTGGAGGATACACTGGATCCCCTTCGATGAACTCTATAATATTAGCCAATTATTTTGGCCAGTACCGTGTAGCAAACAAAGGGGACACGTCCCCTTGCCTTTTGTTTCTAGGAATGGTGACTAGCCCAGCCATTGCATTACTGATTCCCCATGCAGCAGTAGAAGAAAACAGGGAGTAGGCCTCGCTAAAGGAAACCTTGGGGTTTGATGATTGAAAAACTGGGCGAGGAGCCCCCTGATCAAAACCAAATTGGCGGCTGCATCGGTTGGGATCGTAGTGCTCGCTAGTATATCCCTATTCGGTATAAGAAGGCAGATACCCAGGGGAGAACCAAACGACCACGGCCAACGAAGGATCTTCAATATCTATGCCTACCTCCACTACCCTCGCTTCATGCTAAAAAAAGTCACAGTTGTGAACAAAGACGTCCTCTTCGCAGGGCCTCATCACAAAGTTCTCAAAACGATCAATCACAGAGATCAACTCCTTTCGACTCAGTTTCTTATGATAAAGATAGGAGCATGGGGGCATAATTGTTTCCCCAGAAGGAGGGCGGTTGATCTTGGCCGCTACGGTAGGGAAACGAACATAGAGGAAGCTCGTCAGATGGACACAGTTGGCAAAATTTACCAAGTTATAACGATAAAGAGATCGTTCCATGTCGAAGAGGATCCTGTCGAGCCATGTATAGAGAGATCCCAAGGCGATTGCATTCAGGGGAAGCTTGGTTCCCCAGGCCAAATGAAGGGATATATTGATAAGGTCCCTTCGGGGCTGATCGTTGGGTTTTCCCTATAGAAGGAAACGGGAAAGAATGACAAGGATATATGTAGGAAGTTCCAGCGATGTACCTTGACTAGGGGCACCTCCAGAAGAACTACCTTCAGCAGAATCCTTGAATAACTAATTGATAAGTGGGGAGAAAGTGGCCTTGTTCAATGAACCAATGCAGCTTCGGCATTCGGTCCAGCTCCAAACGGTCAGCAGTCTCCTGGGCATCTAGAGCCTCATCAGTATAAGGCTCGTGGCCTGTTGATTCAAGGCCCAGGAGCTCACACACATCTTCTAATGTTACGATGAACTCACCCCACGCAACGATGAATGTATGGGTTGTAACGTTCCAGCGCAGGAAGGGCAATATTATTCTTGGAGAGAGTGAACTCACCAAACCACTTAGCCCGTTGCAGCCCAATCTTGGTGAGCATTTCAGCATAGGATCTCTGCATGTAAGAGTTCCATGCAGCTAACTGAGCAGGAGAACCCCAGGTGCTTGAAACTCAACGTGGGACCACGGGAAGTCCCCTCGCTCTAAAAAAAATTGGAGAGTCCCCTCGGGAGGAAGAAAGCCCCACTCAGTAGAAGCTTCGTCTTCATCACCCAACAATAGAGGGTCAAACTTAGAAGAAAAATGGACCATCTTACACACACTAGCAAAGTCATCACCTTATCCAAAAATAGGCAATCGACGGTAAAACCTCAGTTGTTCCTGGTGGGCAGCATTCAGGGTGGTGGCAATGGTAGAGGCAGCAGGCGGAGTACTGGTGGCAGATATGGTGGGGTTGCTTGAGGACGCCATATCAAATATTGATAAAATAACAGAAAAGCTTCAAGCAAGAAAGGTTTGAGAACGAGAATGGAGGAGCACAACCACAGGTGGTGGTATAGAAGATAAGAAGGGAAGAAAGTAGGTAATGACTCAGAAATAATGGAGTTCTCACAGACTTTCTCTCTCTAAAAAAATGGAAGCTTGAAGAAGTCGAAGACAAAGTAAGAGAAAAGAAGGGTTTAAGTGTTTGGATATGGCTGTTTGAAATTTCTGAGTTTGGCTTTTAGATTTTCCCACCATCGCACGTGCACGGTCGCCTATAATCATTTCAAATGAACACGTGGCACATCGGGAAGTACTTTGGCAGTTGAAAAGACAGCGCCATGTCATTAATGAAGTGACGCATAAGGAACAGAAAGAGTTTCCTTCTTAAACAAGTTTGAGTTTTGGCGCCAGAAGTTTTTTTCTGGCATATCCAATAAACTTCTAACGAAGAAGATGTCCCAACGATTCCAAAAAAACTACGATGTCCCCTTGGCACAAGTTTAAACGTTGTTCAGATGATGAAACCTTACAAGGGATAATTTTGCAAACGTCACACACATTCGGGCTGTCCCAAAGAAAATATTGGCAGGGTTTTCGGGATAATTTCAGATCCTCATAGGGAAAAAGTGGTTATGTCCCTCAACCCAAGCTTCAACAAACTTCAGCACTTCGGGTTAGGTACATCGGGGAGAATTTTCACTTTTTCCCAAAGGTGCTAATGCTTCGGCACTAAATGAGGGAAAACAAGCAAGAATTTTTTCACGCAGAGAAGGTTCATCGGATTGAGAAGTTTTCATGCAGGCATTTCTTGTTCCCACGATAAAACCCTCCTCGAAGGGGCAAATGTAGAGGGGGCTTAAAGGTAATCCTGAGATTCGGGATAATTCCCTAATTGGCAATAGTGTTTGAGATTAAGCAACCGAGGTAGCTCAAGCGTTGCAGCCCAAGAATGGCAACTCAAGCGTGGCAACCCAGCGAGGCAGCTTGGTGTGGCAACTCATACTTTAGCTTGTTGTATTAGTCATATTGTGTTTATATTTATATTGACTGTAAGCTATAACAGTTGTAATGTTGTAACGAGAGTAATAATCAGTTTGTCTGAGGTCAAACGGTACTTGCGAGAGACCAGGCTTGGCAGGGCCTGGGAGAGCTTTCATACTCTATGGAACGACCTCACCGTGGGAACTTTAGAGGGACTTGGTTTGGAGGATTGAGAAGTGGGGCATCATTGGGGCTTGTCCTGACCATCTTAGATACACTTGGTAAAACACCGAAGTACCATGACCGTGGAACCTTAGGCGGAGCAGCTTGGAGTTTCATCGGGTGTTGAGTGATGAACCAAATAGCCCTCTACTTAATGTCACATCTACTGTAGGTGATGTCACTAGCGAGCTAAACAAATGTCTGACTTGCACTTGAGTAAACCACTGTGGTATTTGGGGCTGTCAGGCAGTTGGTGAGCCACCTCTGCGACAATATCCCCCTGACACACAGTGGTTAGGCAAAAGGCATGTCTTGACATTTAATGTTGTTGACGTGGAGACAACTAGGGCATCAGGCATTTAATGTTGTGATATAAAGTTTGAGGGATGTCTTTCATAGTCTTTAATGGCTGAGTTGCCTCGGGGGTAGTGTGGGGGGCTATTTAAGGACCCCAACCACCTTTGAGGAGGGATGATCTTTTTGAGAGCTCGGAAGTTATTGCTAGAGAGAGTATACATCAGAGAGAGTTATTACAAACCAGAGGGGTTTTACTCACTCACCATTGTTATTTATTACGAAGCTTTTAATGCTTGACTGATTCCTAAAATGTATATGGTGTGTTTCTACCTGCCTACCAAGGTGTATTTAGGGTGATTAATCCTCTCTCCCGCTAGCTAAGATTACTTCTAAGCTCCTTTACTACTTTCCTGAGTTATACACCAGAGATTTATGAGTTTAAACTAATTTCATCTTCATTAGGCTTGTGTTGGCATGTTCTATCACTAATCTAAAGTCTTAGGCTAATTAACTTATCATTACCATACTCAAAAGGGGTTACGCATCCATTTATAATCTAAAGTACCCTCTTACAATTGCACACTCGCACAGATTTGTTTGACTATTGTTCTTGTCTATCACATGTTGGTCAATGTGTTTTCATCTCAATTGTGTCTTTAAAACGAACCAAATACGATAAAACCTAGCAATGGAAGTAGTGTTTGTAAGTACCGTTGATGTGAGTTTGTGTTATTCTTTTTGAAAAATGGGGAAGGGATACAAAAGGTACTCATTTATCCTCTGCGATTAAAGGTGTGGCACAATAAATATTTTCTTAGGTCCAAAGAGGTTGAAAAAGAGCTTAGAAAATTTAAAGGCAATACAAAGAAAAATTTGCCAAAAATGGGCCAATTTAGTTTTGTTTCATCACCTAAAAAAGAAAAAGAAAAGAATTATTATTTATGAGGGAGTTTGGATGGAATATAAAATGGGTTTGCACGTCCTTGAAAAGTCATGAAAAAGCGTTACATAGTTTTAGACGTTATTGGTGTGAAAATCATGTTTTACTTTGATTTGTCGATTAGATTAAGACGATGTCATATAAATTCACATTTTTTGACACCTAAGGACGATTTTGAGATTCATTCGTTAGGAGTAAACATATTCATCGTGCACATATGTTATGTTTGACTGCATTGATTTACCTATTGAATATGTTCACACCCATTCATTTCGTTTCCATGATTTGGTTGTCTTAGTGTAAATTCATGGTGTGTGATTTTGTGTACAATTATTTTTGCATCCTTGTACAAAAAATTAAAAAATCAAAAATAGTTTGTGGAATGATTTCAAGTATCTCTTGATGATTGTAATTGTTTGTTTTCTTGTCGTAACAACTCCATGTTTATTTTTATTTATTCGTTTCCTTGTCTATTTCTGACAAATAAAATGGGGGAGAACAAATTATGGGGGAGTTTTGATTATTGATTGATTTATTATTATATCATTTCAAACTCGATGCGTCATGAACATTTTGTTTTGTCTCATGTGTGTATGTACAAGATTGAAGATCATAGTTTGCACACCCTGATGAGAAAAGCTTGAAGATTTTGAAGAAAAGTTTGATACTTGCATCTTTAGTATCTTTTCAGTTTTGGGTTCATGGGAGGGTATTAGATTTTTATAATCATTTTGATTTGATAATTCATATGTTTTTATTTTGTACCGGCATAGACATAGGGGGAGATTTATAAGGACATTATTTTACATTGTCCGTTCACAGTTAAATATGTCGTATACCGCTACAATCATCAAAGAAATATTCAAGATCATTCAAACATCGAGACGAATCCAAATATCAAAGTTCTTCAACATTAAAGACTTCGCGAGTTAATTTTGGTAAGGTTGTGTTTAAATATCTTAACTTTTCACTTGGAACTTTGGGATATTTTTTATAAAATATTTTCTACGTATTGGAGTGGAGTTTTTCGTCAAAGAATTTTTTCTAAGTGTCGAGGTGGACTATTTCTGACGAAACAAAAACATTTATTTTTTAATAGCTCGTTCGAGCAACAGAGGGATATTGTTCGAGTGACATCCTTATGTCGTGCGAAGTCGTTTGAGCGACAACTGTCACTGTTCAATCGAGATGGCTTTTTCGTTCGAGCGAAGCGCCGCCTTAATGTTTTTATAAAAGCGTGTTATACATCTTCATTTTGGTGAAGAAGACCTGCGTTTTTTTCAGCTACGAAACTACTTTGGCAGAATCATTGTCTTCTCACTTTTAGGGTTTTAATCCCTTTTTGTTTTCAATTCCCAAGATCCCAATAGTTTATGTGAATTGTTTTGGAACCCAATAACACATTATTGTTTAAGTTTCTCTTGTAGAGAAGATCTCTACTGCTAATTCATGTGCCATTTGAGGGAGGTACTGGACTGACTACCTGTACGTCAATAGGGAGTGCTTCTGGATATTCCTAGGCTTATTGAACTGCAGTTCATGTGGAGCTGCTGCGGAATTCCATTGGTGATTTAGGTTGCGAAATATGTGAGTTTTCTGAGGTTAGTCCATTGTAGATTTCATTGTAGGTATTATAGTGTAATAAAAGGTTTTACCTGAAAGGTTTCTTTTTCTTGAAATCTCTGTGTCAACAATTATTTATGTTGGTTTGATTTATCCACACGTAGTTGCATATTTTACGATTGAATAAAATTGGTTTAAAAATCGACATTGATTAAATAAGGTTTAATTAGAAAATTATGAATTTATTTAAATCGATATCACACTGGAACATTTATTCTTTATAAAGGGCTACTTCAAAGGGCTCATACCATTGATCGAGGACGGTCTTATATACCTCTTCAATACTAAGAGTAGTAGTTTCAGAACTCAGAACATTAATATACTAAAATAGTAGTACTCAGAGTGTTAGTTGCTCGAGTTTTCTTTTGTGTTTATCTTGTCTTGATATGAGACATGGGTGAGTAAGGCCCACCAAGTTTATCCAGAAAAAAAATTGGAAACATTTTTGTCAGGGTGTTTTCTCTTGGAGGGGCTTTGGATTTCATCTTGCCTTTCTATTTTGCCTATTTAACCTCTACTCATGGATGCTTTGAGTAGATAGTCTCTTCACGAATGGGATTCAACAAAATGGGAAAGAATAACTCCAAGGAAGGTCTATTAATTTGGTTGACATGCTATGTCTCTTTACGAGCATGTTTAGTCAAGTACTTTTATGAAACAGGGATAGTATCAAGAAAGTCTCACATGGTAAATCTTAAATGAAAAACTTAATTCTTCGAACCAGGAAGTGCCATAATGCAAACAAAGTGTTCTTTATAGACGACAAATAATCACGAAAAAAATAAAAGGAAGTTGGGGGATTGAGCAGACTTACGGACCCTCAGGGGTAAAATTAAATAATGCTTCCCTATAAAATTGCTCGAGACAATGAGTAATATGAAAATCAGGAGTAAAAAATGCCTTGATCATAGCCAAATTGCCTCCTCACCCACTCGGAGTGATAGGATTCCACCACTTGATCATATTCAGTTTAGGATGGAAGAGTAAAAGGACAAATAAATTCCAGAGAAAAAATAAATGTAGAGATCTTCATAATTTTGGCACTTCCATGGCTATCAAAAGGGTGAGAAGCATAAGGAAATAAACACCAAGAGTATATACCTCCTAATATCCTCGCATAAGGACGGAAACAAAATTCATCAATAATATACAGAAAAGGATCAAGCGAACTTTTAGGAGTTTTCCATGCGACCGAGCAATCTGAGTAGTATTATCAGTCAATGAAAGAAGTTTAGGAGCCCAATTTGGAACCAATCCAACAAGAACTCCATGAAATAAAATAATTAATAAGGTTGAAAACATTATAATAGCCATGAGACCTCTCCACATCAATGTGTATTTGGTCCAACTAAGTACATATGGAACCTAATGTCAACACTATGAGTTGCACATTTTTTTTCTAGGAACAAGTAATGTCTAGATGAAATAAAACCTCGTGAGGGGAACCACTGGGCCTACCTTGAAATTAAAATATTAATAGTAAAGTGACAAAAAATGTAACAAGGTGACCGATGGATTTAAATCTAAGACCATCTTGACTCTTGTTTTTTTTTTTAATTTGAGTTAATCTTTGGATAGTTATTCCAAATCTCTGAACCAGTACATCTGCCACTTGGAAAAAGTGTTCTTACTTGTACCTGTGCAAGTAATCTCAACATAGTGAATGTAATCCCCCAATACACTCTACAACTCTTTACATAAATCCTTCTCCTTGGCATCCTCATAACCATCAATAAAGGCGTCGGTTCTTAAAATGGGCAGGCCTATAAGTTCATAGATGTCCTCTAATGTCATTGAGAATTCTACCCAATTATTACAAAAAATACAAGTTTTTACATTCCATTCAGAAGCAATAATGTTGAGAGCACTTGTGCTCTTTCTAATAATGCAGCCCCTCAAACTCTCTATGTTTCTTTCTAGACCCAACCCCTCGATAATCTAGTGATAATTTTCCTAGACATGACATAATCAACCCAATCCTCCCACTCCTTTGGAGCTCCAAGACAGACATGGAGTAGGGAAAATTGCCCCTGTCCAGTTGGTTCCTCGAAATGATGTTAGGAAGAATGATTGGGTTATCCCCAGAGTCTGAAAACTCTAAGAGAGGTTGTTCTCATATCATCGCAACAAAAATGGATTCAAAGCCCTCGTGCAAAATCATAAAATGATCATCGTTACCAAAAAATAGTGCGCACCTCTAGACGGTAAAATCCCACCTTGACCATGTTTCCAAGTACTTGGCATATGCCTACTTGACATGTTGGGTACATTATATGAGGTTAAGATGGGAATATATTTATAAGTGACTCGGATAATAATTTTGAGTGTACCGTTGATCCGAAATGGGAAAAAATAGTCAAAATGAGGTACCCAGGGATAGTGTTTGGATCTCGGGAGTTTTTTAGACCAGTTTGGATTAAAATAAGATTAATTAGATGATTTTATTGGGAGGTGAAGAGTCAAAAACGGGATTCGGGTTATAAAATGAATGGTTAAGGTTATATGGATAGTCATTTCTTAATTCTAAATGTCATAGTGAGTCACATCAAAGGTTAGAGAGGAAGTGAAGAGAATTTAAAAAGAAAAGCCCAAGAGTTCAAGAGGAAAGTGAAGAGACAATAGAAGAAAAACTCAAGAACTCAAGAGGATTGAAGAATTTGGAAAGGATTTTGGAGATTTTTCATTAGATTCAATTGAATTCAAACTCTACGAACCTAAAGGCAAGTGTTATCTTGCTATTTACGTATGTGTTCAATTTCAATTCATATCATGATTGGGAATTGATTTTTGGGTGGAATTAATATACAATTGGGGTTTTTAACAAATAATTTCAAACAAATATATGTGTGATTATTTAAGACTGAAATTTGGAATTTGAATCCCATATTTATAGATGGATTATGAATTGGAATAAAAAATTGATAAATTGTTATGAGAAAAGGTGACTTTTAACATATGTAGAGATTTCAACCCGAATCCATGAAATGATCATATATAGGGAGATTTATGTTCAAAATAAATGTAATCCATATTTAGAATTGTTGGACATTGAATTTGTTTGAAGAATTATATATTTGGACTTATGAATTTGGGGTTGGAACTTCGTGAATAACGAAATTCAAAGAGGCAAAAATGAGAGAACTAAGAAGAGTCATTTTGGAGAGTTTTAGGTATTTTTTTTAGTGCCTTTGGAAGATATTTGAGAAAAACTCAAAAAACATACCCGACTCAATTTTTTGTGTAGAATCCAAATGTAGAGTCGAAATGGAGATTAGGATAATATTTAGATCTGATTTTTTGCATTTTTTAAACAGGCCTAAAAATGAGATTTTATTCGGGATAAAATTTAGAGTTTTTGAGGTGAATTATACTCGAAAATTTATTAATGAATTTGTGAAGAAAAATTCGGGAAATAGTTATACGAGCTAATAGCTACATGCCCGAAATTGTAGTTTGAATATGAATTAATTAGTTAAGAGAATAATTAACTAATTGAGTATACAAGGAGCTTTGGGAAATAATGTGTTTGTGTCGTCAGTGATAGGCACGATTAATTGAATTATCGAGCAATATATATATGTGTTGAGATTATGTGTGTGTGTGTGTGTGTGTGTTATATATTTATATTAGTGTGTGAGATATAATTATATGAATATAATGACATACCCCTCTACTGCTATCATCGGAGGTTTCACGATGTGGGTGATCTTCGTTGGAGAGCGAAAGAAGGGTAAGTATAATCCCCATGTCATAGCGCCATGCATATGACCTTGTGAAGTTGAATTTCGAAGTGAGATAATTATGAGTATTGTTATGTCTCATTATCGAGGAATCTCTGAAACCTCCAACGTTGTTGTTTTCCTGTCGTAGTTCGGTGTGAGATCCCGACGCGGTGGCTAGGATGATGTAAGTATTCCCTGGATTATGATCGCATTGTAGAAACCCACATCCGATACGATACTATATATATAGTGAGTGATATATATATATATATATATATATATATATATACATGCTGTGATAATAAAATACTTATATATATGTGCAGAAAAATATATATGGGCATGAGATGATGTGAATTTTTTGTATATTAATGTGAAAAGTATACACGGCTTAAACATTTAATGTGGATAATGATTTAATAATTAGTGAAAGTTATTGAAAATAATTTATGCGATATTAACATGTGAATATTGAAACAATAACTAGTGAAAGTTATTTGAAATGAAGTGAGAAATTGTAATTGAGAATTTTAATTGTTAAGTGGAAGTGAAAGCTAATTATATATAATACGCGTGACGGTGTAGCGTGTGGACTTAAGTTTACTTTGGGATTAGTTAGGCAGGTAGCATAACTAGGTGATTAAAATGCATACGTTAGGTGCACACTTTAGATAAGAGGTGGGTAGTGTCTCATGAGAGAGTGCGGTATCAATTTAAATATGAGTTTTAAATACATATTTATATATGAATTTTAATTACAAGAAAAATATTTTCGAAAGGATTTGAGCACTAACTTGTATCAAATTTATTTTGAAAACCTTTTAGGTGTAAATCCACAGGGATGCCAATCGTGATTATTTTTCCAGGCATCGGAGCTGCGACAATAGTGGGATGTTGTAGGATTTGATGTAGTCGCTTTTATTCTCACATTCTAGACATGATTATTTTCATATTCGGGCACGTTATCCATCTCAATCAAATTTATTTTATGTCATTGTAGGGATTTATTGTATGAATGTTGTATTGATGGTTTATTCGGTTATGTTTGCATGTAATGGATTTCTGTTTCAATCTTAATGTGTGATTGCGAATTTTTATAATTGTTAGAATAAATTATGGTTTGATTATAATGTTGTTGTGTCAAGTTGATAAGAATTAAAATTGACACATGGCTTAAATAATAACAAGTGGTTAGTAATTAATTGGTTTCGACAATAATTCTAAGAATGATAGAATGAGATTCATGGTTTATTTTATTAGAGGGTCAACCACCCGTTATTTTAATGGGCGGGGTGTCACATATGGTATCAGGGCATCAGTTTCTAGAGTCCGTAGAATCTGTGAAGACTTATTATGTTTTCTACCCAAGCATTCTTTGATATAGAGACCTATGCTTAGAACTGTTGATTCATATTACGATGTACGTTCTACTGCTATTATGTAGAATGGAAGTTAATCTTATACGAGTTCAGTTGAGTTTCGAAAGCCTAATAGGACAAGGATGACCAACGAGTATTACATACAAGAACCATTTAAACAACTAGAGACATTGGCAATTCAAAGTATATATTTTATGCATGGGTAGATGGGATATGTTCAATGTGATACGAGTGTGTCATAATATTTGGGTTAACACTAGGTTGCATGTGAAATGGGCTTAGTAGACGCATCGTTAGTATCACTTTTGAGTGTGTATATTTATTATTGGGTAGCGGGAGTCTCTTTAGTTCCATCTGCAGGTAAGCGAGTGTAAATACTGGGAGGATATGTTTTTGGATATTTTCTCATTTTAGAGAAGTGTTATGCGAGTATAATGTTATCCTAGTTAGAGATGTTGAGTGATGGTGGACTGTTATAGTAAGTCTATCGTGTTAGCTGTTCCAGAGCAGTATGCATTATTTTTACAATAGTTCACCTGAAAGAGGGTCAAGTCGTGTATATATTATATTGAAATGGAGACTTTGAAGAATATAGTTACCTCATATTATTCGATCCCGGTGAATAAGGACTATACTATTGTGGTTTAGGGGATATCGGGTTTAAGGCTAAGCGGAGATATTTAGATGGTTATTGATTTTATGATGGAAACTTAGTGATAGTGCGAGCACAGTGTTATATGACTCCTTTAAATATGGGGGAGTGGAGGATTAGACTTATATGTTTGGTGATAGGATTTTGGATGTCCCGTTAATGTGTTTTGGGTAAAAGGGTCTCAATAACCTATATTTCCAAGCAATAGGGCATTTGGGAAATTCCTTTGTTGAATCTCAATTGCGTGATATTCCATTCATGGGCCTTAATAAATATCGGGAATTAAGAAACATTGTTAGATTCCAGGGCATCGAGTTTGAATGTTAATAGTATCACATATGTAGAAAAAACTTGGAGGTGAGAGCTATTTACAATATAAGGTCAGTGAAACCAGGTAGTATAGTGGAGAAAGTACTAGGAATGTTAACACCACTTAGGGATAGGTGGGGAATCTTGAGGATATATAAGTAATTATTGTTGGGGTAATCAAGAATACCCTTACGATATAGTCACGTCGAGGACGCGAGCCCGAATTTTAAATAAAAATGTTACGTTTGTGATGTTTGTGCAAATGTGCATAGGATAGAGGGTGTATGGGAACTCTAGTTAGTTTGATTTTTATAATCATCTAAGATAAGGGGGACATGGTAATAAATGTATTGAATCGTATGCATGTGGAGCAATAGAAGGAAAATTAAAAAAGTAAGATGGATAGAACTACGGTTGAGGAAGGAGATAACCCGGAGATAGTCCGGATATATATATATATATATATATATATATATATATATATATATATATATATATATATACACACGACATGGATAGATATCACGCTCAATATGGGTTGGAGGACTGGGGATACAAGCGAGGAATATCTGTGGCCAAGGTAAGACCTAATAAGTTTAAGAGAATAGAGCTAATCCCTATTCAATTGAATTTTGAGTGTGGCTTGGGCATAGTAGGATGTTGATTTTACCAAGCGAGGAGGACCCAGAAAGTGCACAGTTTGGAGAAAACGCACGGGTCATGATTTTATAGTACCCCATGAAAGGGAGTAAGATGCACCAAGTGATGTAGGATATTAAGCTTGTGTCTCGGTGTGGAGCGAAACATAATGAAGTAGTCTCTAAGTTCACTACTCATTGATGGGAAAAGATTTGTCCGTGGTGATCCACCAGAATTTTTCAATAATTAGTGATTTCAGTGACAAAATGGATAGGGAGACTGACAAAGTTCATTATTGGGTTACCAACATCTTGAATAGGTCAAGATTACCTTTGGGTTTGTGGGATTAGTTGATCGAGGCGAAATAATCATTACTAATTTAGGTGAGTTACATTATCGGTTAACGTACCCAATATTTCATTTAAGGGAGGAAATAAACCATCACAATATGTCGCCTAACAATTATTGTGAATTAAAACAGGATACTTAAGTCCCACCTCCGATTGGGAGTATCAGGAGGCGGTGGGGATGGAATGCATTATGCATAAGACGTATGATCTATAGACCGAGGATTAATCGAGAAAAGTGACTAAAATGTGGAAGGATGAGAGAGAGATGCATATTCTAGACTTTAAGGAAAATGGGAGGAGTAACTACCATTGGTGGAGTTGCATGTAATGACTTGTAACTGCTATTATTTGAAAGACGATTTTGATGCGTGAGGTGGGAGGTCTTATCATCCTCTCTGTGGTTAAATAAGGGTGGGAAAATAATAAGTTCCACGGGTCAGCCATGATTTAGAATCAGCCGATAGGGATTGAGATAATCAAAGTTATTTTTGTATAGTTCAGGAGCATCATAAGAGTTATGTCGTCGTGAACCAAAGACTTAAAGACCTACGTGAGTGGTCAGAAATTGTTGTGGGTGTCTCCCAGGAAGGGAGTTATGTGATTTGGGTAAGAAGGGAAGTTGGCACCTAAGGAAGTGAGGTCTTTCCAACATTGAGATGATAGAGCCAGTGGAGTATAGGCTCGTCTTATTGGAGAGTTATTAGCAGATTTATTATAGTTTTGCATATCATTGTATAGGTGAGACCTTTCGAATGATAGAGTATAAAAGTATGAAAATATTTGAATAGACTTGTTGCTAATCTTGGGTCGTAGCGAGTAGGCCTTTAGACATGATGATACCACTAGCAGATGAATAATGAAGGCACCAAATTATTATCACGAGTGGATTAAGAGTACATTCACATGCCATGTGGGTAAGGATCCAAAGATTTTAGTACCAGGCTTACCCAAATTTCGAGGATGAAATTCCTTTTTATGGGGAAAGTATGTAATACCTAGTAGTTTTATATATATTCAATTGGATATTTAAATTATGCAGGTGACACATAATTTAATTAAATCAAGAAATAATTAGAAAATAATTAAATATTAATTTAAAGTGAAATGAATTAATATTATGTGACAATATATTTACTAGTGTGCTACAATATTTTAACCAGGACACATTTGGGTACGTTATATAAGGTTAACACGGGAATATATTTATAAATAACTCGGATGATAATTTCGGGTGCACGATTAATCCGGAATGGGTCAAAATACTTAAAATTAGGTACCCATGGATAGTGTTTGGGTCTCAAGGGATTTATAGACTAGTTTGGATTAAAATAAGACTAATTGAGTAATTTTAATGGGAGGTGAAGAGCCAAAAAAGTCAAAAGGGGACTCGGGTTATAAAATGAATGGTTAAGGTTAGATGGATAGTCATTTCACAATTCTAAAAGTCTTAGTGAGTCACATCAAAGGTTAGAGATGAAGTGAAGAGAATTTAGAACAAAATCCCAAGAGTTCAAGAGGAAAATGAAGAGATAATAGAAGAAAAACTAAAGAACTCAAGAGGATTAAAGAATTTGGAAAGGATTTTGTAGATTTTTCATTAACTTCAATTGAATTCAGACTCTATAAACCTAAAGGCAAGTGATCATCTTGATATTATGTATTCGTTCAATTTCAATTCATATCATGGTTGGGAATTGATTTTTGCGTGGAATTCATATACAATTGGGATTTTTGAAAAATAATTTTAGAAAAATATATGTGTAATTATTGAATATGGAATTTGGAATTTGAATCCCATATTGACTGATGGATTATGAATTGGAAGATTGAAACTGACAAATTATTATGAGATAGGGTGATGATCATATGTAGGGAGATTTATGTTCAAAATAAATATAATCCATGTTTAGAGTTGTTGGACATTGAATTTGTTTGAAGAATTATATATTAGGACTTATGATGTTGGGGTTGAAACTTTGTGAAAAACGAAATTCAATGGGGAAAAAACGAGACAAATGAGACGAGTCATTTTCTAGAGTTTTAGGTCTTCTTTTTGAGTGCCTTTAGAACATATCTGAGAAAAACTCAAAAAATATACCTGACTCAATTTTTCATGTTGAATCCAAATAGGGAGTCGAATTGGTGATTTGGATAATTTTTAGATCTAATTTTTATAATTTAAGACATACCTAAAATTGGGATTTTATTCGGAGTGAAATTTAGTGTATTTGTGGTGAATTATACATCGGGGATTTATTGACGAATTTGGGAAGGAAAATTTGGGGAAATAATTATACGAGCTGATAGCTACGTGTCCAGAATTGTAGTTTGAATATCACTTAAATAATTAAGTGAGCAATTAACTATTTGAGTATATAATGGAGCTTTGGGAAATAATGTGTTCGTGTCGTGGGTGATAGGCACGATTAATTAAATTTTTGAGCAATATATAAAATGTTTGGAGATTATATATATATATATATATATATATATATATATATATATATATATATATATTGGTGTGTAAGATATAATAATATGAATATGATGACATACCCCTCTACTGTTATCATCAGAGATTTCGCGATGTGGGTGATATTCTCCAGTAAGCGAAAGTAGGATAAGTTCCTAGGTCATAGCGTCACGCGTGTGCCCTTGTGAGGTTGAAGTTCGAAGTGAGGTAATAATGAGTATGGCTATGGATCACTATCGAGGAACCTATGTGTAATAGCCCGTAACTTTGGGACTGAGAAATTAAATTTTTGGGAGAAATAAAATTTATTTAAATTGGAGAATTTTAAAATTTGGAAATTAGGGTCCAAAAATTGAGGACTTTATAAAGTATTTTGGATGATGATTCTGACTGCGCCATCGATTCCGGATGGGTCAAGATAGTTGAAATGACTATCACTGGGTTTTATTTCGGCTCCGATTATTTTTAAGTTAGATTGACTCGAATTGGAGTAAACGAGTCATTTAAAGTGTGTATTACCATTTAAAACTGGGACTCGTGTTTTAAAGGGCTTAAGGGGCTTACGGATAAGCCATTCTCATTTGTGAGAAAGAGATAAAACCCTAGAGAAAGAGAGAGAAAGAGAGAAAGAAGAAGAAAGGAAAAGAGAGAGGAGAAAAAGCTTGGATATTTCCGTCCCGTACGCGATCTCGAGGATGTTTCAACCTCTACAATTTTGAGTCAAGTGTTTAATCTTGCTAAATAATTCATTTGTGTATTTCATTTCATAATTTGTGGATAAAAGAAATGGATTTTTAGGTTATATTTGAAAACCTAGATTTTTGGGGACTAAAACTTGATTTTGATATGTATATATCGGATTGTTGACATTTAAATTGATTATATGAGATGTAGGATGAGGTTTAATGTTAAGTTTATGATTGAGTTAAAGATTGGGGGTTAAATGATGATATTTGGGTGTTTGGAAAGTTAGAATTTTTGTCAATCATAAAAAAAGGGCCAAATATCTGGTATGGCCGGTCGACCGTGCCTTAAGGGAAGAGCCTACTGCATTCTTCACAGGACAAATTTTGGACCCGCGGTCGACCGGGGGTCTGGGACCAGTCGACCAGTCCCCTGTTTTTAGCCCAATGTTTGGATTTCTTTCTTCCCCTTTACTTTTGGGGTTTTATTCATAGGGGCTTTCTTAATGGGCTTATTATGGAGGGTTATGATATTATATTAAGGGAATAGGTGCCCTAGGTCGAATAGGGGCTGGCGGGCCTATGTTAAAATTGATTTATTAGGGTGGGATGCCTCATTTGGGAAGGAAAGGATTATGGGACTGAATGATAGGCAGATTTTAATGATATGACGGTGGTGAGCTATCATGAAATAGTTATGAAATGCAGAGATAATCCCTTTATGCTTATGTGCATATTAGTAATAGATATTCCGAGGTATAGTGGGGGATCTCAATGAGGATGGAAGTTCTATTTAGAGATAATATGTGAGTTTAGATACGATTTAAGGTTTAGGACTCTTTGAGAGAGTAGTGACGGTATGGCATGAATTTGTAGGCCAATAATTATGTTGAATCCTTATAGAGATAGGATTCTAATTAAGGTATGATTGGGGACCAATGAGAGGTAGAGGCCGCGTATCCTTTGTAATGATAAACTCAAGGAATAAAATCGTAAACGTGGAAATGTTAAGGGTTCATAGGAGCAATTGAACCGTAGTCAAAATTGAGAGCGATGGGATCATAATACCAAATAGAATAGGGTGTGTTGTAAATCTAGTCGGGATAGTTGTTATATATCGGTGTGTGTTTAACAATGGGGATTCCAATTATGGATGGGATGTTGGAATGAATTTTAGATTGAACTTGAGGTTCGTAGACTATTAGTGATGTGCACACCAATAGTCGGAGTTATTACTAGATATATCAATGTGCTCTTGGTGATAGACGGGATGTGTAGTAATTGTTATAGGCGTTAGATTTTGGGTTGATAATCTTAATGTTGTATATGGGAAGACTATTCGTATCATAAGGGTAATGGATGAATATGCTTCAAGTGAGGGATCATATTTATATAACGAATTAAGTTAATATGATTGGAGTGATGGCTTGTATATTGAGGATTATGTATGCTAATAGCCAAGTTTATAAGTTTCATACATACGAACGAGAGATGGTATGTATATATGTATACATATATATATATCTATATAGATATGTATATATGTGTGTACTTATGGCATGAATATTTAAACCGTGTGTGATGGTTTAATTATATGATGTGATAATATGGATGTATATATACAATGTGTGAATGATATATATACTTGTGGTGTGAAGCATACTAGGTACATGCTATCATGGGAAGTTGCGCGATGAGGGTGAGCACCCTGGCTCGAGGAGCAGGGTGTGGATAGTCCCTAGGTCATAGTTGTCCATTTTATTTATTTGTATGATTTTATATTTTGGGGGTGAGAAGTCTTGGGTATGGGTCATTCTCACCTACCGGTTAGGAAATATGATCGCTTCCCATGCGTTGTGATTTGGTTTTGACCACGCAGTGGGTGTCATTTAGTCCCACCGGTGGTCCCCAGGATGGTGTGTGAGTGATGCCCTGGAAGATGATAGCGTGGTGTAGTATTTTGGCATCCTATAGCCGGTTATGTTATGTGAAATTCATAGTGTACATTATATGTGATATGTATACTTGGTTATGGGAATGAATGATTGTATGTATATATATATATATATATATATATACTTGTATATCCTATAGGTGAAAAGGATATGGAGTTTCGATGATGTACATCTTGGGTGATTTTGGTGTACTAGTTCATTGGGGTCGAAGGATCGTATTTAGAGACAATTGCAGTTATGTCGACCCAAGGATTTCAATAGACATTAAATTGGGTATTTAGAGATGGCATTCTATAATTAGATAGTTGTAGTAGTAGAATTTGTGTGGACATAATGGATCCCTACGATCGATATTGTCAAGGAGTAGTGTATCGGGGGTGCTCCTTGCTTGGATTTCGCTTTGCGAGACGCCCCACGCACGAAACGTAGTGCAATGTTGAGAATAGAGAGAAGTTTTATCTTAGTACTTGTATGTGTGTTTTTTAGAGAATATGATTTTATATGGAAGCTTAAGGATATTTTGTGACGAATTTATCCCTACGATCGACATTGTCAAGGCATAGTGTATCGGGGGGGTTCCTTGTTTGGATTTCTCTTTACGAGACGCCCCATGCACGAAACGTAGTGCAATGTTGAGAGTGGAGAGAATTTTTGTCCTTATTAACTGTATGTATGGTATTTAGATAATTAGCTCTTAAATTGAAGCTAAATGTTAAAGTGTGAAGTACTAAGACTTATAACTGTTTAAGTTATTAATTTGAAATCAATAAAGCCTAGTAAGGTATTTATATGTGAAAATATATTTAAGTGAGATCAGAATGGAAAGGATTGGAGGTTCTTGTTAAAAGGTAGGTTGTCCTTATGGGTGGGGTAACTTAATTAAGATTTCAGGAAGCGAATATGTGTTCGCTATTAGATGAGAGGTGAGTTGGGGTTTCACGAGAGTGTGACTCCACTTTAATTATGAAATAAGTGCATTTATATTTATTATGCACGGTTAACACACTTGCTAAACATTTTACACCTCGGGCTCTGACCCATTTATATTTCTCTTTTGCTATATATGTATGCATATTATACTACAGGTGTCCTACCGCATGAATACCGGATGCTTTTCTATCCAGAGTCTTGGGAGCCGTAGTAGATGCGGACTGTTGCGAGATTTAGATTGTAGTCACTTCATATTCCTGTGTAAATCTAGATAGGATTCATGTTTTACATCGGGTTTACATTCCATAGTTATATGTAGTGATTTATATTTCTTCCTTATGGTTGTTGTAATGTCTGTGACCCGACAACTTATTCGGGTATACTTTTCCTTGTATGTACTCATTTCATTTTATTCTAGCATTTCTTTTATCATGATACTTGTGTATACGTTACCTTTGCTAGATATCTATATTGTTGGTTTGTTGTCCGTGGAATGTTTTATTTAATTTTAGCATCTCGCATATATGATTTCGGGTCGTTAGCCTTATCTATTATTGTATAGTCTGTTGGTGCTGAGATTGATCCATTTGAGATTCCTGATTTAATGTAGTATAGGACTGGCCACCCGTTATTATTTTAAGCGAGGTGTGATAGATGGTATCAAAGCATCAGGTTCTAGTGTTTTTAGGATCCGTGCGGGTTTTCTGCGTTCTTTCGTTGACGTTCTTGATATAAAGCCCTACTATTAAGATTATTGTGTTCACTATGTTTATCTCCTTCTGCGAGGTGTGCTCATTTGAATGACGTTCTGACGCAGTTGCTTTTATCTCTGACGTCGCCAAGAATAAATCGGTTAGGAAGGGGCAAGATGATAGATGTAATACCCATAACAGATTTTGGGCACATTTTGATTTGAGGTATTTGTTTCCGTAATTCAGGCAGAGATAAGAAAGAGAAGTTTGTGATCGATAAGGTAAGTGATGATGAGGAGAGAATAGTGAAGCCTTGGGAGGTTTTGATTGATAAATTCGTCAACATTTATTAGGAAACCTAGTGTTGGTGACTTTTACCGATGAGAGGTGTTCGGAGTTGTCCCAATGTGGGGACTATTGCCTTATGGGAAGAAGGAGTAAGAAATTTGGAGTTTAGGTTCATTGAGTAGGACTGAAGGAATTTTTGGGGGTCGCAATAGCGCCTTGTCCTTCAGGATGGTTAGGAAGGATTTGCGGGGAGGATATTTCTTTGGGGAGAATTAGGCTTTAGGAAGGAATGGTTAAGTGTGGCCTTTGTATGGAATCTTTTGGGAAAATAGATTGTCTCGTGATGAGCTAGTAGAGAGCTATGCTATTGATTTTCGAAAGTACGGATTGTTAAGATTGTTGAACAGTAACGATAAGGTTATTATTTTGTGAATAGGCTAGGAAGGGTAATTGTGGTATTCCAACGAGGGAATGACTTACTTTGCGGTAATACTTTAATGTGATGTAAATTATTGGTATAGTTGAGAAGGTTCAGAGTCTAGCAGATTTAGTGTTGAGCAGGGAAGTTAGCTCAGGGTTGTGCTAGTTGTGAGTACTAGTCGTTGGTAGAAATATTTTATTTATTGGGGCCTTATGTTATGTATATGAGGTGTTGATTGGCGTGTCGAAAGACATGGAATTATTTTATGTTATATGTTATATAGGCCTTCGGTCAATATCTAAAATTCAAAAATCTTTTATAAAACCTTAACCCTGGTTCAACTGATCTCAATCCCCGACATAGCTACACGGTAGTGTATTGGGAGGGTTCCTTGTTTGGATTTCGCTTCCGAGACCTCCCCCGCATGAAGGTAGCTTATGTCAGTAATTGAGAAGAGTTCAACCATTGTGAATTTCAAACTTTTATATATATTTAATATACTATTATAGATTACTTTATTGGAGAGTTATATTATGATTTGAGGCTAGTGGAGTCGGGTTATATTCTACGAGTTGAGCTCGGGTACAGGGTGTATGGGCGCCCTGGGTAGCTAGTTTGATTTTTAAAATTATATGGTTCGATGTGAGAACTGGAAAGGATCGGTATAGTGATCTTGAGGGTAGATGTAAGGACTAGATAAGATTCGAAGTCCTAGGCATAATTTAAGATTCGCGGACGAAATTCTTGTAAGGGGGGAAGTATGTAATACCCCGTGACTAAAAAATTAAATTTTGGGGAGAAATAAAATTTATTTAAATCGGAGAATTTTAAATTTTGGAAATTGAGGATGTTATAAAGTATTTCGAATGGTGATTCTGAGTGTGCCATCGATTCCGAATGGGTCGAGATAGTCAAAATGACTGTCACTGGGTTTTATTTTGGCTCCGAATTATTTTTAAGTTAGATTGACTCGAATTGGAGTAAACGAGTCATTTAAAGTGTGTATTACCATTTAAAACCAGGACTCATGTTTTAAAGGGCTTAAGGGGCTTATGAATAAGCCATTCTCATTTGTGAGAAAGAGAGAAAACCCTAGAGAAAGAGAAAAAAATAGAGAAAGAAGAAGAAAGGAAAAGAGAGAGGAGAAAAAGCTTGGAGATTTTCGGTCCGTACGCGATCTCGAGGATGTTTTAACCTCTACAATTCCAAGGCAAGTGTTTAATCTTGCTAAATAATTCATTTGTGTATTTCATTTCATAATTTGTGGATAAAAGAAATAGATTTTTGGGTTATATGTGAAAACCTAGATTTTTGGGGACTAAAACTTGATTTTGATGTGTATATATGGGATTGATGACATTTAAATTGATTAGATGAAATGTAGGATGAGTTTTAATGTTAAGTTTATGATTGAGTTAAAGATTGGGGGTTAGATGATGATATTTGGGTGTTTGGAAAGTTAGGGTTTTGATCAATCTTGGAAAAAGGGCCAAATATATGGTATGGCCGGTCAACCGCGCCTTAAGGGAAGAGCCTACTACATTCTTCACAGGACAAATTTTGGACTCGCGATCGACCGGGGGTTTGGGACCGATCAACCGGAGGGACCGGACCCTCGCTCCCCCTCTCTCTCCATTAACCGCCCCCTCCCCCTCGCTCTCTCTTCCGCTTAATTTCCCCCAACCCCTCTATTACCAACTTTACGTATTCTCCCATTCTCTTCACATTCTTCACATGTTCTTCATCTTCACATTCGTGTAGTTATAAATATGCCTATTGTCGTCTCATATTTTGCACAGGTGAGTGCTACCACTCAAGTCTCTCGTTTTCTTATATATCCAAAATAAATATTCAATTAGAAAAAAATCGCTCTCTCTCTCTTTCAATAATTTCAATTTTCTCTCTCTAATAAAACCAACTTACTGGTTGATCAACTCACTGACGATCAGATCTCCAAGTTCAAGGAAGCTTTCAGTTTATTCGATAAGGATGGTGGTGGTTGCATCATCACTAAGGAGCTTGGTACCGTGACGAGGTCCCTTGGACAGAACCCAACTGAGGCCGAGATTCAGGACTTGACCAACGAGTTCGACACTAATGGGAACGACACAATCGATTTCCTTGAGTTCCTCAACCTGATAGACCGTAAGATGAAGGATACAGACTCTTAGGAGGATCTCAAAGAAGCTTTTCGAGTTTTCTGATTGATCCCGTGAGATTCATATGTATTGGCAGGTATTGGTTCAGCTTAGAATTTATTTTTGACCAATTTAAAATTAGTTTGGGGGAGAATATGATCCGGGTAAAGGCAGGTGGGTTTCTTTGATTTATGGGTCTTGCGTAGTTGGATTGAAACCAAGTCAGTGGGTAGGAGAAAGTTCTTGGTTCACCGACAAGAGCTCAGGTGGGTATGGTCACCGGTATAGGCAGGTCTGGGTGTCGTCGGACTTTAAACCTCGAAGGGGTAGGCTAGCGGCCAGCCTAGTCAAGAGGGATAAGGGTGATGTCATCGATTATTGGTTTGGGTAGGAGAAAGTAGTTTTGGAGCAGGAGGTTTCCGGAATGGAGTTTGGGTGTGGAGGTATAAGGTGGGTTTTGGAGTTAATGGTTATAAAGATGTTGGAAGTGGTGTAAAAAGGTTGGTGAAGGTGTTATGTCAGCCACTGCCCAGAATGGGTTTATGTCAGCCACTTAGCTCCGCTATGTCATGACAAATCTCGGTGTGAAGCTCACCGATGAAGAAGCTGACGAGAGGATCCTAGAGGCTGATGTGGACGGTGATGGACAGATCAACTACGAGGAGTTCGTTAAGGTCATGATGGCCAAGTGAGGACCCATTAATCCCACCAACTAAAACTATTTTTTTGTGTTTATACATTTTTTATTCTGAAGATGGCTTTGCCCATTTTGAAATCGGGATTTAGTGGAACTGAAAAATGGACAAGCACCAAAATAAAAAATAGAAGATTATTACTTCTCCAGTTATCTATAATAATTTCAAAGATGATGTTTTTTCTCCTTCTGATAACTAATGTTTAGTCTTTTAGTTCAAAAAAGTTATATATTTTATTATTAACTCTGAAAAAGCTATTTAAAAGGTTATATTATTTATTTTTAGTTCCGAAAAATAATAATATATATCTTTATGTTTCATGGTTTTAAATTGAATAATGTGTCCTGTCGTTTTATTTCACGTTATAGTTAGAACATGTTCCTGTTGTGATTTATTCAAGTGGTTCTTTTCGTAAAAAACAAGATTTTGTTTGGAGGAAAAAATAAAGATTTTGTGTTATATGCCGCGTCTCTTTTTAATTCGATAGTGTTCATTTTTTCTATAAAAGAAATAAAAATTCGGTACATGTTACTTTTATTTCGTTTGTACCATTCGTATATTTAAAAAAAATAGCTTTGGTCGTTTGTATCATTTGTATAGTGTTCATTTTGATCGTTTGTATATTAAAAAAGAGTTTTCGTATTTTTTAAAAACATTTTTTATAAATAATAGTTTTTTATTTTAAAAAAAAACATTTTTTTTAATTTTAAAACAATTAATAAAGCTAATCACTTTTTTTTGCATAAAAAAGTTTTTATTTTTTTATTTTTTTTACAAAAAGTTGAAAACTATTTAGAAAAAACACTTCTAACCTTTTTAAATGTTTTAAGAAATAAAGAAAAAAATTTAAAAGTGAAAACATTTTAAATATTTTATTCAGATATTATTGTAGTGCTTTTTAAATTTAGATTACGATGGTTGTTCATCCACATTCATGCACATATGCATTTTGTCATCGATTTTTAAACAGGTTATGTTGAATACCAATTGAAAAAATCATGATCAAGACCCTATGAAATAATCTCCATACGTATAAATGAACATACTCTGATTTCATGCAAGTTTTTCTAAGAACATATATATAATCAAATCAAGAAAAACTTTATTATTCAACTAATCAGATTTTGATAATGCGAAAATTAAACTCAATTAAATCTGATTTAATTTGATATCAAATTAATAACAATCTGATTTATTACGTTACAATACAATATATCTAATATGAAGAATATCATGTAACAATTTTGAACATAGATATGGAGAGAGATATACCATTCAGTTGGTCGTTCTACACCATTTATGAAGAGGCTCATCAAATATGTTATGCTCATCATTTTGTAATTAAATATTAAATATGTTGGTTTGGATTTTGAATTATGTCATTTTTTGGGAGGAATGGGAATGGAATAAATTCATCATTTTTAGATGTTTATCAACATGTCAAGCTTCATTACTTTGTAATCAATTTTAAATATAATATGTTGAAAGAAAATTGACTTATGGGAGTGCGCGTGTTCTATATCCATAAGTATTCTGGGAAAAATTATCACCGTGCCATCAACACGAGTATAATTGTTCTATAATCACAAATACTTCAGAGAAAATTTATCAGCGTGCGCTATTCAAAAGATTTACATACTTCACTTATCTTAGACTATCAATGCGAAAACCATTATCTCCCCATCGTTTTAATGGTAAAGTCCTCTATTGAAAAAATGACTCTTCATATTCTCAAGGAACTTCATGTCTGGTGTTTGCCTCCTCGATTTCCACCTCTTTATATCTCCTTAAATTTGTCACTCTCTTATTGCTTATTTTCCTTTTAATTTAGATAAATTTAAATTTTACTTTCATTAGAAAAAATGCAAATTATACTTATTGGACATAGTTTTGGCGGTCATTCGATGAAAAGTCTCTTGATATTTTTTAATAACAACTCACACGTAATGAAAGTATGTATATTAAAAGTAATTATTATAATTTAAGAGTATGCTATTGAAATGGTAATTTTTTTCCCCAAAAGATTTATATTTTTAATAATGCGTACACAATCGTTTCACTAGCGCACCGCGCGTTTCAAAACTAGTATATTATTAAAATTTAAAAACATTCCAAACAAAGATAAAAATACATCAATAACCTTTATTAATTACCCAAGTACCCTTGAAGTTTTAAATTTATCAAAATATTCCTTAAACTTTTCAAACAAGCATAATTTAACCTATACTTAACCCGTAGACCTAAACTTTATATCAAATTAAACCTTTAGACTTTAAATAATTAGAATTTATAATCTCGACCCTTGAACTTTCATGGAATTACAAAAACTCCCCTAAAACTTGGAAAGATCCCATATTTAATACCAAATAAATATAAAACTTTCAAACCAAGGACTAAAACTTAAAATCCAATATTTACACATTATCCCCTCACACATCAGCCTCCACATGTGCAGAAGAAGCTCAAATCACATGGTTACACCATGTAACCATGTGTAAGTTCAAGTCCCCACATATTTATATTTTTAAATAGAGGAGGAATCCACTGCCTTTATGCTCCAATGACGTTCCCACCTCATACTATAAAATACCCCAAGATCACCAACAATAAAACCCACCCCTTGAGTCTAGCCAAAGTACAAAATTTTCCCTTCGTTATGGTGTACTATCAATTTATGTGTTAAACCTTATTTTCTAAATTCCAATTGTCTCCTGTGTTGTTATTAGGATAATATTAATCAGAAAAATCAATGGTGAAACTTGATTCTTTGACTCTAAACCAATTGCATAGTGAAGAATAGACTTCTGATGAGCCCAGTGGCTTAAGTGCAATGGTCATTTTTAAAAAAACCTAAGTTTTAAATCTCAATTTCTCAAAAGTGTTTTTTGTTTAAAAAATGTAAAACTTAAAATTCTCCCTAACAGACCACCTCGATCTTTCAAATCAAAATTGAAACCTTCTGTAACATACAAAAAAACCAACCATATGCATTGAAGCCATTGCATGTTCAGTAAAGCTTCAAAAGCTTGGTCAAATTTTCTAAAGAACACACGGTATATGTAATTCGATGAATACTGAAACTCAATCTATGAAACTTATATTTTTGGATTTCTTGTGAAAAATTAGGCTGGATTATTTTAGGAATCATCTCAAATAGTTTAGGAGTTATTCAAGGTCAAAGCTTTTTCAAAACCTAAGTCAATTTTCGAGAGGATGAAGATGAAATTTTTAACCAGAAACCTTGACTAAGCATCAAAATTTTCTGATTTTTTCTAATATTTTTATTAAATTTTTCTGGTCAAAATGGTATAAGATAAGGCAATGTTTGGTTGATCCTAGCTCAAGTTATAGAAAATTAGGGTTTTAGGTTATAAACATTTTCTTTTAATTATAATTTAACCCTTCTTGACTTTTTAAAGGTAAGAATTTTAACCCTAACTTTTACCTTAAGCCTCATATTTTAAAGCCCCTAAAATATTTACAAATTCTCCCATAAACTTTAACAAACATATATTTTTTTGTTATTTTCACCAAACAACCACTATTAATAACTACACTAACTTACAAAGGTGTTTGTGTACAGATAATCAACTACCAAACCCTCCCGATCTCCTTTTTATTCATACTTAAGCCCGCCCGATACTACGTGCAAGTTAGTTTACCCTTTTAATAGTAAGAGTAGCATACTTGTTTTAACTGCTATTGATATCACCTCGTGATAGCCTTAATTCATTCTTAGTATTTGTAGAAATTACCATACTTATATGCTTTATATCTCTGGTTACTTTTAAATATGATTAATTGGATTAATTTTAATCATTTTCACCTAATAGTTGATATCATAAAAATCTTTGTAATAATTTAATCAGTTCACCCTGCACCTCTGTGTATATTATTTATTGTAGAATCATCAATATTAACTAGGTATTAGACTATCGTGTTGTCCCAAGAAATCCTTCTACTTGGCCTAAGGTCTCAGATGATTGAGATCCTGGATTTTAGCTACATCCGTATGAGTGCCCCTTTATTAGTCTGCTGTAACACCCCATAATTTTGAAGATACATAATTTAATTAATTTGGGGTTTAAGGATTTAATTTATCTGGAAGTTTTCATTAAATTAATGAATTGAAATTTAATTAATTCGAGTTGTTTTTTATTACATACGTCGTAATTTGAGGACAAGGTTGCAAATTTTAGTTAAGTAATTCGGATGGAAATTCTGAGTCCACGGTTGGTTCCAAATAGGCCGAGATAGTCAAAAAAGATTACCCGGGGGGTAGTAATCGGGTCTCAGGACATTTTTAGACATAACCGGGCTCACACGGGAGTGTTTGGGTCATTTTAATTTGGTCCATATGCTTAATTTCGGATTAGTGAAATAAAATCTAAGTTTGGGAGTTTGTGGCAGACACAACTCAATAAGAAAACCCTTGTTTTGAAGAGGAGAAAAGATGGAGAAATTGGGATAACTCTTGGGAGACAAGCTAAGAAGAAATTGGAGTGTCCTTCATCAAAACCTTCGTCTATAACAATGGAAATCAATTCCTACAAATTTATCTAGGCGAGTAGTTAAACTTTCTCCCATTTAAATTGTAGTATTGCGATTCATATCATGGTAGGTGTAAACCATATTCATTTTGGGATGAGTTGTTATATCAAAATTTATTTTGGGTGGGTTTTCATAGGAAAAAGGGTCTTTGGATGATTTAATCATGTTGTGTAGATTAAATGGAAAATTGATGATGCTATATGATTCTAGGTTGTATAAATCTAAATCCTATGATAAACCCAGTAAATATTGATGTTTAATTTCGGATTATAGAATAAAATCTATAACCGATTGAATGGAACCCGGATAAAAGCCCAATTGAGAAATTGATGGATTGTGATTGAAATCAATAGTGTTTAAAGGTTTGGATGATGTTTAGAACCTTATTTGGAGGTGTATTTATGTTGAGAATGATCGTATTAAGGTTGGGGGTAGAACCAGAAAACTTAGAAGTTTGTTAATGGAGGAAAAATGAGTTAGATAAGAAGATGATTCGCAGATCTAGTACAGTGAACCGGTTCTATTTCAAGGCCGAACTAGTTTGATTTACCTGTTTGTCAAAAAATGAATTGTAGATCTTTTCGTTACAATCGCATGGGTGCCGATCTCACATTTTTCTATATTTTTTAATTATTTATGTTTTTTCTATAGAAGGGTATCTAAAATCGAAATCCTTTGTGCGAAATCAAATCTAGATTATTTAGGGATGTCCGTGGATGAGTGTAAGACTCTGGAAAAATATTAAGGAACATTATTTTTACCTTGGAATTGGATGGAAAAATGAATTCGGGGTACGGATTTAGAGTGTTTAGGATAAACAACACTTGAAAATATATGAATGTATTTAAATGGAAATTTTGGATGAAATTGGGATATGGATTGGCTTGAGATGTGTTTAGTATCTTGAAATAAAAATATGAATGTAAGTTAATACTTATGGAATTAAGAGTCGGGGTTATGACTCGGATAATTTTAGGCTAAGTGCTGCGGGAGTTAGGCACTGGGTAGTCAGTTTAATTTATTATATAGTTATAAATAAAAAATTATATAATATCAAAATTAACTAGATGTGTTTAACTAAATAATGGTATTTTGTGTAACAAATTCTAAAAGATGAAAATACGGACCAAATGAGCGAGTCTGGGTATAATAGTTGGGTGACACAACTGGAATGAAAAATAATAATAATAATAATAATAATAATAATAATAATAATAATAATAATAATAATAATAATAATAATAATAATAATAATAATAATAATTAATGTGTGATTAATTAAATTACAAGTTGGGATATAGACTTGAGTATTTTTGGGCTAGTGCTACGGGTGTTAGGCACGGGTTAGCCGGACTATTATTAAATCTATGTATACGGTTATGTGTGATAGTATATATATATATATATATATATATATTTGTGTGCTCTATAGATATCGGTGTGAATGATATTTATAGGAATACATACCCCTCTAGTGCTATCATAGGAGGTTGAGTGATGTGGGTGAATCATTTAGTTTGAGGAGCAGGGAGAGTATAGTCCTCGTGTCATATCGTCCAGGATTTTATTATGTGATTTATTTTTTAGGTGAGATGTCTTGGGTATGATTCGGTCTCACTCTCGGGAAAATATGACCGCATCCACTACGTTTGCAATATTTTTGCCCAAGTTCTGTGTGAGATAGTCCGTCTTGAGGTGGCCGGAGCTAGAGTGAACATGCCAGGGACATGATAGCATTTTACTAAAAGCATACGGTGAGTTAATACTCGGGAATGGATGGTTATTATACGTGACATGTGTGTGAATGTTGTTGTATACTAGTACGTATATAATATGAGTAGATAATTATATATGGGATTAATACATAAGTATGAATGTATTTCTTTTATAACTAGTGTGAAAGTTATATGACTTAAAAATGTAATTTTCTCTATAACTAGTGTAAAAGTTATATGATTTTAACAGGAGTTTCCTATATAACTATTTTGAACGTTATATTATTTAAAATAGTTTATCCGATTAATAAGTTAATGGGTAAATAACTAAATAATCAAAGTAAGAATACTTGGGTTAGAGTAGTGTGGTGGAATGAGGTGTGATACGGCTAGTTGGGTGTGGTATCTTAACTAGGAAGGTTAGCAGACAAGCGTTAGGTGGACACATTAGATGAGGGGTGAGCTATACCTCAAGAGAATGCGACACTAACTTAAATATAAAGAGTGTGCATGCATATTTAATTATTGCAATTTAACCATTTACTAAATATTTTCAAAATGTTTTACTTGGGATTTGACCTGTGTCAAAATATTTTCCAAAATATTTTATGTGTCCAGCCATAGGGACGCCCAATTTGAGGATTCTATCCAGGGATGTGCAGCTACAACTCATGTAGAAGTTGCAATATTCTGTTATAGACACTTAATTCATTTATTCCTAGTGTAGGGACTTTACTTCAATATTCATTTGGGCATTTCTCCCTCGGATTTAAAATTCAGTTATTTATTTGACTTTATATATAAAGGTTATTGTTTCAAGTTTAGTGTTGGATTTTATTACGGAACCGATAGTTGATTTGGTCATCTTTATTTATATTATTCATTTGTGTTAGTTTTAGTTATTAGTTGTTTTTATGGTTTAATTATTATTTTCTTCCGCATGTTGATTAATTAATAAAAGATAAAATTTGGCACTGGTCTAATTAAATTACTAGGTGGTTAGTAACTTTAAAAAGGTTTTCGATAGTGATGCTAAGAATGAGCCATATGAGACCAACGTTTTATTTTGAGCACGGGTAGGCCACCCGGTATTTTAGTAGGCGGGGTGTCACATGTGCCTGGCCTGTTACTTTTTTTCAAAGGTTTTTGGTTGATTAAAATTTGGTTATTCTTGTGGGTACCCAAAACTAAGGTCATGGGCCTGGACAAGTAGCCCAATTCTGGCGGGCCAAAGTCCAGGCCCCCCACCTCTTACTTTGATTGTGATCCGATCCCTTCCCACGTTCCCATTAAGGGAGGTTATAGGGAGAGATGGAAGACGTGAGGGAATCCAACACCCCCACTCACCTAAACGTACATGTATATATTGAACCCTAGGTCCGGGGCAAAAGGACAAGTTGTATTCTCTGTAACCACTCTCCGGAGTATATAGAAATAACACCGACTGCACCAGCGTGGACGTAGGCACATCTTTGCTGAACCACTTACATCCTTTGTTCTGTGATTGTCATTTTACATTCCTTGTTCTTCCTTGGTAATTGCCCCTCTTGTATTTATTTGTGTTGCATAATAATTGTCACCACAATTCTGATGACGCTTCATTTATTTTTATACCCATTTGTAATCTGGTAAGTATGGAATTATCAACTTAAATTACTTGACTTTATTATTATACAATTTGTACCATGCTATCGTACCAAACGATGAATTCTATACACACTCCAAGCTTCTATCTACATATAATTTGCTATAAAATTGGTAAGATCTTCTTAACATATTTAAGTTGATTCCTTTTTGCTCCAGATGTTCCAGGATAAAGAGGGTAGTCTTCGCTCTCTTTTTGTGATACAAACGAACCACATGTTTTCTTATTAGACTATATGGGTGGAGGCTAATGAAGATGAATCAAGGAGTGTCGGTTTCGATAACTTACTTTATTTTTCAATTAGTGAATAAAATGTAATTCACGTTTGTGGTGAGTACAATAAATGTACGACATTACTTAATGAATGTTGATGTAAAAAATTAGATCGCTCTAATTATTCAATCACAGATAAATAAAAATGAGACAAAGATTTTTAAAGTGGTTCAGCCTTATATGAATGGCCTACGTCCACTGTTATGTTATTGCTGAGTGTTTGGGAATTCTCGAGTACAAGTTCTCTCAAGAAATTCCGATCCCTTTAAATGAGGGCGATACAAGGTATTTATAGCCCTTAGGTTGTACATGCAAGGGTTGATACATTAAATGATATACATATGAAAGGGTAATACATTTAATGCAGCGTGTGCGTCAAGATGATGAACATTCAATGAATAATTAAACTGTTGATTATCTGGCAATTAATGATACGGCCGAGATGCAGATCGGACCGCCTTAGTTGCTCGTTGCTCAGGAGTTCCTCGGAGCGTTAGAGTACCTCGGAGTGCTGAAGTTCCTCGGTGTATCCTCGTTGCTCGGAGAGACTATGAGTTGGTCGGGGAAATGAACTTCCTCGTTGCTATTGTGCCAAGTAGATTGACACGTGTTCTCATATTATTCGTCCACATCAGCATATTAATTTTGGTATCAACAGAAGCCCCCAATGTTTCATATTTCGAACTTTGAGGAGTATGGAACATTCTTTCTCGGTATATGGCGATATTAAATGACTTTCCTGGGTTTTAGGAGCCTTTTCTTCATATTTGAATTTCTTTCAAATTCACAGAATCCGCCTTTTTCGAATTTTTATGAGTGCTTCGATCTTCGTGCCCTTTTTGTCCTTTTAGCCGCCGAAAGTTCGATAGTTTCTTTTTGTAATCATTTCCTTCGCAGCTTCCCAAGGTAAAGTATTTAAACTTCTTAGGTAACCATACCGTCTTCTTCCTTTTCCCATTTTCTGCATTCAAGCTTTCTGTTCTCTCTCTCTCTTGTGCGTTCGTCTTTTCCTTCGCTAGTTGTCAGCTCTTCCTTTTTCCTGTAAGATTCTCCTCTTTTCTTATGTATTTCTTTTATTCACTATGGTTTATCTTGTGGAATCTGTTGAGAAATTTTGTTTCGATTTTTCCATTCCTTCCCGGGTAACTTTGGAGGTTCTTTCTGAGCCTTTAGATTATTTTCGATTGGCTGAGGGACATTGGTTCCCCAGTCTATTCATTGCTGAATGTGGATTTTCTTTTCCACCAAACCCCTTATGCTTAGAGTTATGTCAGTACTTTGACGTTGTTCCTGCAAAAATAGCCCCCAATTCATGGAGAATAATTAATGGGGTGTATAAATTAAATCTGACTCATGGGACTCGTATAGGGATTCCTGAGATTATGTATTGCTATAGATGGGCTATTTTAGATAACGTTTATTACTTAAAAACTAGGTTTTTAAATAGGGCTCTTGTAGTTAACCTCCCTGATGCAAATAGAGATTATTTTGAACATGGAGTGGTTATTAAAAATTGGCAATATGCCCCCTTGGTTGGAGATGCAGTATACCAGGGTCCTAAATGCCCCCCATATGGCAATGGGATAGGTTTATTCTCATTTTCCTTTACTTATGAAATTATGCTTTTATCATATTTGACAAAATGTATGACTGATATTTCATTATGTATTTATTTGCAGTGGATAGTAAAAGAAAAACTCCAAAAGAATCAGAGGTTAATATTAGGCATCGGAAACTTATCTGGGGTTTGCATAAGAACGTGGCAGACAATCACATCAGGTCTGCATCATATTTGCTGCAGTATAGGAGCTATACGACTTCTTATACTGCTCGTCCTGTGATTAGATCTGTTGAGCCAGCCTCAACTCCAGAGGATTCTTCTTCAGATTCTCACCTCCCTTTAAGTCAGAGAATGGGCAAGAAAAGAGCTCCTCCTGCTCTATTTGATGACACTACTTCTTCTGCTGAGGCCAAGAAAAGAAAAATTGATGTCCCGGAGGGGACTAAGAAGGTGGATGTTGCGCCTTTCAAAGCTGCCAAGAAGCCCCCAGTGGCTCCGAGCAAGAAGGTTGCTCCTGTGGAGATGACTGCTATCTCTCCGACCAAGAGCTCTTCCTTGGTTGAAATTACTAAAGTTCCTTTGAGGAGATTGAGGAAATCGTCCTCAGTCCATTTGGCTGAAACTGCCAATCTGACTGAAACCATCTCCTCTCTACCAGCTGGTGGTGTTGGTGTTCCAACCATCATTCCTCCGAGCTCTGCCATGAGCTCGGTAAAAACTTGGACCATACCCGAGGTCCAAGGAATTGATGAAAAGATTTCTAGGGGTATGCTGACATCCCTAGCTACCCGTCACCTTGCTTTAGTAAATTTCTCACACTCTGAATTTCCTTTCTTTCTTTGAATACTTGTATTTTTGTACTGACATGTCACTTTTTCCTTTGTTTAGCTGGTGAATTGTTTTAACAACATCGTGAAGAAAGATGAAGCAATTAAAGCTTCTAGCTCCTCGTCGGGGGTAGAGGATGCTTTGCTGGGTTTGACCCAATCCTTGAAGGATTCTCGTCAGCAGTATAGTGAGGACAAAGCTGTCTGGGAGAAAAAGTTGTCTATAGTTGAAGCTGAGAAGGTGAAGTTGGCTGAGACCTCCAAGAATTTGGAGAATAAGGTGAAAAGTTTAGAAATTGAGCATCAAAAATATGACGACAAGCTCAAGAACTTTGGAGATCTTGAAGATAAGCTGAAAAAGGCAGAGGAAGAGTTGTCCCTCCTGCGAGATGTAAAATGCCAAAAAGAAGAATTGGATGTGAAGTTAAAGACTGCCGAGGATATTTTATCCGAGAAGCTCTCCTCGGAGAAACTGAAAAGAAATCTAGCAGTTAAAAAATCCTTCAGCGTTGGCTGGGATAAAGGATGGGACAAAGGGATTGCTGCGATGACATCCCAAGTACAATATGGGAAGTTGAAATACTTTCGAGATGGCTGGGTAGCTGCCCTGCAGGAATTGAAGTTCAAAGACGACTCTGAGCTATTTCAGCTACACCTCCCTGGTCCTCCCCCACCAATTGTAGAAGAAGAAGAAGATGAGCCCATCTCTGATGAATCTTCCATGGCCATGGGTGATCAAGTTCCTGCCTCTCTACCTTCTACCAACGAGGACATTTCTTCCATGCCTCCTCCTCCTGAGAAAATTTCAACTCCTGCTGATCAAGCTGCTGTTACCACCAAGCAACCAAGCTCCTCATCCCAGCCTCCCGAGAAAGTCTTGGGAGACAAGGAAAAGGTGTGAAGTTGTTCGGTATCATTTCTATCTTTCATTATTTGTAATCAAACAATGTAATCTGTTTGTGATCTAATAAAATACATCTTTGTTCATCTCTGTTGTTGATGATTTGTTTTTGTTGACTGTTGTCTTCTCTTCATTATTAGTTTGTGGCTAGAATGGAACTGATATCTGCACACGATACAAAGCTGATGCAACAATGCCATGAATATTATAGAGCTGGTCATACAAATTTGAGTGTATCAGAAATTTCTGACATCCTTGGCCATGATGCCTCAGAACAAGCAATTGAGGCTTATCGGTACTTGAAGGATTTACTTGACCGAGTTGTGGCCAACAACGTGGCCTACTATGACTTGATTGAGGAGCTTCATTGTTCCTTAGAAGATCTTCAGAGTCAGCACAATGAATCAACTGCTTTGTTGCACAAGGAATATGAGAATAGGTATCAACAGCTTTCCTCTGAGACAGGTCACAAAAAGATTACTGTTGGGTACGATGTTAGGGAGAGAACCCTAAAAGGTGAAGTTGAGGCTTGCAGACAGATCGCCGAGCTGCTAGAACAAGAGAACAACAATTTTCAGAAAAAGTTGGCGCAATACGAATCTGCAGCTTCATCCTCTGCTGCCTTGGTGCTGGTCACTGATGAAGGAGTCTCCTTCTTAGAGGTTGAAAACGCCAAATTAAGGCAAGAATTGGATACTCTGAGAAGGTCTGGTATCTCTACTACTGCTCGGGGACGAGGAAGAGGATCTCATGGGCGAGGAAGAACTGTTCAAAATGTTGTCGAGGAGCAAAATTCTCCACCTGCTCGGAGTCGATCAAGAGTTCTCAGCCGTAATGTTGAAGAATCTCGTACTCTTTCAACATTGGAAACCCAAGTGTACCAACTGAACGCTAAAGATCGGGCTTTGTCTGAAATGTCCAAGAAAAACCTATCTTTGGAAGATCAACTTACTGCAACAAAGTCTGCTTTACATACCAAGGATCTTTTCGCCAAAAACCTTCATAAACAATTGGATAGATTAACCTTCCAATTCCATAAACAGCCCAGGGAATTTTGGATGGCAGGATACAATGAATCCCTTGTTCATTTAGATGCTCGTATTGAACACGCCAATAATGAAGGTTATAAGCAGGGGTGGTTGAACGCCCTGGGTGTATTAAAATTGGAGCAAGGGCATTTTTTATGGGATTATCATGCTCCAGGGTTACTAGACTTGCCTGTGCCACCTTTCAAATTGGACATGGAATGGATCCCAGCTCGTTCCATTCCTCGGAGTTTAATTTCAAAATATCTTGGTGACTATAGTCTTCATTCTCAGATTGAATTATCTCGTCCTGAGCATCTCTTGGATACACCTTCTGTGATGAACGTCAGAATGCTTAGAGATGTTAATTTCATTAATTCTCCTCTTTGCCTAGAGGATCCTCCTGCTGGCGAAGAGCCTGTTTCAAAAGCTAAAGGAAAGAAACCGATAGAATAGGATTTTCAATGTAATGGTTAGCATATATACATGTAACTTGTAATCTATTTTGATTTTTAATGAAAGACTTTCATTTTCTGTTTGTAAATCTGTATTGCTATTCTTTTGTGCTTGTTAAACACTTTATATTTGTACATATGTATCTGTTAAAAAGATAATAATTTTGTGCTGTTCATTAACCAACTTAGTAATAAACAGTTACAAGTATCAAAAAATGTTGTTCGATCACTTAATAATAAAGTGATGAGTATAAAATGTTTTTAAAATATTTCCAACCAACCAAGGTTGTTAAATAGTGTTTGTCGACCAACTACGGTTGATGGGTTTTTATCCCCGACCAGCCATACTTGGTTCAATATTTTCATAAAATGTGTCCGACCAACCAAGGTCGATAATTTATCCTCGTCGATCAACTACAGTCAGTGGGTTTTGATCACCGACCAACTATACTTGGTTCAGTTTGGAATTTTATTATATTTTCTAGAAAGGTTTTACCTTCCGACCAACTTGTTGGCATATTTTGTTTCTTAACCAGCCAAAATTGGCATTTTTAAGAATGTTGTTCTTGCCCTTTTACCATCCAAAGTTGGTTGTGGGTTTGAACTATCAGGTTCTTTCGAACTATCTTGTCCACAAGCTCTTTTACCAACTGAAGTTGATCACGCAAGTGTACGCCTCCTAACCAAAGGAGTATAATTTGTTCTCGCTATTTTACCAACCGGAGTTGATCATGCTCGAACTATCAGGTTCTTTCGAACTATCTTGTCCACAATCTCTTTTACCAACTAAAGTTGATCACGCAAGTGTACGCCTCCTAACCAAAGGAGTATAATTTGTTCTCGTTATTTTACCAACCGAAGTTGATCACGCTTGAACTATCAGGTTCTTTCGAACTATCTTGTCCACAAGCTCTTTTACCAACCGAAGTTGATCACGCAAGTGTACGCCTCCTAACCAAAGGAGTATAATTTGTTCTCGCTATTTTACCAATCGAAGTTGATCACGCTCGAACTATCAGTGTAGTGTATCACACTAGTATTCCTCAAAAAACTTGTAATAAAAGGAAGGAGATGGTGAAACATCATCGTTTTATTCATAATGAAGGAATTGCTTTACATTTTACATTACTGATAATACTTAAGTAGGTGTTCAGCATTCCATGCATTCTTAAATTCCTCTCCTTCTAGAGTTGCTATTCGATAAGTTCCTGGTCGGACAACTTCTGTAACTCGGTAAGGTCCATGCCAGTTGGCTTCAAGTTTATTGTGCTTCTAAATGACCTTCTTTAGCACATAATCCCCTTCTTTTAAGTCGCATTTCTTCACCCTTTTGTTATAGAATAGAGTTGTACGTTGTTGGTAAGCAGCATTCCTAATGGCTGCCTCTTCTCTAACCTCCTCGAGCATGTCCAAATCTAATCTTCTCATCAAGTCACTGATTGGGGAATTGAAATTTAGCACTCTGTGTGTTGGGAGACCCAACTCAGCAGGTATTACAGCCTCACTTCCAAATGCCAGCATGTATGGTGATTCTTCAGTTGCTGCTCGGGGAGTTGTTCGGTAAGCCCACAATACTGAATGTAGCTCATTAATCCAATTAGCTTTAGCCTCACTTAGTCTCTTCTTCAAGCCATTTAGTAGCGCTTTGTTTGTCACCTCAGTCTGTCCATTGCTTTGAGGATGACCTGGTGCTGAATGAGTCTTCAGGATGTTTGATTATTGACAATAGGCATCAAATTCTTCGTTGTCGAATTGTGTTCCATGGTCTGTAATGAAGGCATGAGGGAGACCATATCGACAGATGATATTCTTCCAAACAAATTGGTATACCTTCTCGTACGTCATATCGTTAAGGGGTTCAGCTTCTACCCACTTAGTAAAATAGTCTACTGCGACGACGAGGTACTTGAATCTTCCTCGAGTGGTCGGCAATGGTCCCACCAAATCAATTCCCCACATGGCGAATGGCCAAGGGGAAGTTATGAGTGTCAACAATGCTTGTGGAGTTCGTTGGATGGAGGAAAAACGTTGGCACTTATCCCATCTCTTGGCGTAGGCTATACAATCAGCCCTCATCGTCGGCCAGAAATATCCCTGTGTCATCACCCTTTGTAAAAGTGTTCGACCTGCTATATGGGCTCCACATGACCCTTCATGGATTTCTTCAATCAATTCTTTCACCTCGGAGGGATGTACACATCTCTGCAAACCTACCATAATTCCTCGTCTGTATAAAATATCATTAGTTAGTACATACCGGGCTGCTTTAAACTTCAATTTCTTTGCCGCGAGCTTGTCCTCTGGCAATCCTCCTTCTTCAGTATATGCCCTGATGGAATCCATCCAAGATGGTCCTAGATCAAGGGTAATAACATTCATCGTCAGGTCTTCATCTATGCTCCGACTTTCCAGTACTTCAATTGGTATCGTTCTTCGCAGCTCGGTACGAGTAGCTGATGCTAGTCGGGCCAGTGCGTCTGCTTGTGCATTTTCTATTCTGGGTATTCTGATCAACTGAATGGCGTTAAATTCTGCTAGCAATCCCATCACCTTTGCATGATACTTGACCATTAATTCCCCTTTGACCGCATATGTTCCCATCATCTGATTCACAATTAATTGAGAATCAGTGAATACCATCATTTGTTGTGCTTCCATGATCTTTGCTAGATTAAGACCTGCTATCATGGCCTCATACTCAGCCTCATTATTGGAGGTTTTGAATTGAAATCGTAAGGCATATTCTATAACAATCTCGTCTGGGGTTTTCAAAATAATCCCTGCTCCACAACCTGCTGTGCAAGATGATCCATCTACATACAATCTCTATGTAGGTAACTCGTCTTCAAATTTCTTATCCAATAGAGTTCCTCGGTGAAATATCTGTTGTTCTTTTCCATCCTCCCCTGTTAATTTTCGCTCCTCATCGACCATTTCTTCTCGCCCTTTTACCAACCGGAGTTGGTCTGGACTTATGTCTGTTGATCCTGTAACATCCACAGGTTGATCAGTGAGCAACTTTTGTTCCTCGAGGGTATCAGGATATGTAAACTCTGCTATAAAATTTGCTACAGCTTGCCCTTTCAATGATGACCTGGGTTCATACACAATATCATATTCACCGAGCTCTATTGCCCAGTATATAAGTCTCCCTGACTTTTCTGGTTTATGAAGGTCTTGTCTTAATGGCATGTCGGTATACACAATGATGGTATGGGCCTGGAAATATGGCCTCATTCTTCTACTTGCTTCAATTAATGCCAATGCCAATTTTTCTAACTTTGGGTACCTGATCTCTGCACCTCGGAAAGCCTTACTTGTGTAATAAATTGGCTTCTGGACTCCATTCTCCAATCTGATCAATGCCGAGCTGACTGCATGCTCTGATACTGCTAGGTATAAGTACAACTTTTCTCCCGTTATTGGCCTTGACAACAGCGGAGGTGTTCCTAGATATTTCTTCAAGTCTTGAAAGGCTTTTTCACATTCATCATTCCACTCGAAAGTTTTTTGAAGTGTTTTGAAGAATGGTAAGCATCTATCTGTTGCTCGAGATACAAATCTGTTGAGCGCTGTAACTCGTCCTGTAAGACTCTGCACCTCTTTCTTCGTCGTTGGAGATCGCAACCCTAAAAGAGCTTTGATCTTTTCTGGATTTGCCTCAATGCCTCTTTGGTTGACGATGTACCCGAGGAACATTCCTTCTCGTACTCCAAATGTGCACTTGTTTGGGTTGAGCTTCATCTGGTATTTATCCAGTTGATCAAAAGTCTGACTTAAATCAACTAGATGATCAGCAGCTTTCTTGCTTTTTGTCAGCATATCATCGATATAGACTTCCATATTGCAACTGATTTGCTCGGCAAAAACCTTGTTCATCAACCGCTGGTATGTTGCTCCTGCATTTTTTAAACCAAAAGGCATAACATTATAACAATAAGTTCCCCTAGGGGTAATAAAAGAAGTACTCTCCCTGTCTTCAGGTTTCATCTTGATCTGGTTGTAGCCTGAATAAGCATCCATGAAGCTAATCAGCTCGTGACCAGAAGTAGCATCCACTAACTGATCAATTCTGGGTAATGGAAAGTGGTCCTTTGGGCAGGCCTTGTTGAGATCAGTGAAATCAGCACACATTCTCCATTTGTTGTTTTTCTTCTTTACCATCACCACATTCGCCAACCAGTCCGGGTATTTCACATCTTCAATGAATTGAGCCTTCTAAAGCTTGTCGACCTCCTCTTGAATGGCTTGATTTTTCTTGGGGCTAAATACCCTTCTTCTCTGCTTTACGGGCTTGATCTCCTTATTCACATTGAGTTCATGACATAGGAAATTTGGATCTATTCCTGGCATGTCTTCATGACTCCATGCAAAAGTTTTCTTCCTATTTCTCAAGAAAATTATCAACTCCTGTTTTATTGAAGTATCCAACGATGAACCTATCTGGGTTACTCGTTCTGGGTGCTCATCATCCAGAATAACATTTTCTGTAGATTCCACCACCTGTCCTTTTACAAGTTGGGATTCATCTCTAGGATCGAGAGTTTCAATCTCTGTAGCTTCTTCCACCTGGTAGGTTGTAGTCTTTCTCCTTGATTCCTCAAGCTCCTCTTGTTCAGCAGATGAATAATAGCATTCTCGAGCTACTTTTTGGTCACCCTTCACAACTCCTACTCCAAAGTTTGTTGGGAATTTTAAGCATTGATGTACTGTAGATGGAACTGCTTTGAATTTCTTCAAACCAACTCTTCCCATGATGATGTTGTAGGTTGACTGCACATTCTTATCCATCACAAAGAAGCGTATTCTTTCTGTTCGACAAGCAGGCCAAGTTCCAATGAATATATCCAACTTGATCGTCCCAAGTGGAAAAACTTTCTCGCCAGCAAAACCCAGGAGGGGTCTGTGATAAGGTTCCAATTGAGATAATTTTATATTCAAGCTATCAAAGCATGAATAGTACATGATGTCTGTCGAGCTTCCATTATCTACCAACACCCTTGAAATCACTACTTCCTTCATCCTCATTTTGATCACCAGAGGATCGTTGTGAGGATAAAGAACACCTTCCAGGTCGTTTTTTGAAAAGCCAATGACCAGCTTTTCTTTGTTTACCTTCCTCGGACGATCGTCCTCGGCCAGATTTATTCGCTGAATATATGAACAAGCTTGAGCCTCTCCGAGGTAAGCTTTTCTTTCTGCAGTATGGTCTCCTACTCCTGCATCTCCTCCTGTAATAACGTTACAATCAATTGATCCAAAACGTATGGAAAATACCTCTCGTTCTGGCTGCCTTGGTTTCTTGGGAAGATTGGGGTCATCCTCTAGATCATCTTCATGGTCCCTCTTCTTTTTCTCCTCTGTTCGGCGAGGAGATCTAGACCTCTCTCTAGTTCGGTCATTATTTCTTTTTTCGCCTCCCCAATCAACATATTTTGCTAGCTTTCCTCTTCGGATGAGTGTTTCAATCTCGTTCTGAAGAGCTATGCAATTTTTGGTCATGTGACCATGATCTTTATAAAACTCGCAGTACTTATCCCTACTCCCCGAATCAGGTTCTGACTTCAGTTTCTTTGGCCATTTTACCTCCTCGTTGTTCTTAATTTCTTCCAAGACATGATTAATACCCATTTTCAAAGGAGTATAATTGTCATATTTCTTCAAGACTTCCCATGATGATTTATTATTTCTGGAGCGTTTATCACCGCCATTGCCCTTATGCTCTTTATTCTTAGACTTGTCGACTTCCACCTTGGTGTCTTTATCTATATTCTTCTTTGCAGCCATAGCTTCCTCGGCATTCATGATTTTGGCCACTTTTGCCATCAGTTCTGACATAGTTTTAGGTGGATCTTTCGCCAAAGTATAATACAACTTATTAGGCAACAACCCACTCATCAAAGCGGTGATTGCTGTCTTCTCTTCGTAATCTATGACCTCCAGCTTCTCGTTATTGAAACGAGTTATGTAATCTCTAGTACTCTCACCAGATTTTTGTCTAACACTTAACAAATGTGCTACTCGTTTTACTGGCTTTGCTCCAAAATAGAAATTGTCGATGAACAACTCAGCCAACTGAAAGAAAGTTAAAATCTTACCCCGAGGAAGATTGTTGTACCAAATCTAGGCAGCTCCAGTAAGAGTTCCAGAGAACGCTCTACATCTCATCTCGTCGGGGACAGCATAGATATCGGCGGCAGCTTGATATTGCTCTATGTGTAGAACAGGATCTGTCTTTCCATCATACTTGGGGGTCACCACAGGTGCTTTAAACTTTGACGGGGTAGGAAAACCCACAATGGCCTGGACAAAAGGTGTCCCTTGAATAAAAGTTCGTTGTAAGGGATTCTTCGCCTTAGCCATTTCTCCTAATCTATCCTCCAAGCGCTGAAAGGATCCTTTCCACGCTTCATTTCCTTCCTCGGGCCTATTGGTTCGAGCAATAGATCATTCTGAAGTAGCCTCCTGAGATTTATCTTGATGAGCAACTGGTCGTGATTGTGTTGATCCTTCTCTTAGATCTGATGGTCGTCGAAAACTCCTCGACATGGTCTTAGGTGGACTCATATTCCTCCTAGGGCCTAATCGACTGAAAGGAGACACCCTACTCAATCTTTCTAAGGCACTGGGTCTTTCTAGAGAGAGGGTGATACGTTAATCAGTATCTGTAACCCTTATTGACGAAGTTCGCCCAGGTTGATAAGAGAAATCATCAGATTCCTCATTACGATATGACTCAGTACGCCTGGAACGTGAAGAAAGTAAATAAGTTTGCCTCTGACCGCTTTGCTATCCTGAACGTGCAGGTACGTTGCCATGAAGGGTTTGTATGAGTTGCCTCATTGTGTCTTGCATGGCGGTTTGTCCTTGAGCCAGATTCATCATAATTCCGGCCAGATCTGGAGGTGCAGAAGGATTTGGAGGATTTCCAGTATTTCCAGCATTTCGATTGCTAGATTCTAGATTATCCACCATTGATGATGAATGATTTTTGGTGAAAAAAGATAATAGCAATCGTTCCCACAGACGGCGCCCATAGATAAATAAAAATAAGACAAAGATTTTTAAAGTGGTTCAGCCTTATATGAATGGCCTACGTCCACTGTTATGTTATTGCTGAGTGTTTGGGAATTCTCGAGTACAAGTTCTCTCAAGAAATTCCGATCCCTTTGAATGAGGGCGATACAAGGTATTTATAGCCCTTAGGCTGTACATGCAAGGGTTGATACATTAAATGATATACATATGAAAGGGTAATACATTTAATGCAGCGTGTGCGTAAAGATGATGAACATTCAATGAATAATTAAACTGTTGATTATCTGGCAATTAATGATACGGCCGAGATGCAGATCGGACCGCCTTAGTTGCTCGTTGCTCGTTGCTCAGGAGTTCCTCGGAGCGTTAGAGTACCTCGGAGTGATGAAGTTCCTCGGTGTATCCTCGTTGCTCGGAGAGACTATGAGTTGGTCGGGGAAATGAACTTCCTCGTTGCTATTGTGCCAAGTAGATTGACACGTGTTCTCATATTATTCGTCCACATCACCATATTAATTTTGGTATCAACAATGAATAAAGTTATATTTTTTTCCTTAACTTTAATTCATTACTTTGTTACTCTCTTGTACATTCATACCACTTGTTCTTGAAGCATTTTTTTCTTTATTTAAAAGTATTCCATTGTAGTGGGTCACACCTCACCCATTTACACATATTAATATACCTTGGTACCGCTACCCTCCTACACTACCATTAACCATTACCAACCACCATCATTCGTACATCAAATATCAGTAAACCAAGTATTTAAAATAGTATTTGAAAGAGTTTAAAGGTCCAAATCCTCTTCCACTCACTATTCTCATAAATTTCACTTTACAGGTTTTAGCGCTTTCTTTCTCTTCATAGTTGTTGCATTTTATCTTTAGCTCTAATAATCTAACTTTTTGACTATCATATATACTTTTAAATATATATTTTAAAACAAAAAACTAAAAATGGGTTATGGCATATTATTAATTTGAAGTGTTTGTAACACCCCATGTTTTAATTAATTGACTTTAATTAATTTGGAAAAAATAATTTTTTGGATTTAATGGTCTTTAAGTATTTAACTTGGTTTTATTAATAAATTTTCAATTAGGAATTAATTCGAGTCTTTTATAATAAGATTATAAGGTTTTATTTAAAATTTAACTGTCTGGTGCGTATTTGTTCAGCTTATGTATTTTTATCAGATAATTGAGTTGGATTTTTTTTCAAAGATTTTATTTTTGGGATTTAGGATCTCGTTCGAACGACGTCGCATGTCGTTCAAACGACAGGAGTTCCGTTCGAACGACATAGGAGGTGTTTGGATAGGAGTCTCCTAATTTTGTTTTAACTCTTGAACCCTTTATATACTAAATTGATACGGGGATGGGAATTCTAAAATCAATTTTCTCTCAAACTTTCTCCAGAAAGCTCTTCCAAACATAATTCTCTCATCTTCAACCCCTAGCCCCTACTTTTCACAAGTTTTGAAGAGTCTATTGGTGTTTTCTCAAGAAGAGTTCAACCTTCTACTCAGATTTTGATCCAACTAATTTCAGGCATGAATACTCTATTCCTTTCCTTTAGTATTATGTGTTTTAAGGGTTGCCTAAACCTAAATTACACATTTTCTTAAAATCAATTAGCAAATCTAAATAGAGAAAGTGGACACTTATAACTTAGGGCTATTTTTATGAAATCCTTTAATATGATTAATATTCATACTCCTTGGGTACGTAGGATTCATGAGTGAATTTTGGGTTTTGTTGGGTAGGTTGCATGCAGAAAAACCCTGATCTTGAATTAATTGATTTGGGGGTGTATATCTCACGTGATTTGTGTTAAGCTAATGAAATTGGAAATATGACGTGTAAATGATGTAATCTCGGTGTATTTAATTTAAAATAAGTAAATGAGATTAATTGGGTGTTTTTTATGGTGTGATAATTAAATTAAGATGTAACTGAATTGGACTATCATGCGTAGTTTGGTACATTGATTAATTGTGATTATTTATATGACTTGTTGGTTTTATTAAATTTTCATTGTGACGACGGGTTGTTGGATATTTTTGCTCTCCCTATAGTTTAGGATGCCTACTAGTTATGGGACTAGTGGGTAGGCCTGTTGATGATTTGCGTCTTCTAGGTATGATACTAGTGAGGGTAGTTTATTACGACTTGATTATGTCGGGGGTGGGCTGATTTTTGGTACTTTATCCTCATTATGCTAGCCTAGGCATGAGACTAGGTCGAGGTTTATGTTAGAAATTCATCATATACATAGGGTAGGACATATTGAAAACATGGGGACCCATAGGTATGGGACTAAGGGGTATTTTGAGGATCTCACTTCGATTAAAGGGTGGGTAATTTATAATTTGTGAAATTGAGAAATAATACCTTAGATAATAAGAAGTATATTAAAATATATGGGTAATATAATTGGCGAGGGCCGAAACTTTTAACGGTCCAGCCGACATTTTATGTCGTGTCGTGTGTGTAACCTCCTCAATCTGCGAGGACCGACAGTTTAACGGGCCAGACGACGTTTTAACGAGGGGATGTGTATTTTGGTGGATAAATCACCCGCGGAGGGAGGACCGCCATAATAAATTAAGGATATAATAAAAGTTGGTTAATTTAATTAAATCAAAAATTGTGGGACTTGGGAATTAAAAATCATATTGGTGTGCCTTTTAAATGGGGATCTCTGCAGGCAGTTAGTGATTTATATTTATCGCGTTTAATTATCTCGTTTAATTTAAATACTCTATTGTGATATTTATTGCATATAATACTACTGTATGGATTCAAGGATCCTATTTGAGGGGAGTGTAACGCCCGACATTTTTAGAGATAACTAAATTTCATAAATGGGTGTAATTTGGAAATTTGAGGAATTTCTTTGAATAATAATTTTTGGAATTTATGAGGGTTAGATGATTTCAGAGGTGTGTTTCATTTACTTTTGGGATTAAGTAAATAAGTCTGGCCATTTTAATTACATGTCGCAACTGGGTAAAGCGACAAAGGACAATATTTTAATTGGAAAATCCGTAGTAAGAGGTGTTGAGTCTAATTAGTGATTCGCAATTAAGTGACTCGGATGGAGATTTCGAGTGCTTGGTTGGTTTCAGAATGGCAGAAATAGTCAGAATAGAGTATCCCGGGGTATTGTTTAGGCTCCGAGAATGTTTGGGCTAATAGGGACTCGTAATCGAGTAAACCAGTCATTTATGGGTTTAAGGTAATAAACCCTTATTTTTCTCTATATAAGGCTCGAGAGAGGGAAAGAAAATAAAGAAAAGAGAGAGAAGAATAAAGGAAGAGAGAAAAGATGAAGAAAAGTGACATTCCGACCAAACTCCACGAAATTTGACTCGAGGTCGTTGGATTTCATCCTCCAGACAAGTGTTTACTTGCTTTATTTCATTTAGTGTATATATCTCATATTATAGTTGGTAAACTATATAATTTTGGGTCAAAACCTTAAAATAAATTTGGGAAATTTGAGTATGAGTTTACATATTGATGTAATGTAAACTCTCAATGATTTCTAGTGTTAAATCCATGATAATGGAGTGTAGAAATGATTAGAGATGGGAGAAATGGCAAAACTAGGGTTTAATGGGGTTTTGGGTTCAAATCTATAAAAATTTGTTTAATCCTGCAAATTTATTGATGTATTAGTTAGAAATCATTGAGTAATTGAATATAGTGTCGTTGGTGGGGATTTGAGACCATAAAAATGGAGTTTGGGATTGTTGGTTGGCTTTTTGAAGAACAGATTTTTGAGGATTTGGTATGACCGATCGACCGTGCCCCAATGGCCAGTCGATCGCGTTTAGGAAGAAGGGCCTACTAATTGGTTTATTGGGCTTAATTACAAACTACGGTCGACCGGGGGTCTAGGACCGGTTGACTGGCACTCTATTTTCAGCCCAAGATTTTGGAGATTGTTATTCCTTCTCCTCTTTGAGTTTTAAAGGACTTGGGGAATTATGAATTGACCTTGGGGTATTTAAGAGGTCAATCCGGGGTATGTACTTATTGAATGTTTAGGAAGAGAGAGACATTAGGAGAAATTATTCGGTAAGCATATATGGGTGTATTTATGTGGATGGAATAAATAGGGGCCATCTGTATTGGGTAAATCCTATGAGGTGACTAGGATGGAAAATTGGGGTTATAGGCTCTAGATAAGTTAAGGGTATACATATCATATGGTTATGAATTGGGATATTTGGAGAATATATAAATCCCTAACAGTGATCAAGGTGCGAGGTATATTTATGTAAGAGAATACTTATGGGATTAGAATTTAAGTAGGAGAATACTTAAATATCATTATGAGATTGGCAATTATAGCCATGTATACATTTGACGAGTGATAAATATATATATATATATATATATATATATATATATATATATATATACACGATGTGATTATAGTATATATTATATGATATGAATACATACATATATATATATATATATGTGTGTGTGTGTGTGTGTGTGTGTGTGTGTGTGTGTGTGTGTGTGATTGGTATATGTGTATCTTATAGGCTAATTCAATGGGATTTCCTTTGGCGTAGGGTTGGAACAACCAAATTATATATTTTCTCTAGTGCGATATAGGGAGGTTGCACGATGTGGGTGAATCCCCTGGTTTAAGGAGCAGGGTGAGTATATCCCCAGGTTATCTCGTCCCGTGTTCGAGTACGATGTATGTACTCCACTTGTAGGGGGAATATGACCGCCTCCACCATTGTGTATTTGTAAACCATGACCATGAGAAAGTCTGGCTTGGTACTGTGTTATAGTGAGTAAACCCGAATTTTGGATAGGCACTATGAGACTGCATCCTCGAGTTATAGCTCGGTGGGATGGTTATTATACTTATGTTTATGATAGGTATAATCATATACTGGTTGTGTATAGTATATTGTTTGTATATGAAAATGAGACATCATATAGTAAACTTGTGTATATAAAGTGAAATCCTAATAAGGTGTATTTTCCCCCTTCCGGTAGATTTATATGAATATGAATCAGAAGTTCTAGTAAGAACTATATATATATATATATGAGTCTTATATACGCGTCAGGTTCTGAGGGCCTCATGGATCTTGACGATCAACATTGCCAGGTAGTAGTGTATCGGGGGGTTCTTTGTTTGGATTTCGCTTCGCGAGACACCCCACGCACGAACATAGAGCAGTGTTGGGAATGGGGAGAAGTTTATTCCTTAGCACTCGGGTTAACTTAGGACTTTTAGAATTTGGGGATGAAGGATTGGTTAGGCAGAGTAGCTTGACTAGGACGTTTAGAGCTTTACGTTAGGTGTGCACTATTAGAAGAGAGGTGAGGGGTATCTCATGGGAGTGCGATACCAATTTAAATATGAGATAAAACATATTTTTCTTAAATAAAGTAATTATGCATTTGCAAAATATTTTCACAACTCGGGCTCTGATCCTTTCTATTTTTCCCTATTTTTCTATATATGTGTGTGTATATATATATATATATATATATATAGGTGTCCAGACACAGGGATGCCTGGATGATGATTCCTTCGAGTAAGACATCAGCTACAGCAGCTGTGGATGCATGCAGGTTTACTGTAGACGATTCTATCCTTGTAATCTAGATAGTGGTTGATGTATACATACTCGGGCTAAAAACCCAACTGCATTTATTTATTCTTTTACTGCCTTTTGATGCGGAATTCATTTGGATTGTATTATTGTTAAACCGAGTGGTCGATTATTTTTTTTATTTCATTTTCAGTCTTATATATATACTGTGTGATTTTTTTATTTGAATGGTTTGTTTAAAAAGATAAGTTGAATAAAATTTCGTCGCTAGCCTAATAGGTTATTAGTAATTAATTTTGTTTTTGACAGTGATGCTAAGAATGAACCATATGAGACTCCTATTTTAATTTGGTACAAGAGTGATGGCTCGGTATTTTATTTGGCGGGGTGTCACAGATGGTATCAGAGCATCTGGTTCTAGTGTCCTTAGGAATCTGTGCGGACGTACTATGCTTTCAGCATTGCCTTTGATTTGATATAGAGCCTTAGGATTAGGATTATTGATCCCTCTTGTGAGATTTCATTCTCCTGCTATTATGTAAACTTATAGTAAATCTTTTGCGCGCTCATTCTAGGTTCGTGTGCTGATCGAGGAAGGGCAATTAAGGAAGGCCGTGATGAGGGCAGCAAGAGGCGGGGCATTAGTTGGAGTTGTAAGTTGAAGTGGGGATTATGGACCGTAGTTGAGGTCACTCCCCTTTGTGGCATTATCAAGGATTGTTGCGATGACTACTAAAGTATAGTAGTTATAATTATCTATGTACTGTTGTAGTAGAGAGTGGTGCCAAAGTTGAATTACCCCAGAAGTTAAGTTAGGGAAAAAGTTTGGAAGGGGTCTTTCATAAGGACCATAAATTGAAGTTAAGTCATGCGAAGGCAGTGTAGCATTACTTGGTGGAAGTAGAAGGCTCCGAAGCTTTGATTTAGAGAAGGGTATGGAAATACCCAGATGTGAAAAATTAAGGAAAATTTTCTCACTCGTACGAGCAATGTTGAAATGGTGGGAACGGTGGTCACCATGTTTAAGAGAGAAGGATGTTTTGCTCAAGAAGGGATCTTACGGATGTATTTAACCGCGAGTTCCCATGATTTAGTAAGAATTAAAAGAATATTGTTTTGAATTATTCACATAAGGATCGGTTAGAGACCTACAGTGAATAAAAAGTGATATGAAGAAGTGAATGTTGTACCGAAGTAAGGTAGATACAATAAAGAGAGAGTCCTTTAGAGGAATGATAGGCTCATGGGTAAGTGTTGCTAACACTTATGGAGAATTTGAGTTTATGGAACACCATCGTTGGACATCCACTCGGGAGTTCATTAAAGCAAGGCTGTTGAAGCCGGTAGTGGAGTTTCCTTTTAACGAAGAGGTTAAGGGAATTTTGAAGGCAATCATCAAGATCAAGGCTATAGAGTCTGAGATACTGATAACCTTCACCTGGTCAGGGTGACCACAAGTGGGGAAATTTACAATGAGGAATGCAGAACCACACGCTTTGACCTTGTCCAGTAGGAGATAAAGAACACGAATTGGGTGCTGAAGTGGGGCAACGATTAAAGTAGTTTTGTTTCAGTTAGGGCAAGTATATCATGTCCGGGAACCATTTGGAGTAACTAGGTATATTGGCGAAATTATTGTTATAAGTTTCACCTCGGAGGAAGGAGGTATATTATGTGTGACAAGATTGAGTCACAGTATTTTATTAAGCTTAGATTCGCATGTGATTCGAGTTTACCAGTAGTATCGATAACATTATATAGTACATATCTATGCATTTTTCCACGATAATGGGGATCTATTTTCCTTCATTCATCGTGAAACGAGGGTGTTAGTATTTTAAGTTTATATCAGGTTTGTATTGCTCATTTTGTGTGTGTTATACGAGTATGGCACTATCATAGAAGAATATATTTTTAGATTATCGGAGCGATAACAGGAAAATGATTACAAGACTATTATGTCCACGGTTCCAGGGTGGAACATGTTGTTGTTACGATATCTCACTTGGATATAGGTTGGGTTCGCCTTTATTATGTGTATAGATGGAACTTTGGTGAACAGATGTTTCATTATCATGATTTGAGTGTGTGGCGACCTTATAGATATGATTTAAGGTATGCAGGGTTTATCGTTGAGCTGTGAGTTTAAGCTCATTGTGGTTGCACTCAGGACTTACTGCTAGTACGAGCGCTTGGTGGTGTGGCTCCTAAAAAGGAATAAAAGTTCACACCACATTTTGTTGAAAGAGGGGATAGGTATCCTGGTTACATATTAAAGCTAACGAACCTCCACGACCGACAAATTTAAGTAGTAGTGTATTAGATGGGTTCCTTGTTTGGATTTTAATTGCTAGACGCTCCACGCATGAACCTTAACGACGTCAGGAGTGGAGCGATGTTATACGATGAGAGGATGTTAGTTTTGATGCTAAGTCATATAGTGTGGAGAAAACACTAGACTGAGAACCGTGTGATGATGGTATTCTTGTGGAAATATAAGTGCTATGGAGAAGCACGGAAATGGTTCTCTCATCGCAAGTATCTGGGTGAGACAAGAGTAAGAGAAATTGATTTGAGGCTTATAGCCAGGCCTTGGATAAAAAGGAAAATTTGGAGGTAGTTTATTTTGGGTGTGATGTTCGTAATATATTAGAAGAGAGTAGGCGCCTCGATTAGTTAGACTTTCCATTTCGCTAAGATGGAAGGACATAGTGGTAGAAGAGAGTTTGTAGGTTAGCAAGGTAGGATTTAGGATGTCCCACTAGTGTGCCTTAGGTCGTTATGTCTTGATGACCAACGATGCAAGGAGGTAGTGTAACGGGAGGGTTCCTTATCTGGATTTCTCTTTGCAAGATGTCCCACGCATGAAACCGAGCAAATTTTGGAAGTTGAGAGAGGCCTTGGGCACTAGGGATATACTTAGGATAGTACTCATTTCGCGTGGATAGGGAAACACATAGATCGTAGGATTATTAGGGAGTAAGGCCAGAAGGGTTAGTGGAGCCGTTATGAGAAGATTGTGGTGAGTTAACCACGAAAAGGTTCGTGGGTTAACTTTGAGAAGGATTGGATTCCCAAGCCTAAGGAAGATTGGATTTTGAAGTATTCGGGTTAGGAAAAACCCATGTGTTGGTACCAGGCCGAGAAATTAAGACCCATCTTAGAGAAAGTATTACGTGTGTGACGTTTACAAGGGTTGTGCAGATAGGAACGGGCCGTAAAAAGGTGCATCGGCACCTTGGTAAGTTGGTTTTATATACCACCTGATATAAAAGGGGTGTAGTATAAAAAGTTGAAGATTATATCGCGAGGCGGTATAAGTGGAAATTGAAATGGGTCGGATGGAATGTCGTAAGAAGTACGCGATAATCCAATTTTATGGGGCAATAAGAGGTAGCAAGCCCAAGATAAGCGACGAGACTGATGGGAATAGTTAAGCGTTAGAGTAATTTCCTTTTTAAGGGAAATTAGATATCCTGATATAGATAAGCGGATGCTTAGAATCGTGATTCTTCGGTGAGATTAGACGTTAGAGCGGCGGAAATAGTCTCGTTTTCTCTATATGTGACACTAGAAACGATGGGTGCGATGTGACGTTAGAGTCAACCTTAAGACCAAGATAGCATTGTAGCATATGGAGATTTATATAAGCTTGTGGTCTATCTAGTACGTTAGAGCATACGCCTTAAGATAGGTGGAATATGGTAGGGGACTATTGTGTTAGTACCTTTTGACTTTGGTATACTAGAACGTAGTGTAATTAACGATCATAGGTTGATGGTGTAGGTTATATCTGAATTTCGTGGACGAAATTTCATTGAAAGGGGGAAGTATGTAACACCCCGCATTTTTAGAGATAATTAAATTTCATAAATGGGTGTAATTTGGAAATTTGAGGAGTTTCTCTGAATAATAATTATTGGAATTTATGAGGGTTAGATGATTTCAGAGGTGTGTTTCATTTACTTTTGGGATTAAGTAAATAAGTCAGACTATTTTAATTACATGTCGTAACTCGGTAAATCGACAAAGGATAATATTTTAATTGAAAAATCCATAGTAAGAGGTGTTCAATCTAATTAGTGATTCATAGTTAAGTGACTCGGATGGAGATTTCGAGTGCGTGGTTGGTTTTATAATGGTCAAAATAGTCAGAATAGAGTATCTGAGGGTATTGTTTAGGCTCCGGGAATGTTTGGGCAAATAGGGACATGTAATCGAGTAAATGAGTCATTTTTTGGTTTAAGGGGATAAACCCTTATTTCTCTCTATATAAGTCTTTAGAGAGGGAAAGAAAAGAAAGAAAAGAGAGAGAAGAGTAAAGGAAGAGAGAAAAAGGAAGAAAACGGAGATTTCGGCCAAACTTCACGAGATTCGACTCGAGGTCGTTAGATTTCATCCTCCAGGCAAGTGTGTACTTGCTTTATTTCATTTAGTGTATATATCTCATATTATAGTTGGTAAAATATATAATTTTGGGTTAAAACCCTTAAAATTAATTTGGGAAATTTGGGTATGAGTTTACATATTAATGTAATGTAAACTCTCAATGATTTCTTGTGTTAAATTTATGATAATGGAGTGTAGAAACGATTAGAAATGGAGGGAAATGGCAAAACTAGGGTTTAATAGGTTTTTGGGTTCAAATCTATGAAAATTTGTTTAATCCTCCAAATTTATTGATGTATTAGTTAGAAATCATCGAGTAATTGAATATAGTGTCGTTGGTGGAGATTTGAGACCATAAAAATGGAGTTTGAGATTGTTGGTTGGCTTTTTGAAGAACAGATTTTCGAGGATCTGGTATGACCGGTCGACCGTGCCCCAATGGACGATCGACCGTGTTTAGGAAGAAGGGCCTACTGATTGGTTTGTTAGGATTAATTACAAACCGCGATCGACCGGGGGTGCAGGGCCGGTCAACTGGCACTCTGTTTTCAGCCCAAGATTTTTGAAATTGTTATTCCTTCTCCTCTATGAGTTTAAAGTTTAGGGGCTTTTTGAATTAAATTATTAAAAAGAGTTATGTTTTAAAGGACTTGAGGAATTGTGAATTGACCTTGGGGTATTTAAGAGGTCAATCCGAGGTATGGACTTATCGAATGTTTAGGAAGAGAGTGACAATTGGAGAAATTATTCGATAAAAATATATGGGTGTATTTATGTGGATGGAATAAATAGGGGCCATCTGTATTGGGTAAATCCTATGAGGCGATTAGGATGGAAAATTGGGGTTATGGGCTCTAGATAAGTTAAGGGTATACATATCATATGGTTATGAATTAGGATATTTGGAGAGTATATAAATCCCTAACAGTGATCAAGGTGCAAGGTACATTTATGTAAGAGAATACTTATGGGATTAGTATTTAAGTAGGAGAATACTTAAATATCATTTTGAGATTGCCAATTATAGCCATGTATACATTTGATGAGTGATAAATGTATATATATATATACGATGTGATTATATTATATATTATATGATACGAATACATATATATCTGTGTGTGATTGGTATATGGGTATCTTAGAGGCTGATTCCACAGGCTTTCCTTTGGCGTAGGGTTGGAACAGCCAAATTATATATTTTCTCTAGTGCGTTCCAGGGAGGTTGCGCGATGTGGGTTAATCCCCTGGCTTGAGGAGCAGGGTGAGTATATCTCCAGGTCATCTTGTCCCGCATTCGAGTGCGATGTGTGTACTCCACTTGCAGGGGAAACATGATGCCTACACCGTTGTGTATTTGTTTACCATGACCATGAGAAAGTCTAGCTTGGTACCGTGGTATTGTGAGTAAACTCAGATTTTGGATAGGCACTATGAAACTACATCCTCGAGTTATAGCTCGGTGGGATGGTTATTATACTTATGTTTGTGATAGGTATAATCATATATTGGTTGTGTATAGTATATTGTTTGTGTATGAAAATGAGACATCATATAGTAAACTTGTGTATATAAAGTGAAAAGCCTAATAAGGTGTATTTTCCCCCTTCCGATATATTTATATGAATATGAATAAGAAGTTCTAGTAAGAACTATATATATATATATATATATATATATATATATATATATGTGTGTGTGTGTGTGTGTGTGTGTGTGTGTGTGAGTCTTATATACGCGTCAGGTGCTGAGGGCCTCATGGATCTTGACGATCAACATTGTCAGGTAGTAGTGTATCGGGGGTTCCTTATTTGGATTTCGCTTCGCGAGACACCCCATGCACGAACATAGAGCAGTGTTGGGAATGGGGTGAATTTTATCCCATAGTACTCGGGTTAACATAGGACTTTTAGAGTTTGGGGGTGACATATTGGTGAGGCAGAGTAGCTTGACTAGGACGTTTAGAGGGATACGTCAGGTGTGCATTATTAGAAGAGAGGTGAGGGGTATCTCATGTGTGTGCGATACCAATTTAAATATGAGATAAAACATATTTTTCTTAAATAAAGCAATTATGTACTTGCAAAATATTTTCACAACTCGAGCTCTGACCCGTTTCTATTTTTCCCTCTTTTGCTATATACGTATATATATATATAGGTGTCCAGACTCAGGGACGCCTGGATGATGATTCCTTCAAGTCAGACGTCAGCTGCAGCAGTTGTGGATGCATGCAGGTTTACTGTAGACGGTTATATCCTTGTAATCTAGATAGGGGCTGTTGTATACATACTCGGGCTAAAAACCCAACTGCATTTATTTATTCTTTTACCACATTTTGATGCATAATTCAATTGCGTTGTATTATTGTTAAACCGAGTGGTCGGTTATTTTTTTTATTTCATTTTCAGTCTTATATATATAATGTGTGATTATTTTATTTGAATGGTTTGTTTAAAATGATAAGTTGAATAAAATTTTGGCGCCAGCCTAATAGGTTATTAGTAATTAATTTGATTTTCGACAGTGATGCCTAGAATCAACCATATGAGACTCCTATTTTAATTTGGTACATGAGTGATCGCCCGGTATTTTATTAGGCGGGGTGTCACAGGGAGTAGTGTGTATTCATACTCGGGGCTTTGACCTCGTGCATTGACTAACTTTTTTCAGGATAAGTTTTGGGAAAAGCTGCATAGGATGATTGGAGTTATTGTTTGGAGGTGCAACTGGATTTATTCGTTATTGCTTTATTTAGATAGACTTTCTTTTCAGTCTTATTTAATTAAGAGACGTCATTTGAGTTGTATTGGGCCATTTGGTTCCAAAGTTGTATAGAGGATTTCAATTGTATTATTTCAGATCTTTATTATCCTTATTTTATTTAATCAATTATTGGAGATTGGATTTATTGGGAGTGTTAGCAGGTGATGGATCTTTATAATTTATTTGTTATTATCAGTATGGATTGATTCAATTATTTATCTTGTGGATGATTTAATTCATTGTCTCATATCTGTCTCATGCTAAGAATGATATTTATTTAGTTCACGCTCAGCATAGTTCGGCAGTGGTGGCTGGCCACCCCGTCTGTCAGATTTTGCAGGGTGTGACAGATGGTATCAGAGCACGGTCTTAGGTCTCGTAGGTTATGAGTCCGTTTTAGCTTTCGAGTTGCTTATCTTTGATTCCTTTTTTATGATTTGTACTCTTAGTCATTCCGAGTCTAATGTTGTTTTGTTCCCATCTTTTCTGATGGAAAACACAAGGAGAGCTGGGAATAGGAGAGAGGAGTCCGTTTCTTGTCCCGCGACTCAGGAGAGGTGGCGTCATATTGTTTTGGAGGCTGAGGAGTTAGCGGCTATCATTCATGAGGCTACAACGGCCGGTTTGGAGATGGGAAGGTAGAGAGGGTTGACTTTGCAGGGATAGGAGCTGGCTACACACGCTTTGGCCTGGGATAGGGTGAGGACCAACTTCCTTAAAGGCCAACCTCCCACCTTTAGAGGGGATCCGACCCAACAGTTTCTCATCAATGGAGGAGAGACATGGAGAGAAATTTGAGGATGGTGGACTACATGGATGTGAAGAAGCAGATGTTAACAACCTTTAAGCTGACAGGGGATGCATTGTAGTGGTGGGAGAGTGCCACCACATCAGAGGAGAGAGATCAGTTGGGTTATGCAGAGTTTCTGACAAAGTTTAACAATAAGTACTTTTCGTATGCAATTAGGAAAGCAAAGAAGAGAGAATTTATGGACTTGGAGCAAGGATCAAAGTCGATTTTCGAGTATGAACATGAGTTCACAAATTTATCTATGTTTGTACCAGAGTAGGTTAGCACTGAGATGAAGAAGATGGAGTGTTTCCTTAAGGGATTGTCTTGGTCGATTAGGCAAACGGTTTTGGGAAATTCGACGTACATTACTTATGCTCAGGTGGTGGATGTCGCAATATTTCTATGGCAAGAGAAGGCCAATTATATAAAAAAAAGTTGGGCAAGAGAAAAGAGTCTAATGGATAAGCAAGTGAGAATAAGGGTTGTAATGACCAAGATTGGAAGAGGCAGAGAAAAAATCAAGGACAATAGGGTGAACAAAACTGGGGGATGAATTCAGGAACCATTAGGGTGCATGTTTTGTCTGTGGAAATATAGGACATCGAGCGGCTCAATGTAACAAGAGGGAGGGACAACAAAGCCAAGCGATACAGGCCCAATTAGGGTAGGTTATGCAAGGGAAACAAGTTACAGGGGTACAGGGACAACAAGGATTAAGGCCTCCAGTTCTCTCCGTAGTAGGTGTTCAGGGAGCACCATCAGCACCGGTAGCATTAGGTGCGTAGGGGGTGGCTGCAGCATCAATCAGTACCGGTTATGGGAGGTGCTATGTGCCTCCTCAGCTTCAGGTAGAGCAGGATAGATTGTATGGCTAGTAGAGTATCGCGGTGCGTACTATCTTCTTAGATACTTATATATGTAGTCTTGATATATATTGTGTTTTTGTTAAGAATTACGTTTGGGTAGATTGGGTGTATGGGCGCCTAATTGTGGTATTCTACGGGTAGGCATATGTGAGCCTTGTTTTCTTTTGCGAGATTTATGCATTAATGTGTATGCTTCGTCTAATTTCGAGGACAAAATTATTTGCTAGTAGGGAAGTATGTAACACCCCGTGTTTTAATTAATTGACTTTAATTAATTTGGAGAAAATAATTTTTGGGATTTAATGGTCTTTAAGTATTTAACTTGGTTTTATTAATAAATTTTCAATTAGGAATTAATTCGGGTCTTTTATAATAAGATTATAAGGTTTTATTTAAAATTTAACTGGCAGGTGCGTATTTATTCAGCTTATTTATACTTATCAGATAATTGAGTTGGATTTTTTTAAAAGATTTGATTTTGGGGATTTAGGATCTCGTTCGAACGATAGCACATGTCGTTCGAACGACGTCGCATGTCGTTCGAACAACAGGAGTTCTCGTTCGAACGACATAGGCGTTATTTGGATGGGAGTCTCCTAATTGTGTTTTAACTCTTGAACCCTTTATATACTGAACTGATAAGGGGCTAGGACTTCGAAACTAACTTTTCTCTCAAACTTTCACCAGAAAGCTCTTCCATAACATAATTCTCTCATCTTCAACCCCTAGCACCTACTTTTCACAAGTTTTAAAGAGTCTATTGGTGTTTTCTCAAGAAGATTTCAACCTTCTACTCAGATTTTGATCCAACTAATTTGAGGAATGAATACTCTATTCATTTCTTTTAGTATTATGCGTTTTAAGTGTTGTCTAAACCTAAATTACACGTTTTCTTAAAATCAATTATCAAATCTAATTAGAGAAAGTGGACACATATAACTTGGGGCTGTTTTTATGAGATCCTTTTATATGATTAATATTCATAACCCTTGGGTACGTAGGATTCATGAGTGGATTTTGGGTTTTGTTGGGTAGGTTGCATGTAGAAAAATCCTAGTCTTGAATTAATTGATTTGGGGGAGTATATCTCATGTGATTTGTGTTAATCTAATGAAATTGGAAATACGATGTGTAAATGATGTAATCTCGGTGTATTTAATTTAAAATAAGTAAATGAGATTAATTGGGTGTTTTTGACGATGTGATAATTAAATTAAGATTTAATTGAATTGGACTATCATGTGTAGTTTGGTACATTGATTAATTGTGATTTTTTATGTGACTTGTTGGTTTTATTAAATTTCCATTGTGATGACAGGTTGTGGGATATTTTTGCTCTCCCTATAGTTTAGGATGCCTTCTAGGTATAGGAATAATGGATAGGCATGTTGATGATTTACGCCTTCTAGCTATGGGACTAGTGAGGGTAGATTACTACGACTTGATTATGTCGGGGGTGAGCTGATTTTTGGTATTTTATCCTCATTACGCTAGCCTAGGCATGAGACTAGGTCGAGGTTTATGTTAGAAATTCATCATATACATAGGGTAGGACGTATTGATAACTTGGGGACCCATAGGTATGGGACTAAGGGGTATTTTGAGGATCTCACTTCGATTAAAGGGAGGGTAATTTATAATTTGTGAAATTGAGAAATTGAGAATTAATACCTTAGATAATAAGATGGGTATTAAAATATATTGGCAATATAATCGATGAGGGCCGACAGTTTTAAACGAGGTCGCCGGTGTTTTATGTCGTGTCGTGTCGTGTGTGGAACCTCCTCAATCAGCGAGGGCCGACAGTTTAATGGGACAGCTAACGTTTTGACGAGGAGGTGTGTATTTTGGTGGAGAAATAACCCGAGAAAAGTTGGTTAATTTAATTAAATTAAAAATTATGGGGCTTGGATATTTAAAATCATATTAGTGTTCCTTTTAAATGGGGATCTCTGCGGGTAGTTAGTGATTTATATTTATCACGTTTAATTATCTCGTTTAATTTAAAATACTCTATTGTGATATTTATTGTGTATAATGCTACTGTCTGGATTCAAGGATCCTCTTTGAGGGGAGTAGTGTGTATTCATGCTCGGGGCTCTGACCTCGTGCGTTGACTAACTTTTTCAGGATAAGTTTTGGGAAAAGCTGCATTGGATCATTGCAGTTATCGTTTGGAGTTCTTCATTATTGCTTTATTTAGATAGACTTTCTTTTCAATCATATTTAAGTATGATACTTCATTTGAGTTTTATTGGTCCATTTGGTTCCAAAGTTGTTTAGAGGATTTCAATTGGATAATTTCAGATCTTTATTATTCTTATTTTATTTAATAAATTATTCGAGATTGGATTTATTGGGAGTGTTAGCATATGATGGATCTTTATCATTCATTTGTTATTATTAATAGGGATTGATTCAATCATTTATCTTGTGGATGATTTAATTCATTGTCTCATATCTGTCTCATGCTAAGAATTGTATTTATTTAGTTCACGCCCGGCATAGTTCGACGGCGGTGGGTGGCCACTCCGTCTGTCGGATTTTTTGGGTTGTGACGATGTTCTCATTACGTTTTTCATCATCCTCAACACATTTCATTATATTTTCATAAACCAAAAGAGACCCTGAATTCGATTATGACGTAGACTCACTATTGCTTATAATGCGAACTACATAGATTTTGATGCCTCGTTTGTCTACTTAGGCTCCCTGAAATTACTTTTTGGATTCGAATCCATTTAATATATTTTCTATTTTCATCATTTCACTCATTTAGAATATTTTATTCAAGTGATTAGTTCTTTCATTTTCATTATTCTTACAACGGTCCTATCTTTGCATACTCGTGGGTTACTCATATTTATAGTCATTTTATACACTATTCACCATTATATTACTCATGTTTAGTTAGTTTTATTTTCTTTTAGCAGTCCTACTTATGCATATCCACTTTTTCATAGTGAGGTTACGATTTTGGGGCATCTCTAAAATTTTTATCTCCTTAAGAGAATACATACCATCTTTCTCGTGATGCATATATGTTGACTCCATTTTTCACACACATACACATGCACATTCGAGTACATATTAACCTATATTACACATTTGTCCATTTTACACACGATATATTTATCACACATACGCACACACAAGTAGACACATTTATATATTAAGGATAAGAAGAACACGTTTTAGAAGACTTAGGAGACTGAAAGGGAGGGTGCCTAACACCTTCCCACTCCATAATATAGTCTCCGAGCCCATCTCATTTAGTTTCACATGTATTATTGTCCTTTAGCTATCTATTTTGAGGTGGTTATTAATTTTGCCTTTTTTTTAATCAAATTAAGCCGACGACTCTGATCTACACACATTCGCACACCTCACATGCTGATGATGGCCACTTATGTGATTCGTTCCCTCAAGCGCCGTGTGGAGGCCCCCACCTATTTCTCCTCCACAAGGGTCTACCCCTTTTCACCTGCTGTCGGGTTAGGATGGCCATATTGGCGACTCCTCTAGGACATTTTAAGGACCAAACTCTATTTAGATGGGTTTTGTTTTCTTCTCCCACTTTCTCTTTTACATGTGTGTATATATATCTTTTCACTAATATATTATTTCTCTTATCCCTTTTTTAATTTATTTATATGCTTACATGTTCCATATGCCATGCTTTTATCATTCATTTTATATCACCCATGTATATTCCTCTTTATCTCGTGTACATCCTTACTTTTTAGCACTTGTATATATTCATCTATTTTTCATTTATACATACCTATTTATCACATGTATATCCCATTTTATCACTTTCCTCACTTCACATGTACATACTTACATGCTTTACTTCACATGTATATTCACATGTTTTACCCCACTTGTATATTAGCTCTCTTTATCACATGCTGCTTGCACATACTTCTCCTGTTAATTCATGCATAGTAGTTGTATATAACTCTCTTAGCATATATAATAATTTGCATAAAGATATTTATAAGAGTCGTGCATTATCACACTAAACTACACGCGCATTGAGTTTAACCCTATATTTGTCCTGTACTGGGGAGTGGTATTGTGACGGGTTATTAGTTCTGCGGGATGTGGTTAACCTAAGAAATAGGTTACCACCTTCCACCACACAATTACCCTCGACGTATATCGAATGGTTCCCCCACATCGTGGCACTTGATCGAACTCACAACGAGAGCTATATAGCAGGAACTCATTCACGCAAGCCGAGTATATTAAATTAGCTCTCATAGGTTTTATCACCATGTGGAATATAGTGAAGTAATTCACGTGCACTAGGGTATATTATGTATGTCTTCCATACGTACCGATGAAGGATTTACCCACTAGATAAGAGATATATCATGGATGTCGCGCCAAAGGTGGGAACTCATACCATAAGCTCCCTTGCATAGCCCTCCTATAGACGTTTTCCATGGGATACTCATATCTATATTGTCAGTTCCAATGCAAAACTCTTTCAAAATTTTGGGTCGCCTTACCACCCAATATTATGCTATTTTTCCTGTTTTTGAAATAAAACCATGTTCGCGAGTCTCGAAATAAGTTTAAATCGGCGTTATGTACCCCATTTTTTCCCAGACTCGGGTCATATCTAACATTGTATTTGCACCCTAGGAAAAACATAATACAAAGGGAACCTAATAATATCAATTACAACGGGGAACTTTTTTTCTCCCGTCATCCTTTTATCCACATTACAAAAATACCAAAAACATGATAGAATAAAATATTTTTTTCCAAAAATAATAATCAATATTTTTCTAAATATAAATCGCTTCCCGCTTTGGAGTGATCCCATTCCCTAAATCTTGGTCTAATTCGTTAATGGTTATTGAAAAAATGTGTGTGTAGAAAGGGACTACCCAAATTAAAAATTATTACCAAAATGAAGGTAATGTTTGCTTTAATAAAATTGAGGCAAAAGTTAATCCTAGCGTCTAAGTGACAAAATAGTGATTTACAAGTTGATGTAACTTAACAATTTATGTTCGTGAAGCATATAAGATAAATAAAATGCCAAATCATGCACTTGAGATGATGACTTATACAAGGGAAAACCCCATGTGGGGAAGACCTCAGTCTAAAAAAACACATTCCATTATATTGATAAAGTTTTACAAAAGGGAGAAATGACTTACAAACTTCAACCTCTCCTAGAGTCGATAATGAACAACCTCCACAAGACATTTTTCCACCTTCTAGCTAAAAGATCAAGCACAGAGCGGTCTCCAACCGCTCGCTACGTCATAGGTGTCAATTTTCATTGTCAATGTCACATTTGCACCAAATCTTCAAATCTTCATTAAAGTTGAAGAAAACCTTTTTATTTCAAAGGAACAAGTGAACAAACACTAATGTAGATCTAAATTCTTAGGATGTGAGAGTCCTAAAGTTGAGGGAAGTTTCAAAAAGTGTTTGGATAATTAAAATAAACTCACAAAATATATTTGATATATCAAAATGTAAACTTTCTCAAGAACAAATTTTAAAACAAGTTTTGTTCAAGTGTTGAGAAAAAGTAATCAAACTTAAATAACTTTAAAGTAAAATTATGACAATGGATATCTCAAAAATACAAAAAAGGTTGTTGCAATTAAGAAAATTTGATTTCTTTAGCTTGATAAAATAATGAAAACCTTTTTTTTCAAAAACCTTAACCTTTTTCAACCTTATTTTGTGATGAATAAGAAGATTAATTAAATAGGTGTTTTCAAACTTGTGGACAAAAATTCTAAAACCCTTCAAGTCATTCTTGTTCACACAAAATAGGTCGTTTTTTGAATAAAACAAAAGGTATGGATACAATAAGTATCTTCATGTCTTATAATACAATCTTTTGGGTAGATATCCTTTTTGTGATAGATTTGTAGTTGTCATTGAGCTTCATTGAAATAAGGAAATTTGTCACTATAGTTAACCTGTGGCAAAACTAGGTCATGGTTATGTCCAAAGAATTTAGACTTTGGACAAAATCATTAACCAAAGAACCTTCGTTATAGCGAAAAAGTTCTTCGTTGTGGTGGATTTGGGGCAAGACGGGTCACGTCTTTGCCTAGAGATATTAAAATAGTATTTTCCATCCAAAAGTTTAAAAAATATTTTGACAAATACTCCAAATATGTTTATTCACAACCTAAAACACTCATACTTGAAATATACACATAATGATGCAATTTTTATGGACGTAGTTTTTCTATAAGAAAAGTATATCGCGTAGTGTATTTGTTCAAATTGTTCGAACAACTCACACACAAGTTTTAACAGATTTTTAATTTAATAAAATATAATTTAAGTTGTCTTAAACCATGGGTGTACTATGTCATATATGTCCATTTACATTATCCTAAAGTGGCATTCTCATGGATGTGGAAGTGAATAATTTCGGGATAAAGTTGATAAATTTAGGTGAATAAGTCATAACTTGAAGCATTCTAGAATGACCTCTTGGACTAAAGACACAAGGTGGGTTTGGTCAATGGAATAAGACATAATAATCTTGTGTGGAATTTTGAGTGTACATATACTCTTACAGTTACGATATGTTATCTGAACACCTTGTTGTTATACTTCATCCTTGCTCTCACCTTCCTCAGAAGAGACATAAAGTTCATACCATAGCTACCTTATGAAAAATTGAATCACGAGGCCAGCCTCCAAACAAATTTGATGACCATGATAGATCAGCTCAATGCCAAGATCGATAGTTTATGATAAAATATTTTTAAATTATAGAGGACTAAAATTAAGATGGTAAGGGTTCCTAACATAAAACTCTTGCCAAATTAAACTATCTTATTCCTTTTCATCTTAGGTTAAGGAGTTCTTGAACCTTAATAGAATTCATAACAATATCAGCTCGCCTTTAGAATTATGCTCAACTTGTTGGAATTCTTCTACATGTTCCATCTACCAATGGGCCTTCATCTAATCATCCGCCTATGCCTAATCTTTATCAATCAAGGGTTAACATGCTAATGACCATACTAGTAGATCCGAAAGAGGAATAAATGAGTAGTGTATAGAAAGGTCTCAAGAGGATCTCTTGTAAATTTGATTAAGTTAAAATCTCCGAAAATTATGTGGACTACACCCACATATGTCCCCTTATTCCAAATCTCATATATTTGAAAAGTTCAAGATGCGAGATATTATGAAGTTTGGAGGACGTAGACCTCTCATCGTCCATATTTTCAAATGCCATATATCTATGAGCTTGCCAGACGCTATTAAAGAAATTATGGCTCAGATGTTTTAATAGACCCTCATAGAAATTTCTCTTCACTAGTTCTTATCCCTAGATATATTCCATATCTGGAGTTGGGAAAATGTTGCCTGTAAGTTCATATCATAGTATAAGTACAGTAATGAGTTGGAGATAACATACCATGACCTCGAATAATTAAGAAATACCCGGGGAGTCTGTAAATAGTTTCCTAGTAAGATGTATTAAGAAAACTTCGACCATGATTAGTCATCCATCAGAACAAGAATATGTCAGTATTATAAAAAAGGACTTCTTGTCGCATATCAAGAACAAATATCATCCTCACTTTAGAGATCTTCAAGAAGTAGGGGTAAAAATTGAAAAGAATGTCATGAGTTAAAATCATTAATAAAAAAGTCAACAAGTCATCTCAGTCCCATAAATTTTGAGAATAAGGATACTAGTGTAAACAACATATCATCCAACCCAACAAATTCATGGGCCATAGAAACCCGTTTTATTACTATTAGAAGACGTTACACTGATCTTTATGCTCCTCTCTCCACAGTTTATCAAGAGCTCATATCCGACAACCTTATCAAGCCTTTTGACCTTCATTAATTACCTAACCCACTTATTGAATATTTCAAGTATGATGATCACTATAATTTCTATCAAAATATTGGTTATAAAACCGATCAACATCACCATGTCTGAAATTCCATATAAGTTCTAATTAACAAAGGCATCATTTCCCTTCCATCCATTCCAAATATAAACACTACCCAAAATCCTTTACCTCAACACCAACTAAATGTAAATGACATATTGATTGATGCTGACGATCCTGGACAAAGATCAAGCCTATAAACGACCCCACATTGCCCACTTCCTCACATTTCTCAACTACCCTCCAAGCATGCCCAACTAATTCGCTCTATTCATAAACCACTTATAATCGGCACCTTGCTCTAATGACTCGAGCCTTCACAGCATTCTAAACCAAGGCTAAAATGCAAAGAATGAATCTGCCAGCCATTTTAGAACAGTTGAAAGAATTTGGAATGGAATTTCCATCCAGACCGGCCCTTGAAGAAAAGGATTATGGAAAAATAATCAACATTTACACGAAATCTCGTAAGTGGGATCGTCAATTGCACGAATGATTTATGTATTCGAATGAGTTTAGTTTAGATAAAATAATCTTGATTCTGACACTAGAAAGACTTAATAAATGAATTATTTGTGATTTTTTTCTCTTCTTATCACCATGAGACCCAAAGGGTATCTGGTCCTATATCGAAATCACTTATCCTTAGCATTGGAAGATTTTTGCCTTGGATCCCTTGAGGTGGTCAAATACATCAATTTTTCATTTAACAAAAGAATAGCCGCCACAGACTAGAATGATGAGTTTGATCACTCACATAAATTAAATGTTGAGTCCAACAATGAAGCTTTTTGCACTCTCACACTCTTTTGTGGGATGATTTTATTTGAATAACTTTTGTTCAAAATCAATGAGGTTTTCGGTGCCTTTGAGGATGAAGAAATGAGATTCTTTTTCTACCCATCATCAGTAAATCATATTACCCACTCAGGATGATATTACAAAGACCTGGGTCTTGATTCAAACAATGTTCTCATCAAAAAATGAAATCAACTTGGTGAAGATTTTCCATTGCTAAAGAATATACTAGAGGAAATCAACATCCTCGAGAAATTGAATAAAACCTAAGCTAATATTACCCTATGGGGGATATTCATGTCCTCACAACTTCACATAAAGTCTCTCGTTAAGTTTCTCATAACCCAAGTTCCTACCATTAAATCTTTCGATAAGGTCATTCATTAGTCAGTACTTATATTGCTAAGAGGCTCATTGCTTCTACGGTTGAAAAGATCCCAAATTTTAGTCATGATGAAAATTGTGCCCTCAATATGTCGATTGATGTCTTACAACACATCGTCCATTTGGTGCTAGTCCATAACAATTCCACACTTAAAGTATGCCCGCTTCGAACATTCCAATGCTTAATGATGCAAGTTAATGTCCTATGTATGCTTTGATAATACCCATTAAGAAGTTATGGGGTCAAAACTTCTCACACTTAGGGCTGGCCCAATTTGTCCCTAAGTCAATTTTCAAGTGTTCGATATTTTGTAATATTTTAAAATGTTGCTTGGTCATTCATGGTTGCACAGTATTCGAGGTGCCTTTTCCTCCCTCCATTAAAGTCTCAAGGTCTTTGTAGACAACCACATCATAAAAATAATTGGAAATGATGATAACTCATATAGTATCTGCACTGGTAACCAAGTTTTAGAGATTTATCACATCACGAGTGAATTGTTTCTTCCCGACTTCAAGGTTGATCCATTACCTATCTAAGCAGGGGAAAATTTAAAAAAATGGGTAAATCCATCGGTATATCAACATGATCCAAATATTCAAGAAGATGCACTTCATGCCCAGGATAGGGCTCGACCTTAGACAATAAGGAATCGGTGAACCAATTAATTTACAGACTTCATACCTTCCTCATGGTTTAGGTAATGAACTTCACTAATAGAAATCATGTCTATCCATTAGCCGTACAAAAATAAGAAATTGAAGAGAAAGGAAGTTATTTATGAAGATTTTCGAAACGGTCATTTCATTAAAATACTTAAAGATTTCCCTTATTGTGGCTTCCCCAAACCATGGTATAACCAATATAAGAAGAAGATGAAATCGGGGTTCTAAATATTCTTTGAAGATAAGATCACTCAGATTGAAAGGCCTAAGCATGAATGAAGACGTTAGTTATCAAGTCTCATAACTCAACCTCTTATGATAGAGATAACACTGAGAGCATTGGCAACGAAGAGTCTTTTAGTTTTGTTGAACTAGGAATGGATATTTGGATGATCCACATTAAGTCTAACAAATCAAATTTGACTAAAAACATCATCTCCACTAACAAACCTCTACATAACTTGTGGAGCATTTCGATTAGTCCTACCCTACCAATCACCCTACTACTTACAAACTTAAGACCCAACCCACTTTGAAACTTATTATTAGGGGTGGCCGTGGGCCGGGCCTGGGCAGGCCCGGTCGGGCTCGGGCCGGGCTTAAAAAATTAAGTGTTATCCCAAGCCCGATCGGGCCTTATTATGTAATCCCAAGCCCGCCCAGATTTGAAAGCTCTTTACCCAGGCCCGCCCGATCGGGCCCTATTATGTTAATTAAAAGATTTTTTTTAAATATTAAAATACCTATTTTTTTATTTAAAGACCAATTTTTTTAATTAAAAATCTGTTTTAAACTCCATATATTATAAAATCCATATATAAAGTTTCTCACTTTACATGAAAAGACTTGGTATACATTTTTATATTTATAGAAGTCCCCCCCCCCCCTCACATATATATATATATATATATATATATATATATATATATTTCGGGCCTCGGGCCGGGCCGGGCCTCATCGGGCTTAAGAACTCATGCCCAAGCCCGCCCGAAAAAAAATCGGGCCTATAAAATTTTGCCAAGCCCGCTTTGCGGGCCTATTTACCTTACCCAAGCCCTATTTTTTTATTGGGCGGGTTGGGCGGGCTTGGCGGGCCTCGGGCCTATGGCCACCCCTACTTATTATTTCTAACTTTGATGTAAATGAAACACCCTTTTAGGAGGTTCTCACTGTTGTTTTTCCTAATTATGATGTTAATGAAATAATTTTAATTTTGATTATGTCATGTTGCCTTACATTAATTGCCTTGATTCTATTAATGAAATAATTAATGAAGATGAATTAATGAATGAACAATTATTAACCGATTTCAACAAGGAAAAAATAAATAATATAATCGCATTCAAACTAATGATAAGGAAACAATTATCATTAATCTTGAATCTAATAGAAATCCATGTAAGATCAGAATATGATAAACTCTCAACAAGCAAGAATGATAATATCTCGGGGAGATTCTAAATGAGTTTGTGGATGTCTTTGCATAGTATTGCAGCGAGATGTCTGATACTGAGCCCTATATTGTACAACATGATATCCTTACGTATCCTATATGTAAGTTCGCCAAGGATAAATTAAGGAAACTTCAACTCGAATAGTCTCTCAAAGTCAAAGATGAAATGTTCACGCGACTGAATGTAGGCTCTATTCGCATGGTTGAATATCCATCTTAGCTCGCTAACATAGTCCATACGCCAAAATATAGAGGAAAAATCCTCATGTGCATTGACTAATCGAGATTTAAATAAAGCGTCTCCAAAATATTACTTTATTGCTAATCATTCTTTGATGGGTTATCGAGATATGACCAGATTAAGATGCACCTGGATCATTAGGAAAAAACCCTCTGTCCCCACCTTATGGGGGACCTTCTACTACATAGGCATGCCTTTTGGTCTTGAGAATGCCAGTGATATATATCAAAGGGCATCCATAACCATATTTCATAATTCTAATCATAAATAAGTTGAGGTTTATACTGATGACATGATCATAAAATCCAAGACTTAAGAAGGTCATATCTTTGCATTGAGGAAATTATTCAAATGATTGCGATAGTACTAGATGTAACTCAACATATAAAAGTGAATCTTCGGTGTCACCAAAGTAAATCTCCCAAGATTTAGGGCCAGTGCAAAGGGAATTTAAAAATACCTTGCCTAAATTAAAGAAATTCTCGATATGTCAACATCCCGAACTGATAAGGAAGTAAAATATTTCTTTGGAAAACTCAATACATCAGCTAACTTAATACCGTTTGCAAACAAATTCTAAAACTTAAACTAAAGGATTTAACCAAGGCATGGAATAAAGAACATCAATAGCCTATCAACAAAATCAAGAAAAATCTTACCCAGCCACTGATGCTCATGTCATATTAAACTAGTTCGCCTTTACTTCGATATCTAACTATCAGTGACATAGTTTTTGGGGCTATGTTGTCCCAATGCATTGAATATGCATGCATATGAATATCCATTTACTGTGTCAGTAAAAAATCTAGTAGTATATGAGGTGAACTATACCGTGTTAGAAAATGTGTGTGTCGTCCTAGTTTTATGGTCAACCAAAAACTTTGACATTATATGATTGAATTCCCCATCAAACTAGATCCCGAATGGATCTCATGAAGTACCTAGATTCACATGTACCAATGGTTACTCCTGTTATTTGAATTCGACATTTTTTATGTCACGTTAAAGGTCATCAAAGGAACATTCATATTCGACTACTTAGCGGCCCACGACATTGAAGAAACTAATGTATGGATGAAAAAAATTCTCGATTAATAGATTCTTTGCACTACCACTAAAGAAATCTAATGACAATTATTCTTTCATGGAGCGCCTAATATGAAAGTATAAGACAACGATGTAAACACCCCAATTAGCAATCGAGGTGCGAGTCATTTTTTCGCAATCGATAAAGAATCCTCGATCTAAAAAACATGAAACATTACAAATGCAAAAGTGGCAAAAACACCCTCAAAATAAGGGGGTCAAATATTCCCATTAGTAAAATGTAGAAGGGACCAAAGTGAAAATATTAAAAATTACAAAATGATATAAAACCCTCTAAGGGGGTCCTTTAACTGAATGGTTAGAGGCTCCTATCCCCTTTAACTGAATTGAAAAAGGTCTTTAACTGTATGATTGACACTCCACTAGTAATGATTACCAAATATAGGAAATCTTACTTGTGGGCCTACACATGTCCCCCCACCCCCCATCCACCCTACACATGGTACACTGGATAACTAAACGTCAAAGTACATGGATGACCAAATGACTAAAATGATCCGGATCGTCCCTATAAAAGGAGGCCCCCACCAATATTGAAAAACACCCTAAAACCCAATATTCATTCAGTTTGATAACTTTCTTCAATTCCAAGCACTCGAAATACAAGAGCTCATTATAAAAAGTCTCGAGTGAAGTTCATACTTCAAAGATATTACTTTCCCTCGAGGAAAGTTCGTACTTCTGCAAAGTTACTTCCCCTGAGTGAAATTCGTACTTCTGAAAATTTGCTTCCTCTGAAAATAGAGGAAAACCTCTGTGCTCATCTCGTAAAAATTGGCGCTTCTAGATGAAGCTCTTCCCAGTAGGGCACCTCAAAAGAGGACACTCCCTCGGGAAAATTTTGTCTCACGTTACAAAGGTAAAGAAACTTGATTTGTATCAAATATTGCATTTATTTACCCTTTATACTTATGCGTTTTAGCCCCGTCTGGTAACATAATTCCAATTTTTATAATCATTAACCAGAAAACCTCATTTATGCATGTTTATATGCTTTATGAGGTATAATTGAGCTTTTTTAGGTATTAAGGTGCTAAGCGTGGAGTTTGGTCGCATTTCGGGAAAATTTTGTCATAAAACGTAAACTTGGAGCATTTTAAGCATTTAATCATCTGGGTTACTGGACCAAAGTCTTTATGGAAGTGTATCCCTCAGAGTTAGCTTCACGTAGCCTCTGGACGGGCATAATTCTAATCTACGATGACAAAGTAGTGGCATTTTCCGTATATTGATTCAAGAAAGAAACATGACAATAAACAAAAATCCAAACTTGAAGGGTTTGAATCAATTCAAATTTTATCTGAATTGATTCACCCCTTGCATTCCTCAATTTCCTCTTCCGAATCAATTCATATTTGGACCAAATCAATATAACCTGGTAGATTTGGCTCCGTTGTTTTACAAGTTTTCCATTACGGGTTTTGTATAAACAGTTTTCGCCTCATTTGATATTACTTTAGGTTAATTTTAGTTGGTGTTTGGTAGCTTTCCACCCCCTCTCTCTCCTAGGGTTGATATGTATGCTATTATTCATCATCTTCTTTTTAGTTTTCTTTCTTTCTAGGCTAGTTTATTACTTTGTAACCTAGTTTTGTTCTAATATAATTAGTTTTTTGGTTTATTTATTATTTTCATTTGTTAATTAGTTATACTTATTATTTTAATCATGTGTGGTAACTAGTTTATAGGTTGGGATCATATTTCCACCATTGATGAGTGTTGAACATTAAAATCTAGGTGTTAGGTTTGTAATGTTTTTACCTGAAACCTTGTGTATTAAGTCCAAATATTACACATTTAACTTTATTTGTCATGTAATAATAGTATTTATAGTGATATTGGGACTTTAAACCACTCGTGATCATATTTAAGTGAAAGTTTAATCTTCATTATTGAACTTATTTTCACCATGTTTGATGTTTATAATCAATTGAATATGCTTGATTAAGTGCATTTCGATTCATACATGTTGATGAGCCCATAGTGGGGAAGTGATCGTAATCTTGTTTTTGTCATATAATTTAATTTACTTACTGTCGAGTGTTATTTCTATTCTCACCTCATCATCCTTTATATATTCCCCATTTTCTAAGTGTTAAATCAATTTAATCCTAAATACCATTCCCGTGTGCATTCAATCCCTACTTGTTGTTACACTTTCATTTGTAGTGTTCCAAGCTGTGTTGTTTGTTTTTAATAGGACGTAAACACCCAACGACATGTTTTAAATATATAGTTTATGCCCCAACCAAACCCTGCACGGATCTCAAGTAAAATACTCCATATATTTTGTGATAAATTGTCCATATCTATTTATCTCATTTTTGCCCGACCCCTATTTAGGGAACCGAGTATGCACTTTACAACGTTTATATTTTAAAACCCTGGTTTTTAACCTAACACCTCTATTAATTTAAAGAAATAATCATATGTTAAATAAATTCTACTCGAATTCCATGACTAAATACAAACATTAAAACATACTTTCCAAAATCGTTCTTAGGAAAGTGTTAGTGAACCGAGTCATTTTGAAACTTTGCAAAGATCAAGTCTAAAATTTCCCATCCCTTATCCAAGCACATAAAGCCCATATAACAATTGACATCCCCCAAATATATATTTTCATATAAATACTTGTTGAGCATCAGTCTTTGATTAGGATATTTTTAACGTATGAATCTCACATCCCAACACAACACAAATGCTATAGTAAGAACTAGGCTTCATAATATCCCGTCACCTATGCAAGTAAATTTATCCCATTTATTTAAACCTTGTTGGCTTTGATCCGAAGTCTTTTGGGGTATATGGGCATTATACTGAACTCAAATCGTGAACCCCAAGCCTCATAATATGACTATTGGTATACTATTTCTTAGGGATGCCTCCATCTCTAGTCCAAATCCCCTTTCTCCATCACCTAAAACCAGCTCGAGGACTACAAAACCTTTGGAATTTTATCTATATTGATAAGGGATACATAAATCTCTCTCGATGGCTTATGGTCCACTTCAATCTTAAATACGCCCCTCCCTTTCCTTCTACACCTCCAAACTAACTCGAAGCACAATACTTTCCCACTATTAATCACCTGACAAACATAATATGATATGATAATATTGGATATCTTCGGGACACTCCCATTTTGAACCTCCACAAAAACTAACCGTTATCCTATAAATAGATTCTCTCCCTCTCAAGACAAGTAATACACTTGAACACACATAACGTTTGAACACATACAATCGAACTACGTAGACTTTGATATTGTGGCTACATTAGTACATAGGCGCATTTTTTAGTACACCTCGTGAGCACAAGCCTCAATAATATGCCTCATGATCTATTGTACCCATATAGATGCATTCATCTCTTACCTCTCATACCTTTTTAATCAAATAATATATTAAACTATCTTAAAGTCGTCACCTGTCGCGCATCCCATATAAATGTTTGAATACATATATACTAATTGATATAGCCAAAGTGTACCCTCATCTCTTAGGACGAGTGGCATTACATATCATGGGAGAGTCTTCATAAGAGACCCACATGTCATTAGCGGGGTCGTCCCGATAAGGGTCGCCCATGCCTCAACTAGACTCATCCGTATGGAAAGTCGAGACTGTGATAGCATCATCTATTCATCTAGCACCATCTTCGTACTCTGCCACAGCCAATAACAGGAGCGACCCGATTAATCCAACCTCAGCACGATATGTCAAGCCGAGGTAATACCATCCTATCAGAGTTAGCATCCTTGTATCCTCTCAGGCCAAGGTTACAACGGACGATACCCAACAGCACGAGCACATGCAAGTACAGAAGAGGTATGCACACGTGAAGAATTCTGTTATAACAAGATCATTCCCTCACGTGAGGGAATATTACAACATTATTATGCCCATATGCCAAAGACAGGTGTCTACATCTGATTAGGAGTTTCCTCATGCACATATTTATTACATACTTGGGGGTAAATTACACCACCAAAGCCGTACATATACATTTAATCTTCTCCATGAGAAGGGATCATTATTCATAACCCTAACTAAACTCTGTCCAATTGTATATAGAAGAGATAGAGAGAGAGAGAGAGAGAGAGAGAGAGAGAGAGAGAGAGAGAGAGAGAGAGAGAGAGGAGAGAGCTTTAGTATTGTATCCACGGCCATTAGTGCCCTTGTTTAGTGGATTTCTCACACACTCACGCAGTGGATGTAGGCCTAATTGGCTGAACCATTTAAAATTATTGAGTTCATCTTCTTATCATCATCTCCTTCTTTTGTATATACATATATGAAGAACCCCCGGTTTAAAATCTTAAAAGTCTTTCTACTTCACAAAGTAATTATTTCCTTTTATGAGACGCGAAAGCGTAAAGGTGATGGTTCAATTAACGTGAAATAAATTAACGTTACCCAAATTTAAATTAACACCAAATTAAATTAAGTGTGATAATTAAAACCAATTTTATCTTGAATTATCCTAAGCATGCATTCTAAGTTATTATGCAAGATAAAAGTAAATCAATCACACTACGCCGCGATGTACGAAGAAAAATCCACAACGGGAAAAAACCTCGGAGGGACCTTGCCTCAAATCCACTAAGTACGGAATTTACAATTATAAGACAAAAGACTTACAACACATGACTCGATCCCTCTCAAGCCTCGACGCTCCTTCTTGCAAACACCTCCACTTAGCAAATAACCCCGGAGCTCCACCGCGATCTCGAAATCCACCGATCGGACTTTATGTGGTCACCGTCACTCGAACTAGGAGTCTTTCTCCAAGTGGGTAAATCACGAAAACCTCTTCTTCTTTGTGGGATTTATAAGCAAACCCAAACTCTTCTTCAAACGGTAGAGATGAAAAACCGGTGCCAAAACTCCAAGAAAGATGTATATATATGAACTTGGATAAACACAACTATGGGTGTAAACTAAAGTGTATAATCATTTTTCTTTGGAAATTAACACTTTAAAACCAATGAACTTGTTCTAAAATAATTTTGCTCTCAAACACTCTCTAGAGGTTGGTAGGATATGAAAAAGTTATGTTAGAAAAAGTTATTCCCGCACATAGATATTCAGCAAAAAGATAGTGGGGTAAAATAAGTGGGAAAGTGGGAAAAACTGCTCAAAACTGCCAAAAAAACTGTTCCCGCCAATTCTCGTTCAAACGATATTTCGTTCGAATGACATTCTCGTTCGAACGAGTCTTCTAACGAAGTTCCAGTATGAACTCGTTAGAAGCTCGTTAGAAATCTCGTTAGAACGATCATCTCGTTCGAACGACATTTCGAACGAAGTTCCAGTATGCCATAATGGGAAGTCGTTGGCAATCTCGTTCGAACGACTTGTGGTTCGAACGACAATCTCGTTCGAACGACACTTCGAACGAACTCACAGAATGTTCAAAAAAAAAATTTAAGCCCATAAACTTTATATACTGTATATATAAGTTTTAATAGAAAACATCTGAAAATAAAAACACAGTTTTAAAAACCTAACACCAAATATAAACTGTTCCAAGCTCCTATATATATATGTGTAATGCATTCATACCTTGGGGGCATGGAACCACTATTGATGACGTAGAAACGAGGCACATAAACTCGGCATTTTGATGAAGCTTTATACACTTGGCCACTACGTCTTCAACAAAACATGCATAGGCTTGGGGGATGATCAATATACTCTATCCTATGACTCAAACGTTTTTATCCGGAATTGAGCCAAAACAACAAAGGACTTAATTGGAAATTTGCGTCCTTACAAATCTCCCCCTTTGGCTATTCCGGGACAAAAACCAACAAGAATCCTAAAGGGCCGTCAAGCTCTACTAGACTAATAAAAAGTCCCACCCAAAATAAAAATACAATGCTTAACTCAAACAACCCAAAGGATTAACAATCTTTGTCGTTAAAAGTTGTCGCTATATAAAATAATTCATGCACACTTAAGCAAACACATTACACGCATAGGGAATATCAAAATATTTAATGCAAGTAAAGTTAGGTACTCCCCCTAAATTAATTCTCTCCCTTTATCAACTATGATCAACATAGAAAGACGTCTCCCCCTAAGATAAATCTCCCCCAAACTAAGATACGAGTATAATAGGTTTAGATACCATTTCTCCCCCTATCATTCTCCCCCTTTTTGTTCAGGAATAGACAAAGGCTAAAGAATCAAAAATTGACTTATCTCCCCCAAATAAAGCATATATACCCTCTAAATTAAGCAAGGGATAAATAGAATGGGATAGCAAGCTAAAAATAGGTCATTGTGCATATAGTGAGGTGAACGTTAAAGCATATGGGCAACAAAAATTCAACTAATCCAACTAATAACAACTAGAATGCAATAAAATCATACCAATATGATATATAAATTATGAAGCATGTGATATCAACAAAGAATGCAATAAGATGTATACCAAATATGAATTAAAGCATATATGGATTAGAAATCAAAGCAAAGACTAAACAAAAACTATCAAATATATGTATACATAATATATACCAAAGAGAGTCAAGTACACATATATAGATATAAACACACAAATGACACACAGAAAGTATAACTCGTATGGAAAAAATGTGTCATATGGAAACGGAAGTGTTGGGGTGTGAACTAGTAACAATTAAATGTAGATCCAATCACTTATAACATGTTCACGGAGTTCTCAATTGATTGCAAACTTCATCACATTTGACTATAACCTCATGTGACAATATAGATTGAACTCAATGAACAAACATACACAATGCATACAAGCCTATCATGTTGATAATTCTACAAACCAATAGAGTCATGACCTGAAATACGCAACTAGGATAAACGGACATTATGCAAACCGTTGATATACCATCCAATCTCCCTCAATAAGCATATATTAATTTTGAATGAATATATCAAACAAATATAGGCCTTGGCAAATTATTTTTCTTTTTAATGCCATATTTTTTGTTTTTAGGCCTTTGGACCACGTATTTCTTTTAGGTCCATTCAAAACGGTGGCTTACAATCGCAAAGGATCACTAAGTCCTTTCGGAGCCCTTCCCCATGCACATTTATATTTATCATGTTTTCATTTTTCACAAAAAACTCACGTGTAACGAATTTTGAGATGCACTAGTCCTCCTAAGTCACAAATATGTAGATGATAAGATTGGTAGGAGAACACCTCACAAAGCTCAAATATACATATGAAGTTAAAATTTCAAAAGAGCTCGTGCATGTGTGAATAGAGGCATATAAAAATAGAATTCATTATATCAACACAAAATCCAACTACTCCATGTAAGCATGGTAAAGAACATAATAAGGATTATCAATCTAAACCAAAAATTCTAGCCACATGAGGGCGTAAAAGATGGGATTCAAGCACAAGTGTATGCCACATAAAGTGTGTTAAACTAAAATACACACAAAATAAAATCTTCTTGAGTTTTTGAAATTTTTAATCAAAAATACAAATATATACTCAAAAGGACAAACAAAAATCATTTGTCTTTTTCATGAAGCTTAAATTACTTAGAGGTAAACCACAAATGATAAACAAAAATCTTTATGTATTTTTCAATTAATGCAAACAAAATAGATATAATACATAAAGATAAACTAAAATCATAATTCTAGCATGTGATAAGCATGGAGCATAGACTAGAAAATGATTAACAAGCATACATTTAGCATGTGAAGATAGCATGAAGTACAATCGCTAAAGTATGCAAACACTAACACATTCATCCTTTAGATTTAGCAAGGGAGGAAGCATGTGAAAGTAAATGAGAATCAAAAACCCTATTTTGCAAGGCAACCAAGTCGGATTTCCTAACCCAAATTAATGAAGAATGACTATCTTGGGGTGTAGGAATTTTAATTACCTTGGTAGCTTTACATTGGGATTTTCTAGCAATTCGTTTAAGATCAAAACAAAATTTCCTAAGATGCCCTTTTCAACCACAATGTGTACAAGTAAAATTACATTGAAATTTGGTACCTAAGGAATGATCTCGAAATGCCTTCCTAGTAGATTCTCCTAAAACATTGGTTTTGGCTTTATGAGTAGATTCATTACAAGTGTTGAAGCCTAAACCACAATTGTCATTTTTAATTTGGACCGTTCCTAATATTTTATCTAATTTTTCCGAACGACACTCAAAATCAAATTTGACATTACTAGAGTCTTTTAATTTATTTTGTAATTCTAAAATGTTAGACTCTAATAAAACATTTCGCTCTTCGAAAGCAAGAAGTTCCTTTTTCAAGGATTCCATTAAACCCCTAAGTCTATCTCTCTCGCCTTCTATATATTCAAGCTTCTCTAGAAGAGCTTTCTCTCGTGTCCTAAGGTCTTCAACCAACACACTATTATCAACGACCTAGACACGTTCTTTTAAACTAGCTTTTAACTTCAAATTAGCCTTTTTTAATTTAATTGATTCTTTATAAATTTCTTGAAAAGCATTTTGAAGTTCACTCACATTAACCTCTTCTTCATTTTCACTCTCTCTTTCTTCTCCACTCGCACTATCATGGAAAACAAGAGAATCATAAACTATGACCTTGGAAGTGTCATGTGTTAAAGTTTCATCAATCGATGAGTTCTCACTATCACTCACATGACTAGCCATAAAAGCCACAAAATTTGGCTTAGTGGGGGAATCGGGTCCTTCTTCCTTATCACTATCACTAAGAGTTGCATTATATGAAATGGGTCGTATACCCTCTTTCCTTAGTTTAGTGGGGCACTCAGAAGCCCTATGGCCATAACCCTCACAACCAAAACACCTATTTGACTCGTCCCTATTTAATTGTTCATTAATAGGTTTAGGGATCTTCTCGACTTTGTCATACTTATAAGTTTCAAATTTCTTAAAATCATTTTTAAATTTATCTTTGTTAAATTTAAGAAACTTTCTAAATGTTCGAGCAAACAAAGCCATGTCTTCCGAGTCACTATCACTCTCGCTCTCTACTACTTGTTTGACCTCTTTTGGGGCTTTTAAAGCAACGTCCTTTTCAATTTTCTTCTCAGTTTTAGAGGGAAACATGTCTAGTTCATAGGTTTGTAAATCACCTACGAGCTCTTCTAATTTCATAGAGGCCAAAGTTGGTAAAGAATTTAAAATAGTCACTTTTGGAATAATTCTATCGGGTGGTGACCTTAAAATTTTCTTTACTACTAAAGGATGAATTAACAATATCGAAAAGTCTAGCATAAAATTCATCAAAAGTTTCTTTTTCATTCATTTTGATAGTTTCAAATTTAGTGGTGAGGTTTTGGAGTTTCGAAGCTTTAACGACACTTGTACCTTCGTGAGTGAGTTGTAAAATATATCAATCTTCTTTAGCGGTCTCACACGTCATAATGTGTCAGAATTCATCCAGTGTGACAGCGCTAAACAAGGCATTTAAATCACGGGAATTAAAATGTGAAAGTTTAAATTCACCCTCACTCCATCTATCGGCGGATTTGGGAACACGCTCATTATCTACTAAATGAGTAGGTGGGGACCACCCGTTAACAACAGACATCCAAACTCTCTCGTCAATAGATTTTAGTGTCGATTTCATTCATGCTTTCCAATACACGTAGTTAGAACCATCGAAAATAGAAAATTTTGAAAATAGGGAAAATTCCATTTTAGCCAAAAATATTTAAAAGATCTTTAACGAAAAAATTTATCATTTTTGGCTCTGATACCAATTTGAAGAACCCCGGGTTTAAAATCTTAAAAGTCTTTTTACTTCACATAGTAATTATTTCCTTTTATGAGATGCGGAAGCGTAAAGGTGATGGTTCAATTTAATAAACACATTTTAATTAAAATAAAACCCAAAGTGAAATATGATTAATACACACACACTATTTTATTTCACTTAAACACAATTAATTAATCCAAGTCCTAGAAATTTGCCTAAGTCATATTTTTCAATTATTCCAAAATTAGGCCAAACCAATTTTAACGAAAAACTTGAAATAAATTAACGTTACCCAAATTTAATTTAGCACCAAATTAAATTAAGTGCGATAATTAAAACCAATTTTATCTTGAATTATCCTAAGCATGCGTTCTAAGTTATTATGCAAGATAAAAGTAAATCAATCACACTACGCCGCGATGTACGAGGAAAAACCCACAACGGGAAAAAACCTCGGACGGCCCTAGCCTCAAATCCACTAAGTACGAAATTTACAATTACAAGACAAAAGACTTACAACACATGACTCGATCCCTCTCAAGCCTCGACGCTCCTTCTTGCAAACACCTCCACTTAGCAAATAACCCCGGAGCTCCACCGTGATCTCGAAATCCACCGATCGGACTTTATGTGGTCACCGTCACTCGAACTAGGAGTCTTTCTCCAAGTGGGTAAATCACGAAAACCTCTTCTTCTTTGTGGGATTTATAAGCAAACCCAAACTCTTCTTCAAACGGTAGAGATGAAAAACCGGTGCCAAAACTCCAAGAAAGATGTATATATATGAACTTGGATAAACACAACTATGGGTGTAAACTAAAGTGTATAATCATTTTTCTTTGGAAATTAACACTTTAAAACCAATGAACTTGTTCTAAAATAATTTTGCTCTCAAACACTCTCTAGAGGTTGGTAGGATATGAAAAAGTTATGTTAGAAAAAGTTATTCCCGCACATAGATATTCAGCAAAAAGATAGTGGGGTAAAATAAGTGGGAAAGTGGGCAAAACTGCTCAAAACTGCCAAAAAAAACTGTTCCCGCCAATTCTCGTTCAAACGACATTCTCGTTCGAACGAGTCTTCTAAAGAAGTTCCAGTATGAGCTCGTTAGAAATCTCGTTAGAACGATCATCTCGTTCGAACGACATTTCGAACGAAGTTCCAGTATGCCATAATGGGAAGTCGTTGGCAATCTCGTTCGAAAGACTTGTGGTTCGAACGACAATCTCGTTCGAACGACACTTCGAACGAACTCACAGAATATTCAAAAATTCTTTTTAAGCCCAGAAAATTTAATAGAAAACATCTGAAAACAAAAACACGGTTTTAAAAACCTAACACCTAATATAAACCATTCCAAGCTCCTATATATATATGTAATGCATTCATACCTTGGGAGTATGGAACCACTATTGATGACGTAGAAACGAGGCACGTAAACTCGGCATTTTGATGAAGCTTTATACACTTGGTCGTTACGTCTTCAACAAAACATGTCATAGGCTTGGAGGATGATCAATATACTCTATCCTATGACTCAAACGTTTTTGTTCGGAATTGAGCCAAAACAACAAAGGTGTGACACCCCGACTAATTAAATATCGGGTAGCTACTCTTTTACTCAAATTAATACAAAATGCCATGTTGGTTCAGTTCATAGCATCACTTTCGAAAACATTTTTAAACATTACTAGCCAACTAATATTAAAAAAGTGAGTTGTCAATTTTAATTAAATCCGATTAACATGCAATAAGTAGATTATAAAATTCTAACATAACCACCACAACATAGTCACAATAGAATAACCATAAAATAATAATGAAACTGGAGGAATACTCCTCACAACAATCCGAGTACTGAAATAAACAATTACCAAATCCACATCACTAAATTAATTACAACCCAAAAATCTGAAATAACTGAATAGATAAAGTATCTCTAAAAGGAAATAGGGTGACATGCCCAACAGATGAGAAAATCTGATAATATAGAGTCAAGATCGAAAATGGAGGCGTCTACCGTCAAGGTCCTGTAACTTCCACAGCAGCTACAGTACGTCACCTGAATGGAACTCCTATGCTTGGTGTCCTTGTGGCTGGGCACCTAAAAGGTTTTATAAAAATAGATTTGAAAGCAAACGGGTCAGAGCCCGATTGTGAAAACAGTTTAAAAATAGCAAGTGTTTAATATCATTAAACAGTGAATATAAAATACATGATAGTGTGTGCACTCACATGAGTTCCTCACCTCTCAACTAATTGTGCACTCCTATCGTACCCGTACCCATTCTAGTTATTTCCAAACTTAAATAGTCTAATATAAAATCTAACATTTCTATACGTTTCACAATTTAATTCCGGCATCTTCATTTAAACAGAGTGTCTTACATTTCTTCTTGGTTTCCCATATTAGTAATACTACCTACTAGAGGGTTTCCATTTTTATCTTTACGAAAACGTTACTATTACTTATACTCACATTTATACATAACAATGCATTTCAATTTACAGTATATTATTCTCATCATAAATATACAATACTATCACCCCGAGGCTAAGTTGCGGTGCTCACATACTCTGCTATCAAATCCCGGAACATCACGTACATTAGGACCACGCATTCCGAATCTCTCAGGAATCGTTCTCAATGACAACAATCACACATAATGGAGGCAAACATAGTTCACATCACATGGGTCACACACATACCAACGCTCCTATGATCAACAGACTTATTAACTTCTCAATAAGTCCTTCTCTGACCTATGTCCTCTAGGTACCAATCTAAATCCCCTCCCCCCCCCCCCCCCCCGTAGGCACACAAAGATTAGATGGCCCGGATCGAACGCCGACCTCCCATGATAGCAAGTATGGTAGGTATGTTATACACAGATAACTACATATACTAAGCATTCGCACATCTTAGATACCTCAATATATTAATAGAGGCATACTTCTCGTTCTTGTATCATAATTAATATCGTACACTTATAAGTCCCCGGTTTATATACATTAAAGTTGTCAACTTTTCTCACGTCGTAATTAGGCACTCGTTTCCTAATTCATAAGAGTCATTCGATTTACTACAAGGTTCTAAGTTTTACTCCTCAACATACTCCAATCTCCCAAATATCCTCACTAGACAATAAGGGAAGGTTATTACTCCATTACATAAGTCTACGGGATATTTGAAATAAAATCAGGCCAAAAAGGCCATTCTGTCAACTCGTTAGAAGTCTCGTTCGAACGAGGTCGTTCGAACGAGCGTCGTTTGAACAAAAGGCTTCGAATGAACTACCAACTCGTTAGAACGGGTATTGTCATCTCGTTGGAAGCTCGTTCGAACGAGGTCGTTCGAACGACCTGGGCAGGTCTTCTAACGAGATGGCAGACTGCGCCCAGAATTTTCCAAATTCGATTTTTCTTCTTTCTCCTCTTCTCTAAATCCACCCTAAGACTATCCAAATACGTTTTTAATGTATGTAAACTATTTTTAGTCACCCTAGATCATTCCTTAACATGCTTTTGGGTCAAATCTTACAATTTAACATGCCAAAATCATAAATCCCCAATTCTTATTCCAAACCCTATGAACTTGAACCCTGAATTTTAATTTCATCAAAAGACTCCTCATTAATCCGATTTCAAGTCATCAAAAGTTATGTTTTGTATATTAAATTCGTCCATAATCATTCTACATGCAAATTCCTACCCAAAATCACAAATTTTCACAATAATCCCATTGGGTATTCTTCATCAAAATTTCCAAGACATAAACAGTTTTCTACATTATACATGGAGGAAATATTCAATGCAAATAATGACATCAAAACAATTGCCTTAGATTTGTTTCTTCTGAGTTGATGTTGGTGAATGAAGGTTGATTTCTCCCCTTTCTCTACAGAATTCTCTCAAGGATGGTGATGGTGGTTGGAGGTTTCTTTTGAAACTTCTTCAAACTCTCCCTTTAACTCCCGTAGACCTCTAACTCACCTAATGTTGATAATGGACTTAGTGGGTTCAATAGTAATATATTATTTAACCCTAAAATTCGTGGGTTTTAATTCCCATATTTTAAAATTACTAAAATGCCCTTCTAGGTTGCCGGTTTGGCCTAAAAGTTCCCCGGGACCCAAACTAAACCCCCGGCTAGTGTTTTCTGACTATTTCGACCCTTCCGGACACGTTGGTGCACTCAAAATGACCATTCGGTTGATAAAAATATAATTCACTTTTTAATTTAAATAATTTTATTCCTGACGCGACTGACACGCGCGTCCCCAGCTGAAATCTGCAGCCTCTACATCGGGAGCCTTAGTTCCTGTCAATGATGAAGGTTTTTCTTTCTTGGAGGTTGAAAATGCCAATCTGAGAGACAAATTGGAAACCTTGAAGAGAACTGGTCCTTCTACCTCTGCTCGCGGACGAGCAAGAGCTTCTCGGGGACGAGCAAGGGCTGCTCGAGTTACTATTAAAGAAGCTAGAACGCAGGTAGCCTTGGAGAATCAAGCATTAACTGAGATGTCCAAAAAGATTCTGAATCTAGACGAGCAGCTCTCTGCAGAAAAGTCTGCCTTGGAGAGTAAAGAACTTTTAACGAAGAACCTCCACGAGCAACTGGAGAGGTTAACCTATCAATTCCACAAGCAGCCCAGAGAGTTCTGGATAGCTGGTTATAATGGAGCCCTCTACCATCTAGATGATTGGATCCAAAATGCAAATAATTTGGGTTACAAGCAAGGATGGTTGAATGCCTTGGGTGTGCTGCAGTTGGAACAAGGTCAATATTTGTGGGATTACTATGACCCTGGGTTGCTCGAGTTGCCGGTGCCACCTTTCAAACTGGATATGAGCTGGATTCCTGCTCGGGCCATTCCTCAATGTCTGATTTCAAAGTATCTCGGTGACTACAGTCTTCATTCCGATTTTGAGATATCTCGCCCTGAACACCTACTTGATCGTCCCTCAGTAATGAATGTCAGGATGCTTAAAGATATAAATTTCATCAATTCCCCCTATGCCTTAGACAATCCTCCCGCTGGTGAAGAACTGTTTCAAAGGCAGAGGGGAAGAAACCAATAGAATAGGATTCTTGATGTAACAATTTTTATGTATTTCATTCTCAATGTATTTTGTTTTGGATTTAATGAAAAACTTCTAGTTTTATTTGCAATCTTAATTGTCATTGTCTTTGGAAATATTTTGTAAGACATTTTCTAATGAATGTGCATGTATATATGTTGAAAAGATAAAGATATTTTGTGTTATTTTAAATTGTCGATCAACTAGAGTTGGTGAAAAATTTTTGTCGACTATCTGAATTTATCTGACAACCAAGCAGAGTTGGTGATATTTTATTCCCGACCAACTTTAGTTGGTGGATTTTCTTCCAATTTTAAGCCCTGAAATGACTTTCATTTGTTTAACCAATTGTTTCCGACCAACCGAAGTTGGTAGTTTTTGTTCCCGACCAACCTTAGCTGTTAGATTTTCTTCCCAACCAACCATAATTGGTATTTCTGGAAAAAAATTTATTCCCGACCAACTATAGTTAGTGTATTTTCTTCCCAACCAACCGTAGTTGGTATTTCTGGGAAATTTTTTATTCCCGACCAACTATAGTTGGTGGATTTTCTTCCCAACCAACCGTAGTTGGTATTTTTGGGAATTGTTTTATTCCCGACCAACTTTAATTGGTGGATTTTCATCCCAACCAACCGTATTTGGTATTTCTGGGAAATTTTTTATTCCCAACCAACTTTAGTTGGTGGATTTTCTTCCCAACCAACCGTAGTTGGTATTTCTGGGAAATTTTTTATTCCCGACTGACCATAGTTGGTGGATTTTCTTCCTAACCAACCGTAGTTAGTATTTCTGGGCTTGATGTGTAGTGTGTAGCACTAATACTCCGAAAAAAATTTCAGTAAAAGGAGAGAATTGGGTGAAATATACCAAAATTTATTCATATCGAAGAAAACTGCATTACATAGAGATTAAATTACTGATAATATTTGCGCAGATGCTCTGCGTTTCATGCATTCTTAAACTCCTCTCCTTCTAAGGTTTCGATTCTATACGTCCCTAGTCGAACAACCTCTGTTACTCTGTAGGTCCCATGCTAGTTAGATTCCAGTTTTTTGTGCTTTTGAATTACTTTCTTTAGCACATAGTCTCCTTCTTTTAGGTCGCATTTCTTTACTCTCTTGTTATAGAACAGAGCTGTCCGTTGCTGGTATGCAGCGTTTCTGATTGCTGCTTCTTCTCTAACTTCCTCGAGCATATCCAAATCTAATCTTCTCATCAAGTCACTGATAGGAGAGTTGAAATTCAGCACTCTGTGTGTGGGGAGACCCAGCTCGGTAGGTATAACAGCTTCACTTCCAAATGCTAGCATATATGGGGATTCTCCTGTGGCTGCTCATGGAGTAGTACGATAAGCCCATAGTGCGGAATGTAGCTCGTTGATCCAATTTGCCTTTGCATCATTTAATCTTTTCTTCAAGCCATTCAGCAGCGTTCTATTTATCACTTCAGTTTGTCCATTACTTTGAGGGTGGCCTGGTGCAGAGTGGGTTTTCAATATGTTCAACTGATGATAATACACAGCAAACTCCTCGCTATCGAATTGGGTTCCATGGTCTGTAATGAATTCGTGAGGAAGACCATATCTACAAATGATGTTCTTCCATATAAATTGATACACTTTATCATATGTCATATCGATAAGGGGCTCAGCTTCCACCCACTTAGTAAAGTAATCCACTGCGACGACGAGATATTTAAACCTTCCTCTGGTCGTTGGAAGTGGCCCGACTAAGTCAATTCCCCACATTGCAAATGGCCAAGGGGAAGTAATGGGTGTCAGCAATACTTGGGGAGTTCTTAAGATAGTGGAGAAGCGTTGACATTTGTCACATTTTTTTGGCATAAGCTATGCAATCATCCCTCATTATCGGCCAATAGTATCCCTGCGTCATTATCCTTTGCAGAAGTGTCCGATCTGCTACATGGGCTCCACAAGACCCTTCATGGACTTCTTCGATCAAGTCTTTCACCTCAGTGGGATGTACACATCTCTGTAAGCCAGCTATAATTCCTCGTCTATATAGAACACCATTGGTCAATACATAACGAGCAACTTTAAACTTTAGTTTCTTGGTTGTGAGTTTATCAGTTGGCAAATACCCTTCTTCAATATATGCCCTGATAGGATCCATCCAAGATGGTCCTAAATCAAGGGTAATAAAGTTCATTATCAGATCTTCATCTATGCTTTGACTAGCCAAGACGTCTATTGGAATTGTTCTTCGTAGCTCGGTGTGTGTGTCTGAAGCTAATCGAGCTAAGGCATCTGCTCTGGCATTCTCCAATCTTGGTATTTTAATTATCTGCACTGCCATCAGACTTGATAAAATCTCCATAGATTTTGCATGATACTTGATCATTAATTCTCCTTTGGCTGCATATACTCCCAGCATTTGATTTACGATCAATTGCGAGTCACTGAATACAATAACTTGCTCTGCCCCCATGGTTTTTGCCAAATTAAGACCTGCAATCATAGCTTCATATTCAGCCTCATTATTAGAAGCCTTGAATTGGAAGTACAGAGCATACTCCACATCGACCTCATCCGGGTTGTTCAAAACAATCCCTGCCCCACAGCCTGTAGTGCAAGATGATCCATCCACATATAGATTCCATATAAGTACCTCGTCTTTAAATTTTTGATCGGACAGAGTTCCTCGGTGGAATATTTACTGCTTCCTTTTATCTTCCTCTAGCACTTCTTGTTTCTCGTCGACCATCTTCTCGTGCTCGCCGACCAACTTCTCTTGCTCGTTGACCAACATAAGTTGATCGGGGTTTAAATTCGATGATCCTGTAACATCCACAGGTTGGTCGGTATTCATTTTTTGCTCCTCGTGTGTGTCAGGATAGGTGAACTCTGCTATAAAATCTGCTACTGCTTGCCCTTTTAGTGACAATCTAGGCTCATAAACTATGTCATATTCACCAAGCTCTGTTGCCCAGTACATCAATCTCCCTGATTTTTCTGGTTTATGAAGAGCTTGCCTCAATGGTATATCAGTATACACAACTATGGTATGAGCTTGGAAATATGGCCTCATTCTCCTACTCGCCTCGATCAATGCTAGTGCCAATTTTTCCAGTCTTAGATATCTGATATGTGCTCCTCGAAAGGCTTTGCTAGTGTAATAGATTGGTTTTTGCACTCCATCCTCCATTCTTATCAATGTCGATCTAACTGCATTCTCCGACACTGCCAAATACAAGTACAATATTTCCCCCATCACTGGCCTGGATAACAGTGGAGGTGCTCCCAGATATTTCTTTAATTCTTAAAAAGCCTTCTCGCATTCGTCATTCCATTCAAACGTTTTTCGGAGTGTTTTGAAGAATGGGAGGCATCTATCTGTTGCTCGTGATACAAATCTATCAAGTGTTGTAACTCGCCCAGTGAGACTTTGTACTTCCTTCTTCGTCGTTGGAGATCGTAGTCCCAATAGAGCCTTGATCTTCTCTGGGGTTGCTTTGATTCCTCGTTGGTTGATAATATACTCGATGAACATGCCTTCTCGTACTCCGAATATGGACTTGGTGGGATTCAGCTTCATTTGATATTTATCTAGTTGATCAAAGGTCTGGCCTAAGTCAATTAGATGGTCAGCAGCTCTCTTTCTCTTCGTCAGTATATCATCAACATAAACTTCCATATTGCAACTGATTTGTTCTGCAAATACCTTGTTCATCAGCCGTTGATATGTTGCACCTGCATTTTTCAAACCAAAAGGCATAACATTATAACAATAAGTTCCCCTAGGGGTAATGAAAGAGGTACTCTCCCTGTCTTCAGGTTTCATTTTAATTTACTTGTAACCAGAATAAGCATCCATGAAGCTCAACAACTCGTGTCCCGAGGTAGCATCCACTAATTGATCAATTCGGGGTAAAGGAAAATGATCCTTTGGGAATGCCTTGTTAAGGTCGGTAAAGTCTACACACATCCTCCACTTGTTGTTTTTCTTCTTCACCAGTACTACATTTGCCAACCAGTCGGGATATTTTACATTGTCAATAAAGAAAGATTTTTGGAGTTTCTCGACCTCATCTTGTATGGCTTGGTTATTCTCGGGGCTGAACACTCTTCGTCTCTGCTTCACTGGCTTGATCACCTTATTCACATTGAGCTCGTGACATAAGAAATTTGGATCTATTCCTGGCATATCCTCATGACTCTAAGCAAAAGTTTGTTTTCTGCTTTTTAGGAAAACAATCAATTCCTGTTTTAGTGAGGCATCTAACGACGAACCTATTTGAGTTGTTCGTTCCGGGTGCTCATCGTCCAAAATGATATTTTCAGTACCTTCCACCACCTGACCTTTCACGAGCTGCGATTCGACTCTAGGATCCAATGTTTCAATCTCTGCACCTTCATCCACTTGGTAGGTCGTAGTCTTTTTCCTAGATTCCTCCAGTTTTTCTTGCTCGGCAGATGAGTAATAACATTCCCGAGCAACTTTTTGGTCACCCTTTACAATTCCTACTCCAAAATTGGTTGGAAACTTCAGACATTTATGTACAGTAGATGGTACTGCTTCGAACTTCTTCAAACCTACCATTCCCATGATGATATTGTAAGCTGACTGGACATTCTTATCCATCACAAAGAAATGCACTCTTTATGTTCGACAAGAAGCCATGTACCGATGAACATATCCAACTTGATTGTCCCAAGTGGAAAGACTTTCTCGCCAGCAAAACTGAGGAGGGGCATGTGATAAGGTTCCAACTGAGACAACTTTAGATTTAAACTATCGAAGCATGAGTAGAACATTATATCCGTCCATCTACCATTATCCACTAGTACTATTGAGATTATTACTTCCTTCATCCTCATTTTGATCACCAGTGGATCATCATGAGGCTATAGTACACCTGCGAGGTCGTTTTTGGAGAAACCAATGACCAGTTTTTCTTTGTTCACCTTCCTCGGGCGATCATCCTCAGCTAGATTTATTCGCTGAATGTATGAACAAGCTTGAGCTTCATTGAGGTAAGCTTTCCTTTCCGTAGTAAGGTCCCCACCTCCTGCATCTCCACTTGTAATAACGTTATAATCAAATAATCCAAAATGAATTAAAAATACCTCACGTTCTGGCTGTCTTGGTCTCTTGGGGAGATCGGGGTCGTCTTCTGGATCATCTTCATGATCTCTTTTCTTGTTTTCTTCTGCTCGATGAGGAGATCTAGACCTCTGTTTTGCTCGGTTGTTGCTTTTTCTTTCATTTCTTCGATCAACATACTTGGACAGCTTTCCTCGTCTGATGAGTGCTTCGATTTCGTTCTGGAGGGCTATGCAATTTTTGGTCGTGTGACCATGGTCTTTATGGAACTCGCAATATTTGGCCTTATTCCTCTTGTCAGGATCTGACTTTATTTTCTCAGGCCAGTTTAGTTCCTCGCTGTTCTTGATCTCTTTCATGACATGGTTTATGTCTACTTTCAAAGGAGAATAATTTTCAAATTTCTTCAATATTTCCCATGATGGCTTTGCTTTTGACTACTTGTCACCACCATTGTTCTTATGTTATTTCTTTTTAGCCTTATCAACCTCCACCTTGGTCTCTTTGGTGTCCATGTTCTTCTTTGCAGCCATAGCCTCCTCGGCATTTATGATCTTGGCCGCTTTTGCCATTAGTTCTGACATGGTTCTGGGTGGATCTTTGGCCAAATTATAGTACAATTTATTGGGAAACAGTCCACTCATCAAAGCAGTAATTATTATCTTTTCCTCGTAATCAATAACTTCGAGCTTCTCGTTATTGAAACGAGTTATGTAATCCCTGGTGCTCTCACCTATTTTTTGTCTAACACTTAACAAATGTGCCACTCGTTTACTGGTTTTGCTCCAAAATAGAAATTTCCAATGAAAAGCTCGGTCAATTGAAAGAAAGTTGATATCTTCCCCCGAGGAAGATTATTGTACCATATTTGTGCAGATCCGATAAGAGTTCCCGAAAATGCCCTGCATCTCATCTCGTCTGGCATGGCATAGATGTCGACAGCAGCTTGGTATTGTTCCATATGAAGGGCAGGGTCAATTTTTCCATCATATTTAGGGGTCACAACAGGTGCTTTGAACTTCGATGGTGTGGGAAAATCCACAATTGCCTGTATAAAAGGCATCCCTTGGACAAAAGTTCTTTGTAGAGGATTCTTGGACTTAACCATTTCTCCTAGTCTATCCTCCAACCTTTGAATAGAGCCTTTCCATACATCTTTTCCCTCCTCGGGCCTATTGGTTCGAGCAATTGATCGTGTTGAAGTCGCTTCCTGGGATCTATCTTCTCGAGCAACTGGTTGTGATTAGGCAGAACCCTCTCTTAGATCAGATGGTCGTCGAAAGTTTATCGACACAGCCTTAGGAGGACTTTTATTCTTCCTAGGGCCCAATCGATCAAAAGGAGAGATCCTACTTAATCTCTCCAATGCACTAGTCCTTTCTGGAGAGAGAGTGATGTGTTGTTCAGTATCTGTGGCTCGTACTGACGAAGTTCGACCCGGTTGATAAGAAAAATCATCAAATTTCTCAGTGCGGTATAAATCGCTTTGTCTAATACGCGAAGAAACTAAACGGGTATTTCTTTGAACACTTCGTTGTCCTGAATGGCTCGGCGCTCCACCTTGGATAGTTTGCATGAGTTGTCGCATAGTCTCTTGCATAGCCGTCTGGCCTTGAGCCAAATTGGCCATTATTCCATCCAGATCTTAGACATTTGGAGGAGCGGATGGATTCGGGAGGTTTCCAGCATTTTGATTACTGGATTCAGTATTATCAGCCATTGGTGATAAATTGTTTTGGTGAAAAACGAGAATTTTAGTCGTTTCCCACAGACGGCGCCAATCTGTTGATGTAAAAAAATAGATTATCTCTAATTACTTAATCACGGATAAAAAAATAAATAAGAAAAGATATTTTTAAAGTGGTTCAGCCTTGAATGAATGGCCTACGTCCACTGTTTGTGTCATTATTGACTGTTTGGGAATTCTCGATTACAGGTTTTACCAAGAAATTCCAAGTCCCCTTACAATGAGGATGATACAATGTATTTATAGCCCTCAAGCTGTAAATGTGAAAGGGTAATACATAGTTGTCCAATAGGCGTACACATCTGTACGATAATAATGATCATTTAATGCGCATTCAATACTCTTAATTATTCAGCTATAAATTCTCCGAACAAGGTGCAGCTCGGACCGCCTGAGCAGCTCGGACCGCCTAAGTAGCTCGGTATATATGAGTTGCTCGGTATAATAAAGTTCCCCAGAGAGCACCTGTTTCTAGGAGTGTCTGAGTTGGTCGGGGAGGTTGAGTTCCTCGAAGTCAAGGTGTTGTTCAGAAATGTTTGTAAGTGCTATGTAGATTGACACGAGTCTCCACTTAACTGATCCACGTCAGCAGACTAAATTTGGTATCAACATAGAGTTTATTAAGATATTTGTTTCCGACCAACCGGAGTTGGTGAACTTTTATTCCTCGGCCAACCGTAGTTTGGGGATTTTATATATCGACCAACCATAGTTGGTAGACCGACCAACCGTAGTTGGTGGGATTTTATTTATCGACCAATCGTAGTTGGTAGACCGACCAATCGTAGTTGGTGGTATTTTATTTATCGACCAACCGTAGTTGGTAGACCGACCAATCGTAGTTGGTAGGGTTTTATTTATCGACCAACCGTAGTTGGTAGACCGACCAACCGTAGTTGGTAGGATTTTATTTATCGACCAATCGTAGTTGGTAGACCGACCAACCGTAGTAGGTAGGATTTTATTTATCGACCAACCGTAGTTGGTAGATCGACCAACCGTAGTTGGTAGGGTTTTATTTATCGACCAACCGTAGTTGGTAGACCGACCAACCGTAGTTCGTAGGATTTTATTTATCGACCAATCATAGTTGGTAGACCGATCAACCGTAGTTGGTAGGGTTTTATTTTGAACTTGATGCATAGTGTGTAGCACTAATACTTCAAAAAAAAATTAACAAAAGGAGAGAATTGGGTAAAACATCCAAAGCTTTATTCATATTGAAGAAAACTGCATTACATAAGGATTGAACTACTGATAATATTTGCGTAGATGCTCTGCGTTCCATGCATTCTTAAACTCCTCTCCTTCTAAGGTTTCAATCCTATATGTCCCTGGTCGAACAATTTCTGTCACTCTGTAGGGTCCATGCCAGTTAGCTTCCAATTTATTGTGCTTTTGAATTACTTTCTTTAGCACGTAGTCTCCTTCCTTCAAATCACACTCTTTTACCCTCTTGTTGTAGAATAGAGTTGTTCGTTGTTGGTATGCAGCATTCCTGATTGTTGCTTCTTCTCTAACTTCCTCGAGCATATCCAAGTCTAATCTTCTTATCAAGTCACTGATAGGAGAATCAAAATTCATCACTATATGTGTGGGGAGGCCCAGCTCGGCAGGTATAACCGCTTCACTTCCAAATGCCAGCATGTATGGAGATTCTCCTGTTGCTGCTCGTGGTGTAGTACGATAAGCCCACAGTACAGAATGTAGCTCGTTGATCCAATTTTCCTTCGTATCATCCAGTCTTTTCTTCAAACCATTCAGCAGCGTTCTGTTCGTCACCTCAGTTTGTCCATTGCTCTAGGGATGGCCTGGTGCCGAGTGGATTTTCAATATGTTTGTCTGATGACAATATGCAGCGAACTCCTCGTTATCAAATTGAGTTCCATGGTCTGTGATGAATGCATGAGGAAGACCATATCTGCAAATGATATTCTTCCAAATAAATTGATACACCTTTTCATAAGTCATATCAATAAGAGGTTCAGCTTCCACCCATTTAGTAAAATAATCCACTACGACGACGAGGTATTTAAACCTTCCTCTTGTCGTCGGTAGTGGCCCGACCAAGTCCATTCCCCACATGGCAAATGGCTAAGGGGATGTTATGTGTGTTAGCAATGCCTGAGGAGTTCTTCGAAAGTACGAGAAGCGCTGACATTTGTCACATTTCTTGGCATACGCTATACAATCAGCCCTCACCGTCGACCAATAATATCCCTGCGTCATTATTCTTTACAAAAGCGTCTGGCCTGCTACATGAGCTCCACAGGACCCTTCATGGACCTCTTCAACCAAATCTTTCACCTCGGAAGGGTGCACACATCTTTGCAGACCTGCTATAATTCCTCGTCTATATAGAATACCATTAGTCAATACATAACGAGCAGTTTTAAACTTTAGTTTCTTGGCTGCGAGTTTGTCGGTTGGTAATTTCCCTTCCTCAATATATGCCCTGATGGGATCCATCCAAGACGGTCCTAAATCAAGGGTAATAAAGTTCATCATTAAATCTTTGTCTATGCTTCGACTAGCCAAGACTTCTATTGGGATTGTTCTTCGTAGCTCGGTGCGTGTGGCTGAAGCTAACCGAGCTAAGGCATCCACTCTTGCATTCTCCAACCTTGGTATTCTAATTATCTGTACTGTGATCAGGCTTGATAAAACCTCCATTGCTTTTGCATGATACCTGATCATTAATTCTCCTTTGGCTGCATATACTCCCAGCATTTGATTTAAGATCAATTGCGAGTCACTGAATACGATAACCTGCTCCGCCCCCATGGTTTTTTCCAAGCCAAGTCCTGCAATCATAGCTTCATATTCAGCCTCGTTATTAGAAGACTTGAATTGGAAGCGCAAAGCATACTCCACATCGACCTCATCCGGGCTGTTCAAAACAATCCCTGCCCCACAGCCTGTAATGCAATATGAACCATCCATATATAGATTCCATATAGGTACCTCATCCTCAAATTTTTTATCGGATAAAGTTCCTCGATGGAATATTTGTTGCTTCCTTTTATCCTCCTCTAGTACTTCTTGCTGCTCGTCGACCATCTCCCCCTGATCGTCAACTGACTTAAATTGATCGGGGTTTAAATTTGATGATCCTGTAACATCCACAGGTTGGTCGGTATTCAGCTTTTGCTCCTCGGAGGTGTCAGGATAAGTGAATTCTGCGATAAAATATGCTACTGCTTACCCTTTAAGTGATGACCTAGGCTCATAAATTATATCATATTCACCAAGTTCTACTGCCCAGTACATCAATCTCCCTGATTTTTCATGTTTATGAAGAGCTTGCCTCAGTGGCATATCGGTATACACTACTATGGTATGAGCTTGGAAGTACGGCCTCATTCTTCTACTTGCTTCGATCAATGCTAGTGCCAACTTTTCTAGTCTTGGATATCTGATCTCTGCTCCTCGAAAGGCCTTGCTAGTGTAATAAATTGGCTTTTGAACTCCATCCTCCATTCTTATCAATGTCGAGCTAACTGCATTCTTCGAAACTTCCAGATACAAGTACAATCTTTCTCCCATCACTGCCCTGGACAACAGTGGGGGTGCTCCCAAGTATTTCTTTAACTCTTGAAAGGCCCTCTCGCATTCATCATTCCATTCAAACATTTTTCGGAGTGTTTTGAAGAATGGGAGGCATCTATCAGTTGCTCGTGATACAAATCTATTAAGTGCTGCAACTCGCCCTGTGAGACTTTGCACTTCCTTCTTCGTCGTTGGAGATCGTAGTCCTAATAGAGCCTTGATCTTTTTTGGATTTGCTTTAATACCTCGTTGGTTTACAATATACCCGAAGAACATGCCTTCTCGTACTCCGAATATGCACTTGGTAGGGTTCAACTTCTTTTGATACTTATCTAATTGATCAAAGGTTTGACCTAGATCAATTAGATGGTCAGCAGCTTTCTTGCTCTTCATCAGAATATCATCAATATAAACCTCCATATTGTGACTGATTTACTTTGCAAACACCTTGTTCATCAGCTGTTGATATGTTGCACCTGCATTTTTCAAACCAAAAGGCATAACATTATAACAGTAAGTTCCCCTAGGGGTAATAAAAGAGGTACTTTCCCTGTCTTCAGGTTTCATTTTAATCTGGTTGTAACCAGAATAAGCATCCATGAAGCTCAATAGCTCGTGTCCTGAGGTAGCGTCCACTAATTGATCAATTCAGGGCAAAGGAAAATGATCCTTTGGTCATGCCTTGTTGAGGTCGGTGAAGTCTACACACATCCTCCACTTGTTGTTCTTCTTCTTCACCATCACCACATTAGCTAACCAATCTGGATATTTGACATCTTCAATAAAGCAAGCTTTTTGGAGCTTCTTGACCTCCTCTTGTATAGATTGGTTTTTCTCGGGGCTGAACACTCTTCTTCGCTGCTTCATGGGTTTGATTTCCTTGTTCACATTAAGTTCGTGACACAAGAAATTTGGGTCTATTCCTGGCATATCTTCGTGGCTCCATGCGAAAGTTTGTTTTCTGCTTTTTAGGAAGGCTATCAATTCCTGTTTTAGTGGGGTGTCCAACGATGAACCGATTTGAGTTGTTCATTTTGGGTGTTCGTCGTCCAGAATGACATTTTCAGTAGCTTCCACCACCTGACCTTTTACGAACTGTGACTCGTCTCTAGGATCTATCGTTTCAATTTCTGCACCTACATCCACTTGATAGGTGGTAGTCTTTTCCTTAGATTCTTCCAGTTCTTCTTGCTCGGCAAATGAATAGTAGCATTCCCGAGCTACTTTTTGGTCACCCTTCATAATTCTTACTCCAAAGTTGGTTGGAAATTTTAAGCATTGATATACAGTAGATGGTACTGCTTCGAACTTCTTCAATCCTACCCTTCCCATAATGATATTGTAAACTGATTGAACATTCTTATCCATCACAAAAAAGCGCACTCTTTCTGTTCGATAAGCAGGCCATGTACCGATGAACATATCTAACTTAATCATCCCAAGTGAAAAAACTTTCTCGCCAGTAAAACCGAGGAGGGGCCGATGATATGGTTCCAACTGGGATAGCTTTAGGTTCAAACTATCAAAACATGGGTAGAACATAATATCTACCGGTCTGCCCTTATCCACTAATACTCGCAAAATCACTACTTCCTTCATCCTCATTTTGATCACCAATGGGTCATCATGAGGGTATAGCACACCTACGAGGTTATTCTTAGAGAAACCGATGACCAGTTTATCTTTGTTTACCTTCCTCGGTCGATCATCCTTAGCTAGATTTATCCTCTGAATATATGAACAAGCTTGAGCCTCATTGAGGTAACCTTTCCTTTCGGGAGTAAGGTCTCCACCTCCTGCATCTCCCCCAGTAATAACATTGCAATCAAATGATCCAAAACGAATAGAAAATACCTCACATTCTGCCTATTTTGGTCTTTTTGGGGAGATCAGGGTCGTCTTGATCTTCATCCAGGTCTTCTTCATGATTTCTCTTCTTATCTTCTTTTGTTCGTCGAGGAGATCTAGACCTCTGCCTTGCTCGGTCATTGCTTTTTCCACCATTTCAGCGATCCACATACTTATTTAATTTTCCTCGCCTGATGAGCTCTTCAATTTCATTCTGGAGAGCTATACAGTTTTTGGTCATATGACCATGATCCTTATGGAACTCGTAGTATTTGGATTTATCCCTTTTGTCAGGATCTGTCTTCATTTTTTCAGGCCAGTTTAACTCCTCGTTGTTCTTGATCTCTTCCAAAATGTGGTTTATATCTACCTTCAAAGGAGTATAGTTTGCAAATTTCTTCAACTGTTCCAATGCTTGCTTTGCTTTTGACTGCTTGTTACCACCATTATTCTTCTGATCCTCCTTCTCAATCTTTTCGACCTCAACTTTGGTCTCCTTAGTGTCCATGCTCTTCTTTGCAGCCATAGCTTCCTCGGCATTCATGATTTTGGCTACTTTTGCCATTAATTCTGACATGGTCCTAGGTGGATCTTTGGCCAAAGTATAGTACAATTTATTTGGTAACCATCCACTCATCAGAGTAGTGATTGTTGTCTTTTCCTCGTAATCAATAACTTCGAGCTTCTCGTTATTGAAACGAGTAATATAATCCCTGGTGCTCTCACCTACTTTTTGTCTAACGCTTAGCAAGTGTGCTACTCGCTTAACTGGTTTTTCTCCAAAATAGAAGTTTCCAATAAAGAGCTCGTCCAGTTAAAAGAAAGTTGCAATCTTCCCCCGAGGAAGATTGTTGTACCATATTTGAGCAGATCCAATGAGAGTTCATGAAAATGCCCTACATCGCATCTCGTCTGGAACAGCATAGATATCAGCAACTGCCTGATATTGTTCTATATGTAGAACAGGATCAGTTTTTCCATCATATTTTGGTGTTACCACTGGGGATTTGAACTTTGATGGTGTGGGAAAATCCACAATTGCTTGGATAAAAGGTGTACCTTAGACAAAAGTTCTTTATAGAGGATTTTTGGCCTTAGCCATTTCCCCTAATCTATCCTCCAACCTCTAAATAGAGCCTTTCCATGCGTCATTTTCATCCTCATGCCTGTTGGTCCGAGCAACTGATCGTGTTGAATTTACCTCTTGGGATTTTTCACGACGAGCAACGGGATTGGGCAGTTACTTCTTTTAAATCAGAGAATCATTGAGAGTTCCTCGACACCATCCTGGGGAGACGTTTATTCCTCCTAGGACCCAAACGATCAAAGGGAGAGACTCTACTCAATCTTTCAAGAGCACTGGTCCTTTCTGGAGATAGAGTGGCGTTTTGCTCAGTATCTATGGCTCGTACTGATGAAGTTCGTCCAGGTTGATAAGAAAAATCATTGGATCTATCAGTGCGATATGAATCGGCATGTCTAGATCGAGATTCCTCTGGGAGTAATGTTAGTCTAGTTCGCGAGGAAGGCAATTGGGTATTTCTCTGAATGCTTCGTTGTCCTGAGTGGGCAGGTGCTCCACCCTGGATAGTTTGCATGAGTTGTCGCATGGTTTCTTGCATGCCGGTCTGGCCCTGAGCTAAATTAGCCATTATTCCAGCCAGATCTTGGACACTTGGAGGAGTGGATGGATTTGGGGGGTTTCCAGCATTTCGATTACTGGATTCAGGATTATCAGCCATTGAAGATGAATTGTTTTGGTGAAAAACGATAGTTTCAGTCGTTTTCCACAGACGGCGCCAATCTGTTGATGTAAAAAATTAGATTATCTCTAATTATTTAATCACAAATAAAAAATAAATAGGACAAGATATTTTTAAAGTGGTTCAGCCTTGAAAGAATGGCCTACGTCCACTGTTTGTGTTATTGCTGACTGTTTGCAGAATTCTCGATAATGGGTTTACCAAGAAATTTCGAGTCCCGTGCTAATGAGAAAGTTACAATGTATTTATAGCCTTGAGGTTGTACATGCGAGAGAATATTACACAGTTGTCCAATAGGCGTGTACATCTGTATGATAATAATCAACATTTAATGCGCATTTAATCCTCTTAATTATCCGGTTATAAATGCTTTGTACGAGGTGCAGCTCGGACCGCCTAAGTAGCTCAGCATACATGAGTTGCTCGGTACAGTAAAGTTCCTCGGAGAACACTTGTTGCTCGGAGCGCCTGGGTTGGTCGGGGAGGTTGAGTTCCTCGGAGTCAAGATGTTGTCAAAAATGCTTACGGGCGCCATGTAGATTGACACGTGTCTCCACATAATCGATCCACGTCAGCATACTAAATTTGGTATCAACAAATATTATAAGGTAAATTGAAAGCGATGGGAACATGAGAACTTACCTTTAAACTTATTGACTCTCTCAATTAGTTCTTCAATGGTAATTCTTTGTTTGCTCTTTAGGCTCATACAAAAATAATCTAAACCTTCGGATGAAGTGTGGTTATTAGTATAATTGATGAGATGTATGAGAGATGAACATTACCACCAGCAAATGGATTTAATACCACAAAGTACATGCATGATTCTTATAAAATTACATACCGGAATCGGAAGCAAACAAAAAAACATAAGCTAACATTTAGTAAAAAATGTAAACATACAGTTACAAAAGGTCTCTGATAAGCCGCAGCCAGTCTCGTACCTAAATGGCAAAAACTCAAAATCGCAACAAAAAAAACATACAGAAATAAGATATAAGATGATTAGAGATTGTTTTGTCAAACTCAAATTAATCTTAAGAGGTTAGATATATAAAAGGGAAAGAGGTTTTAGCTAGAAATTTATACCTGAATTCAATAATATGGCTTGCGATTTTTGAAAGCTCGAAGAGAAAGAGTTGGTAAAAATTTGGCAATTAAGAAGTCAGAGTATTTCAGTTTTATGAGATGTACGTGGGTTTGGATATGGATGTTTGGGTTTTCGACATCTCTTTATATACATAATTTGAATGGCTTTTTACACATCCATACGTACATGAGTAATCAGTTGGAACTTGGAAGTTGAATAATTTTGAACATATTATTGGGGAAAAATTATTAAACGGGTATAATCTAACCTGAATTACCAACGTCCACGTGGCTCTTTGTGGATGTGACAAATGTCGTAATCGTATTTCGCTGTCAATTTTAGTTATATACTATAAGTAGGTGTAAATCCGTGCGATGTGCAGGTAGGTGATTTTTTAATACTAATTTAGTCCAAACTTTTGTATTTTGCATCAAAAAGTCCTTTGCCACATTTTGGAGATGGAGTGCCGCTGGCGCAGACCTCTAAAAATAAGAGAATATTAAGTACTTGAGGAACTAAATGGGTCAAACTAAAAATATATGTCCTCTTTAAAAAATATATATTTATAGTAGGGACTATTCAATAATTGACCCTTAAAAATAAACATGTTTCTTGGAAAAATGACATTACAAATGCAAAGTAGCATACTAATAATTATAAAAAAAAAATCTTATATACATATATAATTTCAATGTGAGTTGTTATTAAAAAAATGTCAATGGACTTTTCATCAAATGACCCAAAAACTTATATTCGATAAGTTAAATTATCAATTTCCCTAATCAAAGTTAAAAAAAAATCTAAATCAAAGGAAAATAAGCACTCAAATTTTGGATTGACCGTCAAGATATCACCAATGAATGGGTGGTTTCTTAAAATGAAAAAATAAATAAATAATGTTTCCAACTTGTGCATAACATTTAGTGAAGTAGATTGATTGTTAAAAAAATTCACAAAAGAATAATAATAAGTATAAAAATCATTTTACATGTAGTAGTAAACAAAACTAATTATGATCAACAAAAGATAATAATTCGGTTTGAGAATTCAACATATTGGGGTTTCATGGATTTAATTTATTAAAGATAGTTTCGTGTTTGTTAAAAATAAGTGTAAATACTAATAAACTACGTCAATAATTTCAAATTTACGAGGCCTCTCATTTTAAAATTCGACAATAAACCCCTTAAAATATCGACCCACCGCAATTAACACAATACCTTTAAAAATATTATTAAACTATTAACCCAAAAATATTAATCGATTGGACATGTTATTTTTTTATTTTTAAGAAAACACCAATTTTTAAAAAAATCCTAAATTTTAAATGATTAAAAAGAAAATAATTTGACTAAACATTGTCTACCACCCATGAGCTTTACCCAACATCCTAATTTCATGAAAACCCATCGCTATGTAACATTGTATACTTCATCAATTACAAAGACGATAGTAACCTGAAAAAGGAAGTTACCTCGAAAAAAAGTTGATAAACAAAAAGTGTTATTATGGTGCCGGTAACTCGTTATATGTGTATATACATACACAAACCCAAACACCCATATCACACCCACACATCCACCGTCATCTATTTGTTCACAATTCTGCATATAACGAAAATAAATTATTTAGAAAAAATGTTAAACATATAAAAAATTCAAAATAAAATGGCAAAATCATAAATCATATTATGGTGTCGCTAACCCGTTGAACTGAACTCGGAATAGAGCTGGCAATTTTTGACACGATAACCCGTTTATGGTAATAACCCGAAATGACCCGAACATGACACGATTAACTTGTATAGATTTAAGAGTGCCCAAAACTTATACTCAACTCAAAATTAACGCGATTCGAAAATGACACGACTAACCCGAATTGCCACCCCTAACTCGGAACTAGAAACTCCATAAAATTGTAAATTTAAAATCATAACAATTAACATAATCCTACATCAATATTACATATAAGAACTAATGGACTTGCATCGAATAGTTCAAACATCATAGACCCACGAATCACAGAAGCATTTTCGACATATATATCGCAGGAAAATGCTGGTAAAACCAAACCCCTCATCGTCTCCGCCAAACCCCTCACCGTCTCGTTATACTCCCTCTTGACCTTCTTCATTATCTTCTTATTCTCACCCTTGTCGACTTCTGATTCGGCCCCACCATTGCTTCCTACTGGTCCACCCAAACAAAATCTATCACACTCACAAGTCCTAACTAATACCCATAAAACGCATTCACCTGAGAATGCAAACTCGTCATGTTACCCATCAATAACGCCTCCTTGACCCCCAATTTATTAGCAAAATTTAATTCATTCTGGTAAATCTTATCAACAACATCACCATAGACTTTCTAAAAGCCCTTGCCGGTGTCTGAGTAACTAGATATGAAGGGAGATATTGAGTTTCAGCATCTCAGTTTCATGTATCCTGCTAAACCCCACGTTCAAATTTTCAGGGATCACTGTTTGTCCATTCCTTTTGGCAAGGTAACTCATATATGGCCAGGTTTTCACAATGTATTATTCTCACACGAACACTTTCTCATCATGGAAGTATGAAATCCTTAAGAACCTGTAATCTTAACAGTGAACAATAATTGTTATAACAATAATTGTCCCACTTCATAATTCTCTTGTATTCCCTATTCCTAACTTGATGATATTCATTACATAGCAATAGTATATCAGTTACATTATAAAACTCGGTTTATGCAGGACTGTCATCCATCCAATAAATGATCTTCTCCTAATATTCCCACTTTTAGAATTACGGGATTAATTAAGAAGAAGAATCATATGCAGTGGAAAATATCACTAGAGAAGTTGAATTGAGAAGAGAACAAGATTGTATATTCCAAAGACATAGAAGACAAGCTATTAGTACATTAGAACGAGATCGGATATGCCAAAGACATAGAAGACAAGTTACGATAATCCAGACTCAAATATTAATTATGAGTGCAACCACAATTCACTAGAAACGTATTTAATTTATCCGAACACAAGTCACAAAGGGATACGTTTAACCAAGGTTCTAAAAAACGCGGGGCGTGATCGAGGCGTGGAGGCCAAGCCTTAAGCCTTAGAAGCCTAGGCGGGCCTTGGCGTAAAAAGGCGTGAAAAGACGTTTAGGTCTTTTTAATATATTTTAATATTTTTTAACCATAACAAGGCTATTAAAATACTAAAATTGTACATATCATAAAAATATGTCTGAATATTTGCAAATAAAAATATTATTTGATTATTTTGGATGAGATAATGATCTGATTTGTAAAAAGATCTTTAAAATGTGATATCGTTTCACTAAAGCATTGTTGTTTTTAGAGAAAAAGTACGCCTTAAGGGTTTTACCAAGCATAAGGCGTCAAAATCTTAAGGCGGGGCGTTTCTCCCAAGCCTCAAGCTTAGGCGGAGCCTAGGCGGGTTTTTTAGAACAGTGCGTTTAACAAATGTATGACGATTGCTGAGGATGTGAAATTTCCATTTGAAATGACACGCAAATAATTCCCTCTGAAATTAAGCTTTGCCTTAACAATTAATATTGATGTCCGACAAAAGGTAATGTTTTTTTCCAAGATTGATCTCTTTAGAATAACGATTAAATTGATAACATTAACTTAGTTTTATTGTTTTTCCACAAATAAATCATGTCAGAATGCATTCAAAGTCATACAAAATATTAAATTGATTTGCGACAACCATTAGCAACATAGTTGTTATTTTAGTATCTCAACACGTTTTAGGATACGTATTGAGATTAATTAATTTTAAATCTATCATTTTAGCACCATACTTAACTTATGACTTGTGTTATACAGATGTTCATTATATTTATGTACAATTTAACTTATAATTTAACTTTCTTGCCTATATTACATATTTCCCTACTTTAGACTCTTGATATAATTTGCATTTTACATTTTCTGGAGGTTTAATGCAGTATATTATGTTTTCAATTCTTAAGTTTTTTTTTTACTTTTGACAAAAAGCCAATGGAATGCTGCAGTCTTCAGACCATTCCTTCTCAAGTAATTCCAGAAATCCTCTACACGCTCTTGATAATTGATATGTTTATAATTTCTACTCGTATGACACACGCATCATGTGTGCCCCCTTGCTAGTATATATATATATAACACAAAAACATGACAGGGTTCGAATGTTTTGGGCTTTTTTGTTTTGGATTTGAATTATTAAATAAAAGGGTACAGATTTAGGTTTTTTCCTTATTTTCAATTGTCCGTGTTCATTGTTCTCAACTGTTAATGCCTCCCCTTCCGTCTCCTTTTTTTTGTTACATTTATTCTTTCAAAAATTCTATTCTAACAGAATTTTTTATTGAATTTTTGTGACTTAATGACGTGTCGGTTTATTATTGATTGGTTTATAGGATCCACGCCAGTGAGATTTAATAACCAACCAATAAAAAGTCGACACGTAATTAAATCGACAAAAATTCAGTTAAAAATTCGGGACTAGTATAACTGTTCTTATTCTTTATGATGTTATTTCGGTTTTCCAATGTTTTGATAGCCAACTTAACAATTTAACTTCAAATTACAGATTAAAAATTAGAACAACATGTTCCAACATTTGTTTGGAGAAATGGGTAATAAATACATTACGTGGGTGGGTAGTAGTATGTTCCAGGGGTTGTGCAAAAAAACCGTCAACCCGACGAACCGAACCAAACCGACCACTATGGTTCGGTTTGGGTCGGTTTTTTTTACTTATGGGTTGGTTCTGGTTTTTAAAAAAAGAAACCGATCCAGTCGGTTCGGTTCCCTGGTTGGTATGTAAACTAAACCGAACCGAACCAAAAACCCGAACCTAGAACCGATAGTTAGAACCGAAGTTAGAACCGGACTTTTTAGTCCTTCCTTTAATATTTTGATATGTAGTGAAGGTAGTTTTTTTTTTCATTTTCACCCATTTAGAAGCTCTCGTCTCTCTCTCACCGAAGCAGCTGCTGTCCTCCTCTCTCTCACCGAAGCAGTCGTTGTCCTCCTCTCTTATCTTCTCTCTCCCGTGTAGCTCTCGTTTTCTCTCTGGTATGAAATAAAACTTCTCTCTCATGTAGATCTTAACGTTTTCATACTGCATAACATTATATAAAAGCTAATCTAACTGGATTTCTTTTATTTCATTATGACGGTGAATGATGAACATACAGTTTTGTTGTAGATCTTATTTGGCTTTCTTTTTCTTTTTTATTTTAACAAAATGCTCAGTTTTGAAGCCCCTTTGTCTTAGATCTGTGTGTTTGGTATTTATTTAATGGAAAACAGCTAATGAAAAGAAAACTTGTTAGTCAGCTTTGGAACCATCTTGCTCGGCTTTTGAAAATTTCATGTATTTTATTCTACAATGTTGAATAACTGATCAAAAAAATAAATGAAAAAGGAACCGAAAACCAACCCAAACCAAACAGAGAACCATTGGTTCGGTTCGGTTCGGTTCTACCTATATTTCGGTTCGGTTCTGGTTCCAAAACCAGAGAACCGAACCATTTCGGTTCTGGTTCTGGTTCTATAGTGGACCCGAACCAACCCGAACCATGCACACCCCTAGTCCAGGGCCCATTCAGAGGAATGCAATGGAAGTCACTGTTGAACAATTCTTTGTTGAATGTTTATATTTTAAAACCCATTATTCCTCTCTCTCTCTCTCTCTCTCTCTCTCTCTCTCTCTCTTTGTTGAATGTTTTATTGCCCAACAATTGTAGTTATTCAAACAATTTATAATGTCGTCTTAAAAATAATTTTTGAAAGGTTTTTGAGCACTTGGAGTAGTATTGAAAATTTACAAAGACATTTCAATAGTGTCATTTGAAGTTTTATATTATTAAAAAATATTTTGGTGGTGTTTGGCTGCCTACGTGGTGGTGTGTTGGTGTTTAGCTAATAATTTTTATTTATTTATATTTAAATTGTATGAAATGGTTAATAACACTTATAAATAGGGGAAAATACATATAATCTGTGTGAGTGTTATGAACTATTGTAAAACAATTTATGTTTAATTTTTGCAAGTGTTAGAAACAGATTCAAATACAAAAGTGCATATTACATATTGCAATAGCTATGAACCGTATTTGCAACGGTTTTAAACGTTGAAAACTCAAAATTTACGGTGGCTCATAACCGTTAAAATTTATATACAACAGTTATTTAACCACAACATATGTTCCCCCAAAAACAATGCAAATAACAAAATATTTGCAATATAGCAATTTGCAACGGTTTTAAACAGTTGCAATGGTCAATTGCAAGCGTTTAAAACACTTGAAAATTGGATTTTTTTTTTTAGCGGAGTGATTTCTTTTGAGGCTTTAAACTATATTTCCCACAAGTACTGGGAGCTCTTTAGTAGCTACTCTTAGCATTGGTCGTGTCATGAGAAATCATTCTCAGGTATCTGGAAAATCTTTCACTTTATCTAACATGTTGTATTTCTTTAATACTTGTACTTACTTTTTTTAGTTGGCTGATACCTATTGCACAACCCCATTATGCTCATGATCCCATTACTTCTCTAGGGGAGATGACTCTGGTGCGTATATTTTATTCTACTGTCTTTTTTTCTCTAATCAGTGTTGTCACTCGTTTGGCTGAGGTAATTTTGTTTTATTGTCTTCTCTTTTACTTTAGGCATTTTTCTATTTTTAAATAAAGTGGCTCCTGACTTTTTTTCTCTTTAGGGACCTTTGGCGAGCAGCCCCCTTATATTTAGGGGAACCCTTTTGTCAATTGGGGTGACCATTCTAGGGCTTCCTCCCTCAGGAAGGATTTATATCCCAATAGTGTGCTTGTCAACGAACAATAGGCCTCAGATTCAAGCCATCTACACTAAACCAATTAAGTATAGCATTCATTACATGTTTCTTTATTAGCACAGGTAATCTAATATTCTAGTTTATTTCTTGTGATAAAAAGACACAATGGCCTCCATTGTCCCTTATTTGAGCAATCATTTGACATATTTCGTCCTCTATTTTGCCAGGTTAAGACGAGTGACCATTCCCTTCCTGTCACTCTTGTTCGAGCATTTCTTCTAATGTGGCGACTCTGGTGCATATTTTTAATTGTTTGATCATTCTTTGCGAACTTTATTTATTTGTGCCCAATTTGTTTCATGATTTCCAGGTTGAGGTTGGCTGAGTGCGAGTAACCCTGTGTCTGAGGGAACTCGGGTATATAACCTTAGTGTTCTTTTCTTTCTCTTTCGCTCATTATTTGAATATATTTCCTGATCAACTTATTTCTTTGTTTTCAGGTTACGAGTTCAAGTGCTCCTATGCTGGTGGAGCCTCATGTACTAAAGTATTGTACCTCTATATTCCTTTGCATATACTTCGCAGATTTTTTTTCGAGTGGTCATTCATGTTTACTTGTTTTTAGGTGGACATTACGAGTGCCCCTTTATCTGTGGAGTCTCAAGTACTAAATTGTTGTACCATTGGATTCATTTTCTTACGCTTGCTCGAATATTTATTCTTGTTTCTTTATTTTTCAGGTGAGCGCTATGAATCCCCCATTCTTTGTGGAGCCTTGAGTACTAAATTATTGTACCCTTAGATTCATTTACTCACAGTTTGCAAATGCTTGATCGAATGCTCATTCCTGTTTCCTCATTTTCAAGTGAGCACTATGAGCACCCTTATGCAATCGGAGCCTCGAGTATTAAATTGTTATGCCTTTCTATATATTGTGCAAATATTTACTTTGTTTGCCCAACCTATTTTTTATATTCTTAGGTGAACGTCATGAGTGTCCCAATTCCTGTGGATCTTAAGGTAGGCGTTTTCCTTTATCTTACTATTTTCTTGTGATCGTATCACGAGTAAACATTTTTCCCACATATTATCATCTTTCTCGTATTTGTTTGTTTTCCAGACATAATACAGGGGTAATCATTTGCTTATTTCCACTACGGATCCTTCCCCTAATCAATGAGTGACTTATTAATTTCTTGATAACAATATGCTTATGGATTTCTCTCATTTATTATCTAATCATGTCAAACTATTTCTTCTAGGAGATATTCCAATGCATGATCTCATGTAGTATTCTTACTCCATTAGTTATCCGATTAAATGTCTCTTCTTGAGTTTTTGCTCGCTTTGTCCTCTAATTGGTATATGTATCTCTTTCCTTTACTCTCATGAGGAAGAAAGCGAGGAAATAGAAACAAATAAAGAGGGGTGACGAGATTCTAATTCACTCATTCTGACAGAGCTAAAGACGAGCATGGTCGAGAAGAGTCCACTATTAGTTTTGATGCAAGTTTAATGGACACAGATTTTAACATGGTGAAGATGTATGCCCCATATATATATATGAAGGAACTGTGGTCCGTGAATTATGTGATCAAGGTTCAAAAATAGGATCGAGTTATGCTAGAATTGACATTTGAGCATCGTCTAGAGACCTTCACTACTCAATTTATTAACAATATTGAAGGCTTCTATCTCTCCAACATGATGGTGCTTGTAAGTCATGATTGTCAATTCACTGATATTACTCCGAGCGAGGTAACTCATACAAGCGTGAATACTTTCCTTGCTCACATTAAGGACTTGAATGATTGTTATCACTCTCAACTAGAGTGGCAGGATGTTTTTGTTCACAATCTCATTTATTATACTATGAAGAGGTTGATAAAGGCTCAAAATTTTAAAGTGCCAAAGCCGAGTAGCATTTTCAATGAGAAGGTGCCTTGAGGGACAAAATTAGGTTCCTTAAACTTGAGCTAAGAAGGATCACATCTGGTGAGGAGGAAGGTGTTGCTCGCATTGCCAACATTTAGGAGGATGTCAAGCGAAAGGTTGGTGCAACTTGGTAAGGCTTTTATAGGAGAAAGAACCTTCTTTTTCTTATAACAGGCGGCTAGCCTTGTGTAATCTTTGCCTTTTTCCTTTTTTGTTAATGAACATTTGTAATACCCTTACCTACTCCTTGAGTGGTCCATTTTATGAAATGGGATATATATTACGATTATTTATCTTATACGTTTACTTTGCACTGTCTTTCTTTTTGCTTACTCGCAAATGATAATGGTCTGTAAAATGTTGTATTTCTCTTATACCTTGGGATACTCTGTTTCCAATATTTTATAATGTTTCATAAAGTATTCGCAAGTAAGTAAACTCTAATAGAATAATTTTCCCTTAATATCTGGGACCTTATTTATATGTTCTCCATATTTTTCTTTTAAGCGATGAAATTACAATTAGACAATACATATACATCCCCCAAAATGTTATGAACAAAGATAAACTTGTTCCTAAAGTGTTTCTTTATACTTCAGAAATTCTAAAGTGTCTTGTTCGTCGTATTTTGTCGCTTTTTTTAAGAGGATATTAACTTAAAAGTATATTCCTAAAAATATGGCAAACAAAGCACCTTTTTTTAGAATATCGTTTCCCTCGTGTTGTGGGAATCTTAGGACTAGTCTACTCATTATATTTTGTTAACTAAGTAGTATAGTCATACTTTAAAATGTATTCCCTCGCACAATCTTATGAGCAGATACATAAAAAACTTAATGGTTATATAGTGCAACATATATAAGTAATATAATAACTATTATAAACTTTAAAGAAAACTTCATATGACTAAACATGAGTCATTGTATTAATTATATCAAACCTTTTATTTTTAGATTTTGCTCATACAAAAAGGGGTTTCATTTTCATACAAGAAACTTTAATTTTCATAAACGATAAAAGAGATAAATACTAAGATACCTCATGTGTAGTACTTCTTGAGACACTTCTAATGGCTTTATCCCTATGTCCATCCAAGGACTCCAATTCCACATTCCTTGGGTCTGGTATCAAATCATGATATAAAACCATTCTCCCAAAGGGTAATGCCACTTACACAGGCAGGACAACTTTCGTTCCATAAACTAAAGAGAAAGGTGAACCCTGTTCGATTCCTTTTTGAAGTTATAAAGGCCTGTAAGAACACGAGTCTCTGATTGAGTCTTAATTTAGTGTTGGTTCAATTCCGAAAAAAAATGTTTGAGTCATAGGATAGTGTTCTTTTGAATCCTTCAAGCCTATGACATGTTGAAGTTGAAGACGTTGCGGCTACTTATCAAGAGAACATCATTGTCGGTTTACATGTGCCTCATTTCACGTCATCAACTTAGTTCCAGTCTCTCCTAGGGTATGAATAGATTACATATATATATATATATATAGGAGCTTGGAACATTTTTTATTGGGTGTAATTTTATTTTAAATGAAGTTTTGTTTTCAGAAGGTTAATTTTAGAACTTTTAATAAAGTTTTTGGGCTTAAAATTAAATTATGAACTTTCTGGGATTTTGTTCGAACGAGTTTGCCAACAAATATTCCCAATTGGCCTCAAGAACTTCGTTAGAAGGGTCGTTCGAATGAGACTTCGTTCGAACGAGATTTCCGGCGGGAAAGTTTTTGGCAGTATTCTCCATGTTCCCACTTCTTTTGTCCCACTAACTTTTGCCATAATTAATATGTGCGGGAACCAACTTTGAAAAATTAACTTTTTTCATTTTTTACACACATCTAAGATAGTTTTTGAGAGGAAATTCTTCCAAGAAAAAGTCCCCTTGATTTTTGTTAAAATGTTTTAATCCTTAGAATAAAATCAAGGTTTATACACCCATAGTTTGTTTATTCCAAGTTTCTTCATATATATCTTTGCTTGGAGTGTTTGGCACCGGGTTTTTCTCTAAACCTCAAAGAAGAGAAGTTCGGGTTTACTTCTATATCCCTAAAAGAAGAAGACTTGTTTTTGCTGCGGCGTTCTCACATGGTGAAAGGCACCATGTGTGGTTTACGGTTGTTCCCAAAAGCTTCGTTGGTGGATTCCAAGGTTCCATTGGAGTTCGGGATTATCGACTAAGCAGAGGTTGATACAAGAAGACGCGTCAGGGGCTTGAAGGGAGTCGAGTCAATTTGTATAAGTCATCTGTCTTGTATTTATAAAATTCCATACCTAGTGAACTTAAGGGTAGGGGCCGTCCGAGATTTTTCCAGTTGTGGGTTTTTCTCGTACATCGCGACGTAGTGTGTTGTGAATTTATTTTATCTTGCAAAATCGCTTAGAACGCATGCTTAGGACTAAAAGATAAAATATGGTTTAATTCACTACTCATGTTTAATTTGGTGCTAAATTAGTTTGGGTATAATTTAATTAATTTAATTCAAGTCATTAACCTTAATTTGGTAAAATTTGGTTTGGACTAATTTGCAAAAATTAAATATTTATTATTAGGCAAATTTCTAGGACTTGTATTAAATTGATTTTTGGGCTTAAAGTGAAAATTCACAAATTTGATTTTTAGTATAATTTTAATTTTGAGAAAATTAAAATTTGTTTTACTTTAGTTTTAATTTGTGAAGAAATTAATTTTTAGTTTATGTAGTTGTTTAGTTGAACCATCTCTATTCCGCACGTGTTAGGAAATTAATCATATTTAATTGAAAGAAGATTTTTTTTAAATTTAGGTTCCTTCAAATTGGTATCAGAGCATTGATTTAGAAAAACTATCATCCTTCAAATTGGTATCAGAGTCGGAGCGCTAATTTATCGTGTTAAAGATCCATTTTTTAGATTTTATAATTTTTGTGCTCCTTGTATTTTAGGTGGTTCATTTTTTACTCACTCTCATTTTTGTTTTGTATCTCTCGATGAGATGTCTCAAAGATAATTTGTCCATTTCTAATGATAATGAAGTTTTTGATATTCGAGAGGAATTTAATGGGCTTAGTAAGTGTAATGAAAAATTAAGAGAATTAAATTTGAGATTTGCAAAAAGAATTAAGTTTCTTGAAATTGAAAATTTAAGTTTTAAATCTAGAATTGAACTTTTGCAAACCTCACTATCTCAAAAAGAAAAAAGCTCGTGGACATAAATTACAAATTTAATATTTTAGAAATGTTCAAGAAAGAGAGTGATAGTCGAGAAAAGAAATTCATGCCAAATATGGGCCATTTAGGTTTTTCCATCAATTCTCCAAAGTTTGAGAATTTAGATCACCTCTATTCAAATATAAATCTGAGGGAGTTTGGTTGGAGAATTTAAACGGGTTTGCACTTCCTTGAAAGTCCTGAAAAAGCATTAAATAGTTTTGAACGTTATTGGTGTGGAAATCACTTTGAGCTTTGATTTGCTGATTTGATTGAGTCAATGTCTCATATTTCTATTTTTTTACATCTAAGGAAGATGTTGAGTTCATTCGTTAGGAGTATCTGATATTCATCGTGCACATATGTCATGTTTGTATGCATTGATTTTCTTATCGAATTTGATCACACCCCTACATTTACGCTATCATCGACATGGTTGTTTTTTGCGTTTGTTCATGGTGTGATTCTTTATTTTTTACGTTTGTGGCATTCTCCATTTGCATTGATTTGTGCTTCTCATATCTGTCTATTTGGGGACATCATAAAAAGGGGGAGAAGAATTAAGGGGGAGAATTGTTTGGTGTTTGGTTGATTTATCAATGATTTGTTTAAGCTTAATTGATCTTCGATTTTTGCATATCATTATATTTCAAACTGTTGTTTGTCATGGGTATCTGCTTTATCTCGTGTGTGTAGGTTCAACAGTGATTATTATTGGATTACACACCCGGATGAGAAAAGCTTTGGGAGTTTATGAAGATTTGAAGATGTTGAAGTTTGATTGACGACATGTCATTTAGTATTCTCAGTTTAAGGGTTTAATGGGGATATTATGTTGTATGTCCTTTGTTTTATTGAGATAGCATAATTTGGATTTTTTATGTATGTACCGGCATAGACATAGGGGGAGATTTGTAAGGACATGATTTTATAAATGTCCGAACTAGAATCTAGGAATTTTATGTTTTCCCTAGATCCCAGTTTATATGTCTGATACCGATACATTCGGCACGTCAACACGATTATCCACGATGGCCTTGATCTGAATCCATGCATCCATCATCTTCACACATGCATCATGCTACATGATACGTGTGGCTTAACCGTTCCTACTACTCCACTTCACATTATTGGTAAAATGATTTATTGGAGTTGTTTATATTCGCATAAATATTTGGGACGAAGTCTGATTATTTTTATATTTGCATAGCGGAGTGCCTCGGTTGACGAGCTCGTTCAAACGAGTACGCATTGTCGTTCGAGAAGCATCCTGCGTGATGTCGTTCGAACGACACGTGTCCTTCGTTCGAGCGAGATGCCTATCTCGTTCGAGAAACTTCGTCGCCTCGATTTTTGTATAAATATCTGGTTTCATTCTACACGTTTTCCAAGTCTTTTTTGCACACGATTTCTGCGATTAACAGCCCAAAAAACAGACTTCAACTTTTAAGGTTTTATGCCTTCTTTATTCACATAAACACTCCCATCTATGTATGTGAATTGTTAAACCTTCAAGAGGATCGTTTTTACTCATCAGGAGTATCTTATGGAGAAGTCGTTCTCTTCTTCATTGCTGCCCACCTGGAGTTCTTGCGGGAGATTCCAACCGACGACATCGGAATCGACACCTGAGGGTATTTCATATGTCACTCTTATTTTCATTGTAATTCGTGTAACCGTGTCTTACAAATTATAGTGAAAATAAAAAGTTTTTGCCCCTTTGGGGGATTATTCCTCATTTGTGTGTTTTGGTTTGTGATTGAATATTCTTGCTTGATCATATTGTCTGCAATCACACCTAGATGAATGTTTTAGGATTTAATTGAAAAACTGAGTTTAATTAAATAATTTATGTGTTTGAACAAACGTGGACTCTTCAATCTAGTCCGTGATTAATTACCCATGCCTTACTAGATTATGACTTGTTTATCTTTTGTATTATATTCTTTTCATTTTTGTTTGCATTATATGAAAAATACAAAAAGATTTTCTTTATCATTTGTAATTTGGTTTTGTGAGTTATTTGGACTTAATGAAAAATGCAAAATGATTTTTGTTTGTCTTTTGAGTTATTTTTGTTTGGTTTATAAATCTCAAAAACTCAAAAAGATTTTTTTTGTGTGTATGTTAGTTTGACACACCTTTTGTGGCATATGTTTGTATTTGAATACTATCTTTCTGCTTCCATGTGACTAGAACTTTTGGTTAAAATTCTAATGCTTAAAATGTTCTTTATCATGCCTACATGGAGTTGTTTAAGTTTGACTTGCTTAATGGATTCACTTTTATATGCCTTTTCACACACAAGCACGAGATCTCGTGAATCTTAAATTCACTTGTATATTTGAGCTTTGTGAGGTGTTCTCCTACCAATCTAGTCATCTATATATTATGTGACCTAGGAGGACTAGTGCATGTTAAAATTCGTTGCACGTGAGCTTATTGTGTGTTTAAAAAATTTAATATATGATATGTGCATGGTAAAGGGCTCCGAATGGTAATATCATCATTTACGAGTAAGACACCGTTTACTTGGACCTAAAATAAATACGTGGTCCAAAGCCTAAAAGAATAATGGCATTAAAAGAAAATATTTTCTATGGTCTATTTTATTTAGTTGATTTATCCATTCAGAAGATTAAAATAATATGCTTATATTGAGGGAGTTTGGATGGATTGTCAATGGTTTTGCACAATGTCCGTTTATCCTCGTTGTACTTTCAATGTCATGACTCTACTGGTTTGTAGAATCATCAACATGTTAGGCTTGTATACATTGTGTTTTTTTGTTCATTGAGTTCAATTTATATGTCACATAAGGCTAATTTTGAATGTGATAAAGTTTTGAAATCAATTGAGAACTCCATGAACATGTTTAAGTGATTGGGTTTTAATTCTTTAGTATCTAGTTCACGCCCCATCACTTCCATTTCCATATGACACATTTATGCTATAAGAATGTGAAAAAATCATGTTAATTTATTTTGTGTCACCTATGAGTTTATATCTATATATGTGTACTTGTATATATTTTATATCTATTGTGTATACATATATATGATATTTTCTTTTGAGTCTTTGTCATTTTAGCTAGTTCACCTATGCATTAATTCATAATTGGTACCTAACGTGTTGCAAAATTTTGTTTGATATCACATGCCTAGTTTATTATGTTTCAAATTGATATCATTTGTTCGCTTCATAGTTAGCATCCATTATTCTTGCTTAGATTAGTTATTGTCTATTTATTGCCCATATGCTTCCATGTCTCTATCTCTTAAGCATCATTTTGTTTTACTTGTTTTCTCATATTTATATCCCTTATGTCGTTTTTAAGGAGAGAAATCGTACTTAGTTAAAATGGGAAGAAATGAGTAATTGATTAGTTCCTTTATCCTTTGTCTATTCCTGAACAAAGAGGGGGAGAATGATAGGGGGAGAAATGGTATCTAATCCTATTATAATCGTATCTTATTTTAGGAGATTTAACTTAGGGGGAGTTGCGACCTTCTTAGGTAGATCACATTTGATAAAGGGAGAATTAATTTAGGGGGAGTATTTCTTTTACATGCATTTAAATCTTTGATATTCCCTATGCGTTTAATGTTTGCTTAAGTGTCAAGGAATTCTATTTAGCGGCAACCTTTCATCAGCAAAGCTATTGAGCCTTGGGTCTTGAGTCAAGTTTGGGTGGGATGTTTGAGTCTTAATGTAGTGTTGGCTCAATTTCAGACAAAAATGTTTGAGTCATATGATAGTATTCTTGTGAATCCTTCAAGCCTATGACATGTTGAAGTTGAACACGTTGCGGCCTACTTATTAAGAGAACATCATTGTCGGTTTACACGTGCCTCGTTTCACGTCATCAACTTAGTTCCAATCTCTCATAAAGTATGAATGCATTACATATATATATAGGATCTTGGAACAGTTTTTATTGGGTGTAATTTTATTTTAAATGAAGTTTTTTTTTCAGAAGTTTAATTTTAGAACTTTTAATAAAGTTTTTGGGCTTAAAATTAAATTATGAACTTTCTGGGATTTCGTTCGATATTATCGTTCAAACGAGTTTTTCGTTCCAACGAGAATGTCGTTCGAACAAGTTTGCCAACGAATTTTCCTAATTGGCCTCTGGAACTTCGTTAGAAGGGTCGTTTGAACGAGACTTCGTTAGAAGGGTCGTTCGAACGAGATTTTCGACGAGAAATTTTTTTGGCTGTTTTCTCCATGTTCCCACTTCTTTTGTCCCATTAACTTTTGTCAGAATTAATATGTGCGGGAACCAACTTTGAAAATTTTAATTTTTCATTTTTTACACACATCTAAGATAGTTTTTGAGAGAAAATTCTTCCAAGAAAAAGTCCCCTTGATTTTTGTTAAAATGTTTTAATCCTTAGAACAAAATCAAGGTTTATAAACCCATTGTTTGTTTATTCCAAGTTTCTTCATATATATCTTTTCTTGGAGTGTTTGGCACCGGGTTTTTCTCTACACCTCAAAGAAGAGAAGTTTGGGTTTACTTCCACATCCCTAAAAGAAAAGGCCTTGTTTTTGTTGCAGCGTTCTCACATGGTGAAAGGCATCATGTGTGGTTAACGGTTGTTCCCAAAAGCTTCATTGGTGGATTCTAAGGTTCCGATGGAGTCCGAGATTTTCGGCTAAGCAGAGGTTGATATAAGAAGACGTGTCAGGGGCTTGAATGGAGTCAAGTCGAGTTGTGGAAGTCATCTGTCTTGTATTTGTAAAATTCCATACTTAGTGCACTTAAGGCTAGGGGTCGTCCGAGATTTTCCCGTTGTGGGTTTTCCTCGTACATCGCGGCATAGTGTGTTGTGAATTTATTTTATCTTGCAAAATCACCTAGAACGCATGCTTAGGACTAAAAGATAAAATATGATTTAATTCACTACTATTGTTTAATTTGGTGCTAAATTAGTTTGGGTATAATTTATTTAATTTAATTCAAGTCATCAACCTTCATTTGGTAAAATTTGGTTTGTCCTAATTTGCAAAAATTAAATATTTATTGTTAGGAAAATTTCTAGCACTTGTATTAAATTGATTTTTGGGCTTAAAGTAAAAATTCACAAATTTTATTTTTAGTATAATATTAATTTTGAGAAAATTAAAATTTGTTTTACTTTAGTTTTAATTTGTGAAGAAATTAATTTTTAGTTTATGTAATTGTTTAGTTGAACCATCTCTATTCCGCACGTGTTAGGAAATTAATCATAATTAATTGAAAGAAGTTTTTTTTTAAATTGGGCATCCTTCAAATTAGTATTAGAGCATTGATTTAGAAAAACTATCGTCCTTCAAGGCCCACAAAACCATTGACAATTTTTCATCTCATGCTCTAGGGAGATCTTCTAGCATTTTCTTCAAAATATTGATCAAGGTTTTATTGGTTGCCTCTGCGTGCTAATTCCCTTTTGGATATCAAATAGTTTAGCTATTATGGATGGTATTATACTAATTTATAAGTAGTCCTATATCCTTGCACAAATAATGTTTCTATTATCTGAGAGGATAACCTTTGGGATGCCACACCTGCAGATGATGTACTCATGAATGAATTTCATAACTACTTCAGTGGTTATCCTTATTAAAGGGATTTCTTCTGCTCATTTAGTGTAGAACTCTGTGGCAACTAGGAAAAAATATTTCCACGAGAGGTTGAAGTAATCTTCCTTACCAAATCAAATTTCTAAGTGTGGAAAGGATTAGGAGCAGTCAAGATCTACAAGCTCACTAATAGGGCACGGACCATGTTCCCGTGCATTTGATGTGCTCTACATTTTTTCACAAAATTAATGGAATCTACTTCCATTGTGGGCTAATAATACCCTAAAGTAATCAGTTGATCGTATAACTTTGCTTCACCCATGTGCGAAGGTTCCTAAACTTCTTTTAAAAAATATCCATTTCTTCTTTGGCTACGCACTTAAAAACGCTGTCATCATATCCTTTCCTATATGATTCTCCCATGACTAGTGATTAAGGGTGCAAAATAGCGCGTGTTAAACGCTGATCGTTATTTTTTGTACACCACCTTAATACAAAAAATCTAAACTTATGACTACACTGAAAAAGGGAGTATAGCGGCCAAGTCCGGGTATTGAAAATCCATAGAGACGAGTTGCTAGAATTTAATGAATTTAATACTCCTAGAATAAAAGTGTAAAAGATAATTTCTAACAAAATAAAAGATAAATAAAGGAAAAGATTATACTAAGCGAGAGTGTATTTAAACTAAATTAATAAAGAGAATAAAAACTACAGGTTGCGTCGGATATCCCTCACCCCGAGCTAATTAGTATAAAATGGTTACATGGGCTCACGAGTTATTAAGATTGAGTCCCGTTTCGACAGTTAATTAAACGCAGAGTTGTCAGACCCCTAAATTCGCATAAAAGTCTAATAAGATTTTGGCGTCAATAAATACCCCGAAAATTATGCACGCAAGGTCGTAAATACGGAGCATACATGATATACCCCCATTAAATCTCCTGGACATAATAACTAGAACAATCCACTCGAAATAGACCCAAAATACTCCATCACCAAAGCGAAGCAACCCGTCAACCCATAGGTGAGTTCAATCCAACACAACCTAGACTAAATTACCTAGAAAGCATGGTAAATGACATGATTTAAAAACAAGAAAGTAAACATAATTAACAAAATAATAAATAACAAGAAATGAATATTAACTAGGCATGGAAATGAAAGGAAGCAAGTAAAGAAAGCAATAAACAAATGAAAGAGACAATGAAAAGTAAACTTACATACAAAAAAATGGGCAAATCCCAAAGGCAATTGGAGAAGGGAAAAATCTCCTTACAAACCCTAAACCTAATGTAAAATGTAAGATATCTACAAAAGAGAACAAAGGTTCTCTTATATAGTAAGTTGGGGAATAAAATAGAAAAGAAAAGGAAAAAGAAAAGCCCACTATCTTCTAGGTCATAGACGGTCGATCGGTCCTCTAGGCAAAAGCCCATCGGTACTCTGTTTTCTGGTTCTCTTTGGTCTTCACATGGGAGGAAAAGTTCATAACGGAATCGGCCATAACTTCTTCGTACGAACTCGAAACGACACGCCGTTTGCGGCCACGCGATGCTAACTCATCGAAATAGGCATTCGTGGAAATTCCATGAGTCGGAGATGAAGCATGAATTGACTAAAATGACCTTGAAGTAGTGTCTGATGAGGGAACTTCTCCGAAATTCAATCGATCCTCACCTTTAGTGTTCCAATACCTACAAAAGCACACTTAATCCCTGCAAAACATATATATCCAAATTCGTGTCTGGTTAACGAGCATAAATATAAGAATTAAGAACGTAAAAGTTCTAGAATGCATAAAGATAAAGGGCGCAAATATGCAATATTCGTGACGTATCACACCCCCTAACTAAGACATTGCTAGTCCCTAGTGATGAAACAAACAAAACCAGTCCACAGAAGGAAATACAAAACGTATAAATGCATCAAAATATAAAGGACACTTTCGTAGGGAACACGATTTCATTTAGCATATGCAATAAGTCATTAAACCCCTAAGTTACCCTAGTGGACGAGTGTTGTCTCGTGAGGGTTTTCAGGGATGAAACCCACAAACATCATATGGCTCACATGCGACACACCCAACAATAGCCAAAAATATTTCATACACATTATTAGCAAAGTGAACTAATTCACACAGCAGTCCGTATTACCAATATTATGGAATAAACCTCGTGGAACTGAAACCTTAAAATATGGGAGGGGAGTGAGCACATGCAAAGTATGATTTGGCAAAAACTCATATGAACCATATAAACATAAAAGCAAGCATATATCAATCATCATGGACATTACACTCGTCAAGTGAATTCACTTTAAACAGGGAGTTAACACCTGTAACATGCAGGCATAAAGAGTAAATGCAAATGGAAACTAGGCCGCACACATGTAACAAATGAAGAACGCTATATAGGTAATTAAAAACTCTAATCTCAATGAAAGATACCGCTCATTAAAGGAGGCTAAATGTATTTTCACATATTATCAAAACTATTTCGACTTTTAAATTAAATTCACCCTAAGATCACATAGAACTTTATAGGGATGTAATAAAGGTTTGGGGTTAAGGTACGAACTGAAGGATATATATGTAAGGATTCAAGGGTGTTCGGGATGAAAACTCGAGATAAAGGAAAATGCGGGAAATTTCAAAAATTGAAAAATAACTTCCATAAAAGGTATTGAATATAATAATCGGGAGAGTAAACAAAGCTTATTCGAACACTATACACAACATATACAAATTTATCTTTCTTTTCTTTTCTTCTTTTTCTCATGGTTTCTTTTATTTTGTTTTGTTTTCTACTTTCTCTTTTTCACTATTTTTTCACATCTCTATTTTCTTTACTTTTCTCACTCTCACATGACTAAATTTCAACCACAAGATAAGAACATCATTCAATCCCAAGTAACATTCCAAACAAAGGTATGTAAGGTATATATATGGCTTAAACTCCAATTTGGAGTTGGTTATGAGATTTTGGGTTATGAAAAGAAGGGCTAATATTTAGGCTCAAAGGGGTTGACGAGAGAAAATATATAAGGTGAGGTCAAGGCAAATATGGGTGATATAACAAAGATGGCCTATGATCATTTCCTAAAGTTTACGCAATTCTCTAGTCAAAACAAAATATGAAAATCATGCTCAAGTAACACATTTCAAGATATAAACTCAATTAATGAACGATCAATGAAAGAACATGGAGATTACCGACGAATTCAACGTTTTCAAAGAGGAAAGAATAGTGTATACACTCACAAATGACGAAAGGTACAAAGCTTACTCGGAGTAAGTATATTCAATGCAACAAAAGATTACCGATTTATAAAAATCTTAAACCAAATCAATAAAGCAAGAAAAGTGCATGTGGTCATGAGATTAAAGTTTAATTCATGAAGTTATGCACAATATCAATAATTAAGGACTAAAGTCTAATAACTTCTAAAATCGACAACATGCATCATTGAGTTGTCTATTGGATCGGGCAATTATTAAAATTTATCATCGATAACAAAGGCAAAATGCCCAACAAAGGAGAAAAAAGAAAGAAAAGCATGCTTGGGAAGAACATATAATCAAATCAAAGAAATTACCAATGAATGGATAGAATATCCCACACCCTCTAACTTAAAATCTGACATTGTCCTCAATGGAAATTAAGAACCAAGTTAAAGAGAGGAAAAGAGCAATATTACCCACTATGGAGCAATCTCCGGAAATTACAAGTCCAAAGATTCTACAAAACATGTTAGTACCAAAGCATAAAAAAAAGAAAGAATAAATTTTTTTAAGTAATTACACAAGACAATAAGTAAGAATAAAGAAGAAAAATAAAGAAAATAAAAACTAACTATTTACAACCTACCATTTTAACTTCTAATTAACTATACATTAGAAGTTGAAATTTTTGAGGGTTCACCCAAAACACGATTTGGCTTTAAAAGATCCACGGCGGACCCTCCCTTTCATGCATGCCACCCAGAAAATAGGAATTTCGTTTGAACAACGGAAGGCATGTGTAAGGCGTAAGAAATGAACCATCCCCAATTAAAATTTTTGGAAGGAGGATGGGGGATTTGGATAAAACAGGTGACAAATACACATGGGGGCCAAGAAAAATCGAATCATCTCCCAAGTATTTTGCAATTGGAAAGGGAGGGGCGCACAAGGAGGCAAAGATGCCTTCATGGAAAGCAACTCGAGCAAGTACTCCTCGTTGGTGAAAGGGTTAAACGTTTTAAAGTTCGGCACCAATTCATCGGGTACTTGTAATGGTTTGATAATGGAAAATGAAAAAGGGGAGGAAAGAAATTCAAACTCAAGAGATGAGTTATCATCGCTCAAAGTTGGAATTTCAAAGGAGATAGGATCATTTTCAATGAAACTTTCTTCTGTGGGATCCAAAGACAAAATCATTTCATTGAAAATGGATACTACATCCATTTCATCCTCACTTTCATTCTCTATTAAACCATGGAGCAAGTCAAGAATGGTTTGTTCCAAAATAGCCATAAAATCCTCATTTGGTTCAATACATTCCTCGACTTCGAAAGTTTCGAAAGAAAAATCGTCGTTGGATTCAAATAATAAATCCAATTCATGTTTCCACAGACGATTTTCTTCCCGATAATGATCTTCATACCACTCATTCTCAAGCATGAGCAAACCCTCACCAAGAAAGTCATAGGTCGGGGTGCGGATTCTTGGGAATGAGAAGTTTGAAAATTATTGTCGGAACTATACTCAAAGTCATTATTATAAGAATTTTAAAAACTATTACAATTTGTTTCAAAATTCCTATTATAAGGAATTAGAGGCCCAAAATCGTTATCATCATCCTCAAAATACACGCACTCCAAAGATTGACTTTTATAATACTCGCCCAAAGGTTTTTGAATTTGCAATTTTTTGGGGACTTTAAGTATTGACCAAATGTCACAGGTTTACGGGGATTTTGAGAATTATCATAATGATTACCGAAAGGATTGGAATAAGACATGCTTAACCCAAAGATGGATCGAAGTGGAAAAATCCACAAAGTGATGAGGAAAAATTCAAGCGGTTCTTGGCGCTCAAATGTAGAAGTCCTATAAAAATGTTAGGCAAAAAAATACAAATAGAAAAACTAATACTACGAAATACTAAATCAAATAAATTCTAAAACATCAAGTCCCCGGCAACGGCGCCATTTTGATTAAGCGTGAAAAGTAGCACGTGTCAAACGTTGATCGTTCTTTTATGTTCACCGTCTTTATACAAAAAAACTAAACTCACGACTACACTCAAAAAGGGAGTATAGGGGTCAAGTCCGGGTATTGAAAATCCACAGAGATGAGTTTCTAGAATTTAATGGATTTAATACTCCTACAATAAAAGTGTAAAGATAGTTGCTAACAAAATAAAATATAAACAAAGGAAAAGATTATACTAAGCGAGAGTGTATTTAAACTAAATTAATAAAGAGAATAAAAACTATAAGTTGCGTCGGATATCCCTCACCCCGAGTTAATTAGTATAAAACGGTTACATGGGCTCACGAGTTATTAAGATTTAGTCTCGTTTTGACAGTTAATTAAACTCAGATTTGTCACACCCGTAAATTTGCATAAATGTATAATAAGATTTTGGCATCAACAAATATCCCAAAAATTACGCACGCAAGGTCGTAAATGCGGAGCATACATGATATACCCCGTTAAATCTTCTAGGCGTAATAACTAGGATAACCCACTCCAAATAGACCCGTAAAACTCCATCACCAAAGCAAAGTAACCCGTCAACCCATAGGTGAGTTCAATCCAACACAACATAGAATAAATTAGCTAGAAAGCATGGTAAATGGCATGAATTAAAAGCAAGAAAGTAAAGCTAATTAACAAAGAAATAAAAAACAAGAAATGAATATTAACTAGGCATGGAAATGAAAGGAAGCAAGTAAAGAAAGAAATAAACAAATGAAAGAGACAATGAAAAGTAAACTTACATACATAAAAATGGGCAAATCCCAAAGGAAAATGGAGAAGGGCCAAATCTCCTTACAAACCCTAAACCTAATGTAAAATGTAAGATATATACAAAAAAAAAACAAAGGTTCTCTTATATAGTAAGTTGGGAAATAAAATAGAAAAGAAAAGGAACAAGTTACCAAATATCTGCGATACCCGATCGACCGTGAGGTCATGACCGATCGACCGGTCCTCTAGCAAAAAGCCCACTTTCTTTGGCCAAAGGCAAAATCACAAGATGCGGTCGACCGGCCCCCTGGGCATGGTTGGTTGATACTCTATTTTCTGGTTCTCTTTGGTCTTCACATGGGAGGAAAAGTTCATAACGGAATCGGCCATAATTTCTTCCTTCGAACTCGAAATGACGCATCGTTTGTGGCCAAGCGATGCTAACACAATGAACTACGCATCCGTGGAAATTTTGTGAGTTGGAGATGAAGCGGGAATTGACTAAAATGCCCTTGAAGTAGCGTCCGGTGATGGAACTTTTTCGAAATGTAACCGATCCTCACTTTTAGTGTTACAATACCTACAAAGCACAATTAAACCCTACAAAACATATATCCATCCAAATCCGAGGTAGTTTGGTTAACGAGCATAAATATAGGAATTAAGAACGTAAAAGTGCTAGAATGCACAAAGATAAAGGGCACAAAAATGCAATATTCGTGACGTATTAACTAGGTATAATCGAGCAACCTTTTTCTTCGGGTAAATCTCATCTACTTTCTTATTAAGAAATTCTCTATCCTTCAGATCAACGATGCATGGCTTTCCCGAATTTTTCAATGCATGTACAAAATTTGCTTCAATTGGTTAGTCAAACTAGGTCTGGAACTTTAGGCAAACTTGTTATAAACAAGTAACATATTTATTCATGATGGGTTAATAGTAACCCCTTAATGCAAGCACATATAAAGTGGAATGTTTATGTCCCCGCAATGCATCTCGTGCATAGCTCATAACTTGTTAGAGGCTTCTTTTTCTCACATAAATCTTACGAAGTATCCCGAAGACTTTTAAAGTAGAGAGTACCTTGGAGAATAAAAAAATAGTTCTAATAACTTCATATTTCCTTTATGTGTTTCAAATTACTTGACTATGGAGGCTCTAAAGTCTTTGGGCTCCTTAATTGAAAAGAGATCTCAATTTTATAAGCATTGTTCTTCTCTAGAGAGTGATGGTAGCTTCTTGCTAATCCATAACCAATTTTTAAGAGATTGTTTTCAGGGCAACCGGACGCATGTTCATCGTCTGGGGGTGCCTTTATATTTTAACAACTATGAATTGATTCAATAAATGTTGGATGATTGGTCGGTAATGAACAAGGTTTGCATGCTAGAGAGAAAATTATCCATTGACTTATTTAACTATGAGGTTCGAATTTCCTCATATACACAAAACTCTAACTCCTCTTCTCCATTGACTTGTTTAACTACAAGGTTGGATGATAAAATCCCTAATGGACCTTTTTGTGGAAGTTAAATACAAGAGCAATGACTTACCTTCTTTTGGGGGAATCACAGTTGAAGAGGAGGTCATAATCTCCTTAATCCTATCAAATGTATTCTACTTCTCCCCCCCCCCCCCCCCCCCCCACACCCACACACACACATTTCACCTTGACTCTCATAAGTGGAGAAAAAGGGTGGGTAATCTCTCCCAAAGCGTGTATAAATCTCCTCAAATTAAAACTTTGGCTAGAAAATTTTTAGTTGCCTTTAGCTCCTTGGTGGTGGCATCATCAAATTTTCTTTTTACTTCTATGCATCTAGTTTCATTTTTTGTTTGTTGATAATGACCCCGAGAAAATTTCATGTTGTGACCCCAAAAACACACTTTGATGGTTTCATCTGCGTCTTATACTTCCACCAACGTTCAAGGACTCTTCTCAAACCTTGAATGTGTTTTATCTTTGTATTGAACTTTAACGCATGGTTATATACATAGAATTCCAATATATCATGAAATATAGCCAGTATTATTCGTTGATATCTTGCCTCGACATTCTTCAAGCCAAATGGTATAACTGTGTAGTGAAAATTGCCAAATGGAGTTAAGAAATTTATCTTTTTTTCATCGGTTGGATCTAGTATAATCTGATTATATCCCATATACCCACCCATTAATCTCTACATTTTATGTCTAGCAATCGCATCCAATAAGATATCAATGATCGAAAATGGAAATTCATCCTTTGGACACACGAGGTTTAAGCTTCTAAAGTCCTCATAGATTCTGATTTGTTTCTTATCCGTTTCTACCATGAGCATAATGCTCGAGGGCTAAAAAGGATGTTGGATGGGTTTGATGAAACCATCTACGAGCAGTTTCTTAACTTCTGCCTTTATCTTCAAGTCTAACTCAACCTTATAAGTGCGATTAGCCTGTCTCACAAAAAAAGCATTAAGCAAAGTATTTGGCTTATGAGAATTTACCTCTGGGTCTATCTCCATTATTTTTGTAGATTTTTAAGCAAACATATCTATAAACTCTTTAAGACGTCTGACAATTTCTTCTCTTTGTCTTGGATTCAAATATTTAGAGATTAAGATGGTCTTCCACCAGATTTAGCTCCTCTAACTCTTACAGTTGCTTCTTGGGTCCATCTTTCATGCACTCTGTCACTTCTTATGGATCTTCGACATGAACGACTATATGGTAATCATTGATTACAAATCATTCTGGCACTGGGTCGACACTCTCATCCCAGAACGCCGCCCGCGCACACTATTACAAATGGTAAATTATTTTTCCATTCAAAAAACTACCATCTTTCAAGTTTGAGATGGCCTACCCAACTCCTCATTATTTCTTTTTCCTTTGCCTTTTATTTCAACATATGTCACTCACCGACCCGACTTGTCACTCATAGACCTCTTTGACTTTCCCCCTTTATGAACTACCCAAGATTCCTTGCATCCTTTAATCAGACAAATATTTCTTTCTTCATCAAGCTCCGTGTGAAATGTTACATAAACCATATGAGCCTGTTCCATCGAAAAGGCCTCATTTTTTCCTTGTTCGCTATTTCTATTCCACGAGTTTGTAACTTGTTTTGGCATTGATGATATGGAACTTGATGTCGAAAGTGAAGTTCCCTAACTTTATCACAATATTCATGTATCCAAGAAACTATATTCTAATGTTATCAAATCTTGAAATCACCAAAGGACTCGTATCATCTTTCCTTATCAGATCCTCATTTAATAAAGAGAGATTGTAAGCATAATATTGATCAATGCCCCTCCATCCAGTAGTGATCGTGGGAAACTAGTCCGATTTACTAGAGCAGTTATATATAAAGGTTTATTATGAAAGAATGGTATTCGTCTATCAGCCTCAAAGAACACCACTTCTGAGATGTACCGTTTGATGAGCCTTCGATTAACTCCATTCTAGTTAATGGATGGATCCCCTCAATCTTGTATTACTTCTAAAATTTTCTGGTAATTGTTATCCTGGTCTCAAATTTACTCTAATTTGGTCAAAAAATAATTTAAACTTTAGAATTTTTGCGATTATCGCTTACACAAAATCAATCTCTGCATATTTTTACGCATTATAGATATACTTAGCTTCTGAAGTTCCACCTTCATTAGGTGTGAGCACCACACTGACATTGCCCTCTTTAATTTCTAACTCATCGTACCAATCATACATGTATTCTGTGTTGGCTAAATCGATCAGACAATCACTACATGCTTTTCCATTCTCTACCCATTCCTCAAATTTAATTATCTCTTCTAAGTTATGAGCTATGACCATATGGGCAGACCCATATTGATGGATCGGCAAGGAATATAAAGAATGTTATTAGATACTTGCTTGTTTATTATCTTACGTGGATAATAACATTCCTCTGTAGAGTGTTGGATCCTATAGTGTAGCTCATAAAACTTCATATTAACTTTATCGACAATTATAGGTATTTGACCATTGGAGTGGGGTAAACCTTCCACACCTTCTCGCAGCAGCATTTGATAAAAATCCATGGATTCGGAAACACTTCATGGCAATGGTGGCGGAACGTCATTTCCAAACGTCCTTTTCCTTCTTGGAGCGCCATTCTTTGACATTCCTTAACCATTCTTCCTTCCTTTAGAAATGATTTCCACATAATTAACAACTCGTTTCTGAGCGATTTTAAACCTTCCTAGTTGAGCAACATATTGGGTCCTCCAGCTCTGGGCCTTAGTTTTTATGATCATCACGATGTTCCTTTCCGCTCGAGTGAATTCACTGAATGTTCTCTCTTGTGTTTCATTGATTAGGTGAACCTTGTATTCCTCGAGAAAATCTTCCATGCAAATTTATAGTAATCTTTTTTTTATGGCTTATTTATGGACATATAGATGTCTCTTTCTAAAATTCTTGATATACTTCATCAACTCCTTTCCAGGTTTCTGTACTTCTTAAGATAAGTGCCTAAGAGTAAACTAATCTTTAGCCACAAAAAAAATCATAAGGAACAGCATGTGCATATTTTCCTAAGTGGGAATGTTGTTCGGTGACAAATGGAAATACCATGAGTAGACCGTCCCCATGAGAGTTTTTTAGAACTCCCTCATCCTTAGATTCTTATTATTATTTTGTACACCGAGGTACTCCACAAACCTCTTGACATGCGCTTTAGGATTCTCCCTTTTATAGCTAAACTTCATGAACTTTGGTCGGACATACCCTTCGGGGTATGGTATCTCATTGATACTATCTGCATAGGGATTCTTAAACTCTTCATATAAGAAAGGAGATATAATTTTCTTTAGTTAAAGGAGCTTATTTACCTCCTCCAAAGTAACCTCCTTGGAAGGTGACTCTTCCACCTCTTTTTTCGTTGTTATAGGCGATATCGTAGGGGTAAGGCTCTGCTCGATTGTCACTTTCTTCATCGGCACCACCTCTTGTGTGATTACTCCTCTAGTAGGGGTAACCACTACAATAACACAAACTTAGCCCAAAATCTCCATATCTACCTTGTACTTCTTTAAAAAATTAAAGAATGAGCTTATAATGTTCATTATGGTCAGTTTGGGAGTAGTTAAGCTGCTCATTTGGCCTACATGAGAACTTAGACCTCCCATCCATGTAACAACAACATCAGCATTGATATTTGTTCACTTTAATTTCCATTATATGCATTACGCATCCCACCCTCATACGCCTATAGAAGTCCGTGCATTATTCATTTAACCCTCGGACCCTTGGTCCTCATTTAAGTCCTAAATCAGATGTCACCAGATGCTTCCTGAACTCCATTTAACTTTCATCAACTCTTGAACCCGATATTATTCCAACATAATTTTATAAGGCTCTCAATCCCCTTTCTAACGGCCCATATCGTGTATGAATCTGACATACGGTTCGCTTGTAGCCTGGGAGTATGGTAATACTAGTTGAGGTGTAACCCCTATAGGTATGGTGATGAATGATAATCCAAGAACTCTTAAATAAACACAAGTTAACACACAAATATAATATTTGATGTGACAGGTAGCCAACCACACCAACAACTTGTAAAATATCTCTAGTCAACTATTAAAAGCTTCACAATAAATGGCAATGGTGGGTGAGCAAGAGCTCTAGTTTTGCAATAACTTATCTCTGGTATATTCTCTCTCTATAAAATGATCTCTAGAAAAAAAATCTCTTCTCTCAGAGGTGGTTGAGGCCCATAAATATCCCCCCCCCCCCCACCCACCACTCCCGAGATGACTCAGTCCCTTATAGATGTGAACAGACGTCCCCATACTTTACGTCACAAATATTAAATGTCTGATAGACTAGTCAGCTCTACATCATAAATATTAAATGCCAAGACATGCATTTTGCCTAATCACTATGCGTCAGAGGACTATCACCACAGAGTTGGCTCACCAAACCGTCTGACAACCCTAATACCACAGTGGTTTGCTCGTGTACTGCTTAGACAGTGCTTAGCTGGCTAGCGATATAATCTAATGTAGATGTGACAATAGGTAAAGGGCTTTTTGGTTCAAAACTCAACATACAAAGGGCCTCAAGGTTGCTCCGCACAAGTTTTCACAGTGAAAGGTCTCTCGGTGTTTTACCAGGTGTATCTAAAGTGGTCAGGACGAGCCCCAATGATGCCTCACTTCTCAATCCTCCAAACTAAGTCCCTCTAAAGTTTCCACGGCAAGGTCATTCGATAGAGCATAAAATCTCTCCTAGGCCCTGCCAGGCCTGGTCTCTCGCGAGTGACGTTTGACCTCACACTAAATAGTTACAATTGTTACATTATTACAATCATTACATCATAGTTAATATAAACAAAAGTTACAGCATGACTAAGTAGTAACGAAAATAAACTGAGCCTGCTCACGGATCAGCATCACTAAGTTGCCTCGTTGGTTCCTTCCCTTGAGTCTCTTATGCTATTTTGTGAAACTCCACCTACATTTGACCCTTTGTGTAGAGATTTGTTGTGGTGAACAAAAAATATCTGCACAAAATACTTCTCAATCCAATATGCCATGTTCTGTTGCGTTGAAAAAAAAATTATGTTGGCATATTCATTATAACTTATGTCGTTAGATCTACTATTAAAGTGAAATTCTCCCCGATGTACCTGAACCAAAGCTCTTCATGCCATGGGCCTATGGCGAGGGGACATCATTACTTTTTTGGATATCATGGTCGTTCTGTCAATTTAGAGTTAAATTTTCCTTTGTAAATTCTCCTAAGGACATTCTCCCAAATTGAAGGCACTGCCTCGTTGGGACTGCCCCTTAGTGATTAGAATCATTCCAGTTGCTTTTAGGTCAAATTTAACTGCGTTTGGGCTACTAACAAAGTGTCCTTGTGATCGTTTGAGTTGTGCTTGTAAATCAATTCTTCCTGAGATACTTATAGTTTGGCCAATACCATTTCATCTTGTTCGAAAAGCAAAATTCCCCCCGATGAACCTAAGTCAAAGTTAAATCCCATTTGGACTTATGGCGACGTGACATCATATCTTTTTGAACTGTGGTAACAGCTTCTCTGTTGTGGTTTTGAAATGAAATGATTTCTTTCGTTCCCCCTCTAATCTGTTGTATTATCGTTTGGGCTCCTAGGGATTACGATATGTCTGACAAATTCTGGCGCCAAAATCATAACTTCTGTTAAAATAAAAACCCTCTTTCTCCCCAAATTTCACTTCATTGATGACATGAGATTATCTTTTTAGTTGTCAGAGCGTTCCCCGTATTTCCACGTGTCCAATTAAAATGATTATAGGCGGCTTGGAACGTGCTTTGGTGGGATACCTCAATGCCAACTTAAAAATTCAAGTGGTTATTATCCAACACTTAGCCATTTTCCTCATTTACGCTTTATTTGCCTTCTTCAATTCAGAGAGCTTTTTAGAGAGAGAAAAGGAACAAATCGCCATTATTGCCAAGATTTTCCTTATTTTCTTCTCATTTCTTTCCCTCTTTGCCACCTCTGGTGACTGTGTTCCACCATTTTCATCCTTCTTTCTCTTTCCCAGAAGCTTTCTTCCCTCACCACTATATATAATGGTCTCTTCAAGTTCTCCGACTGCCCCTACCGCTAGTGTTGCTACTATTACCCTTAGGGAGGTCATCGCTCTAGTGGCAACTCACCAGTAACAACTGCGTTTTTATCATCGTTCCCCTATTTTCGGCAAGGGTGATAATTTTTTAGACCTCTATAAAACTCGGACTTTCAGTGCCAAGTGTGACCCGTTACTCCTCGGTGATGAAGATTAAGACTCAACCAAATGGGGTTTCCTCCCCTAGAGGGGACTCTACATTTTTATCTTGATCGAGGTGACTTCCCTTACTCACAGATTGATTTTGAGGGACCGGGAGGTTCTCCGACCCATTTTGCCTCTTGGAACACCCACATGCAAAGTTCCCACGCTATAGCCCTTGCCAAGTTTGGGCTTCATCGGGATAAATGGTTTGGGGAGTTCACTCTTTCCAAACACAATGCTTCCCTCTAAGTCTTGGTCTCTCGTGGGAACGTTACCAGTCACACGTTTATAGCTGCATGGGGTGAGTTTACTATTACCCTAGAGGATGTTTGTGAACTTATGGGTCTTGAAATTATGGGTGATGTGCCTTATTCTGATGAGGCCCTGGACATCGAAGAATCTATTGATCACTCTGAGTTGGATCAAATATGCTGAAGCTGCACTGGGTCATCCAACAAATCCACCTTCACTCCTCTCATCAATTACTTCTTCAAAGATCCTTTTGAAAATGGTGGTTCCTCTACTTCTGCCAAAGGACAAGGTACATATCTTAAGTTGCCAACTTATGTCATTGTTAGAGTTTCCCACTTTGTGATGCCTGGCAAACCAAATGACCAGTCCAGGAGGGACCTTATCAATATAACAATCCGTTTGGCTGTAATACGCCGTATTCTTGATGATTTAAATAATTATGGGATTAATTATTATTGTTGGATTAATTGAATTAAAATGTGAAATTTAATGGTTAATTAATCCGGATTAAAATATATATTAACTAGCGTGCCAGGGTTAATACTTATTTATTGAATATTACTGTGTGATATGTAATATAGAATTATGCATTTTGATAAATTGTCGAGAGTGAGAAATACGACAATTGGTAATTTAAGTCAGACGCTCGTGTGAGTCGTGTCGGGACTAATTAATGGGAATAAAAAGAGAATTTATTTTTATTAACTCGTATGGTCATTTCAAGTGCACTGTTGAGTCCGAAAGGGTCAAGATAGTTTGAATAGTGTACTCGAATGTTTAGTTTAGGTCCTGGGGCAAGCTTAGGCCTAACCAGCGTCCCGGGAGGGCATTTTGGTAGATTGTATTTTTTAGGCTAATTAATGGACGAATGTGAGAGTTCTTTAATATTCCTTACGTATTTACAGTTAGGGTTTTATCTGTAAAATAAAAGAGAGAGTCCCAGAGGAAGGAGAAGAAGAGGTTCCTAGGAGTTCCAAGGCCAAATCCAGTCATCTTTCACCAAAAACATCATCAATGCGTAGATCGAAAAAAGTAGAACACATCTATACCAATTTTAAGCGACGAATCAAACCTTCATAATCAAGCAAGTGTTTATTACTTTCTTCCCTTTAGCAATACTCATGTTCATGTTAGTATAGTAATGAAATACCCATGTATTGTTAATAAAAGTTATGAAAATTCGAGATTGGATATACATGAATTGAATCTGAGATTAATTTAGGCTGAACCACTTATGTATGTAGATTAGAAATCAGGTAGACGACTTCCTGTGATGAACAAATCTGGAAATTTTATGTTCTTGGATGATAATTGGAAGAACTAGGTTTTATTACTTATTTGGGAATTCTAGATTACATTGATGATTGGTAATGAATTAACGATGTTATATTAGTGGAAAGCATTCATACATGTTAGGAAATTTATTTAGAAGGATTGATCGGTGATTGGGAATGATCCGTAGAGGTTATCGGTGTTGAACTGGCGGTGAAAAAGTTTTTGGGTAAATCTACATCGAAAAGGGTAGAGGTCCGGATCGTTTTTCATAAAAAGGTCCGGATCGTTTTCTTAGTCTTGATATATTTTCTAGAATTGAATTACGGAACTTTGGGGCATCTTTCGAGGACTTGTAATGCGGGAATCTTAATGAAGTGCATTGAGATTTGAAGTGATGTTATATTAAGGCAAGTGTGGAATAAGACTTGGGCATACGTGGGATGTATTCAACTTAGAAATTCGAGAGAGAATACTTGAAATAATTATATTCAGAATAGTAATAAGAGATTTCAATATGTGAAAAATATATGATTAGGTTGGGCATATACCTATGGATTTAGCTAGGATTTATGTATGTCTATGATCTGATATTATTGTTAAGTGCACTAATGGGTGATAACCCGGGGGTGCAGGAATATTATTGTTAAGTGCACTAATGGGTGATAACCCGGGGGTGCGGGAATATTATTATTAAGTGCGCTAATGGGTGATAACCCGGGGGTTCAAGAATACTATTAATGAGTGCGCTAATGGGTGCTAACCCAGGGGTGCAGGATTAATATGGTTAGGTGTGCTAATGGGTCTTAGCCCGGGGGTACATAATTAGTATGTCTATGTATAGCGATATTGTGACTATATTTATATATATATACAGGAACTTGTGAATTATTCTAATGTGTGTAATTTATAGATTGGAATGTGGTTATATAAAATAAATCTTAATGTATAATGGATTTATTATGAATTGAGAAACATGTTAATTATCTATTCGGTATAGACTAATTTAATAGCGTATTGTATGGGAGATATGGGAATTCTAATAGTGAGTATAGTTAGTATCATTATGAATTCGTGCTAGTTAGGGTGTGTTGCATAACTAGGTGGGATTAGATGTACGTTAGGCGTGCACAATAGACGAGAGGTGAGAATCTCATGTGAGAGTTCGATATCAAACATGCGCGTAATACTTGCTTTAATGCAGTTTTAAATACTTGCTAAACTATTTTTCAAAGCATCGGGCTCTGACCCATCTCTTGCATCTCTTCTCTCTTTTTCTAAATATGTACTATATCGGGTGCTCAGCCACAGGGATACCAAATTTAGAGACTTGGAGTATTTGGCATGTTGCAACTTGCATTAGACGCCCTTATTGTTTCATTCAGTCAGATCCAGACTTTTATTTAGGGCATGTTTCGCCTATCCTTAGTCATTTTTACCAGAGATTGTATTCAGTTTACTTCCGGTTATTTTTGTTGGATTGGTTTTTTCTATGGTTCGAGGTTTTGAACTGGAATGTTTTATCCAATCTTATTTATTTTAGTATTTGATTCAGACTCGGTATATTTTATATTCATGTGTATGGTTGATGGTGAATGGTTTATATTTTATTACTTGAATTGGAAAATGAAAATATTTTTGTTATATTAAAAGGAATATATTTTTTACACCAGCTTAATTTATTATTATGTGGTTTTATTTATTAATTATTTTTCAACAATGATGCTAAGAATGAACCAACCGAAAATTCTGTTTTTAATTTAATAAACGACTGATCATCCGGTATTTAATTGGGCGAGGTGCTACAGGTGGAATCAGAGCATCAAGTTTTAGAGACTTTTAGGATCTGTACGGCTTGTTATGCTTCAGCTAAGCATCCTTTGATATAGGGCCCTATCTTTAGGACTGTTGTATTCTTATTTATGCGGTTACATCTTCAGATATTTGAGATTTTGTAATGATTGTGGACTAATAAAATTCGTTCTCGTCTCTGATGCCTCCTTGACGTGCACCACGAGACAGACAGGTTCAGCATGAGCAACTAGCAACTCCGGCTCAGGGAACCATGAACGTAGCAGAGGTTGCCGCCATAGTTGCACACGCGGTAAATGCAGCTTTAGCAGTAATACAGCAGGCCCCACCCTAGATTCAGGTTGTAGCACCAGCTCCAGCTTATGAGTTTCCCACTACTTGGGAGAGGGTTAGGGAGTGCTTTTAGATGTCACATCCCCCAGAGTTCTCAGGCAGTTCTGACGTAGTGATCAGTGGAAGAAGGATATACAGTGACACCTTCATATATACGAGTGCACTGAAGTTCAGAGGAAGGTTTTATCTACCTTTGAGATGACAGGGCCATCCTTATCGTGGTGGGAGTCCACTATTACTACAGAGGAGCAGGATTTAATATCGATTGGCGATTTTAGGGTGCGGTTCGACCGCAAGTACTTTCCTTCTACCGTCAAGACTGAGATGAGGCGAAAACTTTTAGACCTCACACAGGAAGGGAAGACAGTTGCGAAATATGAGGAGGAGTTCACGCGATTGATAAATATGGTATCAGACGAGGTGCCTACTGAAGAGAAGCGGATCCAGATGTTCATGGATGGATTGACTTGGAGGATACGACGGCATCTACTGGGTAACCTTTCCCTACAGTCCTACACAGATGTACTGAATGCAGCCTTGTTACATTGTCAGGACCATCGCCTCCATGCTAAGGGAATCAAGAGAGGTGGATAGTCCATCCAGCAGGGTAGGACCCGAGGGAAGTAGTGCCAGTGGGGCACCAGTAGAGCAGAGGCAGGGTACCCATTCGGGGGATTCTTCTAAGAGATTTAGATCGGGTGGGTTCAGACATGGTCAAGGAGGCTTTAGGTAGGTCCAGCAGCGACAAGGTATAGGTGGTGATGGCCAGCAGGGCCGGGGCTATCAAGAACATAGGGGAGGAAATTTTGTTGAAAAATTTTATGCTTGTGGCAAGACTGAACATAAGAAACAAGATTTCCCCGATAAGGGAAGGTTCCCCCAGCAGCAGGGCGCTCACCCGGAGCCCCGAAGACCCGTATTTCCCACCGCCCTACCAGCAGTAGCACCAGTCCCAGATTTTCCCGCACCACTGATTTAGCAGGGACAGTTACAGTATGGGCGTGTCTATAACGTCCATCAGGCAGCAGCAGTCCCACAGGTGCCGCCCACAGTTGAGGGTAAGTTCTCTATTCATGGTACTATGGGGAGCATTTTATTTAACACTGGGGCATCACACTCCTTCATAGCCACTAGCTTTGCAAGGGCCACAGGGTTGTTAGACACGGCCAACAGTACAGTGACTTATGTAGACTCATCGTTGGGTAGTGGGTCGTTGATTTACTTTATATTTTGGGGTGTGAGTATTGAGATTGGGATTTTCATCTTACCGGCAGACATGCTTGTTTTAGATATGCATGAGTACGACGCCATTATTGGCATGAATTGGCAAGTTTCTTATATGTTCATGATTACCTGCTTCAGTAGAAGTATTGTGTTCGCTATCCCGGGCCAGAAGATGTTCCTAGTGGCGATGACTCGCCCTAAGGGAGGATCGCCCACCCACTTATTTTACATAGAGGAGGATACCTCTACGGTAGTAGCAATCCCACTTGACTTTATTCGGGTCGTATGCAAGTTTGATAATGTGTTTCAAGAGATATCGAGGTTTTCGTCGAGTAGGGAGATTGAGTTTGTGATAGACTTGACACCGGGCACCCATCCTATAGCACGTGTGCCTTACCGTATGGCTCCGAAAGAGATGAGGGAGTTATAGGACCAGATTGAAAAGTTATTGGGATACGGTTTCATCCATAGGAGTACCTCTCCTTGGAGTTCTCCAGATCTGTTTATGAAGAAGAGGGATGGATCCTTACGACTCTGTGTCGATTATCGAGAGCTAAATAAAGTCATGGTACAGAATAAATATCCGTTTCCTCGTATCGATGACTTATTTGACCAGCTGAGGGGATCAACCTACTTTTCAAAGATAAATTTGAGATTTGGGTATTGTAGAGGGGGCTTGAAGGTAACCTCGAGATTAGGGACAAATTCCCAATTAGCAACAGTGTTCGAGATTAAGCAACCGAGGCAGCTCAAGCGTGGCAACTCAGCGAGGCAGTTTGGCGCGGCAGCTCGTATTTTAGCTCGTTGTATTAGTCACATTGTATTTTCATTATTGATTCCTGTAAGCTTTAACGGTTGTAATGACGTAACGATAATAACAAAAGAGTTTGTATGAGGTCAAACGGTACTTGCGAGAGACCAGGCTTGGCAGGGCCTGGGATAGCTTTCATGCTCTATCGAATGACCTCACTATGGGAACTTTAGAGGGACCTGGTTTGGAGGATTGAGAAGTAAGGTACCGTTGGGGCTTGTCCTGACCATCCTAGATACACCTGGTAAAACACCGAAGGACCCTGACCGTGGAACCTCAAGCGGAGCAGCTTGAAGTTCCATCGGGCGTTGAGTCATAAACCAAGTAGCCCTCTACTTAATGTCACATCTACTATAGGTGATGTCACTAGCCAGCTAAACAATGTCAGACCTGCACTTGAGTAAACCACCGTGGTATTTGGGGCTGTCAGGCAGTTGGTAAGACACCTCTGCGACAACAGTCCCCTGACACACAGTGGTTAGGCAAAAGGCATGTCTTGGCATTTAATGTTTATGACGTGGAGACAACTAGTGCATCAGGCATTTAATGCTGTGACATAAAGTATGAGGGATGTCTTTCATAGTCTTAAATGACTGAGTTGCCTCGGGGGTGGTGTGGGGGGATATTTAAGGACCCCAACCACCTTTGAGAAAGGATAATCCTTTTTGAAAATTGAAAAGCGTTATTGCAAATTAGAGAGTTCACTGACTCACCATTGTCATTTATTACGAAGCTTTTAATACTCGACAGAGATTCTTGAGGTTGTTTTATGCGTTTCTACCTGCCCTCCAGGGTGTATCTAGGGTGCTTACTTCTCTCTCCCTCTAACTAAGCCACTTCTAAAGTTCATCATTATTACCTGAGTTATACACGAGAGACTTTGAGAGTTTAAGCTGAGTTTACCTTCATTGGGTTCATGTTTATATTTTCTGTCATTAATCCTAAGCTTTAACCAACTGACTTATCATTACCATACTCAATAGGGGGTCACGCCTCCATCTATAATCTAAAGTACCCTCTTACATTTGGCGACTCCGCTGGGGAGGCATCCTTCTAGAGAAGGAATATGGAGCAGGATAATGCTACTAGAAGACTCAATTTCGATGACATACAACATAATGAAGAACAGGCTGCGAGGGAGCAGGAGGCCCTGAGAGATGGGGCTCCTCGGGTAGAGGTACCGCTAGCTCCAACAACGATAGGCGTCCCAGGGGCTACACAACCTTCCACGAGCACGGGGTTGGGACCTGCCCAGATGGCGCTCCTCATGAGCAAATTTTATGAGTTTTTGCAAACCCCAGTAGCTTCAACTATGCTGGGAGGATTGGAGGCTAATACCTTCATAACACCAGGAGCGGCCCCAGCGGCCCCACCAAGGGCAGGTATTACAGGAGCGGTCCCAGCAAGTGTACCCTCTGTTGTGAACCCAACTGTGGGCGGCTCAGGAGTTTCAACGGCACAACCGATAACATTCGCTCCGGTTGCAACGAGGGCTCAATCGTCGGCCCCATTGCAGGTGGCCCCAGTAGCCTCGCCCTTGGAAGAGATGAGAAAAGAGATGTAGAAGGAGATGCTGAAGTTCATGCAGTCTTCCTCGCAGGCTGTGGTCGAGGTGGCAGCGGTCTACGACGACTTCCGGACACCTTACCCCCAGGAGTACAACGACGAACCCTACCTGAAGGACTATATTCCCCTACCTTTGAAAAATACTCAGGGAAGGGTGGGAACCCGAAGGAACACATTAAGCGTTTCGTTGAACACTTGGGAGCGCACTGCAATGACAAAAAGCTTAGGCTGAGGGAGTTTTCCAAATCACTGACTGATAAAGCATACACTTGGTACTCTCATCTGCCTCCCAATAATGTCTCCACGTGGGAGGAGATGCATGTATTGTTTGTCCGAAAGTTCTTCTTGGCAGAAGATGAGTTCACCCTAACCCAACTTGGCAGGGAGAGGCAAAGGCCAGGAGAAGAGGTAGTGGCCTATATTCGAAGGTTTAGGGAAAGATCTATCGACGTGAGGGAAGAAGCTAAGGAGGCCAGGTTACTACAGATTTGTGCTGAGGGATTCCTTCCTGAGTATATCTGTCACCTGATCAATGAGACACGCGAGGGAACATTTTCAGCATTCTTAAAATCTACAAGAAATATATCTTTGGTGGTGCGGCCTAGCCCGATAGTAGCTCCCATGGTGTTCAGACAGCCGATACAACCCATCGGGGGAAGGTCTCAGGCCCCGCGGGTGGGATATATCGAGAGGGAAGATGGGGGCAAGGCCTAGAGGAAGGACAACAAAAGAAAGTTCGGAAGGGATAGAGAAGACCCGCCACCGTTGCCTTGTACGGTGGAGGAGGCTGTGAGTTGCTATAACGCAATGGTCCAAGGCGGAACGGTTTACGAACCGAAAGGAATCCCGGCGGAAGAGCCTGATGCGGCAACTAGGGCCAATCCCAAATATTGTCAGGTTCATCGAAAGGTCCAGCATCCAACAGAAAGCTGCTTCACGCTGTGAAGAATCATCGACAAGTACATGAAGGCGGGAACATTACAAATCCCCCCGCAGAACATTAAAAATAACCCACTCCCGGCACATGGAGCCAATGTTGTAACGACCTACGATAAGGAGGCAGAGCGGGAGGGGGGAGGGGCAACAATGGAGTTCGATAAAGCACTGGAGCATTGCACTAGGGGAATGGCTAACGTAGTTCTGGCTTATGATGAAGCAAGTGCTAGGGACGTAGAAGACGCCTACAGCGTTGAGGGCGAGGAAACGGACCCAGTCATAGAATATAGCGCGGTTTCAAAATCTCCAAAGTTCACTTGGTTCTTCGACCAAGTGGGAATCCCAAAAGAGAGCAGAATGGAGATAACGCAGGCGATCTTGGATATTACGAGAAGAAATGCAGTCCCCTCGCTAAGGTGGAGGGGACCCATGGCTAGGCTGGTAAAGAGGTTCCTATCAGAGGTAACGTTCAGCGATGCGGATAGAGCTGTAAGGTTCCCCCACAATAGGCCTCTGTATATAACCGCCAGTATTAACGGGGTTACCTTTGCCAGGACTCTTATGGATGGGGGTGCTTCCATTAACATTATGCCAATTAACTCCTTCCACGCGGCTAATATTCCAGAAGAAAGGTTGGTTGCCATGCCCTTGGTAATCTCGGGCTACGATAATCAATCTTCCAAATCTATCGGGTATGTAAACGTGGGGATAGTAATGGGAAATCTGAGTTCCCATATCAAGTTCCATGTAATAGAAAGCACAACTTCCTATCATTTGTTGATAGGGAGAGTGTGGATGCATAACCAAGGGTTAGTTCCCTCAACGTACCATCAATGTGCTAAGGCGAATATCAAGGGGACAGAAGTAACTATTAGGGAAACTAAAAGGCCTTTCGCTATCGAAGAAGCACACTTGGTGGATGCAGCCTTCTAGACAGAGCTCGAAGAGGACGTGCGGGTCCTAACGAGGAGAATGGAGGGAGCATGGGTCCCCTCAATTAGAGAAAGAATGGGACCTTTAAACGAGAGTGGCGAGGGGAAGAGGAGCGAGGAAGCATATCGTGCGGTCCCTCGACCCCAGAACATCCCGAAGCAGCTCAAAGAAAAGATGAGACCTAGGACAGACCCGGGCGAGCATGAAGCCCAACGACAGAGCGTGTTAAGTCGTTTTTCAGGGGAAAAGATCGCTGAAGCTTCCAGAGAAAGGAAGAGAAAAGCCGTAGCAACATCCACCAGCAGGCAATGCAAGAAGATTGTCACTGAAGAGGGAAAAGTGGTGTACCGCTTGTAATGGTGTGAACGGGCGGCCAAGAAGACTGACAATGAGGTTGACCCGATATATGAGTGTTTTTTAGTGGATCAACGGGGGCAGTGTATGGTGACAACTCCAGCATACAAGAGTTTGTAGAAGATGTCGCCGAAGAACCAGACTACATGACAGACCAACCAAGGCCCCAGGCACAAGAGTTGGAGCAACTAAACCTAGCAGGAGAAGGGGAAGACCCAAGGCCTATCTTCATCTCAAAAGATCTTGTTAAGGAGAAATAAAAAGCCTTGGTTGACCTGATTCGGGAATTCATAGATGTCTTCGCATGGAAGTACACTGAAATGGAAGGGCTGGATGAGGAAGTGAGCTGCCATAAGTTGAACGTGATCCCTTCGGCTATTCCAGTAAAGAAGGCAACAAGAACGTACAAGCCTGAAATAGATTTAAAGATCAAAGAAGAGGTCCAACGCTTATTAGCAGCAGGATTTATCGGGCCTATACAACATCCCCTCTGGCTATCTAGCATTGTGCCAGTAGGGAAGAAAGACAAAAACCAAATAAGGATCTGCGTGGATTTCAGAGACTTGAATAGGGCTTGCCCTAAGGATGAGTTTCCCCTACCCTCCATCGACAGTTTGATAGACGCCACGGCTGGTCATGAGATGTACAGCTTCATGGATGGATATGTGGGATACAACCAGATCAAGATGGACCTTTCTGACGCAGAGAAAACAGCATTCAGAACGCCGTTGGGCAACTTCATGTACAAGGTAATGCCGTTTGGACTCAAGAACGTCGGAGCTACGTACCAAAGAACGATGATGGCCATTTTTCATGACTTCTTCCACAAATTTGTGGAATTCTACGTGGACGACTTGGCCATCAAATCGAAGAAGGAAGAGTCCCATCTGAATGATTTAAGGAAGGTGTTTGCTCGATGCAGGAGGTACAAGTTAAGGATGAACCCGTTGAAGTGTGTCTTCGGGGTAACAAGTGGTAAGTTTTTAGGCTTCGTGGTTAATCGACAAGGGGTACAGATGGACCAGGACAAACAGCGGGCAATCCTGGAAATGCCGTGTCCAAGAACGGCGAAGGAGCTGAAAAGTTTTCTCGGTAAAGTCTCCTACCTTAGGAGATTTGTGCCTGGATTGGCCGAAATAACACACCCACTGATGCAGCTGCTACGAAGGAACACGAAATTCAGATGGGAAGAGGTTCACCAGAAGTCCCTCGTTGGGCTGAAAAAGCTACTCGTATCACCACAAATCATGGTTCCTCCCCAGGCGGGAGTCCCGTTGCAGCTATACCTCACATCCACCACAAGGTCCGTCGGAGCTCTGCTGGCACAAGAAGTAGACGGGCAAGAGAGGCATGTTTACTACCTCAGCAGAATTATACATGGGCCAGAAATTAGATATACTAGCTTAGAAAGGCATTGTTTAGCCCTGGTCTGTGTAGCCCAAAAACTTAGGCATTATATGCTATCTTTTACCATTCATATTGTAACTAGATGTGACCCAATTAGGTATTTGCTCGCAAAGACTATATTGATTGGTAGGGCAGCTAGATGGTTCCTCATTCTCTCTGAATATGACTTAAAATGCGTGGTCCCTCGCACAATCAAAAGGCAGGCGTATGCTGACTTATTGGCTATCTTCCCTTTAGGAACCTTTGAGCCACTTAGGGAAGACATTCCAGGAGATGATTTGCAGGCCAATTACCTGGATGCAACTGAGGAGGAATGGACGATGCAGTTCGACGGATCTTCGGCAGAAAAGAAGGGGGGAGCAGGGGTCGTTCTTTCAAAAGGGATGGAAGAGATTTGCCTTTCCTACAAACTAGATTTCCCTTGCTCTAATAACGAGGCAGAGTACGAGGCGTTGGTACTAGGGCTTCTAGAGGCTCTTCGGAGGGGAATCCGTTCACTCTGCATTAAGGGTGACTCGAACTTGGTAATTCAGCAGGTAAATGGAGAATATGCGTTGAAACACATGAACCTGGCGCCCTATAGAGCAATCATTCAAAGGCTCCTCAACCAGTTCCATCGGACCAAGATCAGGAGACATCCCAGAATGATGAACCGCCATCCCGACGCCTATGCCACTATTGCCCAGAAGATGATAATGAAAACCAATGAGACTACAGTTGTGATCCAACGAAGAACAACCCCTTAGGTAGTACAATCAATATTACCAATGGAGGAAAAAGTGGGACGGAGAAGGGATATTAAGAAACAACTGGAGTCCGGTGAGGGGGCGATGGGGCTAAGAGAGTTGGCCCAATATTTTACATGCCAGGGGAATCTCTATTTTAGAAATACAGGAGGATGGCTGTCAAGATGCGTTAGCCCAGAGGAGGCCGAGCAAATATTGAAGAAAACGCATAACGAACATTGCGAAACGACCGAGATACCTCTATACAGGAGAATTCAAACGGAGGGGTATTTTTGGCCTAGAATGAAGCAAGATGCGGCAGAGCTACAACGGAAATGCAATAAGTGTCAGCTATTCTTCGAAGCAGCTGAGTGCCATTTTATTGAAGCTCAAACGGACTGGAGGCAGCCCTTCATCGACTTCATTCAGGAGGGGGTTGTCCCAACGGAGAAAATAGATGCAATGGGTCTGAGGCGAAGGGATCCAAGGTTCTACGTCCAGGAGGGGCAGCTTTATCGAAAGGGGTACTTTAACAGGCCCTTGCGATGTGTCACAAGGGAAGAAGCAGTGGAGGTCCTCAAACAAGCGCACGATCCAGCACATATAAGAGATGCCAAGCTGTATGATCAGTTGATGACATTGGGGTATTATTGGCCAACAATGGAGAAAGACTCTGCTGAGTTTGTTCGAAAATGCAAGGCTTGCCAACTACATGGGAATATGATCCATGCCCCATCGGCAGACTTGCACTCCCTATCAACGCCCTATCCATTCCATACTTGGGCGTTCGACCTAGTGGGGGCAATCCACCCCTCTTCGAGAGGCAAGATATGGATACTAGTAGCAACAGAATGTTTCACAAAATGGGCCGAGGCAATACCACTCAAACGGGCAACGGCTGGGGTGGTGAGCAACTTCATCAGAGAATACATCATTTGCCGTTTTGGGATCCCAAAAGTAATTCTCTTGGATAATGGGACCCCCTTCGTCAATTCTGAAGTAACAATGCTCACGGACAAATACTCCATTGTTCATCACACTTCAACGGTGGCATACCCAAAGGGAAATGGTCAGGCCGAAGCAACTAACAAAACCCTGATTAATATTTTAGCCAAAATGATGGAAGACTTTTCAAGGGCGTGGGATGACAAGATACCAGCTGTCTTGTGGGCCTATCGAACAACCAAGTGAAAACCCACAGGATACACGCCGTTCTCTCTTATCTATGGGGCTGAGGCAATCCTCCCAGTAGAATTGGAAGTTCCCTCTGCTCGTTATGCCTTGAGAAGTAGCATGCTCCCTCACAGTAGACATGTACAGTTGGAAGCGTTGGATGAGCACAGAGATAACTCGATGCAACACTTTCAAATATATACGAAACAACTCTCCAGGGCATATAAAAACTTGGTGAGACCAAGGAAGTTCGTGGAAGGAGACCTCGTATTAAAAGCAGCAGTGAAGCACATCAGGGGACTTCCTCTACCAAAGTTCGCAGCCAACTGGGAGGAACCTTACGTTGTGAAGGAAGCGCATGACTCAGGTTATTGCTTAATTTCGAAGCTAGAAGAAGACAAGCCATTTAAGATTAACAATAAGTGGGTGAAGGTTTATCATGTGTAAAATAACCAAGTTTGAACTGATGTTATGACTAGATATTGTTATAAATATACAAGTTTTGGGTGACATTTTTTTTAGAATAATGGAAGAATTGCAGAAACACAAAACTCTATAGCACACAACAGCAGTCACAACACGCGAAGGGATTGAAAAGTATATGTTCTTCATTCATAAACAATAGAGCATTACAAAATTTCTTTTGAGAGCTATTGCCCAAGAATTACATAGAGAAAATCAGTAAAGGATCTGTATACAAGAAGTAACTACTCTAAAAGAAAAGATAAATTCGAGGAAGAGAAAAAATCTCCAGGCAGGCCCGAAGAAGCTGCTGTGAAAGACCGTTGGGCGTTAATGGAAACCTCTAGCCTCGTTTGCACTTGCGTACGTTCGATCAGGAGTCTCTCACGCTTCAGTTTGGCCAGGCACAAAGCTTCTTCGACATCCTTCACCTCTTGATCCACTACTTCCAAAAGAGGTGCCAATGCGACCAACCTAGCTTCCTCAGCTTACTGGTCCTCCTGGTGCTTTCGTAACACCTCCCTCTGGCCGATCAGTTGTTGGTTCTTCAAGGTCTTCAGATACGTTATAAGCCAATCAAAACGGAAACCATCACGTCCCAACTCCTTCAGAAAACCTAGAAATTAGTTAAGAATGGATCTGGTAACACTTGCAGTAGGGGTACCGGCAATTTCAGCAACAACGATCGCCATGCCTTGCAGTCTGTGACTCATCACATGAATATTGGAGCGCAGGCAATCTGGTGTGAAGGTCTCAGGATGATGATTCACCAGTTGCTCAATCACCAAGCGATGGTTGACAGGCATTTGAGGAGACTGCCGAAGCACCATAAGGCAGAACGCATGGGGAGCCAGGTCGAGAAGAGGCAGCTCGTACCCAGACTCGCTCTCAGCTGCAGCACCAGTCGTAGAACCTTGATCATCATGAATAGAATTTTTCGAAACATCAGGTTCTCGGAAGGGCGAGCCTACAGGTGAGAGAACTGGGGGCGAATTTTCCCGAGCAACCTGAAAAGAAAAAGCCCAAATAATGGAATTATGAATAAAAACTTAACAAGTGTTTTCGTTATTAAGTCACCGTTATAAGGTGGAGTTTGTGAAAAAATCTTAACAAGCGCTTTCGTTGTTAAGTCACCGTTATAAGGTGGAGTTTATGAAAAAATCTTAACAAGCGCTTTCGTTGTTAAGTCACCGTTATAAGGTGGAGTTTGTGAAAAAATCTTAACAAGTGTTTTCGTTGTTAAGTCACCGTTATAAGGTGGAGTTTATGAAAAATCTTAACAAGCGCTTTCGTTGTTAAGTCACCGTTATAAGGTGGAGTTTGTGAAAAAAAAACTTAACAAGTGTTTTCGTTGTTAAGTCACCGTTATAAGGTGGGGTTTATGAAAAAACTTAACAAATGTTTTCGTTGTTAAGTCACCGTTATAAGGGGGAGTTTAAGAATAATCTTATGAAAAATCATGAGATGGAGATTATGGAAAATCTTAACAAAGGATAGAAAGGAAAATATACCTCAGTCACAACGGGAGCATATGAGGCAACCACAGGGACAGGAACCGTTGGGGGAGAGATTATTACCCCAGAAGCCATAACGGGGTCCCTGGACGCAGAAGCCTCCACGCTTGTCAAAACCTGATCACCCGTATAGGGCATTAGGGCCAGCATATTGGGTTCATCATGGGAAGACACTGAGCCCTCAAACAAAGCCACATCAGGAGGAGCTGTAAACACACCAACCTGGGCCCTCACTGCAAGAGTTGGTGCAAGATCGGGAGAAAACTGTGCACAAAGCCAAATGTTAGAAAAGAAGAATGAGCACAGAAAATATGAAGAATACCCCTACGTGCTACTTAACTCAGTTATGATACTAAAAAGAGGAATGGCAGTTAGAGGTCTCATCAGCATCGTTGGAAGAAGAACGCTTGCCAACAGAGAGGACATTTCAACCTGGGGTGCACAAAAACACCTCAGTGTTCAGCAGGCCAAATAAGAAAAGAATGGGACCAAGGACAATAACAAACAAATTAAAGAGGAAACCATACCTCGGGTCCACTCTCCTCAATAGGAACAATGGGCAGAAGAACCTCAAGTGAGGCCTGTAAATCAGAAGGGACCAAGGGTGTTATCTCGGGATGTGCCACTTCGGGTAGGGTTACCACTTCAGGCGAGGAATCAATCGCAGGGTCAACGGCATCACCTCCCGCAATGACTTCCCTCGCACGTTGGCTGACTCCACGGCGAGAATACGTAAGCCCTGTCATGGGGGAACGGGGAGGAGTCACATCGGTATGAAATGCACCGAAGCGTCCCCCCACAAAAGGGCTCACGGGAGGATTGGAAGGGTCTGGTCTTTCTATTTCAGCTCCCTGCACCACAATTGTCAAAAAAAAAAGGGAAAATATATGTATAAGTAAAGATAGCCCTCCTTAAGCAAAAGGGCAATAATAACTAAATCAGGCATACATACCTCCGATTCAGAAGGAGAACGAGAAGACACGACCACGGGCGAAGAGGGAGGAGTAGCAGCAACTGAGGGGGCAGGGGTGGATTGCACCTCAGGGGTCGAGTGTACCTCAGGAGTCCGTTTCTTCTGGGACTTGGTGCCCAGAGTCTTCTTCCTCGAGCCAGCTGCACTAATACTGACCCCTTGAGGAACCCTGGAACTCTTCCTCTTCCTAGCCGTTGGCTCTGAAGGATCCACCACCACCGTGGGTAAAGAAACGGAGGAAGGGATAACGACTGCATGACGTTGATACTTGGCATTTATACGGTCTAGCTCTGCTTGGGCCTCCCTCCTTACACGCTCAGCCATCTCGGCAGGCATGGGAGGTGGAACGGAGGCTATGGGAAGAGCCTCTACAGGAGTTTTGGGCTTCTGGGACTTCGACTTGGATGACCCACTCTGAGCCGTTTTTTCCCTCTTGGCAGGTGGTGGAGAATCCCCCTCGTGGGTAGTAGCTGCAGTAGAGGGGGCAGCTTTCTTCGAAACAGCAAGAGTCCTCGGTCTTCGCGTTGTAACTGGAACCATGGGGAAAAGTGGGGGAATCTCGGTAGGAGGTGCTTTGTGGGTTGAACTTAGGGGGAATTCTATCCCAAGCACAGAGTTTCCTTTTAGGCCCAACTCTAGGGCAGAGAATGAAGAAACGGGAGGGTACACCGGGTCTCCCTCAATGAACTTAGCAATTTTAGCTAGTTGTTTTGGCCAATACTTGGTGGCAAACAAAGGGGTCACATCCCCATGCCTAGTAATACTGGGAATGGTGACACGCCCAGCCATTGTTGAGGATATCCCCCATGCAACAATCGAAGAAAACAACGAGCATGCCTCGCCAAAGGAGACTTTGGGGTTTGATGATTGGAAAACTGGACGTGGAACCCCCTGGTCAAACCCAAACTGACGGCTGCATCGGTTGGGGTTATAATGCTCGCTCGAGTATCCCCACTCGGTGTAGGAGGGCAGATATCCAGGAGAAAGGAGAAGAACCACGGCCAGCGAGGGGTCCTCAATGTCGGGAGAAGGGTCCCGTATCACTCTGGCATCATGATGAAAAAATTTACAAGTATGGAAAAAGGCCTCTTCTTGATAGGGCCTCATAACGAAGCTCTCAAAACGATCAATCACGGAAATTAACTCCTTTCAGTTTTATCTCTTATGATAAATGAAGGACCGAGGAGGAAAAATTGTTTCAGCCGAAGGAGGACTGTTGGGCTTGGCCGCTACGGCAGGAAAGCGAAAGTAGAGAAAGCTAGTCAGAAGCACACTGTTGGTAAAATTGGCCAAGTTATAACGGCCAATGGAGCGTTCCATGTCAAATAAAGCCCTATCCAACCAGGTGTACAGGGATCCCGAGGCAATTACAGCCAGGGGAAGCTTTATGCCTCGAGCAAAGCGAAGGGATAGGTTGATAAGGTCCCTTCGGGGCTGGTCGTTGGGCTTGCCCGTCAAAAAGAAGCGGGAAAGAATCACAAGAATGTAAGCGGGAAGCTCCAACGGCGTACCTTGACCAGGTGCAGTTGATGAGGAACTGCCTTCACCAGCACCCTTGAAGAAATAATTGATCAAGGGAGAGAAAGTAGCTTTGTTGGAAGAACCGATGCAGCTTCGGCATATGCGATCCAACTCCAAAACATCTGCGGTCTCTCGAGCATCGAGAGCCTCATCGGTGTAAGGCTCATGGCCTGTTGCATCGAGGCCCAGGAGCTCGCACACGTCCTCCAGAGTTATAGTAAACTCACCCCAGGCAGCAATGAACGTATGAGTATCCACGTTCCAGCGAGAGACCAGGATAGGCAGGGCAGCGTTGTTCTTTGATAGAGTAAACTCACCAAACCATCTAGCCCGTTGAAGGCCGATCTTAGCAAGGACATCAACATAAGAACTCTGCATGTGAGAGTTCCAGGCAGCAAAGTGTGCGGGGGACTCCCCGGGTGCTTCAAAATCAATATGGGACCATGGGAAGTCCCCTCGCTCTAAACGAAATCTGAGAGTTCCTTCTAGGGGCAGAAATCCCCACTTAGACACCTCTTCGTCCTCATCACCCAACAAGAGGGCGTCAAACTTGAAGGAAAAGCAGACAGCCTTACAGGCAACAGCAAAGCCATCACCCTCCCCAAAAATGGGAGAGCGACGGTAAAATCTCAGCTGTTCTTGGCGAGCAGCACCCAGGGCGGAGGCAGCAGTGGTGGTGGCAGATGGAACACTGGTGGCGGAAATGGTGGAGTTGCTTGAAGACGCCATGACAAACAGTGAAGCTGTAACAGAGAAAGCTTCGAGAGAAAAGGGATTGAGAGTAAGAATGGAGACCGACGATCACAAGTGGTGGTATAGCTCTTGCAACAATGGAGTCTCTCTCTCTCTTTCTAAAAAAGAAGCGACAGTCTGATGAAGAAGATAATAACGAAGTAAGGAAAAAACAAAGGAGAAGGTTCAAAGTATTTTGAATATGGCTGTTGAGGATTTTGAGTTTGGCGTTTAGATTTCCCCACCCTCGCACGTGCACGGCCGCCTGTAATCATTTCACATGAACACGTGGCACTTCGGGAAGTGCTTTGACAGTTGAAAAGACAGCGCACATCATTAATGAAATGACGCATAGAGAACAGGAAGCATTGCCTTCTTCAGCAAGCTTGAGTTTTTGGCGCCAATCTTTTTGTCAGACTTATCTAACAAGGCTCCAACAACGAAGAAGATGTCCCAACGGTTACACAAAGAAAAATCCATCAAGTTGAGTCATTTCGTGCAGACATTTCTTGTCCCAACAAATCTCTCCACGAAGGGGCAAATGTAGAGGGGGCTTGAAGGTAACCTCGAGATTAGGGACAAATTCCCAATTAGCAACAGTGTTCGAGATTAAGCAACCGAGGCAGCTCAAGCGTGGCAACTCAGCGAGGCAGTTTGGCGCGACAGCTCGTATTTTAGCTCGTTGTATTAGTCACATTGTATTTTCATTATTGAATCTTGTAAGCTTTAACGGTTGTAATGACGTAATGATAATAACAAAAGAGTTTGTATGAGGTCAACCGGTACTTGCGAGAGACCAGGCTTGGCAGGGCCTGGGAGAGCTTTCATGCTCTATCGAATGACCTCACTATGGGAACTTTAGAGGGACCTGGTTTGGAGGATTGAGAAGTAAGGTACCGTTGGGGCTTGTCCTGACCATCCTAGATACACCTGGTAAAACACCGAAGGACCCTGATCGTGGAACCTCAAGCGGAGCAGCTTAAAGTTCCATCGGGCGTTGCGTCATAAACCAAGTAGCCCTCTACTTAATGTCACATCTACTATAGGTGATGTCATTAGCCAGCTAAACAATGTCAGACCTGCACTTGAGTAAACCACCGTGGTATTTAGGGCTGTCAAGCAGTTGGTAAGCCACCTCTGCGACAACAGCCCCCTGACACACAGTGGTTAGGCAAAAGGCATGTCTTGGCATTTAATGTTTATGACGTGGAGACAACTAGTGCATCAGGCATTTAATGCTGTGACATAAAGTATGAGGGATGTCTTTCATAGTCTTAAATGACTGAGTTGCCTCGGGGGTGGTGTGGGGGGCTATTTAAGGACCCCAACCACCTCTGAGAAAGGATGATCCTTTTTGAGAATTGAAAAGAGTTATTGCAAACTAGAGAGTTCACTGACTCACCATTGTCATTTATTACGAAGCTTTTAATACTCGACAGAGATTCTTGAGGGTGTTTTATGTGTTTCTACCTGCCCGCCAGGGTGTATCTAGGGTGCTTACTTCTCTCTCCCTCTAACTAAGCCACTTCTAAAGTTCATCATTATTACCTGAGTTATACACGAGAGACTTTGAGAGTTTAAGCTGAGTTTACCTTCATTGGGTTCATGTTTATATGTTCTGTCATTAATCCTAAGCTTTAACCAACTGACTTATCATTACCATACTCAATAGGGGGTCACGCCTCCATCTATAATCTAAAGTACCCTCTTACAGGTATCATCAGATACGCATCAGGGAGCAGGATATGTCGAAGACTACTTTTTTGACGAGGTATGGGTCGTATGAGTTTCGGGTTATGACGTTTGGGTTAACCAACGCCCGAGCAGTATGTATGGACTTAATGAACAGGGTCTTCAGAGAGTTCCTATATCAATTTGTCATCATCATCATAGATGACATTTTAATTTATTCTCATACCAAGGAGGAGCATGCCGAGGACTTACGTAGGGTTCTGCAAACCTTACGGGAACATGAGTTGTATGCCAAATTCGAGAAATGTGAATTTTGGCAGCATGAGGTACAATATTGGGGGCACATTGTATCTGAGAAGGGGGTATTTGTAGATCCTAACAAAGTGTCAGTGGTGAGGGAGTGTGGAAAACCCACGACATCGACGGAGGTGCGTATTTTTCTGGGTTTAGACGATTACTACAGACGGTTCATTCGGGGATTCTCGAAGATTATGGATCCGATGATGAATCTAACTCGTAAGGGCGTGCCATTTATTTAGGATGATGCATGCCAATTGTCATTCGATGAGTTGAAGGATAGGTTAACTTCAGAACCCCTGTAGTAGCACTTCCCAATGTAGGTCTGGAGTACCTAGTGTATACTGGCGTATCCTTACAGGGGCTTGGGGGTGTATTACAGCAAGAGGAACAGGCTATAGCTTTTGTTTCCCGAAAGATTAAGCCTCACGAGAAGAACTACCCCACCCACGACTTAGAGCTGGTAGCAGTCGTGTTTGCACTCCGAATTTGGAGACATTATTTGTTGGGGGAGAAGTTTCACCCATTTACATACCACAAGTCACTAAAGTACTTGTTCACGTAGAAAGAGTTAACTATGCGTCAGCGCAGGTGGCTTGAGTTTGTAAAAGATTATCAGTTTGAGATACATTATCACCCGAGAAAGGCTAACATAGTTACTGATGCGTTGAGTCGTAGGCCAGTAAATGAGACTGTCGAGGTGTGGAAGGCGAAATGGAAAGAGCCGGGACATCAGGAGGCGGTTGTTAGGTTATTCATGTCAGTTATGACCATCACACCACAGATAGTGACCAGGGTGGTTCAGGCCCAGGCAGCGGATTCATTTTGTTAGGAGAAGATTAGACATCTCTTAGTCGGTGGAGTCGAGTCCTACGCAGTGAGTTCCGAGGGAGGCTTGAGCTTCAACAGGAGATTGGTTGTTCCAGAGAAAGAATACCTACGACATGCGGTGATGACAGAGTCGCATGAATACCGATTTGTGATACATCTCGGTGGGGATAAGATGTACAAGGATATGAGGCGGTAATACTAGTGGAGTGGGATGAAGAGAGACATCGCAGAATTCGTCTCCAGGTGTACCACTTGTTAGTTAATGAAGGTGGACCATCGGAGATCTCCAGGTTTACTTCAGCCATTAGAGATCCCTACGTGGAAATGGGCGGGTATTTACATGGATTTCATTACTGGGTTGCCTACTTCGCAGAGGGGGCACGATTCTATATGGGTTATTATGGATCGGTTGACGAAAGTAGCCCATTTTTTGCCAGTCAGGACAGACTACACAGCAGGACAGTATGCCCAGATATTTATTGCAGAGATAGTGAGACTGCATGGTGTGCCTTTGAATATCATGTCGGATAGAGATAAGACTTGTGTGTCTCCTTTTTGGGAGAGCTTCCAGGAGGCTATGGGTACCGAGTTGCAGTTGAGTACGACGTATCACCCGCAGACCAATTGGCATACTGAGCGCACTAATCAGATGCTTGAGGACATGTTGTGCATGTGTATCCTTGACTTTGGGAGAGGTTGGGAGCAGTACCTTCCACTGGTGGAGTTTGCTTACAACAACTCCTATCAGTTCATGATTGGCATCGCCCCGTTCGAGACGGTATATGGTAGACCTTGTCGCTCTCCTGCTTATTGGCTAGAGGTGGGGGACAACAAACAACTCGAGCCGAATGTAATTCAAGACACGTCGAGAAGTATTGAGATGATTCGCAACCGCATACGGGTAGCCCAGGATAGACAAAAAATCTACGTCGATGCTAAGAGGTCCTTCAGGAAGTTCGCTGTGGGGGACCAGGTTTTGTTGAGGTTATCTCCTATGAAAGGGGTAATGAGGTTTGGGAAGAAGGGAAAATTAGCTCCGAGATACGTAGGACCATTTCCTATCATCTAGAGGATCGGACCAGTGGCATACAGACTTGTGTTATTGGAGCACTTACATCGTATTCATGATGTGTTCCACATTTCGTCACTGAGGCGGTATCTTCAGGATGAGTTATCCCACACCCACATCGCGATAAAGGAGATTGATTTGCATCCCTACAGTTCGTATGAGGAGAGACTAGTGGCTATCCTAGACCATAGCGAGAGGAGACTGAGGTCAAAGGTAGTTTCATTTGTGCAGGTACAGTGGGAGCACCACAATTTGGAGGAGTCTACTTGGGAGCGAGAGGCGGATATGCGGGAGAAGTATCCAGACTTATTCGTACCAGGTATGCCTTATTTTCAGAATTTCGGGATGAAATTCCGTTATTAAGGGGAAGTATGTAATACCCCGTATTCTTAATGATTTAAATAATTATGGGATTAATTATTATTGTTGAATTAATTGAATTAGAATGTGAGATATAATAGTTCATTAATCCGGATTAAAATATATCTTAACTAGCATACCAGGGTTAATACTTATTAATTGAATATTACTATGTGATATGTAATATGGAATTATGCATTTTGATAAATTGTCGAGAGTGAGAAATACGACAATTAGTAATTTAAGTCAGACGCGCGTGTGAGTCGTGTTGGAACTAATTAATGGGAATAAAAAGAGAATTTATTTTTATTAACTCATATGTCCATTTTGAGTGCACCTTGAGTCCGAAAGGGTCGAGATAGTCAGAATAGTATACCCGGAGGTTTAGTTTGGGTCCCAGGGGAAGCTTAGGCCTAACCAGCGTCCCGGAAGGTCATTTTGGTATGTTGTATTTTTGGGGATAATTAATGGACGAAAATGAGAGTGCTTTCATATTTCTTACATTGTTACAGTTAGGGTTTTATCTTTAAAAGAAAAGAGAGAGTCCTAGAGGAAGGAGAAGAAGAGGTTCCTAGGAGTTCCAAGGCCAAACCCAGTCATCTTTCACCAAAAACATCATCAACGCGTAGATCGGAAAAAGTAGAACACATCTATACCAATTTCAAGCGACGAATCAAACCTTCATAATCAGGCAAGTGTTTATTACTCACTTTCCTTTAGCAATACTCATGTTCATGTTAGTATAGGAATGAAATACCCATGTATTGTTAATAAAAGTGATGAAAATTGGAGATTGGATATACATGAATTGAATTTGAGATTAATTTAGGTTGAACCACTTATGTATGTAGATTAGAAATCACGTAGATGACTTCCTGTATGAAAAATCTGGAAGCTTTATGTTCTTGGATGATAATTGGAAGAACTAGTGTTTTATTACTTATTTGGGAATTCCAGATTACATTTATGATTGGTAATGAATTAATGATGTTATATTAGTGGAAATCATTCATACATGTTAGGAAATTAATTTAGAAGGATTGATCGGCGATTGGGAACGATCCATAGAGGTTATAGGTGTTGAATTGGTGGTGAAAAAGTTTCTGGGTAAATCTGCATCGAAAAGGGTAGCAGTCCGGATCGTTTTTCATAAAAAGGTCCGGATCATTTTTTAGAAAAGGTTTGGATGGTTTTATTTAAAAGTTCCAAATCATTTTTTTTTAAATGGGTATAGATCATTTTCTTAATGGGTCCGGACAGCCCTTCTATATTTTCCAGAATTGAATTGCGGACCATTAGGGCATCTTTTGGGACTTGTAATGCGGGAATCTTAATAAAGTTCACTGAGATTTGAAGTAATGTTATATTAATGCAAGTGTGGCGTAAGACTTGGGCATACGTGGGATATATTAATCTTAGAAATCGGAGAGTGAATACTTGAAATAATTATATTCAGAATAATAATAATAAGATATTTCAATATGTGGAAAATATATGATTAGGTTGGGCGTATACCAATGGATTTAGTTAGGATGTGTTTATGCCTATTATCTGATATTATTGTTAAGTGCACTAATGGGTGATAACCCGGGGGTGCAGTAATATGATTGTTAAGTGCACTAATGGGTGATAACCCGGGGGTGCAGGATTAACATGGTTAGGTGTGCTAATGGCTTCTAACCCGGGGGTGCATAATTAATATGTGTAATACCCCGTATTTTTAATGACTTTGAAAATGAGATTAATTAGAATTGATTGTGATATAATTGGAAATTAATACGGATTTAAATATTACTCGAGAATAAAGTAATATGTGATTTATGTTGAATATTACTTAGCGATTAAAGTAATATATATAATTATGAATTTATGATTGATTATGACTTTATAAACTTGTCGCAAATTACGTGTACGACAAATATGGTAATTTAGTCGGGACGCGCATTGGAGTCGTGTCGGGATTATAATTTAATGAAATAAAAGTGAATTATTATTATATCATCCGAATGGTCATTTTGACTGCGCTAAAGTGTCCAGAAGGGTTCAAATAGTCAAAAAAGTCTACTCGGACGTTTGTATAGGGTCACGGGGCACTTTGGAGCCAAATAGTCACCACGGAGGGGTAATATGGTCATTTGACTTGGAAGGTGAATAGTATGCACGAATTTGTAAGATTATTTATAAGTCTAAAGGTTTTAGATTATTGATTCATTCTACAAAACTTAGAGAGAAAGAAATTGAGAGAGAGTGAGGAGTTTCATTGGGGAAAAGGAAGAGTCACTGTGGGAGAACCAAGAGGCAAAAGTCACCACCACCGGAAGTTGGTCGAAAAAAGGAAGGAACACCAGTGGTCAATCATCCCCAATGGATCAGACCTACAATCTAAAGGAAAATGATTTAATAATTACAATCTAGTTAGTATAATTTCCATGTTAGGATAGTTCGAAATTATGAGAAGTTACATGTTTTAGAGATAACCTAGTTAGATGTTAATTCATTTCAGGAAAATAGAAATATGTAGGATTAATCTCATGTTGTTAGTAGATAATAATCCACGAAATAAACATCACATGTTGGAGAAATTAGGGGAATTTTTGGATGGTTCTTGAAATATCAAATGTTTAGTTTTCTAGAAAAATATGAGATAGATATATGTTTTTAATCCAAACTCTTGATGATTCTAGGTTGTTTAGATCAGTCGGAATCATTTATATATGTTGTCATATCATGTGGTATGAATTATAAGAAATTTGGGACATTAAAATAGAGGTTTGATTGGTTAAAAGATGTGAAACCTGTAGAATAAAAGTTGCAGAATCTGCGCTGATACCTGGGTGATCGATCAATCGACCCATGAAGCTCGATCGATCAACTGATCGATCGATCGACTGATCGATCGATCGACCCCTGACCATCGATCGATCGACCTCCCCAGAAAAGATGAACTTTTTCGTTTTTATTTCTTGATTTATTCCCAAAAAGTTTAGGGAATGTTAGTGATTATTATGTGAACATAATGGGACTTAGGGAAGGGCAGTAGGCCATAGTTAAGACCCGGATTAATGTTATTATGTTTGGGATTTAAGTTGGAGAGAATTATGTTAATTAATAGAATGAATTATGGTTTCTAAGTTCACGTTTTGAATTGTGATTCGTTTATATGAAGATTAAGGTTAGGACTAGTTGTAAGAGAGTCATAAATTACCGGTATAACCTTAGGTATGATTGGGATTAACCTAAAGAGTTAGAACAAAGGGTTAAGAGTGAATTAGGGATTATCAGGGAATAAACCTAATTAAAGTGAATTTAATTCGGAGAAATTCGGGAGTCGTGATGACATGGATTAGTAGGACGTGATGTTTACCTACTTAATTTATTTGAGGACTAAATTATTACCATCGTGCGGTTAGATAAGTTCGAAAATATATACTTTGAGGATTAAAGTCATAATCGAAAAATACGTAGGATATTCGGAATATAATTATACTACGTATGGGATTTATTATATGGGTTGTGCGTATACCCTATGGTTATATATAGGTTTAATGAATACCTATTGCTATTATATATATAGGAAAGATGATTACCTGTTATTATCATATGGTTGTGTGAATACCTTATTGATGTTATACTTATATATGTTTGATGAATACATATATTATTATTTATATGTATGACATACCTACGATGCTTGCTATCGGGGTGGATGTTTCGCTGTCTTATCCTTGTGCGCCCAATTGGGAGGGATTTTAGATTCGTACCCTGAGCATAGGACCTTGGAAATGTGCTTTCCGAGATATGATAGTTAGACGGTCAAATGGGAGCATAGGTATGTGCGAGACCCCTTTTGATGGGGAGTATGCTCGCCTTCAATATATTTATGTTATGATATGATTAGTGAGAGATGCCGAATCAATAGTCCTCTATACAGTGACATTATGTATCAGGACATGATAGCAGAGTATGCATGTGCCGCAGCTATGACTGGGGAGGTATCGTACTGTATATATATAATTAGTGTGATATTATATATATAATATGTGATGTAATCTACTATGTGATATTATATATATAGATATGTAGTCTTCTGTGTGATGTTGTAGATTAAAAATATAAACTTTGATTTAATCTACTATGTAATGTTGTAGATAGAAGTAAATAATGAAATCTAAATTGAATTAAGAAAGTGAACACTTAATTCCAAGGTTGTAACAAGACTAGTTCACATTAAAGAGAAATGAATGTGAATAATTATATTACGTATGGTATGGGACATACGGGTTTATGATATGCGTTAAAATTATGTTGTGGAAACTAGTTAGGAGGGAACCTTAACTAGGAAGATAAAAAGATACGATAGGCATGCACTCTAGATGAGAGGTGAGAATTCTCAAGAGAGAGTCCGAGAAACAAACATGTACATAATAAATTCTTAATTATAATTGTTAAGCACTTGTTACTTTTAAAATCATTTATAATCAGGCTCTGACTAGTTTTCGTGCATATTCTTTTCTCTACTATATCTAGTACATCAGGTATCCAGCAGCAGGGATGCCCAGCATAGATTATGGATGTTCCGATGGATTATAGCTACTAGTAGAGATGCGAATTTTGTTTACACGCTTCCTTTCTGTTGATTCACTCATCTGTAGCGTCTACTTTATTTAGGGCTTGTCGCCCAGGATTCTAGAGGTTGTAATTATTTATTTAAGCATTGTGGATATTAGTTTTATTTTGTGTAAATGTTATACTTTCACTGGAGAGTTATTTCAGTCACATGTATTCTTGCTGTAGTTAATTCAGTTGTGATGTATTGTTACATATTATTATTCCATGTCATGGAATGGTTTTAATTAAACTAAAAATAGAAAAAGGTTTCTCAAATGGTTCATTCTTAGCATCACTGTCGAAAACTTTCTTTTTATTACTAATCCCCTAAGTAAAATTAGAACGGTGCCAAATTTTATCTTTCTTAAAACAAATAAATCAACCATGCGGAAAAATAGTAAAAAAAAATACCATGCTAAAACCCAAACCAATAAAGTATAAGTACAACAATACAAGAGTATTATCGAATAAACCATCGGCTAAAAATACCAAACAGCAATAGAACAACTACTAATCTGAAACTAACATCTGAGACTGATACCGGACCACAAGTCCATACAAAAAATAGTGTGAGATCCTGCACTAGATCTGAATGAGAGATATCGTCTAATCAAAATCCTGTAAGCATCCACTGTGCTACAGCTTCGAGTCCCTAGAATAAAATCATCATCCATGGCGTCCCTGTGGCTGGACACCTAAAAGGTTTTGAAAATATTTTTATAGCAAGAGTTAGTACTCAAAACATTTTGAAAATATTTAACAAGCGTTTATCACAATATAAAATGCGGTTATTGATTACACATGTTAGGTTCTCATACACTCTCTTGAGTTTACTCACCCCTCAGCTTTTGTGCACACCTAACGTTCTACACTTAGCCTACCTAGCCATATCTCCCAAGATAACTAGGACTAAGTAATCATCTGAACTTATCTATACTTAAGTTCTCACATTGCCCACACAGTACATTCATTTCATTAACATCTCGCGAAGGTTAATTAATACTCAAATAATATTTCATCTATGTTATACTTCAAGGCTATTTAGTTTCACTACTAAATTTCTACAATTCTTACAATTGTTATCCTTCCACTTATGTAATTAAGTTTCACTATTTAAGTTACTAATTAGATATGTAACATTAAACACATTATATTCATCTACTTTTTCACAACGGTAGAATATCATTAAGTGTACATATTTCACACATAATATATTCTAAATATTAGTCATTTATATTTGTCCTTTCTACACACGTAAAGGACTCTTGGTTCGGAATGATTCATCGACACCAAGTGAGAATTGGTTCGGAATGATACATCGACCCCAATTATTTATATTTACAAATTCTGGCTCGGACTCTTTCATCACGCCACCAGTTCAAAGGTTTGGTTCGGCATTTTACATCGACCCCAAACCTATAATAACCCTATGTTAGTTCGGAATGTCTCATCGACCCTAACATAGTAAATTTAGGTATATCTCAATCTACTAATACACAGAAGTATAATATCATTAAGTATATATTTCACACACAATATATATTAAATATCAGTCATTACTATTTTGTCCTTTTTACACACATAAAGGACTCTTGGTTAGGAATGATACATCGACCCCAATTATATAATAACCCTATGTTAGTTCGGAATATCTCATCGACCCTAACATAGTTAATTTAGGTATACTTATCTCGACCTAAAAGATCATATAATTCAGTAGGTACACACCCGACCTATCAATCATACTTGTATGTAATATAGTATTCTCTTATATTAACAATAATTGTTTGCTTTACAAATTTATTTCACTTTCATATTAATTCGAGTATTCACACAACTCTATGGGTCCTAGTTACCCCTTGTTATATCAATTCAGTAGTTACCCTTGTTAACCTACTGACTCAATAAATTTAAGCTCTCTCACACTTTTTCGAAATCATATTCTTATCATCTCGAATTAGAATACGTCACAATCAAGCCTATGAATCTCCACTTTAATTCTCTCAAAAAATTAAGGTCCGACACTCAATCATAGACCTACTTCCATATCATTATTCTACAAATATATTTCATCAAGGTCCCAAACACTTCCCCGATAAAATTTTAGGCATTTGAGTCTTAAAAAGAAAGATCTCACATTTTCTCGCAGCCGAAACGAATCATAATTTTTTCTGGCAGATTAAATATCCTCTAGTAAAATTTCGATTTCTCCCTCTATAGAACTCCGATTGACCTGATTCCAAGTTCATTGGATAGCTAAGAGAAATACCTTTCCAGTAATATATGGTTCACACTCTAATTCGAAGTACAATTAAAATCGCACACGCTTAAAGTCACGTCAAAATTCTGGCAGATTACTATGTTGACAGATCAAACACCCTGTAGTAAAATATCGATTACTCCCTCTACAGAACTCCGATTGACCTGATTCCAAGTTTATTGGATATATAAGTGAAATAACTTTCCAGGAATGTATGGTTAACACTCTAATTCGAAGTACAACTCAAATGGCATACGTTTAAAGTTGTGTCAAAAATTCTGGCAGATTGACATCTTGTGTTCCTCAATTAAACCCTAAGTCATTCAAGATTCATGTTCTTTAACCAAGAACTCATAAAGATTATATGTTAATCATAAAATATATTCAAATTTCATTTCATCTTTACTTAGGGATTCATTATACATGCAATCCTACCCAAATATATGATCAATTCATACATTTAGTTCAAAGTTTTTCAATAGAATCAACCAATTCTTAAAACTTCCTACACATGGGTATTATAACTTGAATTTGATTTGTAATAAACACTTACCTTGACAGAGGGAAATATGATTTTTTGGAGTTGATGATGGGTTGATGTTCTTCTCCCTCCATCCTTCTTCCATGGATGATTTGGGTGCAAGATTCAAGTCCAATTCTTTAGGAATCCCTTCTTAAGCTTTGGAATTGGTTTTCTCCTTCTCTCTAATGGTATTGGTGTTTACATTGGTTTTCTAAACCTAACCCCTCTTGCATACGGCTGATAAAAAGGCTCTCAAATTCGTAGGTCTTCATACCCTCTTATTTTAAAAGACCAAAACGCCCCCGAACAGTCTCGGTTTAGTCCAAAATTATCCCGAGACTCAACTAGTACCCCTGGGTATACTATTTTGACTAATTTGACCCTTCTGGACTCATCTTTGACCTCTAAATTATCATTTGAGTCACTTAAAAATATTACTCGTTCTCACCCCAACACGGCCTACACGCATTAAGTAACTATTTACCACTCGCACTAAGTAAATATAATGAGACAATATAAATCGGTATCTATCTCTCGATTAATAATCTCATTAAATTACTCCTCTTACGTAATTTAAATTAAGCCGTATTTTCTCCTTTAATTCTCTAATTTAATTAAATAGAATATTCAGAAATATGGGGTATTACATACTTCCCCCCTTACAAAGGAATTTCGCCCTCGAAATTAGGATAAGGCTGGTATTAAAATTAACGGTCGCCCCAAGTACATGCCTTGCTTCATTATAAACTCTTATCGCATGTTACCCATGCTGCATATATCATAATTAAGTCTCACTACTTAATTTCTCCATAGGTCTTTCTCAATCTGACGTTAACTCTTGAAATTAAGTTCCTCCCTACTTAATTTATTCTTTTGATGTATATCTCTATATATAACATCTATGTGTCTACTATCACTCATAAGTAGGATATTATAAGGTATATATTTCATACACAATATATACTATAAGGGAAATTGGTCCGGCAAAATCATCGGCCCCAATAATCCTATCATTTACATTGGTCCGGAAATCCCTCGACCCCAAGGTAAATGTAATGTATATGTTGGTTAAGACCTTCCATAGATACCAAATTAATCATCGATTTGGTTCGAAAAATCATCGACCCCAAATCGATCCTTCATGTATTGGTCCGGAACATCATCGACCCCAATACAGAATTTAAGCACACTTATCATCGCACATAAGTAGAAAAAAAATCAATAGGTATATATCTTACACATAACATATACTATAAACACTTATTTTATAATCACCCCCCTTCTGTAATACTTTTGGGGTTATTGGCTCGGAACCCCACCTCGATCACCAATGGTGATTAATTATAGTCTCAGAATCATATCTCGAGCACCAATGTATGTATGTATATCTCATCGCACATGAGTAGACAATTTGTGAGCCATATATTACACATTTCATATACCCTAAAATGTCATACTCCAATAGAATGTCCTCATATCACGCGTTAAGGACTAAAAGTTCGAAATGTCTCCTCGAACCACCACTCAAAGTACACATATGTTCATAATAGGTACCCAAGAACCTAACCCTTATGTACAGTTTATATAGGTACTCGTACTACCTATAAATATGCTCATAGAGGTATACATGCAACCTATGATTTGATCAGTGGTTTCCTCTAAAATTCCACTATCGTAAGGGCGTATCATTCTGCCTCGCAATCATTGAGTCATAAGCGACACAACATACTCAAAATAAAACTTTATCTCTATTCCCCCCTGACCATCTCTCACAGGGTGGGATTTTAGGATTTCATCCAGATTCACAACCATGTAGAACGACACCGTGCACTTGTGCACTCTTCCTTTTCAACTTACATACTAATCCATCCCGGTCAACCCATTCCGCTATCCCAACGAAATGTTGGTTTAGTTATGATGTTCACAGCCCATTAAAAAAATATCTAAGTCTGTCTCCTCATTCCATCATTGGAAACGTAGGTTCACTACCAAATTTCCGATTGCTCATTTCGTGCCCATCATTCTCTATCAACTAGTGGTGCGTCTGGAGACAATCTCATTATGTCTCTTCCTCAACACCTCTTCCCACTTACGTCATCTTTCCTCAAGTGGTACTCTATTCCCCTTTCACTCCAGGTATATTATACTTTACAATCCGTGCACTTTTCGTAATTTGCGCACTTTAAGGGTTGATTACCTTATAAGAATCAACATTTTAGTAGCGCGTAAGTCACTCTCAACACTCAGTTAAGTAGAACCTTGCGTCACTTCTTCACAACAGTTAGGCCTCCCATATCAAGAGATAACTTTTGAACGGCTTCCCACCGACTTTTATCCCATACGGTGTGCTGGTTCTCTCATCACAAAAATCTTGGATTACCGTCTATCTTCCATGACGTTCAATCCATTTCATCAACATGACTAGCCGCAACTTCCTCCATCGGCGTACTTAACAAATAATTTTCTCTGCATCCCTCTACCTCGGATGGCTTAGGAAGCCAATTGACTAGGGCGCCCATACACCCTTTTCTCCGTGCATATTTGCAAAAACATTGCAAACGTCGCACTTGTAACATGTTTTTCCTCAACTCTCGCCTTGTCTTCAGGGCGTGACTACAATCTTTTGGGTATTCATAATCCCCTATAGACCAATAATTAAATTCTTGCCCACAAAGTCCCACTTATCCTTTCATGGAGAGATAAGCTTTTCAGTGTTTTCCCACAACACTTCCGGCTCTACCGATGCCCTAGCATCTAACGTCTCTTCTCCTGACGTGCATAAAAATTTAGTCGTATCCCCTTTCGCGATCGAACTTAAACAAGGGACTTCTCCCAATGCATTTTTACTGAGTCTTATCGGTACAACACATAGTCGAGATATTCAAATTTCATCCCCTGACAATATGTACGGCCGTACCCCAACATCTCTAAAGGAGCCAAGTGGAACTGTGCTTATAATATCACTAAGTCCTTAGCTCTTGTTACAACAACGAGCTCGTTCTCTCCGCCCAACGATCATACGATATACCTTGATTCACATCATTAAGGTTCCTACACACCGGAATCAATCACTATGAGACATCCATAATCTCTGGAGTCTCCCACATATTAATGAAAATGACAGTTCGACCCTCTTTCAGGTGAGGCGTCGTCATATACCCCATTCATTCGAGGCTAAAACTCATATACTTTTTTGCCATCGCTCTGGTAGTTCAAATGGTTCCCGGACATAACACGCTTGTCCTTTCGAAATGCAAACTTATCGGAGTTATTATCTCCTTAAATAACTTCAGGCAAGATCAACGCGTGTGGTCTTACGCCTCACATAAGGCATCCTTTCATAAATTCCCTTATTCCATGCCACACTTACTGGTTTAGGGTATTTCTCCACTCGGACTTGGCAGTCTTGATTTTTTTGTTAACATTAATCATCATGGTTCCCTTAATTTAGCTGACCAAGGAACGCACTAATAGACTTAACAGTCCTGACTTAGGATTAAATTAAGGAATCCCTTAGTGGGTTTCCACTTATGTCTTGCACTAGCCCCATTATATTCAGTCTTACTCTTTGACTAAATCCTTAAACTCTTTTAGCTCCGCCCACCTAGTAGCATTTACCTCGACTTTGTAACAAGTACCTTACTGCCTTCATACACATAAGTCGTCCAAGAAGATTTTTCTCAAAATTACGGCCGACAACAACTCGTGAGTCCATTCTCTCAAGGGATCTTTTTCCCTTATACCTGTCTCATCCATTACAGGTTCACTTCAACCGATAAATTTCTTCCTCACAATTAGCATCTACCAGGCTTTCACATGATGGGTTCAGGAATTTCCATTCGCTTCGCTTCTGAACCATCATTGGAGAAATTTGCGGTTAAACTATACGTAAGGTACCTATTTGTATACTGACCCTCAGTCCGGATGTGGTGACTGGTATCCCCACCATGTTGCCTAAAATTTAGCCAAGTTTTCACTTCTGAGCATTTCTACTCTATCCTTAATGCCAAAACCCCTGTACATTCTACTTCCATTACACACTAGGAGTGACCTCGACAACGGTCATCTTTCCTACGATTACCATCCTCGAACACCCCATGCCTCATGCCGAGCCCCTTCCTCCTGCAGTCCTTCCAACACCCTCACTGGTCTTATCATCAAGTTCGACGTATCATACCCAATCGAACTGGTATATACTACACTTCATTAACTAAATAGCATGAGAACGTAAACTACGTACGTAGAGGAGCACAACAATCCAAATATAGGGCTCTATATCAATCAAACGAAACGCTGAAAACGTAGTAAGCCGTACAGATCCTATGGACACTAGAACCTGATGCTCTGATACCATCTGTGACACCCCGCCAAATTAAACATCGGGTGATCAGGCCTTTATTAAATTAAAACAGGTTTCTCAAATGGTCCATTCTTAGCATCACTGTCGAAAACTTTCTTTTTATTACTAATCCCCTAAGTAAAATTAGAACGGTGCCAAATTTTATCTTTCTTAAAACAAATAAATCAACCATGCGGAAAAATAGTAAAAAAAAATACCATGCTAAAACCCAAACCAACAAAGTATAAGTACAACAACACAAGAGTATTATCGAATAAACCATCGGCTAAAAATACCAAACAGCAATAGAACAACTACTAATCTGAAACTAACATCTGAGACTGATACCGGACCACAAGTCCATACAAAGAATAGTGTGAGATCCTGCACTATATCTGAATGAGAGATATCGTCTAATCAAAATCCTGTAAGCATCCACTGTGCTACAGATTCGAGTCCCTGGAATAGAATCATCATCCATGGCGTCCCTGTGGCTGGACACCTAAAAGGTTTTGAAAATATTTTTATAGCAAGAGTTAGTACTCAAAACATTTTGAAAATATTTAACAAGCGTTTATCACAATATAAAATGCGGTTATTGATTACACATGTTAGGTTCTCGTACACTCTCTTGAGTTTACTCACCCCTCAGCTTTTGTGCACACCTAACGTTCTACACTTAGCCTACCTAGCCATATCTCCCAAGCTAACTAGGACTAAGTAATCATCTGAACTTATCTATACTTAAGTTCTCACATTGCCCACACAGTACATTCATTTCATTAACATCTCGCGAAGGTTAATTAATACTCAAATAATATTTCATTTATGTTATGATTCAAGGCTATTTAGTTTCACTACTAAATTTCTACAATTCTTACGATTGTTATCTTTCCACTTATGTAACTAAGTTTCACTACTTAAGTTACTAATTAGATATGTAACATTAAACACATTATATTCATCTACTTTTTCACAACGGTAGAATATCATTAAGTGTACATATTTCACACACAATATATACTAAATATTAGTCATTTCTATTTGTCCTTTCTACACACGTAAAGGACTCTTGGTTCGGAATGATTCATCGACCCCAAGTGAGAATTGGTTCGGAATGATACATCGACCCCAATTATTTATATTTACAAATTCTGGCTCGGACTCTTTCATCATGCCACCAGTTCAAAGGTTTGGTTCGGCATTTTACATCGACCCCAAACCTATAATAACCCTATGTTAGTTCGGAATGTCTCATCGACCCTAACATAGTAAATTTAGGTATATCTCAATCTACTAATACACAGAAGTAGAATATCATTAAGTATATATTTCACACACAATATATATTAAATATCAGTCATTACTATTTTGTCCTTTTTACACACATAAAGGACTCTTGGTTCGGAATGATACATCGACCCCAATTATATAATAACCCTATGTTAGTTCGGAATATCTCATCGACCCTAACATAGTTAATTTAGGTATACTTCTCTCGACCTAAAAGATCATATAATTCAGTAGGTACACACCCGACCTATCAATCATACTTGTATGTAATATAGTATTCTCTTATATTAACAATAATTGTTTGCTTTACAAATTTATTTCACTTTCATATTAATTCGAGTATTCACACAACTCTATGTGTCCTAGTTACCCCTTGTTATATCAATTCAGTAGTTACCCTTGTTAACCTACTGACTCAATAAATTTAAGCTCGCTCACACTTTTTCGAAATCATATTCTTATCATCTCGAATTAGAATACGTCACAATCAAGCCTATGAATCTCCACTTTAATTCTCTCAAAAAATTAAGGTCCAACACTCAATCATAGACCTACTTACATATCATTATTCTAGAAATATATTTCATAAAGGTCCCAAACACTTCCCCGATAAAATTTTAGGCATTTGAGTCTTAAAAAGAAAGATCTCACATTTTCTCGCAGCCGAAACGAATCATAAATTTTTCTGGCAGATTAAATATCCTCTAGTAAAATTTCGATTTCTCCCTCTACAGAACTCCGATTGACCTGATTCCAAGTTCATTGGATAGCTAAGAGAAATACCTTTCCATTAATATATGGTTCACACTCTAATTCGAAGTACAATTAAAATCGCACACGTTTAAAGTCACGTCAAAATTCTGGCAGATTACTATGTTGACAGATCAAACACCCTGTAGTAAAATATCGATTACTCCCTCTACAGAACTCCGATTGACCTGATTCCAAGTTTATTGGATATATAAGAGAAATAACTTTCCAGGAATGTATGGTTAACACTCTAATTCGAAGTACAACTCAAATGGTATACGTTTAAAGTTGTGTCAAAAATTCTGGCAGATTGACATCTTGTGTTCCTCAATTAAACCCTAAGTCATTCAAGATTCATGTTCTTTAACCAAGAACTCATAGAGATTATACGTTAATCATAAAATATATTCAAATTTCGTTTAATCTTTACTTAGGGATTCATTATACATGCAATCCTACCCAAACATATGATCAATTCATACATTTAGTTCAAAGTTTTTCAATAGAATCAACCAATTCTTAAAACTTCCTACACATGGGTATTATAACTTGAATTTGATTTGTAATAAACACTTGTCTTGACAGAGGAAAATATGATTTTGTGGAGTTGATGATGGGTTGATGTTCTTCTCCCTCCATCCTTCTTCCATGGATGATTTGGGTGCAAGATTCAAGTCCAATTCTTTAGGAATCCCTTCTTAAGCTTTGGAATTGGTTTTCTCCTTCTCTCTAATGGTATTGGTGTTTACATGGGTTTTCTAAACATAACCCCTCTTGCATACGGCTGATAAAAAGGCTCTCAAATTCGTAGGTCTTCATACCCTCTTATTTTAAAAGACCAAAACGCCCCCGAACAGTCTCGGTTTAGTTTAAAATTACCCCGAGACTCAACTAATACCCCTGGGTATACTATTTTGACTAATTTGACCCTTCTGGACTCATCTTTGACCTCTAAATTATCGTTTGAGTCACTTAAAAATATTACTCGTTCTCACCCCAACACGGTCTACACGCGTTAAGTAACTATTTACCACTCGCACTAAGTAAATATAATGAGACAATATAAATCGGTATCTATCTCTCGATTAATAATCTTATTAAATTACTCCTCTTACGTAATTTAAATTAAGCCGTATTTTCTCACATAATTCTCTAATTTAATTAAATAGAATATTCAGAAATGCGGGGTATTACACCTGTAGGGGACCTATTTAAAGTGACATGAATAAACCCCTACTTAGTCGCAATGAAATCAGCCAAGACTAGTGTAGTCGATAATGTATCCCATAGGACCCGTAGAGACAAAAGAATAATGGGAATAGAAATTGGGAGTTAAGATTGATAGGTCCAAGAGGAGGAAGTTCAAATGGTCAGTAATCAGGAAATAGTAAGGGAAATTACCCTATGTATACAGAGAGAAACTACTAAGTGTTAACTGTGTCCACATTGAGTAGTGAGATCGATAAATTTTGGGAATAGTAAATCATACCAATTAGGCATAACAACTGGAGGAGTGAGATTTCTAGGGGAGTAATTGGGTCAAGAGAATTAGGCCCAGGAAATTTATGACCTAAGAGTTGTAGGTTTTAATAGGACCAGTGGAGTCCTTGGTAATTGTAGCATACCGTATTTCAAGGTCGGCGGGGTCCAAGAAAAAAAAAGGTCGGTAAGATCATAATTGAGGCCTAAATATGTTGGGCCAACGTTTAAATAATGGGTGTGTAAACCACATGAGTGAATAATTTGTCCACAATGGGTGGGTACAACTATAGGATGAAAATCTAGATGTATAACGGGTGCAACTGATCGTGAGTTGTTTTGATTGTGAGAAGTGCATGTAGGGACCCTATGTGATCAGGAGATACTGCTGAAGATTTATTTCATCCTTGTGAATAAAGGATTAATTGTAGTGACATGGTTTGTGGCAACAGTTATATATAAATTGAAATCCCTAAATTCGCGTGTGAATCGAGGTTAGTGGAAACGATAATTTTAATTGTCTAGTTACAAAAGTATTTCTCGTTGATAGCAGGACTTTATGGTGTCACCCGTGAGTGAATCGGGTGGGTCCTAAGAGTATATTTTGTTATTATAATTTTCAATTGAATTGAGTTAGCATAATAGAACTCGTTATGGTAATATGTAGTGATAAATTACCAAATGTTTTAACGATAGTAGATTGAGTGAAAAGACTATCGTGCTGGATACTCCGGGGAGAGAAAAATTAATTTTGTGCTGTGCCAACTGAAATAGGGTTGTGCCTATATTTCATGATATCATAGACCTTAGTGAAATGTTGTCTAGTTATATGTGTGGGTAGAAATTTATATTACTGATGTGATTCGGGATATATTATGTTTTTGTCAAATAGCGAGAAATAGCTCATTATATATAGCGCCGAGAATTTGGGATAGTGAGAGCAACATGTTTTATGGGATATATAAGCATGGACTAGTATACTTTTATGCCAACATACAGAAATTTTGAGAAGGTACATATTATGGACTGAGGACCATTACGGATCTCGACGACCGACTATGTTAAGTAATAGTGTATTGGGGGGTTTCTTGTTTGGATTTCGCTTTGCAAGACATCCCACGCATGAAATTAGCGAACGTCGGGAGTGGGAGAGAAGTTTGGTCGATAGTGCATAAGTTCGTACCTTAGTCATTTTATATATATACAAACGTAAATTTAGAGGTGATAATTCTATTATGACTTAAGAGTTTCCTAGTCCTAGTAAAATTATGAATAAAACAATGATGCGACTGATAGAGTGATTAAGTTATGACTAGTGGGGTGATTGAGTGTACCCCTACCATATCAGTATGTCAAGTGAGCGAAAATTGATTTAATAAGAGTATATGTTATTTGTATAATAATGCGAGAAATATAGGGTGTATGTGCGCCCTAGGTAATTGAATCTGATATGGTTCCCCATTTTGGAGATATACGATAAGGAAAATAAATATAGAGGTTTAGATATCAGGACTAGAATATCCGGTCATTTATAACGATTAGAGATATAGTTAGTAGAATAACAAATGTATCAGGCTATACATGACTATGGTAATAGGATTTAAATGAAGAGATGTTTGGCTAGATTCCTCTTGTAGCGGACCACCTGTCTGTTGGAATTAAGGTGGACCATTCAAAACCAGCAGAGGTTCTCCAACCGTTAGGGATTTCGAAGTAGTATTGGGAGAATATTTGTAACGATTTTATCGTGAAGATGGTTACGATCCTATACGGGTGATAGTGGATCAGTTGACTGAAATATATCACATTATGCCAGTTAGGTTGATCATACTACGAGACAATATGCTTTGATCGTAATATAACTGAGATAGTGAGGTTACATAGAGTACCATTTAATATTGTGTCCAATTAGGACGAGACTTTGTCTCCCGATTTTTGAAGAATTTTCACGAGGCATGGGTACCGAGTTATGATTGGGTATGATCTATCATCCACAGAATAATGGGCAGACTAAGAAGACAAATTGATGTTGGAAGATAAATTATGTTTGTAACCTTGAATCTTAAGGGAGGATGAGAGACGTACGTTCCACTAGTGAAGTTGGTGTACTATAACTCTTATAAGTTTGCTGTTGGGCATGGTGCCAGCTGAAGTATGGTACGGCAAGCCTTATTGTTTCTCCTACTTATGGGATAAAGGTCAGGAACCATGAACTATTGCGAATAGTAAAGATGATCTGAAACTTATAGTATATATTATGTGTAGAATATATACTGCACAATTAACGTACTTGTGTATGATAATCGCAAGACGAGATGGTATTTATCTAAATAACAATTAACCTATTTAAGTGCATATAGTACAAGGTTAGATAGTGAATATCTAGAATAAAGTATAAGTAGTGAAACTTAAACTGTAAGGCTTGGACAAGAATCTATGCGTCAGGGTAACCTGGGGTTAAAATGATAATAAGTGAGGTGTTCATTATTGGGGGTATTCGATAACGTACTGTATGGGCGGTACAGAGTAGTCTACCTGGGAGCGCAAGTATGTGATGCGCAATACTTATCCAGAATTGTTCTTGCCTGCTATACTTTTATTTTACCGAATTTCAGGATGAAATTCCGTTGTAAGGGGGGAAGTATGTAATACCCCGTATTTTTAATGACTTTTAAAATGAGATTAATTAAAATTAATTATGATATAATTGGAAATTAATCCGAATTTAAATATTACTCAAGAATAAAGTAATATGTGATTTTTGTTGAATATTACTTAGCGATTAAACTAATATATATGATTATGAATTTACGATTGATTATGACTTTATAAACTTGTCGCGAATTATGTGTACGACAAATATGGTAATTTAGTCGGGACGCGCATTAGAGTCGTGTCGAGATTATAATTTAGTGAAATAAAATTAAATTATTATTATGTCATCTGAATGGTCATTTTGACTGGGCCAAAGTGTCCGGAAGGGTTCAAATAGTCGAAAAGGTCTACTCGGACGTTTGTATAGGGTCTCGGGGCACTTTGGAGCCAAATAGCCACTCCGGAGGGGTAATATGGTCATTTGACTTGGAAGGTGAATAGTATGCACGAATTTGGAAGATTATTTATAAGTCTAAAGGGTTTAGATTATTGATTCATTCTACAAAACTTAGAGAGAAAGAAATTAAGAGAGAGTGAGAAGTTTCTCTGGGGAAAAGGAAGAGTCATTGTGGGAGAACCAAAGCCAAAAGTCACCACCAACAACCACCACCGGAAGTTGGCCGGAAAAAGGAAGGAATGCAACTGGACAATCATCCCCAATTGATCAGACCTACAATCTAAAGGCAAATTATTTAATAATTATAATCTAGTTAGTATAATGTCTATGTTATGATAGTTAGAAATGATGGGAAGTTACATGTTTTGGAGATAACCTAGTTAGATGTTAATTCATTTCTGTAAAATAGAAATATGTAGGATTAATCTCATGTTGTTAGTAGATAATAATCCAAAAAATAAATATCACATGTTGGAGAAATTCTGGGAATTTTTGGATGGTTCTTGAAATATCATATGTTTAGTTTTCTAGAAAAAAAAATGAGATAGATATATGTTTTTAATCCAAACTCTTGATGATTCTAGGTTGTTTAGATCAGTAATAATCATTTATATATGTTGCTATATCATGTGGTATTAATTTTAAGATATTTGGGACGTTAAAATAGAGGTTTGATTGGTTAAAAGATGTGAAACCCGTAGAATAAGAGTTGCAGAATCTGGGCTGATACCAGGGTGATCGATCGATCGACTCATGAAGCTTGATCGATCGACCCCTGACCATCAATCGATCGACCTCCACAAAAAAATGAACTTGTTTCTTTTTAATTCTTGATTTAATCCCAAAACTTTTAGGGATTGTTATTGATTATTATGTGAACATAATGGGACATAGGGAAGGGCAGTAGGTCATAGGTAAGACCCGGATTAATGTTATTATGTTTGGGATTTAAATTGGAGAGAATTATGTTAATTAATTGAATGAATTACGGTTGTTAAGTTCACGTTTTGGGTTGTGATTCGTTTATATGAAGATTAAGGTTAGGACCAGTGGTAAGAGAGTCATAAATTACCGGTATAACCTTAGGTATAATTGGGATTAACCTTAAGAGGTGGAATAAAGGGTTAATAGTGAATTCGGGATTATCAGGGAATGGACCCAATTAAAGTGAATTTAATTAAGAGAAATTCGGGAGTCGTGATGACATGGATTAGTAGGACGTGATGTTTACCTACTGAATTTATTTGAGGATTAAATGATCACCATCGTGCGGTTAGATAGGTTCGAAAATATATACTTTGAGGATTAAAGTCATAATTGAAAAATACGTAGGATATTCGGGATATAATTATACTACGTATGGGATTTATTATATGGGTTGTGCGTATACCCTATGGTTATATATAGGTTTAATGAATACCTATTGTTATTATATATATAGGAAAGATAATTGCTTATTATTATCATATGGTTGTGTGAATACCTTATTGATGTTATATTTATATAGGTGTGATCAATACCTATATTATTATTTGTATGTATGACATACCTACGTTGCTTGCTATCGGGGTGGAGGTTTCGCGTTGTGGACGGTCTAATCCTTGTGCCCCGAATTGGGTGGGATTTTAGATTTGTACCCTGAGCATAGGATTGTGACACCCTGACTAATTAAATATTGGGTAGCTACTCCTTTATTTAATTTAATACAAAATGTCAAGTTGGTTCAGTTCATAGCATCACTGTCGAAAACATTTTTAAACAATTACTAGCCACCTAATATTTAAAAAGTGAGCTGTCAAATTTTATTTAAATGAGATTAACATGCAACCAATTAAATTATTAGATAATGATACCACAATCACACCACAGTCACAATAGAATATAAATGGAATAATAAATGAGTCTTGAGAAACACTCCTCTGAATAATCCAAATACTGAATAAAACCAAATACAAAGTCTGAATAATTAATTAAATAATCTCCAAAACTGAAATGGAAACTGAAAGTATGATAAAGTTGTCTCTAAAAGAAAAGGGGCGACATGCCCTAACAGATGAATGAATCTGAAATAGAACAAGGTAGAATGTGGAGACGTCTACTATCGAGGTCCTGTAACTTCCACTGTAGCTACAGTACGTCACTGAAATGGAACTCCTATGCTTGGCGTCCGTGTGGCTGGGCACCTAAAAGGTTTTTCAAGAAAAATGGATTTGAAAGCAAATGGGTCAGATCCCGATGTGAAAACAGTTTAAATATAGCAAGTGTTTAGATAACTTATAATATTATTAAAGGTATATTCTCAATCCCTATACCGTTACTCCAATTCGTACATTTTTTTATACTTCCGGATAATATATAATATAATCTACCGATACGTCTCATGTCGTATAGTTTCGAGTACGTAAATCTAACCAAAGAGGTTACTACGTCTCCTATTATTCTCACATATTATTTCAGTACTCTTAACTCCTTATTTATGTCCCAAATCCTAACTTATTACTCCTAAGGATTTATATTATGCTCTCACATCCTAACATAGATAATTACTCGTCAGACAGTCGAGAATTCAATGCGACAATTTAACCCAATTCTAACGTATTCCGGCTTTCAAATATAATACCCTAATGGTCTTCTTCAAGTCCTAATGAATTCACATAATCCCCAATTACAACATTCGATGGCCGGAAACACTTAAAAATCAAAAAGGGAAAAATCACCCTTTTGGGGGGATCGATTGATCGATCCTGATGGTCGATCGATCTACCTATGAATGTCGATCGATCGATCATACCAAATGAGGCTACGTACTTCTTCATTTTTCAGTCCCAGATTTGTCCCAAAACCTCATTACAAGATGTGAAATTCTAATATAATCATATAGGATCATCATACAACCTAAATACATTATTTCTAACGTCCCAAGACCTTTAAACCATCATCAATTAGTCTTATTTGGATCAAATCTTCATAAAAATCCTAGTTTTTCTATTTTCTTCAAGAGCCATAATATTTCTCTTCTTAAATCCGTTGTTAGTTCATCAAGGGTTATGCTGTGGTTACTGGAATTCGTCCAGAACTAATCTACATTCAATTTATATCCAAGATTTAGGGTTCTACTCCAAATTCATGAGTTTTCATCATCTTTTAAGGCTATTAACAAACCCTACACTAGCATGGAAGAATTATTCGCTAAAAATTAATGAAACCAAGTCACTTGCCTTAGGATTGATGTTCAGATCTGCTGGTGATGACAAAGGTTGGTTCTTTCCTCCTCTCCGGTCACAATTCCGTCGAAAGTCGTGGTGGTGGGTGGTGGTTATGGCTTGAAACCCTCCTATAACCTCTCCTCTATCTCACGTAGCCTACTTCTTACTGTTTGGATGATAATGGGCCTAATGTCCTACACAATAAGAATTAAATAAACTCTAAAATTCGTCGGTCTAATTTCCTTAAAATTTAAAATGACTAAAATACCCTCCCGAGTTGCCGGTTTGGCCTAAAAATTCCCCGGGACCCAAACTAAACCCCCGGCTAGTGTTTTCTGACTATATCGACCCCTCCGGACATGTTGACGCACTCAAAATGACCATACAGATGATAAAATTATAATTTATTTTTTAATGTAATTAATTTGATTCCTAACGCGACTGACACGCGCGTCCCAACTTAAATTCCCGAATTGTCATATTTATGACTCGCGATAATTTTAATAATTTCAATAATCATCTATTACCATATATACTCAGTAATACTCAATATTATCATCATAATCAAATACCAACTCACGTCTCGCTAGTATTTAAATTCGGATTAATTTTTGATTAATTCCAATTTAATTTAATTAATCCCATTAAATAAAAATCAATAAAATTACGGGGTATTACATACTTCCCTCCTAATAATAGAATTTCGTCCCGAAATTCAGAAATAAAGTATACCTGGCAAAAATAACTCTGGATAACGCTCGCGCATCTTATCCTCGCGCTCTCAGGTGGACTCCTCGACATTATGGTGCCTCCCCTGAACACGTACTAACGGTACTATCTTCGATCTCAATTTCCTCTCGTTGTGGTCCAAAATAGAAATCGGCCCCTCCTCATAGGAACTATCAGGCTGTAGATCGATGTCCTCTAAAGAAATTTGGGTATGGGCCAAAAAATCCCGAAGATATCTCCTTAGTGAGGAAATATGGAACACGTCATGGACCCTATGCAAGTGTTCCGGTAACCCAAGTCTATACGCAACTGGCCCAATTCGCTCGATGATAGGAATTTGCACCACATATCTAGGTGTTAATTTCTCCTTCTTCCCGAAACGCATAATCCCCTTTATAGGAGACTCTCTGAGCAGCACCTGGTCCCCCACCTTTAATTCTCTGAAGAACCGCTTGGCATCGGCATAACTCTTTTGTCGGTCCTGAGCTACCGAATACAACTTCGTATCATCTCTATCCTCGTCGAAGTATCCTGAATCACCTCCGGCCTAAGGAGTTTGTTATCCCCCACCTCTAGCCATCATGTTGGGGAACGACAAGGTCGACCGTACAACGCCTCAAATGGAGCCATGCTAATAGTGAACTGGTAGGAGTTATTATAGGAAAACTCCACCAGTGGAAGATACTGCTCCCAATCACCTCCAAAGTCTAGGATGCACATCTCAACATATCTTCCAACATCTGATTCTTCCATTCGGTCTGCCCATCTGTCTGCGGGTGATATGTTGTACTCAGCTGCAACTTCGTACCCATTGCTTCCTGGAAGCTCTCCCAAAATCATGAAATAAATATCTTTTCTGTATCAGACATGATATCGAGAGGCACCCCGTGGAGTCTCACTATCTCCGCTATGAAAATCTGGGCATACTGTCCCGTAGTGTAGTCTATCCGGGATGGTAGAAAATGAGCAACTTTGGTCAACCGATCCACAATTACCCATATGGATTCGTGACCCCTCTACGATGTAGGTAACCCCGTGATAAAGTCTATGGAAATGCTCTCCCATTTCCACATAGGAACCTCTAATGGTTGTAGAAGTCCTTCTAGCTTCTGATGGCCCACTTTTACCAGCTGACAAGTGGCACATTTAGAAATGAACTCAGCAATGTCTCTCTTCATCTCGCTCTACCAGTAATTTCATCCATATCCTGGTACATCTTATCCCCACTAGGATGTATCGCGAATCGCGAACCGTGCAACTCTGTCATTACTTCGTGTCGCAAGTCTTCCCCCTCAGGAATAACCAGTCTTCCATTGAAGCGTAAGCCCCCGTATGAACTAACGGTATAAGACTCATCCCCCTCTGATAGTAATCGTACTATCTGCTCTTGACAGAACGAGTCTGTTTCTTGGTCCTATATCACTCTCGTAACGATCTAGGGCGTAACTGTCATCACAGACATGAATGATCGGGCCACTGTGTTTTGGTGTCCCAACTCCTTCCACTTTGCTTTCCACACTTCGGCCACCTCACCTACTGGCCTACGGCTCAACGCGTCTGCTATCACGTTAGCCTTCCCTGGGTGGTATTGGATATCGAACTGATAATCCTTCACGAACTCAAGCCACCTACGTTGACGCATATTTAGTTCCTTTTGTATAAAGAGGTACTGTAGGGACTTGTGGTCCTTGAATAAATGGAATTTCTCCCCAAGGAGATAATGTCACCAAATCCGAAGAGCAAATATGACTGTCGCTAACTCTAAGTCATGAGTGGGGTAATTCTTCTCGTAAGGCTTAAGCTTACGGGAAGCATAAGCTATAGTCTGACTCTCCTGTTGCAGTAAAACCCCGAGTCCTATTAAGGACACCTCGGTGTAGACTAGATACTCAACTCCCGGTCTGGGCAATATTAATACTAATACTGAGGTCAACTTTTCCTTCAACTCGTCGAATGCCAACTAGCAGGCATCTCTCCAGATAAATGGCACACCCTTGCGAGTTTGATGTGTCAAAGGACCCGCTATCTTTGAGAACCCCCGAATAAACCTCCTGTAGTATCCTGCTAGAACCAAGAAACTATGTATCTCAGTCGGTGTCGTGGGTTGTCCCCACTCCCTCACCGCTAATACCTTCCCCGGATCAACAGATATTCCCCTGTCGAAAATGATATGCCCCAAAAACTGAACCTCCTTCAGCCAGAATCCATACTTCTCATACTTTGCATATAATTCATTCTGATGCAGCGTCTGCAAAACCTGCCTCAAGGGCTCGGCATGTTCTTTCTCTGTCTGGGAGTAAACCAGAATGTCATCAATGAAGAAGATGACGAACTGGTCTAGGAACTCTCTGAAAACCCTACTCATCAAGTCCATAAATATGGTTGGGGCGTTGGTTAGGCCAAAATACATAACCCTAAACTTGTAGGAACCATATCTCCTCAGGAATGCAGTCTTCGGGACGTCCTACTCCCTGATTCGCAATTAATGATATCCCGATCTCAAGTCAATATTTGAGAAGAAGGAAGCTCCTCTCAACTGGTCGAATAAGTCATCGATCTGGACAACGTATACTTATTTCGTATCGTGACTATATCCAACTCCCGGTAATCGACACACAACCGTAAATGTCTATCCCTTTTTTCCTCACAAATAAAACGGGAGCACCCTAAGGCGAGGTGCTCCTCCAGATGGAGATTTGACCCAAATGCTTTCCAGTCTGGACTTGTAACTCTAAAGGTTCGATAGGGTTAGGCCCATTTAGCCTAATAACTGTAGCTATAATCCTCCTTGTCGCTTCGATTCACTCATGATGTAAGACATTCGACAGCACTTAAGTTATCATTTTCTTTACAATGATAACTAGGGTACTAATCCATATACTAAAGGCCAATTATTCTCATCTCCCGGCGTTCACTAGGTTTCATGCATGGGATGTCTCGCAAAGCGAATCCAAACAAGGAACCCCCCCGATACACTACTAACTAGCATTGTTGGTTAATGAGATTTGGGGCCTGCGGTATCTGACTTTTGTCCCTTATCATTACTTGTTGCTAAGAAGTTAACGTACCTCCTCTCATGACACGTAAGGCTACACTCCACACATTCCTCCTATTATCTTGGCGTTAGACTCTAATATAACTAAGGGATAATCCCCACGCTCAGAAACATTTTAACAAATCTTGAATTTCCTTAATAGACATCCCTACCCACCGGAATTAAATATAACCAGACGACGTCTTTACGAAGTCTTTATATGCCACCATATGAAAATATATAAATATAAATATGGCCTTGCCTCCACTCAAGTGACACTTTGTACAAATTCCAATGAACGCCATAATATCACTATAATGGTCTATTAACACTCAAATGTTGTAGCTAATTCAAAACATAACAGGATGAGAATGCATTTTACACTCACGTTTCTCAATGCATTGGAATAAACTGTAACACATCTAAGTTATTCGAGATTTCCCTTTTATCTTAAAGGATATAATTAATAATGAAGTGTCGTACCTCCAAACGCATGTGGTAGTTATGGTATCAATGGCATAACCACATATCGAACATTATAGACACATCCATACTGTACTCCTTGATGTTGTTGTGGTGCCTGCGATGTTGGGGTAACTATCCAGGCTTCCTTATGCTAGGCATCCTTCCCTGGCACTTTATCTGGTTGCGGGCAGTCCCTCCACCTGTGACCCTGTTGTTCGCACTTATGACACTGACCCTGAAACCCTTCCCTTTTTATGCCTTGTTGTCCTTACTGATTGGGACGAGGGTTGTCACCAGTCGAATCTGCGAAGGCCAGATGTGTATGGCTGTTTTGTCCACATTTAAAACACCTATTGGTGGTATCCCTCTTCCCTTGGCTTTGTTGGCTCTGGTGGGCTTGGCTCTTCCCGCCATTTCCATTTCCCTTATGTCCTTGAAGACTCTGAGGCACTTGTTATTGTGGTGGTGTTTTCCCTTTGTTGCTAACTTTAGCAACGTCATGTCGATCAACTTCACTCGCTCTTTTGCCGCCTAAAAGCTATACACTGCTACTTTGGTACTGCAATATTGGGGTAGTCACTGCTTGTGCCACGATATTCGCTATCTCAGTGATTTTTGTTCTTTCTTGGTGAACCTGAAGTACTCGTTGGTCTTGACCTGCACTTGTTCCCTCAGTAGTGTTGGTTTGTACCTCCCTCATGAGTGATATCTGAAATTTCAAATGAATTATATAAGTCCATTGACCATACATAACATTGTAGCATAAGAACGTTGTCTACAAAATGTAATCAAGGAGTACAACAGTCTTAATACTAGGGCTCTATATCAAAAGACACTACGCGGAAACATAACAAGCCATATAGATCCTAAGGACGCAAGAACTTGATGCTATGATACCACCTGTGACACCCCAACTAATTAAATACCGGGTAGCTACTCCTTTATTCAATTTAATACAAAATGTCAAGTTGGTTCAGTTCATAGCATCACTGTCGAAAACATTTTTAAACAATTACTAGCCACCTAATATTTAAAAAGTGAGTTGTCAAATTTTATTTAAATGAGACTAACATGCAACATATTAAATTATTAGATAATGATACCACAATCACATCACAGTCACAACAGAATATAAATGGAATAATAAATGAGTCTGGAGTAACACTCCTCTGAATAATCCAAATACTGAATAAAACCAAATACAAAATCTGAATAATTAATTAAATAATCTCCCAAACTGAAATGGAAACTGAAAGTATGATAAAGTTGTCTCTAAAAAAAAGGGGAGACATGCCCTAACAGATGAATGAATCTGAAATAGAATCAAGGTAGAATATGGAGGCATCTAATATCGAGCTCCTGTAACTTCTACAGCAGCTACAGCACGTCACTGAAATGGAACTCCTATACTTGGCGTCCCTGTGGCTGGGCACCTAAAAGATTTTTTTTAGAAAAATAGATTTGAAAGAAAACGGTTCAGAGCCCGATGTGAAAACAGTTTAAAATATAGCAAGTGTTTAATTGCATTAAACAGGGAATATTAAATACATGTTAGTTACGTCCTCTCACATGAGTTTCTCGCCTCTCAGCTAGTGTGCACGCCTAACGTATATCCGCAACCCGTCCTAGTTATGTCGTTAACTATCTAGTCTGTACCACTTCCTGTCCTCACATTCTAATATAGGGGTTTATTCAAGACATTCTAATATAACGTGCGTGTATCTAACCTTTTTATTTCCCAGATTAATTTATAATAATTATTAGAGGAAATTCTCATTTTTAATCCTTCTCAAAATGTCTCAAGTACTCACATTCACTTTAACAAAGAATCTGTTATAATTACAAGTATATTAATCTCAACATAAATATACAATTAGGGCACCCCTAGGCTAAGCTGCGGTGCACACATAATCTGCTATCGAATCCCGGTACATCACGTACATAAGGACTACGAGTTTTGAATCTCTCAAGAATCGTTTCAATAAGCAAAATCACACATATTGGAGGTGAACATAGTTCACATACCCATGGGTCACGCACATACCTACGCTCCCATGATCAGCTGACTTATTAACTCACAAATAATTCATTCACAGCCCTATGTCCTTAAGGTACCAATCTGAATCCCCCCGTAGGCACACAAAGATTAGATGGCCCTATTCCGAAAGCCGACCTCCCGTGATAGCAAGTATGGTAGGTATGTCATACTGAAGTTGCAAGGTTATACGTACTAAGTTTAATTCGTGGAATACGCACATACAACCCAATTAAAATTTGCCAAGTAGAGATATATTCCAATATTAGATTCTTTTTGCAAGTTTACAAGTTAGCATAAACAATTTCCAATTAATGCGATGAGATTGATAACTTGATTAATTGAAATAAATTTATCCAATTTTATCCATATTATCCAAAGCATACATCTATGTGATTTAATAAATTAAATTGTGAAAATCACAACCACAACGCGCCAATGTACGAGGAAAACCCAAATGGGAAAAACCTCGGACGGATGGGCCTAGATAAAATCCATTACAAAATAGGTTTTACAAGATACTCAAAAGACTTACAGACATTGATCACTCAAGACATGCTTATGACGTCCTCGACCTCTGAATTTGTAGTACGGGAAGATCCAACGCGTTGCTCGACACTCCTCGTGTCGCGGTATCCATCGAAGCCCAAAACCACCGTCTCCACTAAGTTTGAATGCAGAGATCCACCGTAAACTTTATTGTTGAATGTCAAGTTGATTGCAAGGGGTTTTGTTTCAAAAGTTGAAAATGGTGTTGGAGATTGATTTTACCAAAAAGAGGGAAGTTATGAAAAATGCTCTCTAGAGAATATAAAACTTCCTTGGTTCCAGAAACTGACTTTCGTCCATATAATATATCTGAAAAAGTAGTGGACCAAAACATTTTTTGTAAAATAACTGCTGAAAAATAATTTAAAAAATTTCAGATCTGGCAGAACTCGTTCGAACGAGTTCGTTCGAACGACTTGTCGTTCGAACGAGTTATCTAACGATGTTCCAGTGTAGCATTAGATAGGTCATCAGAAATCTCATTTGAATGAGTTTGTTCTAATGACATTTCTAACGAGCTTCTGACGAGTTTCCGGTGTGGCCTGGGAAATGTCGTTAGATCCAGGTCGTTCGAACGACCTGGAGAAAACTTCGAACGAGATTTCTTTTTTTCATTAAAAATGTTGAAATTAATTTCAAAAATGGTTCTTTATGAAAATTAAATATTTACGAACATTACTCTATATGAAAATTTCTCATTTATAAAAAATACTCCAACACATAAAATCGATTTTGGTCGTATACCTTTTAGAAGAGCGAACATGGCATGCATATTGATGTCGCGTGAACTTTGGATGCAATGCTCGAATCGTTACGGTTGTATGATGCTTGATGAGGAATGACCTAAAATTGTTTTGTCCAATAGAATGTTACCAATATAACAAATGACTCGATTGGAAATTTGTCCTTTTAAATCTCCCCCTTTGGCTATTCCGAGACAAAATAGAATAATAAAAAAATAAATAAAAAGACTAAATTTGCTAAGCCATCCATCAAGACGATTCTAAAGACCGTCCTAAAAATCCAAAAAAAAATACAGACTCAGTAACACGACTGACGATGCTGCAAAAGAGTAGGTGATGTATACTACACACATGAAACAACAAATTCATAAACGTATGGGGAAGTAGAGAATATAACATATATAAAACAATGTGTTAGCATATATTGTGAATAGAAAATGAACTCCTCCTAAATTATGAATTCCCATTAATTAATAAAACTCCCCCTAAGTTATGAATTCCCCTTATCAATGTTTCTCCCCTTTTTTGTTCGAAAAAGATAAAGGGATGAATAGCCTGCATGCTAAAAGATAATCGAGAGAACAATAGGCAATAAATCCAATAAGAAGAATTGACAAAGGGAATAACATGATAATGCATTAATCAATAAGGAAAATGCCAAATATCCAATGTGCATACATGTCAGAAGAACAAAACTCCAAACCAAATAAAAAAGTACAAGAAAGAAAGTATGCCACTCAGCCTCACAAGTACAACGATAAAGTAGATTAAAAACAAAGTAAATCAAGGAGAAGGAGCATCATCATGAGAATCATAGGGAAGGGATCCGAAACGGGATGAGCCTTCACCTCGGCGCATCTCCATGCGGCGAATGGCATCAAGGTGCTCTAATAGAAGAGAGTCCCTACGTGCCTGGGCTTCATCTCTGCGTGCTTGAGCCTCCTCCCGGTGAGCTTGTGCCTCTCGATCCTGTTGCATTGAAACCAAAAGCTCCTGCAACAGTGCCCTGTCTTGACGTCTATCTTCCTGAATCTGCTCAACCTGTGAACGGACAAACAAAATATCCTTCGACTCTAAGGGTACGGGAGCATACGAAGAAGAAGGGCGATGGATAGAACGAGAGGGTGCAGGACGACTGGGGGCAGGGTGGGAGGAAGTAGCGGAGTGAGAGGAGGCGAGGGAGTGAGGTGCGGGGTATCGAGGGGTAAATGACCACGAGACCGACTGACCGATGACATGTCAATGGTTTGGTATTGGGTGACGGGGACATCGATGGATAGGCGGGGGTAGCCGGCGGCAAGACAAAATCGGGTAATAATAGCGGCAAATGGGAGGGCTTGGCGAGCGGGACTGGAAGGGAGGATCCTAACCGTCCAAATGACACTAAAGATGAAGGTGGGGAGATCTATGGCAACCCTAATGCTAATGGCAAACATGGGGTCCACGTGCATTTTGGTGATTTGGGTTCTGTTCGCACGGGGAATAAGACACGCACACAGGATCTAATTAAGGACCATAAAATCGGGAAGTAAGTGATTGTGAAAGATGGTTACTGTGCTGGGAGGGTTAAGCCGAAAAATGGTGCGCATAACAAGGGAAGGGTCAGGACGAGTATCGGGAGCCCATGGGAAGGAGGGGTTATTGACCCTTGGTAAGGGAATGATATGAACAATGGATTCGGGAGAGACAATAATCTCCCTACCGCGCACTCGAGAGTAAATATTATTCTCCCGATCATGCATCCCAAAATAAAATTCCTGAATGAGGTCGGGAAAAATAATGTCCGTGAGTGAGAATAGGGGGTCCCACCCTAAATCAAAAAATCCAAGAATGAAAAGTGGTGCCATTGAGAGATTGGAGTTTGACAATTTTCTCACGCACAATAGAACGAGCAGAGAAACCTTGTGTATAATATTGGGTGTGTGCGGAGAGTGATCCCCAACGAAGCCTAAGATCGGGGATAGATTTATTTGCATTGGACTCCTCATCGGAGGAAGAGGAGCATTCCTCGGGAGAGTCACGAAAGCGACGTGGGCGATGGTTACGGGCCATTCTAACCTAGGATGAGACTAGAACCTACCCGAACAAAATTCCAACCAAACTACCAAATACACCAACAAACCAATCAGTAATAAGCCCATCCTCCGTTAGATATAAATGAAAAGAAAAAGAAAATTTTATGTAAGATAAATTCCATGAAATTAAAAAGAATTTAAATTTGAGAAAACTGATATTATCATGGAATTTAGCTTAACTAGGGGCAACACAAACAATAAACGGAATAAAAAAATGGCCCCAAAAATCAAACGCATATATTTATATGTGTATATGAGTGTATATATAGATATAGATATAGATATAGATATAGATATAGATATAGATATAGATATAGATATAGATATAGATATAGATATAGATATAGATATAGATATAGATATAGATATAGATATAGATATATATAAAAAAATAATACCTCGAAGAGAAGAGTAAAATCGCAAGCTCTGAGATCTACAGAGCAAAGAGGGGGACTAAATGGGGGGTTAATGGAGAAGGTGAAGTGAGGTTGAATCGTAGGGAAAATAGAGAGTGGGAGAGAGGGATAGTGGGTAAGGGAAAAGAGTAAGGGATAGTGGAAGAGAGAGTGGGAAAATAGAAGGGAAAGAGAAATCTGGGAAATGAGGACATGGGGAAACGTGGGCAGGTGGAGAGGGAAAAAAGAGGTTGAGGCGGCAGTTTTGGGAAGAGAAATCGCAGAAATTAAACCCAGGTCGTTCGAACGATGTCTTTCGAACGAAGTTCCAGAAACATAGTGGGTATTTCGTTAGATATCTCGTTAGAAGTTCGTTCGAACGACATTACGAACGAAGTTCCAGAGAGGGGGTCAGAAATTTCGTTAGAAATCTCGTTCAAACGAGAATTTCTAAAGAAATGCTATCTTTTTAAAATAAAATAAAAATAAAATAGTTTTAAAAATAGCATAAGATAAGGAATTGGGAAGGCCAGAAAGATGCCAAAATGTGGATTTTAGAAGTCCTAGCTTGTGATGACATATCCAAATCGTGGGAGCGGGAATGTAGGGGTGTGAACAATGCGAGTGAGATTTTTTTACCCAAGACAACGTACAAGTGCGGAAATCCAAACAATATATAAACACAATATTCACTCACATTAGCCTTGTGTCAATAAAGAAATACTATGGGACACTCAAACACAAATGCACCATGCATACAAGATAGATGATTATCTTGCCAATATTGTCACAATAAGAAAGTAAGGAATCGATTAAATGTGCATGCCCATTGATCTTCAACTTATATCTCCCATTAGCAACAATAGATTGAGACTATTCTTTTTGAAGAACCAATCAAGCTAGATACTTTTGGCCTTGGTATTATATATCGTTTTCAATTCTTCTATTTTAGGCACATATTCTAAAATGCAAGTGGAGGCTATTCACGCAAAAACTTTATGTTTTTTGCAGCCGGAGTCCATTGCTTGAAATGAAAAAAAACCGGATGAATGTAATTACTTTTTGTTTCAATCCGGGAATTGGATGATCATGCACAATTTCGATTATTTATAAGATATGTGACAAGATTGAGAAGACAACACCAAATCTCACTTTACAAGTACAATGTGAACAAGATATTCGCAATATTTCATGAAGGGTGTGTGCAAAAAGGCAAATATGTGAGGTAATCATAGAAATATATATCATAAAAGAGCATTTTTGTGCACAAGATAAACAAGGTCTGGCTTGACTAATCATCGAAAGCCATGTGAATATGAAATAGGATAGTGATCCGAATACATCGAACACAAAGCCATATGGGCAAAAGTTTGTGAAAGCTTTTCTAACCATTCCCATGTTCCTTGAAAATAAGAAAGACGAAAATATTTTTGAGATTTTGAATAAAATATATACAAAAGCAATCTAGTTCATAGGTATAAAAATATACAAGAAAACCAACCTAAACTAGATAGACGACTTCGATCTCAATCAATTGAGCAAACCCCAATTGATTTCTTAAGGTTTTCAAACCTAAGGGCATCTAGAGGTTTAGTAAAGATATCGTCCAATTGTTGATCGGTAGAAACGAAGCTTAGAGAAACGATTTTCTCTTCAACCAAGTCACGAATAAAATGTTCACGGATCCTAATATGCTTTGTTCTAGAGTGTTGAACGGGATTACGAGAAATGTGAATGGCACTAGTATTGTCGCAATAAATAGTCATAGTGCCTTGAGAGATACCATAATCTTCCAACATTTGTTTCATCCAAATGATTTGAGTTCAACAACTCCCGACGGCTATGTATTCGACCTCCGCTGTGGACAAAGAAATAAAATTTTGTTTCTTGCTCATCCATGAGACAAGTGCACTTCCAAAATAGAAACAATCGCCAGAGGTACTTTTGCATCCATCAACATCTCTTGCCCAATCGGCGTCTGAATATGCCGATAGACAATCATTTGTGTCGAAGGAATACCAAATTCCAAAATATAGGGTCCCACTAACATATTTGATAATACGTTTAATGGCAAGTAAATGAGACTCTTTTGGGGCGGCTTGATAGCGGGCACAAACTCCTACACTAAAGGAAATATCTGGATGACTTGCGGTTAGGTAAAGTAAGCTCCCTATTATACTTCTAAAAAGTGTGTGCTCTACATCCTTTCCTTTGGTGTCCTTACTAAGTTTAATCGATAAACTCATAAGAGTACGTGCATGTTTAGCGGATTCGAGTATAAATTTCTTAACAAGGTCTTTAGCGTACTTAGTTTGGGATAAAAATATCCCACTTTCGAGTTGACGAACTTGAAGACCTAGGAAGAAAGTAAGTTCACCTACCATACTCATCTCAAATTCAACCTGCATTTCTTTTGAAAAGAATTGAGTATGATTATCACATGTTGAACCAAACACTATGTCATCGGCATACACTTTTGTAACTAGAATATCTTTCTCATCACGACGAACAAATAGAGTCATATATACTCCCCCTCTCAAAAACCCACGAGAAAGGATATAAGAAGTGAGTCTTTCATACCAAGCACGGCGTGCTTGTTTCAAGCCATATAGCGCTTTCTTTAGGAAGAAGACATGATTAGGATGCTTTGGGTCCTCAAACCCTTTCGGTTGTTCAACATAGACTTCTTCTTGAAGAATACCATTTAAAAAAACACTTTTTACATCCATTTGATTAATTTAAATTTAAGGTGACATGCTATGGCGAGTAAAAGGTGAACCGATTCTAACCTAGCAGCAAGAGCAAAATTTTCTTCAAAGTCAACACCTTCTATCTGGGTGTATCCTTGCGCAACCAATCTATCTTTATTATGAACAATGACACCATTTTCATCCATTTTATTTTTAAAAATTCATTTGGTGCCAATGACATTTGTATTAGAACACCTAGGGACTAATTCCCAAACATCATTTTTCTTAAATTGAAATAGTTCTTCTTGCATAGCATCAATCCAATGTTCATCTTTTAATGCTTTTTTAAAGTTTTTAGGTTCAATTTTATAAGTATAGCATAAATAGGTAACTTCATTTTCTAATTGTTCCCTAGTATTGACACCTACCTCGGGACTTCCTATAAATTTTGAAGTGTCGTGACTTTTACGCACCCAAGGATTAGGATCTTTTTTCTCAGTATTGGGAACAACCAAGTCATTTTGAGACTCAATATTTTCAACATTGGACACAACATCACACTCACATGACAAGTCTTCCTCATTATCAATTGATGTGGCCGGAGCATCGTCTTTTATGACAACATTAATAGATTCCTTGACTTTAGAGCTACTTAAGTTGAATACTCTAAAGGCTCTACTGTTTTGAGAATATCCTAGGAATATACCTTCATCACTCCTTGAGTCAAATTTACCTAGAAGTTCTCTATCTCGAAGTATATAGCAAGGACTACCAAAAACTCTAAAATAAGCCAAATTAGGTTTCTTTCCCATCCAAAATTCATATGGCATTTTGTTAGTATTAGGACACAAATAAACCCTATTTACGGTGTGGCATACGGTATTAACCGTTTAGGCCCAAAACCTACGGGGCACATTTCTTCCTAGGAGCATAGATCTTGCCATTTCTTGTATCGTTCGATTTTTTCTTTCAACTATACCATTTTGTTGTGGAGTTCTAATGGCCAAGAATTCATGTTTAATTCCTATTTCATCACAAAAGGCATTTACACCGGATTCCTTGAATTCGGTTCCATTATCACTCTTAAAACAGTTTATGGTAACACCGTGTTGATTTTGAAGAGTTCTACACTTAACAGTAAGAAAATCAACTATCTCAGATTTTTCTCTTAAAAAGCCTACAATAGAGTACCTAGAAAAATCATCCACCATTACTAAGATATATCTTTCTCCTCCTATGCTCTCGTTACGAGTGGGACCCATAAGGTCCATGTGTATCAATTCTAAGACACGAGAGGTAGTTATTGAGTTTAACTTTTTATGAGGATTCTTAATTTGCTTTCCTAATTGACACGGCCCGCAAATGGTGGAGTTTGGCTTTCCTAGAGGTGGTAAACCTCGAACTAGCTCTTTTTCAATATTCTATCAATATCTCTAAAGTTTACATGACCTAATCTTTGATGCCAAAGATCGGCAGATGAGGCTTTTGCACTATTATAAACTAAAGATGATTTAGTAATAATTCCATAGCAATTGCCACTAGTTCTAACACCTTGTAAAATAGATTCACCCGATTGATCATATACGGTGCACTCTGATTGACTAAATTTAACATCAAGATTTTCATCACATAATTGGCTAATACTTACCAAATTAGCCTTGAGACCATCAATATAAAGGACATTTTTAAGTTTAGGAAACTCGGAGATTTAAATAGATCCTCTACCCATGATTCGAGTCCATCCCCAAAAGTGACTTTACCATCTTTATAGTTTTCAAGAGTGGTAAATAGAGATTTATCACCAGTCATATGTCTCGAACAACCACTATCAAAGTACCATTGTGAGGTATTTTGAGCCTTATGTTCAACATGCGCAATAAAAGCTTTATTGGTGTGATTTTTCTTAACCCAAGCTTTAGTTGTTTTCTTTCCTTTGTTGGCTCTAGTGTTATAATTAGAATTATTTCCTTGGACTTTAGAAAACCTAAGAAACTCTTCCATTAGACCTTTAGAAGTATTGACTAGATACTCAACTTGGCTCTTAAGACTAGCTAAGGAGCCATAGTGTTGTTTAGAAGAAGTGAAATGACAGTTATTTCTAAGCTTGTAGCAAAAATCTTTAAGATGACCCCATTTGTGACAATAAATGCATACATAGGATTGTTTTGGACTAGCTTTTGAAGATTGCTTAGTAGGACTTAATTTAGAAATAATAGATTTGGTAACAAACTTAGCTACGGGTTCGGGTTTGACTTTCGATGAATCTCCTTCTTCATATCCTATACCCTTTCTCTCTTGACAACCTTTCTCCTTATATCCTAAAACAGGACCTAGAAATAATTTTCCCATTCTTCTTGAATTATCCTCGAGTGTGACGTTAACTTCACGAGGGGACTCGAGATCTTTTTCAAGTTGGGCAATTTTCGCTTCGAGAGATTTTCTAATCTCTAAAGACTCATTAAGATATTTGTTGACACCTTCAAAGGAGATAATTAAGTGACATTTTTCTTTACCTATCAAGATAAGCTTCTCGGAAAGAGATATCTTAATTGCCTCGAGTTGACTAACTAAAGCCTCCTTATCCTTCAGGCCTTTTAACTCTTTTCTAAAGTTAAGACTTTAAAGGTTAATCTTTTGTCAACTTTTTGAATATGAAGAGATTCAGTGTAAAGTTCAGAATAAGCGGATTGTAGTTCACTCTCATCTATTTCACTATCACTCTCTTTTTCATCACTACTAGTAGAATGAGTGGAAACAACCTCAAGATTTTGCTCGAAATTGTCAACATTAAGGTATGACACACTTGAATTACTAGCATGAGTTGCCATAAAGGCAGTGAAGTTATTTCTAGATGGGTTAGAGTCTTCAGACTCATTATCACTGTCACTTAGAGTGGCATTGTAAACTGCTTTTCTTTTCCTTGTCTTTTAAGATTTGTAGGGCACTCGAATGCTCTATGACCACGTCCCTCACACTCAAAGCATCTATCTGAATCATCCTTTTTAAAGTTATCTTTGTTGAACTTCTTCGGATCCTGATTATTGAATTTTCTATTTCCTTTGTTTTTGTTCTCAAATTTTGGTTTTTCAAATTTAGAGTTTTGCTTTTTGAACTTGAGAAATTTTTTAAATTTTTTAGCAAATAAAGTTATATCATCAGGATCTATATCAGACTCATCAGAATCAGACACGTCTACTTTCTTAACTTTTAAGGCAATACCTTTATCTTTGCTTTTGTTATCTTTAGGAAACATATCTAGTTCATAAGTTTGAAGATCACCAACAAGTTCTTCAAGTTTTAAAGTATTTAGATTTCCTAATGAATTAAGAACAGTGACTTTAGGAATGAACCGCTTAGGAAGACATCTAAGTATTTTCTTAACAACACGATCTTCAGGTATTTTTTTCACCTAAGCTAAAGCAAGAGTTAACAATATCTGATATACGAGCATAAAACTCATCAAATGTTTCAGTTTCTTTCATGGTGATCGTTTCAAATTGAGTTGTTAAGTTTTGAAGTTTTCTTTTGCACGTCATTATACGACGAAATTCATCGGGGTTCATCGCACCAAACAAGGCATTTAAACCTTTAGAGTTAAAGTTACACCATTTTAGTTCTTCCTCACACCATTGTTCTACAGGTGTTAAAATAATTTCATCATTAACAACCATAGTAAGAGGAGACCATCCTCTTACAATAGTAACCCAAACACGTCCATTAATAGATTTAAGAGCAGATTTCATACGTGCTTTCCAATAGGTGTAATTATTTCCATCAAAAAAAGGTAGTCTATTCGATAAAAAACTATCCATATAACCTCCAGGATTCATCTAAATAACTTTTAGAGACTAGCCCTGATACCAATTTGAAGTTGCAAGGTTATATGTACTAAGTTTAAGTCGTGGAATACACATACACAACCCAATTAAAATTTGCCAAGTGGAGATATATTCCAATATTAAATTCTTTTTGTAAGTTTACAAGTTAACATAAACAATTTCCAATTAATGCGATGAGATTGATAACTTGATTAATTGAAATAAAATTATCCAATTTATCCATATTATCCTAAGCATACATCTATGTGATTTAATAAATTAAATTGCGAAAATCACAACCACAATGCGCCAATGTACGAGGAAAACCCAAATGGGAAAAACCTTGGACGGTTGGGCCTAGACAAAATCCACTACAAAATATGTTTTACAAGAGACTCAAAAGACTTATAGACATTGATCACTCAAGACATGCTTATGACGTCCTCGACCTCTGAATTTGTAGTACGGGAAGATCCAACGCGTTGCTCAACACTCCTCGTATCGCGGTATCCATCGAAGCCCAAAACCACCGTCTCCACTAAGCTTGAATGCAGATATCCACCGCAAACTTGCTTGTTGAATGTCAAGTTGATTGCAAGGGGTTTTGTTTCAAAAGTTGAAAATGGTGTAGGAGATTGATTTTACCAAAAAGAGGGAAGTTATGAAAAATGCTCTCTAGAGAATATAAAACTTCCTTGGTTCCAGAAACTGATTTTCGTCCATATAATATACCTGAAAAAGTAGTGGACCAAAACAGTTTTTGTAAAATGACTGCTAAAAAATAAGTTAAAAAATTTCAGATCTGGCAGAACTCATTCGAACGAGTTATCTAATGATGTTCTAGTGTAGCATTATATAGGTCGTCAGAAATCTCGTTCGAACGAGGTCATTCGAATGACATTTCTAACGAGCTTCTGACGAGTTTCCAGTGTGGCCTGGGGAATGTCGTTAGATCCAGGTCGTTCGAACGACCTCGAGAAAACTTCGAACGAGATTTATGTTTTTTATAAAAAAAAAAATGTTGAAATTAATTTCAAAAATGGTCCTTAATGAAAATCAAATATTTACGAACATTACTCTATATGAAAATTTCTCGTTTATAAAAAATACTCCAACACATAAAATTGCTTTTGGTCATATACCTTTTAGAAGAGCGAACATGGCGTGCATATTGATGTCGCGTGAACTTTGGATGCAATGCTCGAATATTTACGGTTGCATGATACTTGATGAGGAATGACCCAAAATTGTTTTGTCCAACGGAATGTAGCCAATATAACAAATGACTCGATTGGAAATTTATCCTTACTACACATAATAATCCATATACTAATCATTCACACAACTTAGATAACTTATAATATTAATAAAGGTATGTTCTCAATCCTTATACTGTTACTCCAATTAGTACATTTTTTAATACTTCCGGATAATATATAATATAATCTATCGATACGTCTCACATCATATAGTTTCGGGTACTTAAATCTAACCAAAGAGGTTACTACATCTCCTATTATTCTCACAAATTATTTCAGTACTCTTAACTCCTTATTTATGTCCCAAATCCTAACTTATTACTCCTAAGTATTTACATTATGCTCTCACATCCTAACATAGATAATTACTCGTCTGACACTCAAGAATTCAATGCAACAATTTAACCCAATTCTAATGCATTTCGGCTTTTAAATATAATACCCTATTGGTCTTCTTCAAGTCCTAATGCATCCACATAATCCCCAATTACAACATTCAATGGCCGGAAACTCTTAAAAATCAAAAAAGGAAAAAATCACCCTTTCTGGGGAGATCGATCGATCAATCTTAATCGTCGATCGATCGATCATACCAGATGAGGCTACGGACTTCTTCGTTTTTCAGTCCCAGATTTGTCCCAAAACCTCATTACAAGATGTGAAATTCTAATATAATCATATAGGATCATCATACAACCTAAATACATGATTTCTAACATCCCAAAACCTTTAAACCATCATCAATTAGTCTTATTTGGATCAAATCTTCATAAAATCCTAGTTTTTCTATTTTCTTCAAGAACCATAATATTTCTCTTCTTAAATCCATTTTTAGTTCATCAAGGGTTATGTTTTGGTTACTGAAATTCGTCCAGAACTAATCTACATGCAATTTCTATCCAAGATTTTGGGTTCTACTCCAAATTCATAAGTTTTCATCATCTTTTAAGGCTATTAACAAACCCTACACTAGCATGGAAGAATTATTCGCTAAAAATTAATGAAACCAAATCACTTGCCTTAGGATTGATGTTCAGATCTACTGGTGATGACAAAGGTTGGTTCCTTCCTCCTCTCCGGTCACAATTCCGTCGAAAGTGGTGGTGGTTGGTGGTTATGGCTTGAAACCCTCCTGTAACCTCTCCTCTATCTCACGTAGCCCACTTCTTACTTTTTGGCTGATAATGTCCCTAATGTTATACAAAATAAGAATTAAATAAACTCTAAAATTCGTGGGTCTAATTTCCTTAAAATTTTAAATGACTAAAATACCCTCTCGGGTTGCCGGTTTGGCCTAAAAATGCCCCGGGACCCAAACTAAACCCCCGGCTAGTGTTTTCTGACTATATAGACCCCTCCGGACACGTTGGCGCACTCAAAATGACCATACGGATGAAAAAATTATAATTTAATTTTTAATCTAATTAAATTGATTCTTGACACGACTGACACGCACGTCCCAACTTAAATTCCCGAATTGTCGTATTTATGACTCGCGATAATTTTAATAATTTCAATAATCATATATTACCATATATACTCAGTAATACTCAATATTATCATCATAATCAAATACCAACTCACGTCTCGCTAGTATTTAAATTCGGATTAATTTCCAATTAATTCCCATTTAATTTAATTAATCCCATTAAATAAAAATCAATAAAATTATGGGGTATTAAAAGGACCTTGGAAACGTGATATCCGATATATGATAGTTTGACGGCCAAATGGGAGTGTAGGTATGTACGTGACCCCTTTGGCTGGGGAGTATGCTCGCCTCCAATATATTTGTGTTATGATATGATTTGTGAGAGACGCATAATCAATAGTCCTCTATACGGTGACATTATGTATCAGGACATGATAGCAGAGAATGCATGCACCGCAGCTATGACTGGGGAGGTGCCGTATTGTATATTTATAATTAGTGTGATATTATATATATACTATGTGATGTAATCTAATATGTGACATTGTAGATTTAGAGATGTAATCTTCTGTGTGATACTGTAAATTAAAAATATAAACTGTGATTTAATCTACTGTGTAATGTTGTAGATAGAAGTAAATAATGAAATTTGAATTGAATTAAGAAAGTGAAAACTTAATTCCAAGGTTGTAACAAGACTAGTTCACATTAAAGTGAAATGAATATAAATAATTATATTACGTATGGTATGGGACATACGAGTTTATGATATGGGTTAGAATTATGTTGTGGAAACTAGTTAGGAGGGAACCTTAACTAGGAAGATAAAAAGATACGATAGTCATTCACTCTAGATGAGAGGTGATAATTCTCAAGAGAGATTCCGAGAAACTAACATGTACATAATAAATGCTTAACTGTAATTGTTAAGCACTTGCTTTTTTAAAATCGTTTACAATCGGGCTCTGACCCGTTTCCTTGCATATTCTCTTCTCTACTATATCTTGTACATCAGGTATCCAGTAGTAGGGATTCCCATCATAGATTATGAATGTTCCGATGGATTATAGCTACTAGCAGAGATGCGAAATTTTGTTTAGGCGTTTCCTTTTTGTTGATTCACTCATCTGTAGCGTCTACTTCATTTAGGGCTTGTCGCCCAGGATTCTAGAGGTTGTAATTATTTATGTAAGCATTGTGGATATCAGTTTTATTTAGTGTAAATGTTATAATTTCACTGGAGAGTTATTCCAATCACATGTATTCTTGTTGTAGTTAATTCAGTTATGATGTATTGTTACATATTATTATTCCTTTCGTGGAATGGTTTTAATTAAATTAAAAATGGAAAAAGTTTTTGACACTTATCTTAATTAACTATTAGGTGATTAATAAAGAAATTGTTTTCGACAGTGATGCTGAGAATGAACCAACTGGATATTCTGATTTAATTAAATGAAGGACTGATCATCCGATATTTAATTAGGCGGGTTGTTACAATATGTATATGTATAGGGATGTTGTGACTATATTTATATATATACAGAAACTTTTGAATTATTCTATTGTGTGTAATTTGTAGATTGGAATGTGGTTATATAAAATAAATCTTAATGTATAACGGATTTATTATGAATTGAGAAACATGTTAATTAGTTATTCGGTATGGACTAATTTAATAGCGTATTGTATGGGCGATACGGGAATTCTAATAGTGAGTATAGTTAGCATCATTATGACTCCGAGCTAGCTAGGCTGGGTTGCATAACTAGGTGGGATTATATGTACGTTAGGCATGCACAATAGATGAGAAGTGAGAATCTCATGAGAGAGTTCGATATCTAACATGCGCATAATACTTGCTTTAATGCAGTTTTAAATACTTGCTAAATCATTTTTTTAAATATCGGGATCTGACCCGTCTCTTGCATCTCTTCTCTCTTTTGCTATATATGTACTATATCAGGTGCTCAGACACAGGGATACCAAATTTAGAGACTTGGAGTATTTGGCGTGTTGTCGCTGTTGTGAAAGCTGTAGGTCCTTGCATTAGACGCCCTTATCATTTCATTCAGTTCTATCCAGACTTTTATTTAGGGCATGTGTATCCCATCCTTAGTCATTTTTACCAGAGATTGTATTCAGTTTACTTCCAATTATTTTAGTTGGATTGGTTTTTTCTATGGTTCTTTGGTTCGAGGTTTTGAACTGGAATATTTTATCCAGTCTTATTTATTTTAGTATTTGATTCAGACTCAATATTTAATATATTCATGTGCATGGTGAATGATGAATGGTTTACATTTTATTACTTGAATTGGAAAATGAAAATATTTTGTTATATTAAAAAGGAAAATATTTTTTACACTAGCTTATTTTTTTTATTAGGTGGTTTTATTTATTAATTATTTTTTGACAGTGATGCTAAGAATAAACCAACTGAACATTCTATTTTTAATTTAATAAAAGACTGATCACCCGGTATTTAATTGGGGTCAGGGGTATCAAGCTTCCTATAGCGGCCATGGCGTTAGGCTCTCTCTACACCTGGCTAGACAGGACTCGTCTAGACATGGAACGGTCCCTTTGCCGTTATGACCTAGCCAATTTTGCCAATACCATACTCCTAACGGGCTTCTTTTTTGTCCGTTTCCCTTCTGTATCAGCCAGTACCATTTCTCCTCCTCGTGGGGAGACCATCCTACCCCATCGCTTATACCTTCATCATAAAAACCAGAGCCGCAAGGAAATATTTCCTGGTATTGACAAACCTGATAGCTTTGTCATGAGGCCTTATGGTGAAGATATCTTTGTCCACACTTGGAATTTTTTTCAACATGAAGCTATGATGGTCCAACCAACTACTTTTGACCTTATTGTTGGAAATCCTTCTCTAGTCGTGATCCTTATTATTTCTCCAAGGTTTTTACCCTCTTACACCGAGTGGGGATATACTTCAGAGCACTATAACCCCAATCGGTGCAGTCGTCAATTTAGATTTAACCAAGGGGCCCTCCGCCCAGTTTTTCAGTTGTCCCACCCCAAAGCCACCTTTACTGCGGTTTGTTCTCTCTATACTTCTACTCCTGCTTGGGGGGTCAACTCATCACTGGCTAGACGAGTCACCATCCCCATTATTACAAGAAAAAGGGATGTCACTTCTCTGTTTGTGACTAAGTACTGATCAATGCAGCTGGCTAAGATTAGTGAGTTCATTCAGGGTCCTCCAGTGTATCCCCCAGTTATTTATTTTCCTCCCTTGGAACTGGTGCTTAAAGGTAATTATGTTCTTGGGGTGGAGTTCCCTCTGAGCAAAACTCCAAAGGATCCTCCAAACGAGATGCCTCCCTACTTCCCGATGGTCCCACTATCAGTTCCAGGCCCAAAAAATCTTCCACACCCAAACAAACTATCAAGGGTGCTTCTGGAGAGGGGCCTTCAAAACTTCCCTCCAAGAAATCCAAAATTTCCAATAGTGGGGCATCCTCCAAGTCTAAGTCCTAAGCCCATCTAAAAGCATTCCAAAATTGCCTCCACTCCACCTCGCATGCCTGTAGAACTAAGTGGTGAGATAAGAACCAAGTCTCAGGCTGAACTGGAGAGGGTACAACGGGCATTTCAAGAGGCCACTCCCCCTGCTCCTTTTGTTGTTGCTTTCCCTACCATTATCGTGGATCCAATGGAGGGGGTGTCAAGACGCAGAAAAGTTCCAGAGTCCCCCCCACTGTTGGTGCTTCTGTCACTCGAAAGAAAACTCTGGGTACCAAGATTCATAGGAGATGGTCTTACGAAGTGCAGCATGAGGCCTTTCCCCCTGCAGCTCCAACTGTTACTGATGATAGTCCCCAGGTTGGGTTTGGCCCCACTGAAAGGTCTTTTGGCGATTATTCTCCTCCTGACTCGCATGTGGTCATCTCATCAAAATCCTCTCCAGAGAAAGAGGTAAACTTTCCAACACTTAACCATTTACAACTTAATGACAATATATGTAACTCTTGTGCCAATCTATTTGTCTTTATTAGGAGGTTGATGAAAAAGGGGATTAGCCCCGAGTGAGTCCCTTCGTGGGAGGACGATTGGGTTAATTTATGACCGTTGCCTCTCCTCCCCCTTCTCTTTTGATCGGGCTCACCTATTCCCATTGCTCTCCCTCCCGTTATGCAGATGAGGTTTCCAAAAAGGCCAATGCTTCCGTTGAATCTGAGGGAGTTTCTTCTCAACTAGGGGGACTCCCTTAGCTTCTTCTGAGTCATCTCCTTTATCTGTGGTTCCTATGGAAATCATTATAGTTCTGCCAAGTATTCCTAAGGTAATGACTTTTAGATCTCCTATCTATTTCTTTTTTTGTTAACCTGATATATTTTAGGTTGAAGTTGGATCCCCATTAGTCTCCTCCTTCATTGACACTTTTCTGCAGCTTCCTTTGTTGAGTTCGATCTTTGGATTTACCCCATTTTCCAATGTCACTAGGGTAACCTAAATGTTTGCCTTGCCCTTTTTCCCTAAGATATTTCTTGTGTTTAACACTCAAGTTTATGTCTGGACCTTTCTCCATCTTTGACTCCCTCATTTCAACATGTGGTTGCACGGGTTTCTGTGGCTGTAACTGGTGCATTTAGCTCTAGTGTTCTTTCTGCCTCTACAGGGCATGTTCCTTCGTTAATTTTGATATCATTCGTGGGTACTTTTCTAATGGGAGTTACTCTAGTGGGGACGCTTTTGTGTTAGCCCTTGGTCCTTTTAAAGTATATGGTGCTTCAGCTCCGATTGAGGTTCCTCTACTAGGAGTTTCTTCTGGGAGGCCGAGGGAGGACGAAGTTGTCATTCCTACCATTGTACCTTCACTAATTTCCCAAAAGGTAACTGTTTCTTTATCCCATTAATTTGCTTAAGTGTTATCATTATGCTTATTATAATGAAGAACGGAACATAATCTGATTTGTTACTTTAACAATAAAAACCACTTATTTATATTTTTCGTCAAAACTCCACTAATAACGGTGACTTAACAATGAAAACCACTTGTAACGATTTTTTATCAAACTCCACCAGTAGTGGTGACTTAACAACGAAAACCACTTGTTAAGATTCTTATCAAACTCCACCAGTAACGGTGACTTAACAAGGAAAACCACTTGTTAAGATTTTTCATCAAACTCCACCGGTAACGGTGACTTAACAATGAACACCACCTGTTAATATTTTTATCAAACTCCACAGTAATGGTGACTTAACAATGAAAACCACTTGTTAAGATTTTTCGTCAAACTCCACCAGTAACGGTGACTTAACAATGAAAACCACTTGTTAAGACTTTAATCAAACTCCACCAATAACGGTGACTTAACAATGAAAATCACTTATTAAGATTTTTCGTCAAACTCCACTAACGATGACTTAATAATGAAAACCATTTATGAAGATTTTTCTTAGAACTCATATCTCTTTATCTTTTTCAGGTTACAAGAGAGCTCGTTCCTGTTGAAGACCAAACCCAATGAAGCCCTTCGCCTGTCGCTTCGCCCCATTGGGAACCATCTTTCCTGAATGAGTCAAGACACAAAGACCAAGGTTTAATGACAAATCTTTAGGCTGACAATGAATACAGTCACGAAGTGCCACTTCCTGATATGGCCCCTCATGCCTTTTGTTTGAAGCTCCTTCGATAATCCCCTCAATTTTTTGCTTGCCACCGAACTATTATCGAGTGATTGGCCCCCCATCACCCAGAGACTTTTACCCCATATGGCCTTCATTAAAACCCTATCCTGATAGGCTATAGGCTTCAGGTTATGCAACTATAGTGGCTAAGGTCATTAATACTCCTACTTCAACTTTATTAAGGACTGTTATAAATCAACATTTAGGCAACTTGAGGGAGCTAGGTACGAATGGCTTCCAGTTTTCTTGGCTTATTGAATACTTGAAGGTTTTGAAGTCCGCCCAACTGACCAATCAGAGGGAACTATTCCAGAAGAAGGTGGAGGACCAACGAGCTGAGGATGCCAAGTTACTGGAGTTTGTGCTTTTTATGGAGGCTGTTGATCCCACGGTTAAGGCTGACAAAGAGGCTTTGCTCAAGGTGATGCAGGCACGTGAGGCCCTGGTTATTCAATGGGCTCAAGCCCATTCTATACTTGAGGGTTCCATCGTTGCACAACAAACATTCCTTGCAGCTACTTTGGTCTTACCTGGGATTTCTTTTCCTCCCCAGGGATGACACCCCGCTTATATTTTCTTCATATGTAAACCTTGGGCGTTAGCTCCTAATTTTTTATAATCATTACGAGTCATATTAATGAAAAAGATACACAGTGTTTTGTCACCATGTGTCATTTCGTTGCAATATCTCTGTTTATCTCAAAGTTCAAACCTTTATAATTTACGAACGAACTCCTTCTTTTCATCTCATTACAAAAGAAATAACTCATAAAAAATTGCACCATAATAAAAATAAATAATTTCTAACTGAGGTTACTAGCCTACACATGATAAACTTTCAACCATTTGATGTTAATCTTGAAAGGTTTATCCTCTTTCATTTTAGAAATTAGGCAGTAACCTGAATCGTGAGCCTCATTTACAATGAAAGGTCCCTCCTAATTCGCAGAAAATTTAGGCAAAAGGATCCCCAGAATGTGCTTCATCGTTACCTTCAAGACTAAATCCCCTTCCACAAATTTTTTGGGCCTCATCAAGTTGTTATATGCTCTTAAGAGTTGCTTCGTGTACATTTAAAAATGTTCCATCGCCTTATCTCTGTGCTTATCTAGCGCTTTGAACTTTACATGCCTACTCTGAGGGAGTATGATGCTTCTCAAGGCATATCGGGAATAGGGAACTTCCAGTTCTACATGTAGAATTACTTTGGCCCAAAACACAAGTAAGTATGGCGTATACCATATAGGCTTCCTCTTGGTCATTCAATAGGCCCACAAGACTGCTGGGATCTTATCATCCCACGATCCTGGGAAGCCTTCTATCGTTTTGGACAAAATATTGACCAATGTCTTATTAGTTGCTTCGACTTGACCATTTTCCTTAGTATATGCCATCGTTGAGGTATGATGGACGATCCCAAACATGTAAATAATGTACTCCCTGATAAGATTATCCACCACACCTGCAGTTGCTCTCTTAAGTGGTATCACCTTAGCCCACTTTATAAAACATTATGTTGCCACGAGTATCCAGATCTTCCCCCTCTAAGATGGGTGTATCACCCTTGTTAGGTCAAATGCCAAAGTATGGAATGGGTAAGGAGTGGCCAAAGAGTGCAAGTCCACCGAAGGGTCATGGATCATGTTTACATGCAGCTGGCATGCCTTGTATTTTTGTACAAACTCAGTAGAATCTTTCTCCATAGTTGGCCAATAATAACCCAAGGACATCATTTGGTCGTATATATTTGCTCCTCCAATGTGAGTTGGATTGTGCTCTTATTTTAAAACTTTCGCTGCCTCCTCCTTCATGATGCATCTCAATGGTTTGTTGAAGTACCCTCTACGGTAGAGCTGATCCTTTTGGACATAAAACCATGTGGCCCTTTGCTTGAGTCCCATCGCATCCATTTTCTCCAAAGTGACAACTCTGTCTTTGATAAAATTGATGTAATTGCCTCCAGTCTTCTTGAGTTTCAACGAAGTGGCATTCAATTGCCTGAAAGAAGAGTTGGCATTTATCACACCTTCGTTGCAACTCCGCTGCGTCTTGCATTATTGCTGTCTAGAAGTATCCCTCCCTCTGAATTCTTCTGTATAGAGGGATCTTTGTTATTTTGCAGTGTTCGTCATGTGTTTTCTTTAATCTCTGTTATGCTTCTTCTGGATCAATACATCTTGACAACCATCCTCCCACATTCCTAAAGTATAGGTTTCCATGATTGGCAAAGTATTGCGCTAGCTCCTTTAGTTCCATCTTGCCTTCCCCATATTCCAATTGCCTCTTGATCTTTCCCCTCCTATCCGAATCAACTTCCATGGGTAGGATTAATTACACAACAGATGGGGTTATTCTCTGTTGGATGACCACAATAGTTATGTCAGTTTTCATAGCAAATTTATGGGCAATGGTGGCATAGGCGTCAGCATGCACTACAAGAAAACTTAGTTTTGATGACGTTTTTTGGACGACGCTTATAAAAATGTCGGCATAGAGAGGATATACCGACGTTGTATTTAAAACATCGGTTATTTTACTACGTTTTGATTAAACGTCGGACACTGATCACGTTTATTAAAAAACGTAGGATTTTTTTCGTCATTTTTAATGAAAAACGTGGGGTATTTGGCGCCTTCCCTCCAAAAAATTTCGGTAACCTCCTAAAATGAGCAATCCCTCCATATCTCCACTTTCCCTAATATCCGTTCCTAAAAATCAGCAATCTCTACATATCTCGTTATGCATAGAAGATGAGGTAAACAAAAATGTATAAATCAGGTAAACACAATTACATGTTGCCTCCATTCCATCTGAAATATCCGCTGACCAATTACATGTTGCCGCTGACCTCTCGTTTTGTTGCGTAGAATATGAGGCAGATTACTTTTGTTGTCGCTGACCTCTCGTTTGATTACTGAGCCGATTCCCCATTTGAATACTGAGCCGATTTCCTGATTCATTGTGCATTTGGTTCTGCTCATTCCCACCGATTAACAGGTAAACAAATGTTGGTTAGTTTTTTAGATTATAAATGGTTCGTTCGTTTGGATTATAAATGGTTTAGAGTATTCAGTGATTATAAATGGTTCGTTCGTTTTTTGGATTATAAATGGTTCATTCTGCATTTGGTTCTGCTCATTCCAATAGATTATTTAATGAAACTATATCTTGTTCTTGGCTTCGTTTGTTTGGTTTGTTTACCTATTTATTATAATTCGTTTTTTAAAGATTGGTTGGATTATATGTTAGTGAGACTCATTTACACTGTAGAAATTAATTCAACATCTATACATTTTTTAAAATGCATAGATGAATTATTTAAATCATTATTTGCATATCTCAAGTTAAAAAAAAATTACCATGGTAGTTCAATTTCTAATGATTAAACTGAATTAATTTATGTGATAATCAATACCCCTGTGATAGTTCTTTAATTGCTTGTGCGTTACAATTATTAAGTCATTTTTAGCCCTTGTTTATCTTCCACTCTGTGAATTGCGATGATAGTTTGATAAATTAATTTAGTTTGTCCTGAATATGAATATTTTATTAGAGTAGAGAGAAAACGTGGTGGAGATCTACACAAGTTGTTATAATGTAGACTGTATAGATAGTAATATCATTTTTTGATTCTTTTTTTTTCACCGAATCATAAATTAAATTGCAAAATCATAGAATGGGTGATTAAAAGAAATACGTTAGAACCATCTCCCTATTTTTCCATGCCAATCATGTTGTCAAATAATTCGCAGAATATAGAAAGGGTGATTAAAAGGGTCTTTCATTGTTGATGTTAATACCTTGTGTAATGCTGGAATTTCAACCATTGCAAAAGTGAAATCAAGGAATTTCATACCCCATCACTGCTATTGTTGTTCTTGTTTTTCTTTTTGGTTATTTGATTAAGACGGTGGGTTGTAAAACCTCGTTTCTCTTATTACCGATTTTAATTTCATTTTGTGTTAACAACTCTTTGATTTATATCTTTTGTCATGACAATCATATCCTAGTTCTCAATGTATTATGTACTTTTTCCCATAAAACTCTAACAAAATTTAGTTTGATGTATCGTGTTTCAATGTGACAACCGCACAAATTTAATATAATTATCACGCCTCAAGATTGTGTGATGTGTACATAAAAAAATATTATATGCTATAAACTTTTGACTTTGTGTTCGATGTGTTATACTCATAGATTATTGTGAGGAATGTTTTAAAATTTGACTTCAATGTTAATTGTGATGACATATAGATTACTTTATATAGATTCGTCATTGATCAACATAGTTTTCTCTTCATTCCCCTTTGTTATGTAAGGTGGCTTGATGAATTCAACTACATAAGATTTGAAATATCTTTGTATTTTGTTTGTAAATGGCATTGTAATGATTTGAACTCCCCAAAATGTAAAGATATGCAAGATATTGCTATAATGAATTTAATTTTATTGACAAATATCTTCTAGAGTTATAACTTTTAGTATCATGTCATATTAGTAAGTTTCTTCCTCACCCTTCTTGGTTATTCTTATTTTTAAGGTCATCTCGGAAAAATTATTGCAACGAGAAACTAATTAGGGTTATGGTTGAATAGTCGCGTAAATTAAAGTTATCCATTCAAATGAGAAATTAAGATATACTATTGGTATGTTTTGTTGTGTTTATGTGGTTCATTAGAATTAAATTCGTATTTCTTGTTTTGTAATCACATAATTCCGTCTTGAAATAAAAGGCATAATCAATTAATTTACACATTTATGAATTTGTTTCTAGCTATAATGTGTGACTTAGATTTGCGTATGTATTCATTTGTAATTTGTGATGATTGGATTAGATTGTACTGTTGAGTTATGTTAATTGCGGGGACGAAGTGAAGTTTTTCTAGAGAATATTATTGTCGTAAGCCGTGTCCAATTTTATAAATTTCATCTCAACAATGGATTTTGTATATTTTTGTTTCATTTGACAAGATGTTTAATCTTCCCTTTTTGCATCCTATTATGTTGACTAAAAAAATGAAAAGAATATCAAGTTGACCATCTTTTTTTTGCTCTCTATTTTTTATATATGGCAATCTTAGACCATGATGTTTGTTAAAAAATAAAAGTCATGTCGCATCGTGCTTTTTGTTATCTTTTTATTGAACTTACTAAATGACAAAATTTTGTTATGTTCATTTCATTAGGTTAATCATATTTATGGATAAGAGTTGGATTAATATAACACATAGAGGTCATCCTTCGTATGAGAAAGGAGCCGAAGAATTCGTTAAGTTTGACTCTGATAATAAACCTAATACTGAAAGAATATTGTGTCCATGTAAGAAATGTCATAATATGCTATATGTGAAGAAAGATGATATTGTAGAACATATATTGCTAAATCGGTTTTTAGATAACTACACATGTTGGACTTATCACGGGGAATCTCCCTCATCTTCAGTTCCTTCTTCTGACTTGACTATTGGTGATGAAATGCGAGAGATGATACATGATGCTTTTGGAATACCTCATAGAAGTCCACTTAACTTTATGGGTGGTGATGATGCGCATCAACATATGGATGGCCCCGATGAACAAACCAAGAAATTCTTCAATTTGATAAAAGAATCTGAAAGAGCGTTGTATCCAGATTGTAAGAAGTATACAACTCTCTCGTTTCTTGTCCGGTTATTGCATTTAAAGTGCCTTGGTGGGTGGAGTGACAAGACATTCACAATGTTGCTTGAATTATTAAAAGATGCATTTCCTGATGGTGAAACATTGCAAAAGTCTTTTTATGAAGCGAGGAAGTTGATTACAAACTTAGTGATAGAGTACAAGAAGATACATGCATGTCCTAATGATTGCATGCTCTATTGGAATGAGACAGAACGAGAGACTGAATGCCGAAAGTGTCATACCCCAAGGTACAAACAAGTAAATGGTCAATCAGATGCTGATGACATTATAAATCAAAAAATTCCTGCAAAGGTGGTACGATACTTCCCTTTGATACCAAGACTTCAAAGGCTCTTTATGTCATCAAAGACAACATCACAGATGAGATGGCATGCCGATGAGCGTATTGATGATGAAAATGTAAGGCATCCAGCTGATTCTCTTAATTGGAAAACATTTGATGATATTCATCCAGATTTTGCGCTAGAACCGCGGAATGTTAGGCTTGGATTATCTAGTGATGGGTTCAACTCATTCAGGAGCATTAGTATTGTCCATAGCACATGGCCCATAATTGTAATAATATATAACTTGCCTCCATGGTTGTGTATGAAACAACCTTATATGATATTATCAATAATTATTGATGGTCCTCGCAGCCCTGGAAATGACATTGATGTTTATTTGCGCCTTTTAATTGACGAATTAAAGGAATTATGGGTTGGGGTTGACACTTATGATGCAGCCAGTAATCAGATGTTTAAAATGCGTTCATCATTGTTATGGACAATTAGTGATTTTCTAGCTTATGCAAACTTGTCGGGGTGGAGCACAAAAGGTAGATTGGCGTGTCCCTGTTGTCATAAGTACACTTGATCTCGTTGGTTATTTAATAGAGGTAAGCAATGCTACTTGGGTCATCGTCGATGGTTGCCTAAAGGTAATAAATTTAGAACAGATAAAAACTCCTTTGATGGTACCGTTGAGTTGGATACAAATCCCACCCAATTATCTGGAGCTGAAGCATATGATGAGGTAAAAAATTTCAATAATAATTTTGGAAAGGATCCAGAGGTAGGGGTAAGAGGAAAAGGGTTGATGAGAGAGATCAAACCTTAACACATAATTGGAAGAAAAAAAGTATATTTTTTGAGTTAGATTATTGGAAGGACAATTTGTTACGCCACAATCTTGATATAATGCATATTGAGAAGAATGTGTGTGATAATGTGCTTTGGACATTATTAAATGTTGATGGAAAGGGAAAGGATAACTTAAAATCCCGTCATGACTTGAAAGATATGGGTATTCATAAGCCGTTGTATCCTCAGAAACGGGCGGAGAACAAATATTATTTGCCACCTGCATGTTTTACCTTGGACACTAAGGGTAAAGACATAGTTTGTAAAATGTTGAAGGAGGTGAAAGTCCCAGATGGTTATGCTTTGAACATATCGCGGTGTGTTAACCTTAAACAACATACGATATCGGGACTCAAGAGTCATGACAACCATATCTTAATGCAAGAACTACTTCCCATTTCCTTAAGAAATGTGTTGCCTAAGAATGTTCTTAGACCATTAGTTGAGCTAAGTAACTTCTTTAAGAATATGTACTCGAAAGTGATGAATGTAACCGATTTAGATCGTGTTCAATCTCGCATTGAGCTCATGCTATGCCGACTTAAGAGGATCCTTCCACCTTCATTTTTTTATGTCATGGAGCATTTGGTTATTCATTTAGCAGAAGAGGCAAAGATTGGAGGACCACCGCAATACCGATCGATGTATCCTATTGAGAGGTGTGGTATTGGTTGATATATTTTTGTTTTTTCTTTAAAATTATTTTTCAGGGTAGTTTTTTCTTACTAACTGAAATTTCCCTCACCATAGATACTTATTCACATTGAAGAATTATGTGAAGACACGCAGTCATCCAGAGGGTTCCATTGCACAAGGATATTGGGTAGAAGAATGCTTGACATTTTGCTCAAGGTACCTACATGATGATGTTGAGACGAAGTCTAATCGCCCAACAAGGAATGATGATGGTAGTTCTTTTGATCACTTTTGTGGTCATAAATTAGGAAAAGCAGAGGGATTTGTGTTTGATGACATTACATATATACAAGCACATCGATATGTGCTTGTCAACACCGATGCTATTGCTCGATTTCGAGAGTAGGTATCTTTTTGAATAAAATTCCTTCGTTTTTTAGCAATGTAAAAAATAATGTAATGATTCCTTTTAATGCCGCACTCATCGTGCGTCGATTAGGAGTGATTCTCGTCTCAGACCACATGATGTGGACCGCATTCATAATGAAACATTTCATTTGTGGTTTAAGGATCATGTAAGTAATATGCACATTGAAAACAATGTTTTACATTTAAATGTAGTATTGCGTAACTATGGCTTGTAATGCATTTTTTTGTAATAAAATAGGTGAGGAAGTTAGTTCGAGCAAAGAACACAGATGTATCACAAGAAATTCAGATTTTAGCTATGGGTCCCCTAAAAAAGGAAAAAAGATTCACTGGATATATTATCAATGGTGTTAGGTATCACACTAAGGCTCGTGAGAGGAGAAGAGCCACGCAAAATAGTGGAGTCATGTTAAATGCAACGACTGAAAGTTACGCAAGCGCAAGAGATATAAATCCCGTATCTGGAGATATCAATTTTTATGGAGTTTTGATGGATATCATTGAGCTGCATTATTCAAAACACAATAAGTTCGTGTTATTCAGGTGTGGTTGGGTTGACAATAGTAGAGGTCTCATTGAGCAAGATGACTTTGGATTCACGCTTGTAAACTTCAATCATTTGTTGTATCCTAGGCATTAAAAAGCCGATGAACCATTCATACTAGCATCTCAGGCAAAGCAGGTTTTTTATGTACAAGACCTAGTGGAGAAAGATTGGCATATTATTGTTAAAACAATGCCTCGAGACTTTTTTGATGTGTTTGGGCAACAATTAAAACTGAGAACACTATGAATGATGAAACAGAGGCATGGATTGATCAATGTTTGGACAATACAACATTAGCACATGATGATGATGTTAGTTGGGTTAGACAAGGTGTGGCTGGAGCATTAGTTGACGAGGAAACTAGGGGGCATATGCATGAAGATGAATAGAAATATTGATTAACTAGGAATTTTAATACGTATTAATAACTTGTATGGATTTGTGTTCTTTAGTCCATTTCTTATTTTGAACTGTTTTCCATAGGTAACTTGGTTTTGTGATTTGTTGTTTTTTAATTACTTTTCAATTTTTAATCATACATTCCTTATGATGATTGATGACAGGTCGGGTGTTAAACTTACATCACACAACCATTTGTGCAATGTCACAGTACATTTAAATATAAAGAAAAAAGCATATATCTCTGAATTGTTAAGCAAAGTTGCAGTGATGATCCTTAAAGGAGGAATCCTTAATTGACCGGCATATGTGAAACCGCAGAGTACTGCGTGTATGAAAAGTGGTCCTTTCCTTTGTGTGTAGGGATGGGGTGGGGTGGGGTTGGGGGAGAGTTGGATAGTCCCTTAAGGAAATAGTGTGAATGGGGTTTTGGGTTCACTGTTCTTGCCTGTGTTCAAGGTCAAAAAGAAATTTATTATTCAGAACAGAATAATTGTGAGAGCTTATGTTCTGATCAATCAAATAATTTTTCCTTCTTATTATTCTGACTTAGGAACCTCACAGAATGACATAACTACACGCTGGTACCTTTGTAATTTGTTTATATGGTGGTACACGTTTTGTTTCAAAATTCAAGTTTCCCCTCGAAGGTAACTTAGCAACGGCGAAAAGGTACCGAGGTTTACAAAAAATAGAAATGTACTAAAGTCCATTATGTAAATAAGTGAGGTTTCAAAGTCAAAATTAATGATTATTTGAACTTTTAAGTTTATAATACCGAGTCTCGGAGGATGTTTGAGCCATATATTACTGAACAATGTCGAATTCACTTGTTGAGGTGAGAGCATAACATGATGCTAGAGGTTCTGGTTCACTGCTCTGGTCTATATTAAGATTAAAAAATAAATTGAGTAATCTGAAATGTTATTAGTAATTTTTTATGTGTTAATGAATCAAACATTTCTTTTCTTTCTTTTTTACTTCAAATCTTGTAGTATTTTATGAACAATTCTAAGTTCATTATTGAAGAGAGACTGTTCCAATAGCTGCACCAAAAGCTGCAGAGGAACAAATAACCATAGGTATCACTTTTTACAACGGCCACCTAGGGGAAATTTTCCTTTATCATATTTATTTCGTTTGGCCTCTTTCATGTTTGTACATTTTATTAAACTTTTCTTGTAATACTAGTAAGTAGTCATTATTATTACTTCTCATTTCCTCTTATCTATCTGAACAAGTATGCCATGTGGTGCTTTGCAGGGTTTCTTGTATTAAATAAAGATAAATACCTCATTACTGATATCTTGGTGGTAATTAACCATATTGCGAACCCCAGTGATGACCACAATAATGAAGTCAAGTGTTCCTCTTAAATACCAGTGGTGCAAACTGATGCAATGAATGAAAATGATCCTACTCATATTGCTGACAATAATGAAATTAACTGTTCACTCTTAAATACCAGTGGTGGTATTAGATATCAAAAAAAAAAGTGCCTCAATTAGCAAAGTAATCCAGCATACTCAGTTTTGATAGTTTTGGGCCTTTGTGTCGTTTTCCTTACTATGGCAACGTATTAAGTTCAGTTTAGTTTAGGTGTTTTCCTAATACGTTTTGTATCTTTCAAGTTTCGGGGAATAAAATTTGGAATATTTTAGTAGGAAAAGAAATCTATCTATCTTTGGTGTGGCCATTAATTATTGAACAAACTCTATCATTGAACAAACCCTAAATCAAATAGTTACAGTGTACAATTTTGACAATATTAGTTCTATAATCATTAGTGGGAAATGGGTGGTTCCTTTTTACCAGGTTTGCAGTCCATTTGACCAGTTCAATGGCACTGCATTTGAAGGGACCCACAAATCAATCATTCATGCAAAGCATTGGTAGTTTATTTGGCATTACCACCAGATCAATGAAGTTATTTTTCTTATACTTTGATAATAGTTTCATTAGTGTTACTCTCACATATTCAAAGTTATTTTTGTTCTGTTTTTTCAATGAATTGATCTGCTCAGTTCCCTTGTCTGTTGTTTACAATTATATGCGATGAGTCATTTTCTTTATGCTTTTCTTTCTTTGAAATTAACATTTAGAGTGCAATTGAACTGTGATCAATTATCTGTTTATTAGAAGGGAAACTTGTGGTCTAACTAATTCTATTATTTACAAAGTATACATCAGGTTACATGTATTCTATGTTATGTTTTTTTTATATATATGTTGCAATTTTGCTGAATTTTATAGAAAAGATACCTCTAATAATCCAATACATTATTAATGTTTGCTTGCTAGCAAGACTTGAAAAGGGTGTTCTTCTAAAAAGAATTGAGCTTGCTAGCAAACGAGTCCTTTGTGAAACACATATCAATTGAACACTATTAATGTTTTATTAATAAAAATTTAAATACATATCAATTGAACACTAGGTTTGATTCTTTGTTTCTTGTTGATTTTGATGATGACAGTAGAAATAAAATGAAAACATGCATATTTATGTGGTAGACATTTATCGAATATATGAATACTAGACTTCGTGGTTCCTTTTGATAATCTAATTTTTTTCTCATGTTGTTTCATTCAGTACCATGAAGATCAACAGATCTCAAACCCAACACTTTAGAGGAGCTATGCCAACTCCTGAGCAGCAACAAGAGCATGTAGGAGCCAATCCTGCCATGCCCGAACCGCCATCGAATTGGACACCTATTACACCATTAGTCCCTCCGTTTTCGGGCAACAACGAACAACTAGAAGAGAAAGTTACATGTCTGGTTTTTAGTTGACTTATTTATATTTATAATTGATGAAAAGTATTATATTTGACATTTAAGTAATTCATTGATGAATTTTTTTATCAATCCTACTTAACATATATCCGAGCTCTGGCCAAGAGGAGGAGTTAGAGGAGCAGAGACGAGTTCGAGGCCCCACTTTAATGCATAACGGGTGGGGTAAAGATGGTGGAATTTTAGAAATTGAGGTGGATGAGCTTGGCCAACCCATTGAAGAACCCGCATTTAGACTTGCTTCAAATTTAGGGGTTCTAGCACGCAATGGCCAACTAGAACCATTGACTTACTTTGATTGGAGACGAGTACCCGTAGAGGAGAAGAACATGATTTGGATTCATATCAAGGTACAACGTTAATAAAATGAAAATAAGGTTCCTTATTTGAATACGTGAATATATATTTTCTAGTTTATCTCTCTAACATGTTGATGTAATGTAGGAGAATACGAATGCCACAGAAGAGATGAGAAAATTTATGATGCAATCCGTGGGAAGAAAGTGGAAGGAATGGAAGGCCACGGCAAAGCTCTAAGGTTATACTAAGTATAAAACTAATGAGTAACGCTTGGCAAATTGTCCCCAACGAGTCGAGGAAAATCAGTGGAAAACGCTCGTCTATAACTGGGACTCCACCCGAGCACATGTATATACTAGTTGTTGAGTCTAGTCATGAATTACGTGTACACTATGCTTATCTCGCCTATAAAGAACATCATGAAATGAATTAATTTATTAAAAAGATTAATAGTTGGATTTAATCAAAACTTGTTATATGATTACTTGTATTTCCATTGTATTAGGCAAAAAGTTCTAAGAACAAAACCATCCGTGCGCTTTGGCAAACGCCGCACACATCTGGTAGAAAAAGTCATGCTCAAATTAGACACGCGGTAAAAATTTTGTACTTACTAATTCATTGTTATTATTAAATTGTTATGTTATGCTTTGACACGTAATATATTGTACTTGTAGATGGCTAAAGCATTGGGATTCAAACCAACTCGTAGGATGGTATACAAGGAGACCCATGTAACCAAAGAGAAGGGGCCTGTTAATGAAGCAGCTGCCCGAGCGATTATATGTATATTTTGTGTTGTGATTTTTTTAGATAACTATACATAACCCCTTCGTTAATAGTTTTTATATAACTAAACCCATGTTAAAGCTAGGAATACATTTTAATGAGTCTTAGTCCAATATGTTTTTTTAATCTCAATTACTCCTCCTTTGAGATGGTATTCGCACCATCTTTGGTATCACGCTCCTTTTCTAAGGCTCCCACCTTAGCTTATGAACCATCTCTTATGAATATGAAATTCAGATCTCACACTAGTCCATCCTGTTTGCTTTAAGCACAATCATTTGGCATAGTTTGACCTCTGTGATTTCTGTTACTATTTTCTTTGGAGCTACAATTGATGGTTGGAAGGATTATATGTCTAGATTAGGACATGTAGAGATGTTTGGTTAGCTGTTGATGACTCTTATTTTGTGGATTTTTCGCGTAAGTATTCACAGTTTTTACCTTTACGACTCTTGCGACTCATGGTATTAGAGTTGTGTGACTTCCTATAAGTCTCTATGGTGGTCAGTCAATTACAGATCAATTTGATTCTTGGATGAGTGGAACATCTTTGAGACAAATCATCTCTACCCGGGTACATAGCTTCATCCACAAACCATGGATCCACGAATTGCTGACTCACTCGAGAAAAGAGCTTCACAGTTGGGAGCTCTGAGTGGATAGGTTGGATCTGTCCTGAATTCTGTAAATTGTTAATTTTTCCTTTCAGTTTGTTCTAGTTTGTTGTTGGTTATATAGTGTAATCCCATTTGGGATGTTAAAAAAAAAGAAAGAAATAATCTAGCATATTTTTGCCTATTGCCCTAAACTGTGACAGACACTGATACCGAGACATAAATTGGCCCACTGATATGATGATTGATACCACATATTTAAATCATACCAATCTGTTTCCACACCGATTTCAGAATAGAGAACAAGGACCAAATTCCTGCGAGTGTTTCCCTCAATCATCTCTTGTTTTATTTTATAATGTTTACTTTTTTCACTTCCTCTAATTATTCGGTACTAATCGTAAGTACTAAATCGTAAGCAAGTGTATCACTGCTCTTACCGAGATGTTATTTCCACCATACCATTAGGTGTTTCCTTTTCACCAAAAAATTATCCGTCACACCATATGTATGTGCCTTTTGATTGAAATTTTTACATTGTTACTGGGTGATGAGATGAGGGATCGAAATTAATGACTTTTGTCGGTTGTGAATGACCAAGCATGTATAAAGTTGAAAAAGAAAAATGTGGTTTTAAATTAGATTGTGCACAGTCAACCACTTTCCACTAATATTTTTCATAATGATGTGTTATTTGTGACTAAAGCACCCGTTTTAATCGACTAAATCTGCCGTCGTTAGTACTATAGAAATAGTTAGACTAGTCTGTCATCTTTAATATTGCATTTATGGCTTTCACAGACATTTCAAATTATGAATGATGATGATGTCGCAATCAATCCCACGGAAATTCAAAAATTAAACAGTCCTTCGTATGCAGTACATGGAGTAGAGGGTTGTCTCAGCTTATTATATAGGTCCCATGCATGGCATTATCAATCCCTACAAATCGATGGTTACGGCTTTTATTTATATCTCCCATATAATACCCCACTCGATAAAATCCCTAAGATTTCATTAAAATGTTGGGAATATTGCCAGTTTAATTACCTATGATTTCTATTGTAATAGATTCATAATATAGCTAGATTGACTTATATACCCGTGATGCAAAAACTCAAATTTCTATTGCTAGTTTAATCACGTCCATCCACATGATTTCTATTGTTGGAATTGTTTTTTTACGCGTCCGACTTATATACCTGTGATGCAAAAACTCGGGTCAGAAATGAATAAAAAAATTGTGTTTTTTTTACACTCCTTAAAAGTTATTCAAAGAACTAAAATAATGACATTTTTTGTTCGAATACTTCTTGTTCGGACAATTCCTTAATAACATATGGGATTGCCTGTCACTGTACAATCCCACCAAAACCTGTAGAGACTGCTCATTATGGGGGTACTGCCTTGAGTCGAGAGGTCTTTGTCAATTGGCTTAGAGGTTGTCCTAGGTGGTCTTTTTAGAAATTCTCTGAGTAGGTTTGTGATAGTTTTTTGAAAATCTTGTAAGGCCATACATACGTATATATATACTAGGGTAGGCCCGTTCATGAAGGCACGATGATATTCGAAAAAGTTATTATAATTTCAATACAAATAAGTTGTTTTTCAGTTGTACAAATACAATCACCAAAGGGATATATTAGAATGAAGACAAACGAATTACCCGGGTACAAATTTTTTAGTTGTAAAAATACGATATATTAGAATTCTTGAATATATCTTATAATGAAGAAGAGATGTACAAATACAATCACCAGTCTTGGCCTTTGGGTTTTGTTCAGAAACAGAGAATTCCTTATTAGAATTTGCAGCAGACTCGGAAAATCTACTGAATTTCTTGTCAGTACACAATTCCACCTCTGAGCAGAATTTTTGTTTTCATGGCCACCCATTGTTTTGAAAGAAGGACTACTCGAAACCCTCCCTAAATTTCCAGTCCCCATTAATGAATTAATAGGCCTGTACTAAAAATCAGTATTTTTGACCCCATATTGAGTGTTCCGACCATTGAAATTGCGACTACCAAAGCAAGAAAATTTTGTCGCCCTCTCCTAAAAACCAGGATCACCAGAAACCGCCGGTAAAGGAGAATTCAATGGCTTTGGGTTTTATTCAAGAAAGTGATCCATAATTGGTATATGTAACTTTGGTGGAGAATTCAAAGGTGTTGTGTAACACGAAGTTGGTGGAAAAAGTGACGGTAAGATTTCTCCGGCATTACAAATTGTGCCCAATTTTTTTATGAGATCTCGGATAGCAAACCCATCATCGGAAACCGCAGAATTGGAAGGAGCTGGGGATGAGACCATTGAGCTGAGGGCTAGTTCCATTCGTGTCAAAGTCATACATCCTGATCATTTGCTGAACAACTGAAATGGGAGTTCATATTCCCTGTACCTTTTTCGGAGTTCAGATTAGAACATTTGCTACTCGGACCTGTCGAGATGCATATTGAAAAATATTAGGTACATCTATTAAGTCAAATTTGTGAGTCAATGAAGTGTTTTCGTTTGGTAAAACAACTTGAAACTTTTTATTCTGTAGTACATCTTTGTTGTTATTAGCTGACCCTAACAACTAGCTGCACTTGTCCACTTTAGCCGGTTGGAATTCATTTGAATTCCAAAATGTGTTCAACAGTTAGTCCTATATTACAGCTCCCCTTTGTATATTTAAGAAACTGTACTCGTTCAATATTATATTGAAACATATCTTTTCTTAACTTGGGTATTACTGTTCACATACAAAATACCTTGTCCATCCGATGCTTCCTCTTCTCAGATATGGCAGCAGCAACACAAACTCATTATGAGCATTATGATATAGTCTCTCACCTTCGAAACAATATCATTAGCCGTGGGCCAAGAAACTTCTCTTCAAATCTAGAAAACACTCGTCAGAGCACTCGTCAAACTGTCAAACACAAACAATGTTAATAATGGATAACTTCTATACTTAATAATGTTAATAATGGATAACTGATGTGTAGTAGCTATATAATACACAGTGTTATTCACCAAGTAAAAAAAACTTGTCCAATTCTACCCTATAAATTGTTTTGTGAAGCTTGGGGTAGTACAGAGGAGAAAGGCTTATTTGCTGAAATTCAGCTAAGTAATTGTGTGGACGATAATTCAGTTGGGTCTTGCGAAGAGATGTTAATTTTTGAGGAACTTATGAATTCTCATGGAGCAAAGGGTGAGGGTGATTATAAAAGGCCCATGATTAAGACTTGTCTAGAGGTTTGCGTGGATTGCATTGGTAAAAAGGAAAGCTGCGAGTTAATGAGGAAACTTGATTACAGAAATGATGACATATGCATATGTTTCATTCGTGGCAAGGAACCTCCAAAATCTGTTTTAGAAGATGGGAACATTTTAGAGCCGAATCGTCGTATCTCCAAGTGCTCGGAAGTGTTAGAAGACATTAACTTATTTTTTCAAAATTCAGAATTCCATTTGAGATGTCTCAAAATTCAAAAATCCATTTACGAAAATAAAGTTAACTAAGTTGTATTTCTGGCAGAAGTTTGTTTTCAAAATAAATAAAAAGAAAAGGGTATTGAAAGATAAGAATAAAAACTCGTATAAAAACTGCTCACTAAAATGTAGTAGTAGTTGCTAGAAGAGACTGACGAATCCGGAAAGATGGGGTTTCTTTCCTCTAGTGAGATTTCCACAATTAGGCTTTAGGAGTCCATGGCCACAACTTCTTGGAGAGGAATGTCAAACATGAATGTAATACTAACATTAACTCTTTTATATGTAAATGGCCCACTTTTTTGAAGTTCGCAGTTGAGCAAGGGTAAATTGAACCATATTGCCTCTCTTGTAGTAATACAACGTGACCGCATAGATGGCGCTAGGCCATGGAAGGGTGAACGAAAATGATAAGGCATATATCAAAATGAACATTAGTCTGTCAAGTAAAATACCACAAACATTATATCGCGGGCTCCTAGCTAAAAATGAACATTAGTTAGTGAAATAAAAAAAAAAGAAACTAAGGAAAACAAAACCTTCAATTTGAAGTTTGTATAAGAACTGGGGTTGGTGGAAATTTAATTATGTATATAGGATTCTTACATATGTATGATATAATTTGAAGTTTGTATAAGAACTGGGGTTGATTTTTTGCAGGAAGAGATGGATGATCTAGATTCGCAACATCCAGAGACAGCGGAGACCGGCGTTGCACGGGATGATATATTTGGGCAAGTTATGGGACCCAAAAGACATGGACGTGTGCGCACATATGGACTCGGTGTCTCTCCGAGTATGATATTTGGACCATCATATATGCAATCCCAATCTGATTTGAGAGATATTGAGTCACGGCATCAACAAGAGCTACAGAGGATACGACGTGAGATGGAGGCTGAACATGAGAGGATGCGACGTGAGATAGAGGCAGAATATGAGAGGAAGCAAACTGAAATGAAAGAGAAACTGGAAGCTCAGATGCAAGAAAATATACTTGCTATGGAATCTCAGATGAATGAACTGGTGGAAACTCAAGTACGGGATTATATGCAGTTTCGTATGCATTCTATGGGTCATTTTATCCAATCTACGCGAGATGCTTCTTTAGGCGCTAAACAAGTCAATTTTTATTAATTGTTGGATACATGAGTACAGTTTCTTAATTTTATGCATTACATCTAATATTTTGTATATTCTAATGGCTAGGTTCCTGTCAACGCCAATGTTGATCATGTAGCATCACCACAGTTGCAACCTTTAACATCTGAGGTTCCATCGCAACGTCGATCGCAATCCTCAATGAAGGCACCACCACAAATCATATCGCAAACTCAACTTCGTAACTATTGTGGGGTTAGTATTTTTGCATTTAAAATTCTTCATGACACATTTTAAAGCAAGAGCGTTAATATTTTCATCGTTTGATGCATATAAGATCCATTATATATATGATAGTTATACTCGTTCCAATGGCAATTCGTTCAACATGTGTTGATGGAACTAATTTATGAGGTTGTATATGTTGAAATTGGTGGAAGGGATTTATTTGTGGTTTAATTTGGTGGTTGTTGCTGTTGATGAGTTAATTTTAAATGTCAAAATAAGTTGGTTTTCATGAATAAACAAAGGAAACTCTGCAGATTTTTTTTGAAAATAATATGTGTGTTAAACATGTTTTGCTATTACATAACTATTTACTTTATCACATCCACATGTTTTTATCACTTCACTTATTCGAATGCATGGAAAAAACAAAATATATTATAGTAGCTAACAACAAAAAAAAGTAATTTACAACATTACGTCTATTTTTATAAATCTTATAGTAATGCGCTGACCACAATTTGTTAAAATATTACATCTATTTTTATAAATCTTATAATAATGCGTTGACCACAATTTGTCATAAATAATTTTAAAACTTTAAGGATCCCTTTTGGAATTTGGACATAAAAAATGTTACCAGACCTAGATTGTGTGGCTTACGATTTTTATTTGGGTCGGTTGCAAACATCATAAGATATATGGGAATATTATTTATTAACATATTACATTTTTTTTTATTCTTTTATATTTGAAAATATATTTTGAAATTATATACATCACCATTTTTCAGTTTTCTCGTACAAGTTGTTATAAGTTTTCATTATTACTATATAAATTGTTGATTTGAAAACATTGAAGCTAATTACTATCCATCTTCCAACTATTTTCTTGTTCAAATTTTAGGAGCGGATGAAGAAGGCAAAAAATACTAACTAATTGAAAAGTTTGAATTGGGAAGTAAGTCCCTCACCACCTTTCATTTTTCTTTTGTGCATCACTTTTACATTGGTTTATTTACTTTTTAATTCTTATTTTCTTTGTTTTTGCAGGTGGTTTTGTCATGCCTATGTTCGCGAAAATATCGTATTGATTGTTTTGAACGTTAATCTAGTAGTTTTTTATGATAATATATGTTTCATATTTTATTTGGAATATTTGGCTTAGTAGTAGACAAGTTTGGGATGTTTGAAGATACACTTTCTTCATTTTGTTTTGGGATGATTAGATACTATTGTGGTTAATTGATAATTTCTTTGAGGAATCCATTATAATATTAATGATATTTACTTGGATATTATATGGCACTTAAAATATTTATGTTTCACACCAAAATGTCGGAATATAGTATGGGATGTTTAAGTAAAATATTTATGTTAACATTGTGATGTTTTCATTATAAATAATTAAATTTTGTGTTAATATCTTAATTTAATATTCCCGACGCTTTTGGTGAAACGTTGAGACAAAATCCAACGTTTTAAAAAAAAAGTCGCATTTATGTCACAAGGCGGGGACAATTGCCGACGCTTAATAAATGTAGCAGGAAGCGTCAGGGAATCTGTATCCGTCGTTTTTTACAAACGATGGTAATTTTCCGACTGTAGATACGCCGATGTTTTCTAAAAATGTTGGCCAAACATCGGGATTTTTATTCCCGACGTTTATAGAATTTATACCGACGTTTACAAAACGTCGCTAAAGTCAATTTTTCTTGTAGTGATGCATATTCATCGTTCGGGGATGCCTTCTTATCTTGACCTGATGGAATTGGTTGATCAGTCGTTGGATGATTGTACTGTAGGGGGAAGGTTGGGATGCTTCAACTCATATTCCCTATTCACTTGTTGGACCACTAAATTCGAATTGCCTTTGATCTATAGTGAGCGAATGCCCCTTCGGAGGGCCTCTAGAAATCCTAGTATTAACGCTTCATACTCTTCTTCGTTGTTGGAGCAAGGAAAATCCAATTTATAAGAAAGGCAAAAGTATTCCTTCCCTTTAGAAAAGATAACCCATGATCCTCCTTTCTTTTCAGTCGAAGAACCATCGAACTGCATCTTCCATTCTTCAAGGTTTGTATTAAGAAAATTTTCCTGCAAATCATACCCTGGAATGCTCTCTCATGGTGGCTCAAATTCCCCAGATGGAAAAAATTTCAATAGGTCCGCATATGCTTGCCTCTTAATCATACGAAGGACCACACATTTTAACCCATATTCTGAAAGGATGAGGAATCACCTAGCTGCTCTTCCAATCAAAATGGTTATTGCCAATAAAAAATTAATTAGGTCACATCTTGTCATAATGTGAATTGTGAAAGATAGCATTTAATGTCTACATTTTTGTGCTACAAATACCAAGGCAAAATAATGTCTTTTTATACTACTGTACCTTGCCTCTAGTCCATGTATGATCCTGCTCAGGTAGTAGACTGGCCTTTTTTATCCATCAACTTCATGCACTAAAAGGGATCCGATGGACCTTGTAGTGGATGTGAGGTAGAGCTGCAACGGTATCCTTGCTCTCGAAGGAATCATCGTTTGCAAAGAAGTGAGAAACTTCTTTAACCTGATCAAAGACTCCTGGTGAGCTTCCCTCCATTTTAATTTCGTGCCCTTTCGTAGCAGTTCCATCAGGGGATGAGTTATTTCGGCTAGCCCTGGTACAAATCTCCTAAGGTAAAAGATTTTACCAAGGAAACTCTTGAGCTCCTTCGTTGTTCTTGGACATGGCATTTCCAAGATTGCTCGTTTATTATCTTAGTCCATTTGTTCTCCCTGCTGATCTACCAAAAAACTAAGGAACTTTCCACTTGTAACCACGAAAGCACACTTTAGAGGGTTCATCCTAAGTTTATATTTCCTGCAGCGAATGAATACCCTCCTTAAGTCGTCTAGATGGGACTCTTCTTTCTTCGATTTAATGACCAAATCATCCACGTAAAATTCTAAAAACTTGCGAAAGAAGTCATGGAAAATGGCAATCATCATCCCCTAATACATTGCCCCAGCATTTTTTAACCAAAGGACATTACTTTGTACATGAAGTTTCCCAATGGGGTCCTGAACGTCATTTTCTCTGTATCTGTCGAATCTATCTTGATCTGGTTATATCCCACGTACCCATCCATAAAATTATACATCTTATGACCAGCAGATGCGTTAATTAAGCAATCGATGGAGGTTAGCGGGAACTCATCCTTCGGGCAATCCCTATTCAAATATTTGAAATCCACACAGATCCTTATCTGACTATTTTCTTTCTTCCCCACTGGGATGATGCTTGACAACCAAAGTTGGTTTTGTATTGGTTCGATGAACCCTGCCTCTACTATCCATTCCACCTCCTCTTTGATCTTCAAATCCAGCTTCGGTTTGTAAGTTCTTGTGGCTTGATTCACTGGTATAGCTGAAGGCATAATGTTAAGTTTGTGGCAACTTACTTCTTTATCTAGACCTTCTATTTATGTGTATTTCCATGTGAAAATGTTCGTATACTCCCGAATTAGCTTAATCAGGGCTTCTCTTTTCTCCTCGCTCAGATCTTTCAAAATAAAGATGTGCATTGGGTGTTCTCCCATCTGCTAGGTCCAGTTGTCCTAGTTCTTACACTTATGGCTTCGGTCGATCTTTTATATATTCTGGATCCTCTTCCACTTCTTCTACAAACTCTTGTATGCCAGAGTTGTCCATGACCATGCATTGCCCCTGTTGGTCTATCAAAAAACATTCATATACCAGGTCAGCCTCCTCTCCATCCTCCAAATCAACGTCTTCGACTACCCACTCACACCCTCAGAGGAGGTAAATCACTCTTCCATCCTTTATGATTTTCTTCTTACATTGCCTACTTATCGCTATAACTGCCTTCCTCTTCCTTTCTCTCGAAGCCTCTGCCAACCTGCTCCTCAAAAATCTTCTCAACATACTCTATCGTCGTGCCTCATGCTCTATCGGGTCCATCCTAGGCCTCCTTCTATATCTGAGTTATTTTGAGAGGTTTTATGCCTTGGGATCAGGAAGGTGAACTTCCTTAGTCATTTCCTTTCCTCTTGCCCCTTTGTAGTTCTGGCCATTCACGGGCCTCATCCGTTATCTGATAGAGGGAACTCTTACCCCCTTTAACCTTCTCGTTAAGACCCTGGAATCTTCTTCTAGCTCTATGTAGAAGATTTCATTAACTAAGTGAGCTTCTTCAGGGGCAAAAGGTTTACTTGTTAGGCGTATAACGATTTTAGTTCCCTTCACATTTTCCTCCGCGCACTGGTGATATGTTGAAGGGACTAAACCATGATTATGCATCCACACCCTTCCTATCAGAAAGTGGTACGAAGTAGTACTTTTAATCACGTGGAATTTGATGTGCGAAGTAAGATTCCCCATCACAATCCCAACGTTCACATATCCAACTGACTTGGATGATTGGTTATCGTAGCCAAAAATTACCAGAGGCATTGGTATCAATCTTTCCTCCGAGATGTTAGCTATTTATAGAAAACTGATCGGCATGATGTTTATCGATGCTCCCCCGTCCATCAAGTCCCCCGTAAAACTCACCCCGTTAATACTAGCAGTTACGTACAGGGGCCTGTTATGTGGGAATCTCACAGCCTTATCAGCGTCACTAAAGGTTACCTCGAATAAAAACTTCCTCACTAACTTGGCCATGGGACCCTTCCACCTCAGTGATGGTACTGCATTCTTTAACACGATGTCTAGGATCGCTTGTGTTATCTCTAATCGGGTCTCCCTTGGCATCCCTACTTGGTGGTCCAACTCTTCCCCTTCCAAGTTATACACATCTTCCACATCCCTCGCACTAGCCTCATTATAAGATATCACCACGTTGGGCATTCCCCTAGTACAGTCCTCCAAGGCATCTTCAAATTCTTCTCGTTGGATATCCAATTGCCTCTCTTTCCGTGACACCTCCTCATCATAAGCGACCACCAGATTTTCCCCATGTGCTGGCAAGGGATTTGCATTCACATTCTCTTGGGGGATCTGCAAAGTCCCCATCTTCATATGCTTGTTGATGCTTTTCCTTAGTGTAAAACAGGTTTTCGTTAGGTGACTCGCCTTTCGATGGATCTGGCAGTATTTGGGATCAGCTCTTGTTGCTGCATTTAGTTCTAGGTCGTAACTCCCTTAGGTTCATACACCGTTCCCCCTTGGACCATGGCGTCGTAACAATTAATGGCTTCTTAAATAGTGCAAGGTAGTGGCGGTAGGTCCTCTCTATCACTACTAAACTTTCTTTTATTGTCCTTCTTCGATTGCTTGGCACATTCTCCTCCATCGACGTATCCTACTAGTGGGAGTTGGCCCCATGTCATAACGGGTTGTATTAGTTGCCTAAACATTGCAGGTGCCACAACGGGATTTGGTCTAATGACTAATGATATATTTCTTGCCACCTTTAGAAAGGCTGAGAAAGTTCCTTTGCGCATTTCGTTGATGAAATGGCATATGTACTCTGAAAGCAAACCTTCAGCATAAAGTTGCAGCAGTTTGGATGCCTTGGCTTCTTCCCTTACATCGAGAGACCTCTCCCTGAACCTTCGAACATATGCTACTAAGTCCTCCCTCAATCGTTGTTTCTATATGCCTAGCTGGGTCAATGTGAACTCATCTTCTACCAGAAAGAACTTTTGCACAAACAGCACATGCATTTCCTTCCACGTTAAGACACTTTTAGGTGCCAAGTGGGAGTACCAGGTGTAGGCCTTATCAGTTAGGGATTTGTAAAACTCCCTCAACCTAAGTTTCTTCTTGCTGCAGTGAGCCCCCAGATGTTCGATGAAGCATTTGATATGCTCCTTCAGGTTCCCCCCCCCCCCCTTTTCCTGTGTATTTGTCAAAGATAGGAGAAATTTCGTCCTTTGGGTAAGGCTCATTGTTGTATTCCTGGGGATAAGGAGTACAAAAATCGTCATACACCGATGCTACTTCGCTAGTTGATTGCGAGGAAGTTGTTATCAATTTCAACATCTCCTTCTGCATCTCTTTCCTCATTTCTTCCAAGGCAGACGCTGATGTTTTCACGACCGTTGGATCAATAGGTTGAGGGATTACTGGTGGAATATTCGTTGCACTGGGTTCACCCACCACAGGTGGAATGCTCGTTACGCCTGGGATACCCACCGTTGGGACAGGAGTGGCTACTGTGTTCATAGGACCAGTCCTCGTTAGAGCTGAGCTTGATGGGGCTACAGGATCCGCCATTGGTGTTACGAAAGAACTGGGGTCAAATTCACCCAAAATCGTTGTGGTAGCCGGAGTCCGTAAAAACTCGGAGAACTTGCCCATGAGAAGGGCCATCTTTGCTTGTCCCATACTAGCACTAGTGGAAGCTTGCGTCACCCCTGCGACGCCTATTGTCATTTGAACTGGGGGAACCTCCACCCGAGAAACCCCATCCCTGACATCCTCAAGCTCCCTCACAGCTTGTTCTTCATTACGTTGAATGGCGTCAAAATCTATGATACGATTAACATTATCTTGTGCCATACTTCTAGGAGAATACCTCCCCAGCAGAGTCGCCAAATCTAAGAGGGTAGTCCCCTTATAGTCTGGGAGTATGGTAATCCTAGTTGAGGTGTAACCCCTATAGGTATGGTGATAAATGATAATCCACGAACTCTTCAGTAAACACAAGTTAACACACAATAATATTTTATCAACACTCAGATTGAACTCACAAGACACTTGTGTATAACTCAAATGATAATGAAGGAAACTCAGAAGCAATTCAATTTAAGGGAGAGAGAAATCAGCACTCTAGATACACTTTGGCAGGTAGCCAACACACACCAACAACCCGTGAAAGATCACTAGTCATCTATTAAAAGCTTTACAATAAATGACAACTATGGGTTAGTAAGAGCTCTGATTTTGTAATAACTTCTCTCTGGTATATTCTCTCTCTAGCAAATGATCTCTAGAAAAAAATTCCCTTCTCTCAGAGGTGGTTGAGACCCATAAATATCCCCCCACACCACTCCCGAGAAGCCTGACGTCCCCCATACTTTACGTCATAATCATTAAATACCAGATGAACTAGTCAACTCTACGTCATAAACATTAAATGCCAAGACATACATTTTGCCTAACCATTGTGCGTCAGAGGACTGTCACCACAGAGGTGGCTCACCAAACCGTCTGACAGCGTCAATACCACAGTGGTTTTCTCGTGTATTGCTTAGACATTGCCTAGTTGGCTAGTGACATCACCTAATGTAGATGTGACATTAGGAAAAGGGTTGTTTGGTTTAAAACTCAACATACAAAGGGCCTCAAGGCTGCTCCGCACAAGTTTTTACGGTGAAAGGTCTCTTGGTGTTTTACCAGGTGTATCTAATGTGGTCAGAACAGGCCCTAATGATGCCTCCCTCAATCCTCCAAACCAAGTCCCTCTGAATTTCCCACGCCAAGGTCATTCGATATAGCATAAAAGCTCTCCTAAACCCTACCAGGCCTGGTCTCTTGTGAGTACCGTTTGACCTCACACTGAATATTTACAATCGTTACATCATTACATTCATTACATCATAGTTAATATAAACAAAAGTTACAGCATGACTAAGTAAGAATGGAAATAAACTGAGCTTGCTCACTGATCTGCGTCGCTGAGTTGCCTCACTGGTTCCTTCCCTTAAGTCTCTTGTGTTATTTCGAGAAACCCCCTACATTCATCGAATTCATCCTGAGCTTCGTTTAACATTGGTCATATCTCGAACCCAAGAGATTCTCAACTCACTTTTGCAGGGATATGAATCCTCTTCCAACGATCCACGTCATGCACGAATCAGACTTATAGTTCGCATTTAGTTGTTGAATATTTTTTTCTTCATCAAGCTCCGTATAAAATGCTACATCAAACATATGATCCTCTTCCATTGAAAAAGGCCTCATTTTTTTCTTGTTCGCTATTTCAGTTCCACGGGTATTGGCTTTTACATATTGGTGATATGTGGAATGCCGATGCCATAAGTAAGGATCCACGCCCTTACTATTAGCAGTCATAAACTTGTATTGGCATTGATGATATGGAACTTGATGTGGGAAGTGAAATTCCCTAAATTCATCACAACATTCATATATCTAAGCAACTACATTCTAATGTTATCAAATCCTAGAATCACTAAAGGGTATCGTATAGTCTTTCCTTATTAGATCCTCATTTCATAAAGAGCGATTATAAGCATAATATTGATCGATGCCCCTCCATCCAGTAGTGATCATGGGAAATTATTCCCATTTACTATAGCAATTGTGAACAAAGGCTTGTTACGAAAGAATGGTATCCTTCTATCAGCCTCAAAGAACATCACTTCTGAGGTGTACCTTTTAATGATCCTTCCAATAGCTCCATTATAGTTGATGGATGGATCCCCTCTATTGTGTATTACTTCTAAAAAATTTTGGTAATTGCCATCCTGGTCTCAAATTTACTCTGATTTTGTCAAAAAATAATTTAAACTTAGGAATTTTTTCGATTGTCGCGTATTCAGAATCAATCTCAACGTAGGCTAACGCATTATAGATATACTTAGCTTCTGAAGTTCCACATTCATTAGGTGCGAGCACCACACTGACGTTACCCTTTTTAATTTCTAACTCATCGTACCAATCATACATGTAGTCTGTGTTGGCCAAACCGATCAGACAATCACTACATGCTTTGTCATTCTCTACCCATTCCTCAAATTTAATTATCTCTTCTAAGTTATGAGCTATGACCATCTAGGCAGACCCATATTGATGGATCGGCAAGGGATTATCGTTGAAATCCATGGAAGGAACATAAAGAATGTTATTAGAGACTTGCTTGTTTATTATCTTGCGTGGATAATAACATTCCTTCGTAGAGTGTTGGAGACTATAGTGTAGCTCACAAAACTTCATATTAACTTTATCGACAATTATAGGTATTTGACCATTGGAGTGGGGTAAACCTTCCACACCTTCTCGCAGCAACGTTTGATAAAAATCCATGGATTCTGCAACACTTCATGGAAATGGTGGCAGAACATCATTTCTGAACGTCTTTTTTCTTCTTGGAGCACCATTCTTTGACATTCCTTAACCATTCTTCCTTCCTTTAGAAATGATTTCCACATAATTAACAACTTGTTACTGGTCAATTTGAAACCTTCCTAGTTGAGTAAGATATTGGGTCCTCCAACTCTAGGCCTTAATTTTTCTAATCATCACGATGTTCCTTTCTGCTCAAGTGCATTCACCGAACGTTCTCTCTCGTGTTTCATTTATCAGGTGAACCTTATATTCCTCGAGAAAATCTTCCATGCAAATCTCTAGTAATTTCTTTTGTGGCTTCCTTATGGATATCTAGATATCTCTTTCTAAAATTCTTGATATACTTCATCAACTCCTTGCTAGGTTTGTATACTTCTTAAGCTAAGTGCCTTAGAGTAAACTAATCTTCAGCTATAAAGAATTTCATAAGGAACTGCTTGTGCATCTTTTACCAAGTGGGAATGTTGTTCAGTACCAAATGGGAATACCATGAGTAGACCATCCCCATGAGAGTTTCTTAGAACTTCCTCATCCTTAAATTCTTATTATTGTTGTGTGCACCAAGGTACACCACAAACTTCTTAACGTGCTCTTTAGGATTCTCTCCTTTGTAGCTAAACTTCATGAACTTTGGTAGGACATACCCTTCGGGGTATGGTATCTTATTGATACTATCTGCATAGGGATTCTTAAAACCTTCATATAAGAGAGGAGATTCGATTTGCTTTAGTCAAAGTAGCTTATTTACCTCATCCAAAGTAACCTCCTTTGAAGGTGACTCTTCCACCACATCTTTCTTTGTTATAGGCGATGTCGTAAGGTTAGGGCTCTGCTCGACTGTCACTTTCTTCATCGGCACCACCTCTTGTGTGATTTCTCCTCCAGTAGGGGTCACCAATACAATAGCACAAACTTGGCCCAAAATCTCCATATCTACGTTGTACTTCTTTAAACAATTAAAGAATAAACTCATAATGTTCATTATGGTCAGTTTGAGAGTAGTTGAGTTGCTCATTTGGCCTACATGAGAGCTTGGTCCTCCTATTTATGTAATAACAACATCCTCATTGATATGTTTTCACTTTAACTTCCATTGTATGCATTAGACAGACCATCCTCATATGCTTACATAAGTCCGTACATTATTCATTTAACCCTTGGTCCCCATTTAAGTCCTAAATCAGATGTCACTAGATGCTTCTTGAGCTCCGTTTGACTTTGGTCAACTCTTGAATTCGATATTATCCTAACACCCTCTCATAGAGCTCTCAATCCCTTTTCTAACAGCCCATACCGTGTGTGAATCTAACATACGGTTCGCATTTAACATTATTTTTACCCGAAAGGTCATCGAATGCCTCCTGAGCTTCGTTTAACCTTGGTCATATCTCGAACCCAAGAGGAGCTTCTCAACTCACTTTTGTAGGGATAAGAATCCCATATCTAATGATCCATATTGTGCACAAATTAGACTTACAGTTCGCATTTAGTTGATGAATATTTCTTTTTTCATTAAGCTCCGTATAAAATGCTACATCAACCATATGATTCCCTTCTATTGGAAAAGGCCTCATTTTTTCCTTATTCGCTATTTCTAATCCACGAGTATTGGCTGTTATATATTAGTGATATATGGAATGCACGATGCCATATGTAAGGATCCACACCCTTACTATTAGCAGTCGGTAACTTATATTGGCATTGATGATATGGAACTTGATGTGGGAAGTGAAGTTCCCTAACTTTATCACAACATTCATGTATCCAATCAACTACATTCTAATGTTATCAAATCCTAAAATCACCAAAGGGTCTCGTACAATCTTTCCTTCTCATATCCTCATTTCATAAAGAGCGATTATAAGCATAATGTTGATCGATGCCCCTCCATCCAGTAGTGATCATGGGAAACTATTCATATTTACTATAGCAGTTGTGAACAAAGGTCTGTTATAAGAGAATAGTATCCTTCTATCAGCCGTAAACAACATCACTTCTGAGATGTACCTTTTGATGATCCTTCTAATAGCTCTATTCTAGTTGATGGATGGATCCCCTCTATATTGTATTGCTTCTAAACATTTTTGGTAATTGCCATCCTAGTCTCAAATTTTCTCTAATTTAGTCAAAAAATAATTTAAACTTTGGAATTTTTGTGATTATCGCGTACTCAGAATCAATCTCTAGATAGGCTTACGCATTATAGATATACTTAGCTTCTAAAGTTCCAGATTCATTAAGTGCGAGCAACACATTAACGCTACCCTTTTTAATTTCTAACTCATCGTACCAATCATATATATGTCTGTGTTGGCCAAACCGATTAGCAAATCACTACAAGCTTTGTCATTCTCTACCCATTCCTCGAATTTCATTATCTCTTCTAAGTTATGAGCTATGCCCATATGGGCAGACGCATTTTGATGGATCGGTAAGGGATTATCGTTGAAATCCATGGAAGGAATATAAAGAGTGCTATTAAAGACTTGCTAGTTTATTATCTTGCGTGGATAATAACATTCCTTTGTAGAGTGTTGGAACCTATAGTGTAGCTCACAAAACTTCATATCAACTTTGTCGACAATTATAGGTATTTGACCATTGGAGTGGGGTGGACCTTCCACTCATTCTCGTTGCAGTGTTTGATAACAATCCATGGATTCTGCAACACTTCATGGCAATAGTGGAGGAACGTCATTTCCAAACTTCTTTTTTTTCTTGGAGCGCCATTCTTTAACATTCCTTGACCATTCTTCCTTCCTTTAGAAATGATTTCCACATAGTTAAAAACTTGTTCCTGGCCGATTTGAAACCTTCCTAATTGAGTAACATATTGGGTCCTCCATCTCTGGGCCTTAGTTTTTCTGATCATCACGATGTTCCTTTATGCTCGAGTGAATTCACCGAATGTTCTCTCCCGTGTTTCATTGATCAGGAAAACCTTATATTCCTCGAGAAAACCTTTCATGCAAATCTGTAATAATCTTTCTTTTGTGGCTTCCTTATGGACATCTAGATATCTATTTCTAAAATTCTTAATATACTTCATCAACTCCTTGCCAGGTTTTTGTACTTCTTAATCAAAGTGACTCAGAGTAAATTAATCTTCAGCCACAAAGAATTTCATAAGGAACTGCATGTGCTTCTTTTCCCAAATGGGATTGTCGTTCGGTGCCAAATGGGAATACCATGAGTAGACCTTCCCTGTGAGATTTTTTTAGAACTCTTGCATCCTTAGATTCTTATTCTTATTGTGTACACCAAGTTACTCCATAAACCTCTTAACGTGCTCTTTAGGATTCTCTCATTTGCAGCAAAACCTCATGAACTTTGGTATGACTTGCCCTTTGGGGTATGGTATCTCTGTGATACTATCTGCGTAGGGTTTCTTAAACTCTTCATATAAGAGAGGATATTCTATTTGCTTAAGTTAAAGGAGATTATGTACCTCCTCCAAAGTAACCTCCTTGGATGGTGACTCTTCCACCATGGTTTTTTTTATTATAGGTGATGTCGTAGGGTAGGGCTCTGCTCGACTTTCACTTCCTTCATCGACACCTCCTCTTGTGTGATTTCTCCTCCAGTAGGGATCACCCCTATGATAGCCGAAACTTGGTCCAAAATCTCCATATTTACGTTGTACTTCTTTAAAAAAATCAAAGAATAAACTCAAAATGTTCATTACGGTCAGTTTCGGAACAGTTGAGTTGCTCGTTTGGCCTACATGAGAGCTTGGACCTCCTATCCATGTAACAACAACATACTCATTGATATTTTTTCACTTTAACCTCCATTGTATGCGTTAGACAACCCAACCTCATATGCCTACATAAGTCCATGCATTATTCTTTTAACCTTTGGACCCTAGGTCCTCATTTAAGTCCTAAATCAGATATCACCAAGTGATTCATGAGTTTCATTTGACTTTGGTCAACTATTTAACCCGATATTATCCTAACACACTTTTATAGGGATATCAATCCCCTTTTTAATGGCCCATACTGTGTGTGAATCTAACATACGGTTTGCATTGAACACTCTTTTTACTCGAAAGGTCATTGAACGCCTCCCGAGCTCCGTTTAAATATGGGCATATCTCGAACCGAAAATCTTTTTAACTCACTTTTGTAGGGATATAAATCCCATTTCCAATGATCCATGTCGTTCACAAATCAGACTTACAGTTCGCATTTAGTTGCCTTTTACTCTGAAACCCTATACTGAAGGTCGCGAGACGTTTTTGAGCCCTGTTTGAATTTGATCAACTCTCAGACCTAAGAATACCAAAAGTATCTTTTGTAGATTTTTGAATCCTCTTTCCAACGTTACATTCCATGCATAAAATGGACTTACGGTTTGTATTTTATGATTATTTTTCTGAAAAATCCCTTTTTGAACGACCTATAGGCACCCCTCACCTATGCCTATAGGTAAGGGTACCTTACTTGACTGTCGAGTCTGGCAAGCCTGCTGATAGGAATGCCAAGGGCTACATTGACTGGAAGTCCCCCAAGGGCATCTTATCCCTTTGTCCCCTTCAGGGCTTCCTATTTAAGGAAATCCTGACCTCACTATTCAAGGGTCCTTTCCTTAAAGTCACAACTCAACTTTTAAAATATCCATTTCAAAACATTCTTTCAACATTCCATTACCCCATATTCACCTCACCTTTCACAACCATCTTGATACCCTTACATCACCAACCTAAATCAAACTACATTTCTCCAAAAATTAGATGTCAAGTTACTTAGAAGGTTTACATTTCATACATTCAAGCTTACTAATTTAATGCTATTTCTTACATTTTACTAGTCTTAGCACATTTCTCAATTTAGCTTCAACTTTATCACCTCTAATAATTTTATCTATATTTAAAAAAACTTATTTTAGAAAACTCAAAAACCTAAAAAGAGGGTTTAATCCATAAATCTCAAATTAAGGTTTTATTTTATTTCTTCACATTTTCACCACTTGTACATGTTTCTTTTCACAAATCAATATACGAAACTTTAGTTTTGTGGTTATGGGTTAAATCCATGTTTATGCTATTTTGAGCTACATGTACTTTGATGTCTATTCATGTTATGTATGCTTCCCAGGGTTTCCTTGGATTCGTGTCCTCTTTTTTCCTCGCTTCTTCCTTTTTTCTCGTTTTTCACAATTCCTTCATTATCCTTCCGTTCTTATTTTCATACATATTTTTGCTAATTTTTAGTATTCCCATTTTATATATATTACTTATTTTACTATCCCTTAGTCGTCCCGTGAGATACACACATTCACTCTTTTATACTGAATCATGATTCGATGCACCGCTCACGTTTTGATTACTATATGAATATTTTCCTCATTCTTTTAATTGTACTCCTTCGAATGATCCGTTCTTACCTTTCGAGTTATACAAAAACGATGATTTCACTAGTCACGCACTTTTCACGCATGCAAACACTTTTCACCCCATATACACTATACACATTTTAGGAGGAAAAAAATATTTTTATAGTCTACGGAGATCGAAAGGGCAGAATGTGTGCCTAACACCTTTTCATTCTGTAACTGAGTCCCTAGACTCTTGATCTACTTGATTTCGTATGCATCAGTTAGTCTTTTTATGATGTTTCTCCGGGGACGGCTATATATTTTGCCTATTTTGAGTGAAATATGTCGTCGACTCCATTTTTCTAGATTTTTACCCCTCTTTGACGATGACAGCTTTATGTTCGTGGGAGCCTGCGAGCATCACGCTAGTGGACGAAAGAGAGTTATTTTCCTTCACCCTAATTTTCACTCGATATCCCTCCTTAGGGTTCACCCGAGAATACCAAAAAGCCACAGTGGCGATCCCATTGGGGAGACTATTTTTTAGAGGACTAGCCTCTTTTTTATATGGACTTTATTTTCCTTCTTCTCCTTTTCTCCATATTTTTCCTTCATGTGTATAAGTAATTCCATTTGTATAATCTTCTTACTTTTATGTCCATATGTCATGCTCATGTCACACTATCTATGTATATTCCTTTCTCTGTCGTGATCATTTTCTCCTTATATGTAGATACCATCTTTCCTATCAAATGCTTCACGATTTATTCACTTTTATATATATCCCGCTTCATATACACTTATATATATCTTCCACGTGTCAATATACTGATTCACCTACTCCATGTCACTTGTAAATACCCATACTTATTCCCATTTGTATATATTCATATACTTATTCACGTGCTTCATATCGCTTGTGTATAGCCCATGTCACTTTCACACAGTTCCACATTATTTACATATTCTACATATCACCATGTTGTGTATATGCTTCATAATTCATACTACTCGTACATATTTTTTTATAATTTATCTTATTTTTGTATACTCAGCTCTTTTTCATGTCTCTTATACATATTCATATACTCTCCTTCATGCCTAGAATTTGTACATAATCCTCTTATAATACATAAAACTTTGCATAAAAATACTAATTAATACTCATTCATTTCGTACACAACATCACATAAGCACTATATTTTAACTTGAATTTGGTCCTATTCTAGGGAGTCACTTTATAATGGGTTCCCAATCTTGTGGGGTGCGATTAAGCTAGCGCTGTGACTCCAACCTTACAGTATCGAAGTACCTTAGACATATATCGAATGGTTCCCCATCATCATACCACTTGAACGAACTCATGACAGGAGGTATATAGCAAGGAACTCATTCACATACATCGAGTATATCGAGTTTTCTCTCACACGTGGCATCACTATGAGATGTATTGTGAGACAATTCAAGTACACTCGGGTATATTGTGGAAGTCATGCCAAAGGGGGTGGACTCTTGCACTACCCTTTTATGTGTAAACCTCATATAGGTATTTGCCCTAGGACACTCATACCTAGCTTTTAGGTTTCAACATGAAACTCTGCCAAAATTTCGAGTTGTCCAACTACCTAATATTTTGCACTATTTTCAAAATTTGTCTTGCATTACATATCCTATTTTTTTCAAAACTTAGGTATTGTTTGGCATTTCACTTACACCCTAGGCAGAATTTAATAATAATAACTACACTATGGGGTTCTTCCTTCCTCATTTATTTTTCAAAAATATCAAAAATATTCTTTTTCAAAAATAAAAAATTTAGTTCCTTCTTAGTGAGTGCACACTCCCTAGCTTGGTTATCTATTGGCTCAAATTTTCCATTAAGCTACCACAGAGTTATACACCTCCATCGTCCATTTTGGCAAAAATCGAGCAGTCGTATTAGATATTCCTTTTAGAGAATGTGGATCCAAATGTTAAAGTTCAGCCTGACCTAATGATAATACTCGCTCAGCTCACTATGAAGATAGACAGTCTACAAGCCGATGTCCAAGAGATATAAAGAAATAAAGGACAGATTCCTAAAGTTCCAAAACCAGATATTGCCTTCCCCTATGATGTGGGACCATAAATTTTCGAGCCGATGTGGGATCCTGAAGAGTATTAATAATTTCCTCACCCTCTGTGTGTATCGTTAGCCAATGGATTACCACCTGCTCATCTGTCAATACCAAACCTTGCTCAGTCAAGGTTTAATCTCCCAATACCCATTCCTATCGATTCCAAATAGGAAGAGTTATACCTAGTCAAAGACTACCTCAGGTTGCTTTTAAATAAGTTCGATCATGTTAAAATCTCAAGAAACTGTGGACTTTACCAACATTTCCCCATATTCGAAAGTACGGTTACCTGAAAAATTCAAGATGTCTGATATAGAGAAGTTCGAAGGTAGAGTACCTCCCATTGTGAATCTTTGCAACTTCCACCGCTTCATGATCCTACTTAGGTCCATCGAGAAAATCATGGCTCAAATATTTTAGTAGACCCTCAAAAAAAGTGCCCTTTATTAGTTCTTTTCACTATGGGAATCCCAGATTCACATTTGGGAGGATATAGCAAGTGAGTTCATGAACCGATTCAAGTACAATGAGCAGTTAGAGGTAACTCATCGAGATCGTTAACTGCTCAAGAAAAAACTAAAGAATACGTCAGCAATTTGATCCATGAGTGGAGATAAAGAGCCACCACCATGACCAACCGTCCGTCTAAGGAAGAATAGGTTAGTGTCGTAAAGAAGAATTATTTGCCACACATTCAAACCTCTATAAATATCCAGTATTTGCCTCATTTTCAGCCCCTCGAGAGGTTTTGGTCGAAACCAAAGATGATTCTCCCAACCTCAAGATCGAGTATGAATCGAAGAATTTCATAGGGCAATTCACCCCTGCAATTATAATAAGCCAGTTACTACCACTATCTCAGCTATTAATAACATAGCTCAACTTGCCACTTCATGAGTACTAGAATCTTGTCCTCTTATAACCCAGAAAGAATACATTGAGCTTCATGATCCCCCTTAAAAGTCTATCAATCTCTCTTATCCCGAAATCTCATAATTCCTTTGGACCCTCATCCGTTACCCGATCTACTTCCCAAGAACTTTATACATGACGCCAGCTGCGACTTCCACCAGATCTTTGGTCACACCACCTTTAGTGCTTCCACCTGAATAAATTCATCCAATGCCTTATTGATAAATATGTTATCTCTCCTCTAGAACATCCTAAGCCAAATACCACCCAAAATTATTTTCCGATGCATTATTTTGGAACAAATGCCATTCTCATTGATGGAAACCCAGATTTTGACCCATCTACCATAATCAAACCCGTCAATAAACCTAATCCTTATAATAACTCAACTAAATTACTAAAGCTATCCCAATTTTACCCAGATTTCCTAATACACCCTTAAGATGCTCCCGAATAAGTTTTTTCCCTCATGACAAGATCTTGCATCATTGTTCGAACCCACTCAGAAATAAAGAATATGGAACTGTTAGCTATTTTAAAACAACTCAAAAAAAATTGGATGAAATTCCCATCTGAAATGATTATTAAAGAGAGTAGCTTCGAGAAAATCAATGATGTGTACACATAAGCTTGGAAATGGGCCCTTAAGTCAGATGATTGGTTTGTCTCTCTGAAAGAATTCAGCTTAGATAACCTTTCCCAAGCTCTGCCATAAGAGTATGCCAAAAAAGGATATGTGAGGCTTTCGAGTTGCTTACAATGCTGAAATTCAGGGGTACTGTGCCCCCCTTTTTAATTATTCTCTGCTAAATGGGAAGACTTTTATGATGAAGTGATCAAAGTTTTGGAATGCAACGAGTTTTCTTAGAAAGATAATATTTTTTCTACTAATTGGGGAGATGACTTTGATCCCTCAGATAACTCATATGATGAACCTAATGATGGGAATACTAATACAATTGCCCCCTTTTGTGGAATTATCTCCTTCGAAGAATTGTTGTCAGTAATAAATGAAATATATTCTGCACCTGAGATAGATGAGAAAATCGGGTTCTTATTCTTCCCGACATCTATGAATCATATGACCCCCTCAGGGAGATACTACAAAGATCCAATCTTCTCACTAGTTAGTGCACCTGCTGATAAAGGAAAGAGTATTCCCAAGTCCATTCCAGATCATAACTATGCTCTCAATATCTAAGTGGAAGTTACGAAGAACAAAGTTTTGTGAATACTTATTGATAATGGTTCTGCGTTGAATATTTTCCTATTGAGAACCCTAAAATTCTTGGGATTATAGGTCGGCGAACTCACTCATACATCTGTCATTATGAGTGCTTATCATAATAACCAACAAGAAGTTATGGGTTTAATATCACTAATACTAGGGGCTGGGCCCATATGTCCTCTGATGGAATTTCAAGTCCTGATATCCCTGCTTGCTTCAATTTAATCCTTGAGTGATAGGGGTTCCATAGTATTCAGGAAGTGGCCTCCTCCCTCCATCGAAAGTTGAAGTTATTCACCGATAATTAAGTCATCACTGTTATAAAAAAAATATTATAACTCCAATGGCATTGACACAAGCAACCACATCATGAAGATCCAACACATCGCCAATTATATGTTTCTTTCAGGATTCAAGATTTATCTCCTTTCCTGGCAGGGCACAATTTTAAAGACTAAGTATGCCCAGAAAATAATTCCTATAGTAATGTTAATGTGATCGAGATGTTCAATAATAGGCATTAGATACCTGCAATGGTATTGGGCTATCGTCAATAGGGAATCCATGAATCGATAGTCTTGAAAGAAGTCATCCCTCCTTGTGGACTAGTATATTAGCCATAATTAATTGATCTCATGGCTCTCCTCCAACCATCTTAAAAGAGAGTATCAAAGAGAAAATCAGTGATTTATGGTGATTCTCTAAATGGTCATTTTTTCAAGGAGGGTAAAATTTTCGCTTTCGCAATTTCCCTGAAGCATGGTACGATATTGCTGAGAAAAATTTGAAACCATGATTCGAGATCTTCTTCAAAGATAAGATTACCTGGAATGAGGACCCATAGTATGAGGTAAATCCCTTGACCATCCAGTCAACTAGCTCAAGCTCTTCAAGAATTGATAGCATAATAAGCACATAAAGCAACAACAACGATGAGTCATTTAGCTTCCACACACTAGGAATAGATATTTACGTGATCCACACTGAGGTTGATCCATCTGACCCATATATAAAGATTATCCCTACTGATAAATCTCTCCTTAACTAGTTAAGCATTCCAATCAGCACAACTCTACCCATCCAAAACCCTGGCGTTCATCTTCTAAAGAATTAACCGAAGCTTTCTTTCCCTTTTTATGTTACTAATATGAATGTAAACAAGACATTTTTATGAGGTTCTCAATGTTGTATTCCTAAAAAATGTTGCTAATAAAATTAATGAATATTTTAAGCATCTTATTGTGCCTAATATTAATTTCATTGATTATAATCAAACAATTGACTAAGATAATCTAATAAAGGAATAATTCTTAATTGACCTCAATAAGGAAAAAAACTATACAACATAATTGTGTTTAAACTAATGATGATAAAACCATTGATATTAATCTTGGTTCTGATAGCTCTTCGCGTGAGATTGGGATAGGGTCAGCCCTTAATGAGCATGAGTGGTTGTAATTTGATGAGCTCCTGAAAAACTTCGTGGACATATTTACATGGTCCTACATGGATATGCCCGGTATCGACCCAGAGATCGTACAGTATGAGATACCGACTTATCCAGAATGGAAACCACTCAAGTAAAAACTAAGGAAGGTCTGACCTGAATGGTATCTCAAAGTCAAGGATGAGGTGGTCAAATACTTGAACGTGGGTTTTATCCGCATAGTTAAATATTTGACTTGGCTCGCTAAGGTTGTCCCTGTGATAAAATTGGGAGGAAAATTCTGCATGTGCATCAACTATTAAGATCTGAATAAAGCTTCTCTGAAGTATGATTACCCTTTACCCAACATCGGCATAATTATCGATAATACTGCCCATCATGCTCTCAAGTCATTTGTTGATTACTTCCCAGGGTATAACCAGATCAACAACTAGGTGTGTGTTTCGACTAGATCGGATTGGAATAAGGGTGTTCGAAAAAAATTCCAAAATTTTTGGAATTTTAAAATCCTTTCCAAAATCAGAAAAATAAATTTTGAAAAATCATTTTTTTTCCAAGTTAGCTGATTCGGAATTCTCGAAATTTTCATTATTCGAAAAAATCTCGAAAAAGTTAGAATTATCAGTTTTATCTATTTCAGAAAATATCGGAACTATCATTTTTTAAACATATTTGTGTAATTAGGTTTAGACACACTGTCAAAAAAACAGAGGGTGTTTATATGACTCTGGTCTTTGCAGTATCTTTCGAGTTCATACTGATACCATTCATATCGTTATATAATCCAACCAAAGACACCAAAAAAATGGGTACACAGTAAATTAATTGGTTACACAAAAAATTACCACTAGCATAACTGGTTTGATTGTTCATTCACGTAGAACCTCTAGTTTAATGACTGGTTTGATTCTTTATGCATAAGTGCATCCTTTGAGGAGGTTAAATGCTTCCACTAATATGTTATTCATTCCTCATACTTAGTTTTTATTAGGGATGAGTTATATATTTAGTTTTTATTGGATTTACCTATAAGCACTCATGTTTGGACCAAGTTCAAATTGATAAAGATTCCCCTTGAATTATTTGGGTGAACCCATTTTTAAAATATAACATAGAATAAATCCATCAACCCAAACAACATTTTTTGAAAATAAATTTTAAAAAGGTGGCAAATCCTTACATGTTTGGACCGAGAGGAGCAGCAAGAGAAGAGGAGTAAGATACGGCCTGAGTTAGATAGGAACGGCTAAGAGTCTCAGGCGATTGTTACCGTGCGAGCGAGCGATGGCTGAGAGTTTAGGTTTTAGAGAGGAGCGGCTGAGAGTTGGAGTTGGAGAGGAGACGAGCGGCTGAGAGTTTCTTTTTAGTTTAATAGTGTGTTGTGTTTGTTAGGGTTAGGGTGTAGTATATATATGGTATATAAATGGAGGGTTGAGATTGTTTCAAATGAAGGGCCCTCATTACATTAATAACAAATAAATTTTTAATGTAAAAATGTTAGTAAAAATGATAACTAAGAAATTATTAAAATAAATATTAATATTACAATTTCGGAATATATTTTGGATAATTCGGATCGGCATGTGATCGGAATTTTCAGATCGGAAATTTGGAAATTCGAAAAATTAAATATGGTTTCCAATTCCATTCCAATTTATTTCGGAAGATTAGGAAATAAAAAAATTCAAAAATCGAAATTTTAAAAATGATGCCAAAATCGGAAAATTACGGATTAAAAATCGAAAAAATGGGATGTTCGAAAATAATTAACACCCCTAATCCCAACCATTAAAGAAGGATTCCTTTCACCAACTATTCGGTACCTTTTACTACAATGTCGTACCTTTCGGTCTTAAGAATGTCGAGGCTACATATTGAAGAGAAGCTATAACTATCACACATGATTTTATCCACTAAGAGGTCAAGATCTATAATGATGATATAATCATCAAATATAAGACTCGAAAAGGTCACATTCCTACCTTAAGGGAATTCTTTGAATGACTATGGAAATGTCAGATGTGTCTCAGCTCCTAGAAATGCATTTTTAACATCATGAAGGGCAAACTCGCCAGTTTCATGGTCCGTGAAAGAGGAATCGAAGCGAACACTACTAAACTCAAAGCAATCATATAAATACCACAACCTCGAATAAATAAAGAAATTTGCGGTTTCTTAAGCAAGCTCATGTACATTGGATAATTCATCAGATAACTTATTTCTATCTACAAACCTATCTTCAAGCTTCTCCCAAAGGAGTCATCAAAATCTATAATTAGGCATGTCAAGAAGCCTTTTATAAAAACCAAAACGTACCTTACCCAAACTCCGTTGCTCATGCCACCGCAACCCAATCTCCCCCATTTTTTTATACTTTACTATCACAGATACTACAGCTAGGGCTATGCTAACCTAATACATTTAAGAATGGTCTAAAGAAATGGTTATCTATAATGCTAGTCGCAAATTAGGAGGCTATGAAGTAACTACACTTCATTGGAAAAGAAATGTGTCTCTTTAGTTTGGGTCACTCAGAAGCTTCGGCCTATATGTTTTCTTTTCCCATCAAGTTAGTGTCTCAAATGGATCCCATAAAGTTCTAGCTTGAAAAGCCTGCTTTTTTAAGCCATATGGCCCATTGGTTGTTGTTATTAGTCAAGTTCGATGTCATTTATGTCACGTAAAAAGAAATGATATGCAAAGACATCTCTGATTACCTAGTCCACAACCCCATGCAAAAAGATAATGTGTTGATTTTTGAATTCCCATATGAGGATAGTCTGTATACTTCTCGCAAAGAGCTCAGGTTACAGATGTTCTTTCATAGATGTAAACGATATGGCATTGGAATACTCCTAACCACGCTTGATTATTACCATACCCCTATTGCCATCAAGTTAGACTTTCCTTACTCTAACAACATGATTGAGTATGAATCATGGATAATAGGCCTTAATATTTCCCTCAAGAAAGGAATCTGATATCTTGATGTCTATGGAGACTCGACCCTCGTCATTGGACAAGTCCTTAGAAAATGGAAAGTGAAAGACGAGAAAATCCTTCCCTTTCATGCCCACCGTAAAGAACTCGCCTCGTTTTTTAAAGGTATCACTTTACACTACCTTTACCGCTCAAGAAATAATTTTTTCAATGCATTGTTAACCTTAAATTCCATGGTTGATTTTCTTAGTAGAATAACATAGCCCCTTTCAAGTTCATAATCAGTTCATACAAACCCATACTACCACATTGATCACGCCATGAAAGAATATCCGAATAAAATTTTATTGTGGTATTATGATATTTGGTGCCTCCTCAAATTCGATTGATATCCTCAAGGGGGTGATAAGAAAAAACACATGACCCTTTTCAAAATTGAAGCTTCATTCATTATCAGTAATAAAGCTCTGATATAAAAAATCAATGGTAGCCACTTATAGTGCATAGCGTGGGCTAATATTGAAGAAATTATGCAGAAGATCCAAAAATGGGAATGTGGACCCCACATGAATCGTCACATATTTGACAAGAAAATTATCCAACGGGGATATTATTAGACCACCATAGTCCAAGGCTACACTGCTAATGTCAGAAGGTGCCTCAAATGCTAGCAATTCGCCAATATCAAACACTTACCTCCTCACAAGTTATACAACATGACCTCTCATTATCCCTCCTCGCAAGTTGTACAACATGACCTCTCATTAGAGAATTGACGTCATTAGAAAAGTCATTCCAGAACATCCGACGGATATAAATTTATCCAAGTAATCATGATTAGTCACGAATATTGCATTTAAAATCCTTAAACTTTATGCTTATAGCATTCCTATGCGCATTAATCCCGATAAGTGTGCTCATTTATTGGATAACCTCTATTTTCATTGTATATATCTTGTGCAAGGTTTATTTGAGCTTTTATAGGTGTTGGGAATTCTAAGCGTGAAGTTCAGTTATAATTAAGGGAAGTTTCGTCGATAAATGGGACTTAGGGAACATTTTAGTAATTTCAACACTCAGGCTTCTGGCCCGATCTCTAAATGGAAGTTGTAACTCTCTGAGTTATCTTCACATGCCACCGGCAGTGTATGATTTTGACTCATAAATAAGAAGTTATTAAAGTTTTTGTGGGATGAACCATGTGAAAAATTAAGGTGGTAGGGGCTCCTTATTTCCCTTCAGGTACTTAATAGATTTGGTCCTGTTCTGAATCGATTTGAACCTTGGCAACTCGAATTAAACCTTGAGCGAAATTGATTTGGCCTTTGCTTTGAATCAATACGATCCCTTGTTTTAGCCTGACACTTTATTTATAAGTTTTCCATTTCTCTATTATTGTATATATAGTGTTTCCATTTCATTTGAAAGGGGGTTAACTTTTATTTTCATGAGATAAGACTTAGCATTAAAATATCTTTCTCTTTTTTAGGTCAACATTCAAAATTTTCTTTCTCTTTCTTTCCTTACATTAATTAGATAAAAGTTGTTGTATATTTATGTTTGTAAGTTTGTTACTATTGACTTTGTTAGTTTTGTAAGTTTTAATGTGCATTAATTTAATAAACTTTGGTTGGTGACTTGCTTTAATGGTGTTCTCTTTCTTTTTAAAGCTTGATTTGATTGTGTATGTCATTTATACCATGAATAGGTAACTCTTATAGGATGGGGATCATAATCCTACCACGGATGTTTAAACTTCAAAGTTAGGGTGTGATTTATATTCATTAAAATTGAAATTCATATGTTGGTATTAGAATATCATAGCCTTTTAATTTCCCTTGTTATACAAGGGTAGCATTTGAAGCTTTACAGCGAACTCAACTCATTTATCACCATAACTAATTGAACTTTAATTTTCCATTGATGAGTTTGATCTCTACATGGTTGATGTTTAGACTTAATTAGCTATGGTTGATTAGTATTTAATTGAATTGAATTCCATCATCAACTTAGTAAGTCCAAGGTGGGGGAATGATCCCTAATATCTTTTCTCTAATTCACTATTTGCCATTTTCAATCTATTTTAGCGCATGCTAGGATACTTGTTAATTGTATTTCACCACTCCCACTATTATCATCTTTTACACTTTACTTTTGTGACGTATAGTAACTTCATACGACCCGATCTTGTTCTTTTCTAAGTGTCCAATCCCTTTGGAAATTGATCCCAGACTTGTCCGGATATTACTTATTACAATTGATTTGCACTTGAATCAAACATAGTTTTTAGAGTATTAGGTTAAAACTGAGTTATACGTAGTGTTTAATACTAATAAAGTAGACAAGATCATCAGAAAAAATATCATTTTGTCATTATGGAGTCCATCATAGCTAGCATCAGACAATGGGCACATTTTGAAGCAGAAGTAAAATAATTGGTCAAGAAATACAAAATTCAGAGGCACGAGGCTTCTCTTTACTGATCACAAACCACTGGGTTATCTAGGCTACTAATAAGACCCTCAAGTCCATAATTAGCAAGATAATTGAGAGTCAGAGGGATTGGGATCCCTTATGTACTCAGAGGCTACTTTACTTTTGTCAGAATGCCCACTAGGGCTACCTCTTACTCCTTGGTGTACGACATGGAAGCAGTCTTACCCTTTAAGCTCGAGATACCCTCCCTGTGAGTTATGGTTGAGAATTATATTAGAGAAGTCAATTGGCAACAAAGACGTTACGATAAACTCGCACTTTTGGATTAAAAGAGGATGAAGGACTTATACTATATATAAAGGTATCATTATTGTAATGCACGATCATTCAACAAAAAGGTTAAATACCGCGGTGTGCAAGAAGGCATCCTCTCTCTCAAAGAAATTATGAAACCCTTTTAGGACACGAGAGGAAATCCTAAGTCTAATTGGAGCCAGCTATACCTAGTGACGAAAATCCTCTCAAGCAGCACCACTATGCTCAAAGACCTCGACAAAGAAGAGATGACTCATCCAATAAATTTTGACCATCTCTATAAATTTTATCACTAATCTCACTTTCATTGTGCTATGACTTTCTTACATCCATTATATTCTAAGAAAACTCTTTTATCCTCCCTTTAGAAGAACTACATAGGACCTGATCTTCTCAAAGCACCTATTTAAAAAATTTACAAGCAATATTCTATCCCTATAGTGATACGTAGGCAACCCATAAAGCCAATTTGGGCACAGGCCTTTCCCTTTCACAAATTATTGTTCTTTTCCTCCATTAAGAAACTTTGGTCTCTCTCATCATTCATTACAAGAAAAATGACCATTTCAGACAGTATTATTTGGGATGATCGTGTTAGTTTGTCCCTTAAAAGGACCATTTAAGACGGATTTTAATTACTGACCCTTAAATTGAATACATTATTTTTTTTATTTAGGACGGTTTTTATTTATCGTACTTTATGTGAGTGAAATTTATAGTTCCATTTTTTGCGGACAATATAAATCATGGTTTATAATATCTATGCCATTTGAGTCACTTTATACCATGGTTTTATAAAACCGTATCATTTAATAAGTTAAAAAAGGAAAAGATTTTAAAAATATTCCCATTTAAATTATTTTATACCACGAAAAACGTCCCATTTGATAAATTATAAAAGGGGTGGAAGCGAAACCATCTCCTTTGATAAATTGGGGTTTTCTATTTTACTTATTCCCAACTTTTCATTTTCCCCCCTCTTCTTGGAGAACGCACTTTGCTCAATCTCAGAAATCCAGTTTCCTCTTATTTCTCCATTTCCATCTCTCTTTTCTCCACTTCTCTTCTCGATCTCCCTCATCCGTCAACGCCTCCACCCCTGCCCCTCTCCTCATCGGCATTGTCCTCTCATCCACTATGTCCCACTACCAGTAACTCTTCTCCTTCTTCTCTATTAGTTTACAGATTAGTTCGATATTAGATTGTGTGGATTTTTTAGTTTCAGATTATTTATTTTTATAAATGACAGATTGATTTTTTTTAAATTGATGCTAGCTTAATAGATTAGTTTGTTTCCTTGTTGTGAGGATTAATTTATGTAGATTAGTTTGTTTATTTGTTGTGTAGATTCATTTATGTAGATTCGTTTATGTAGATTAGTTTGTGTAGGTTAGTTAGTTAGTTTGTTTTGTTATATATATTAGTTTAATCTATGTGGATATATAACTCTTAACATATGGTTTAAATATTTTTATATGAACTGTTTGACTGTGTGAGTTTAGATTATTAGATAATTAGTTTGACTACTAGTTTTCTTATTATAAAGAGATTGAACTATATATGAAATTTTGTATAAAAAATATTTATATCTATTTGTGTCCGAGACATCTCGTACCCTATTTTTTTAGATTTGTCGTGTTGGCATGTATGTATCGTGTCGGATAGGACACCAGTGTCCATGCTTCGTAGGTTTAAATTAATGTGATGTTCTGTATTGTGTCGGATGCGACACATATGTCCATGCTTCATAGGTTTAAATTAATATGGTGTTCAATCCCTCGTTTAATGTTCGATCGAAGTAAACTTCAGATGACACTTCAAATGAAAAAGCAAACTTGTTTGAATGAGATTCCCATCTCGTTTAAATGAAATACGTGAACTTTGAAAAGATTTAAATAAAGAAAAATTGCCTCAATTTTTTTTTAAAAAAAATCATGTTTCAGTTTTAATAAAAACAAACATCCCAAAATAAATTCAAGCGATAAATTTAAATTTAATAGCATTCTACCTTCATGATGTGGAGATGCTTGGATCTTCGGACTTCGTGCCGGATAGAATTAAAAGTAGCAAAATACACCAAAAACTATTATAGCCTAAGCTATGAGTAAATTATGCTCTTACAAATCTCTCCTTTTTTGGCTATTCCGGTACAAACATAAAATCAAAATCCAAATTATAAATAAATCCCTTAAGACAAATACAATATCCTAATACCCTCCAAAACCCTAAAATGGATAGGTACAAGCCAAAGATGTCTTCAAAATAACATCTTCAAAGCTCCACTTATTCTTTAACTTCTCCTGGGCATTTTGTCTTCATTGAGTGTAATCCAAATATGAACTTTCAAAAGTACCTACACACATGAAACAAAGCAAATACCCCATGATGCATCGAGTTTGACATATATAATAAAGTGCATAAGAATAAAGTCTCCCCCATAAATGAAACTCCCCGTAATTTGTTTTTCCCTTTTATTTTGTCCGAAATAGACAAGGATCAGAAACTAAGACATGAAAAATATGGAACATGACTGAAAAAATAAGATATCATCACAAATATATATCAAATAAGCGCATGCAAGGTTTTAAAAAATGTGCGGCATGACCGAGGTGTGGAGACCAAGCCTTAAGCCATAAAATCCTACCAGGTCTTAGACGTAAAAAGGCGTAAAAAAATATTTTTAATATTTTTTAATTATAACAAGCTATTAAAAATACTAAAATGGTACATACCTTAAAAATATGTCCGAATATTTGCAATTGAGCTCATTTTCTATATGCATGTTCCATAAATCCTCTTCATATCATCACCCAATTACATCCAATCAAAATTCAAAATAGCCAATCAAATAAATAATATTAATCAAAATTCACACAAAGCACGATTTCACATCCAACAATAGAGGATTTGGAGCATAACAATAACAAAATTGAAACAAAATTACAAAAGAAAAGACTAAAGAGTGGTATTAACTCCTCTCCTCACATGTATTTAGAGTTGTTTGGAATTACAAGACTAGCAGACAAACAACGAAAAAATAATAAAGAAATAATGCAAAAAGTATTGCTAAAAAGATGCAAAAAGTAATTTCTTTATTAATCAGTGAATGAGGCCTTAATTTATGTCTCTAAACTAGAGCCCTGATACACTTATAAGACTTGGAGATAATGAATTGAATTTTAACCCAAAACAAACTTATCTCATCTCCCCAACCCATATCATAAACTCTCTCTCTCTGATCCATACCATAGGGCTGAGCATTTAACCCAAAACAAACTCATCTCCCTAACCCATATCATAATGATATGTATTTAGAGCATCATCAAAGAAACAAACAAACAAAAAATTAGGACTGAGCGAGTTACCTGAACAAAAGAGGAAGAGGGAGGAGATTGAACAAAAGAGGAACAGTGAGTTACCTGAGTTCAGGAGGTTTCCGACGGGGATCGCAAAAAATTAGGACTAAATGAGTGAAATATGGACTGAGCAATTTCTTTGGAGCGTTTTCTTTTTTTTGCTGAACGAGTGAAGTGAGAGATTATGTTTCGACTTTGGAGTATCGTTTTATTTATTTTTTGTTTAAAGGGGATACAAAAACGACGTCATTTTGGTTCCCACCACGAAATATTAAAAAAATGTGTTTTAAGGCGCGTTTAAGCTTTAAAAAATCCGTTTTTAATGCCTTTTCACAAAAAAAAACGTTGACCATGCCTAGGCCAAAAACTTGGCGTATCTAAAAAACTTCACGCATATGCACATTTTTTAGAACACTGAGCGCGTGTAATGATAAACTCAAAGGCTCCATAAGCTATTTGTGAAAATTTTCAATTTTTTCAAGTATATAAAAAAATTTACAAATACAACGCACCATGAAGAAACACAAAAATAAACGACTCATGGAAATGAAATATAGGGGTGTGAACACATTATGTAGGTTAATTAACATAAACAAACATAACATATCTGAACGAAGAAATGAGACACTACTAATGCAAGATCTCAAAGTCTATCTTAGGTGTAAAAATGGTGAACTCAAGTGAATTTGACTTAACCTAATCAACTAAACCAAATCATAAATGATTTTCGCACCAATAATGCCCAAAACTATGAAATGCTTTTACGAGATTTTTAAGGATATGCAAACCCATTGATCTCCGACTTAACTCCCTCAAAACTCACATATTGAACATTTTTGAAGAAATTAATGATCATACGTAGCGAATAATCTATGTTCTTAGAAAATGACCCGACACTTCTGTTTTTATGTGCCCTTAATATTTTAGGTTCTTTTCTTTTTTATAAATGGTGGCTTTTCACGCTGAGTCAACATGTCTTTCGCAGCCCGATTCCATTGCATAAAATATAGCACACATAACAGATAAATGATTTTCTATATTTTTTTTCAAATCGGGCAATGGTTCTTACATGCACTACTTTTATTATCTCATTTTTTCACATTTCGTTCGTTTTAAAAGCAGAATTGAGATGAAATCACTACAATCGACACATGAAAGGTAAGTATAATACTCAAATAAGTTCTTACTCATGTGTATTAAAGGTGACAAGGAGTCAAACATGTAATAAGTAGTCATCACATCATATCTTAATGACTCTACACATTATAAAGCAAAAAAATGAAATGATGTCACATCTCAAAACACTACAAAATAGTCATGTGGACGTAGAATGAATGGGTGACTCGGACATCTTTAATGTTCATCCACATATGGTGTAAAAAAATATAAACATGTTTTTGATTTTTTTTTAATTTATCAAAATAAAATCTTTCTGTCCATTTCACCTTTGTCTAAAAAAGAAACTGAAAATATTTTTGTATATTTTCAAAAAAATTCAAGAAAAACAAAACTCTTTCTAGATTTTTCAAAAAATATATCAAAATAAAAAAATATTAAGTACAATGATAGTATAATCTAGCAATATGCATGTAAGGTATAAACATGTAAAGCATCCAATGCTATAAAACAAGTCTCAACCTCAATCATTAGGCCCAAGAGGAATTTTCAAAAGGAGATGACATCCTATGAAAAACATCCACCAAATCTTGTGAAGTCTTGACTAAATACTCTACTTGCTCTCGAAAACTCTCAAGATCTCTCATATGATGTATGGCAACATGTATGGGAGTGCATGCGAGAACAAATATAGTACCATATAGTGGTAGATACCTATGAGACACTCTGCCTAACTTAAAGAAAAATTCCCTAATGTGACATTTTTTCTTGCATTGGGAACAAACATAAATGGGATTAGGTCCACCTATCTCAAAACGTGCAGGACGTGCTCTCCTACGTGGAATCGGATGCCTAGGAGGATTGGGTCGACGCCATATGGATCTAACACAAACTCGAGAACAGTCTCAAGTGCTACACGGGAAGTGGACGCACCGTCATAACCTATTCCTAGAGTCTCAACATTACCCAAAGCGGGACCGAAAAGCATTTTTCCTACCTTTTTAGATATGTCCTCTAAAGTAAAATTGACCTCCTAGGCACGTTCGAGATATCTCCCAAGTTGGGATACACGGGCTTCAAGTCTCTCATGAGTCTCCAATAAAGATTGAAGATATCCCATAAGACTAGCCACAGTGTTGGTCAAATCACTATTTTATCGGCCTAAGATGATCAACTGCTCATATAAAGAAACCTTTACCTTCTCGAGTCAACTTGCCGACGCCTCACACACCCTCAAAAATTTCACATCTCTATCCAAATCTACCACTTTAAGAGACAGCTCCCTATAAATATTTTTCACCTTCAATGTCTCGGTGTACAAATCATCAAATGCCTTTTGTATATCGCCTTCTCCCTTACTCAAAATACCATTCTCACTCTCACTATCTCCCGAATGAATGGAAACATCATTGAGGCTTTCATATTTAAATATGTCCTTATTCTCATGGGATAAACTAGTAGTACTCACGTGACTAGCCATGAAAGAAATGCACTTTTCATATGGTGAATCTCCCCCTGAACCAACTGACTCGATGTCACTATGGCTAAGAATGGATTTACTTACAATCTCTTTTCCCTTTCCCTTTCCCTTTCCCTTTCCCTTTCGCATAGTGGGACACTCATATGACTTGTTCCCTTTACCTTCACACTCAAAACACGTTATCTCTTCCTCTTTCTCATCGTTATCCTTGACCTCATTCTTATTTTTGCTTTTTTCAAAAATCTTTGGAAGAATTTTCTTTGGAAAATTTGAAATTTTTTTTAAAAAAATTCGCAAACAAGGCCAGGTCATAAAAATCACACTCACCTTCAAATTCAGACACACAAACTCTCTCATTGTTCTTCTTCTTAGTGTGAGTCTTTAAAGCTACCCCTATATCTTTAGGTTTAATAGCTTTAGGGAACATATTTATCTCGTATGTATTAAGATCTCCTACAAGTTATTCTAACCTAAGATTGTTTAGGATCCCTAATGAGTTAAACACGGTGACCTTAGGAGTAAAGCGGGCAGGGAGTGACCTCAAATTTTTTTTCACGATCCTGGTCTCAGGAATTTTCTCACCCAAATTAAAACTAGTGTTTACGATGTCCGACAACCTAGCATAAAATTCATTAAAACTCTCGGACTCTAATATAGTGATGGTCTCAAATCGGGTGGTAAAATTTTGAAGCTTAGATGCCTTCACAATGTTGGTATCATCATGTGTCAACTGGAGGATATCCCATGCTTCGTTAGACGTAGTCCACATCATTATGCGTCATAACTCATTAGGTGTGACGGCTCTAGAAATCGCACTAAGGCTGTGGGAGCTAAAGGTACTCCCTTTAAGCTCATCCTCAGTCCAGGAGGCAATAAGTTTAGGACTCTTAACATTTTAAACACTGATTGTGGGTGGGGTCCACCCTCTTTCACAAAATAACCAAACCTTCTCATCAATGGCTTTTAAAGCGGATGTTATTCAGGATTTCCAATAGGTATAGTTCTATCCATCGAAAATTGGCATCCTATGGTATAAGTTATCCATCAGAAAAGTTGTGATATTTAAAAAAATCAACAATTTTCAAAAAAATTGATATCAAGAGAAAAAAATTATGGAAAAGATCACACAGTATATTTGTGTAACACGCTCTGATACCAATTTGAGAATGCACAATAGTCTAGTGGTGTTAACTTATTAAACTCGTATGACACCCCATGCCAATTTTAATTCTTTAAGGGCTAGAACATGCAACTATGTGATTTAAAGCATAAATTGAGAAAGTATGCAATCAAAACAGAGTTTCAAGAAAATCCCCTCACAACAAATTTTTTTATTCATTTTATAAAATTTACAAATCTCAACTTACAAATTTTATATATGACTCTAATATGATCCTCTCAAGAACCATAATATTGTAGTCTTCCTTCAGCTATGATCCTCGCAAGAATCATAAGAAATGCATTCCTCCTTTAGCCTTAGCCTTTATCTTCAGCAGTGATCCCATTTCAGCTATGGAGATGCTTTTTTCATAAAGTTTGTGTATGCAAGGATACAAACTATAGGGTTTACACTTGATTCACTAAAATATATCTTGGGGATGTGATTTTTAAATCAAAAAGGTTTTTGAAACTCGAAAGTTTAAAAACTTTTGCTAAAGGTATGCAGAAATAATTCTGGAAAAAGTCTAATCGAAAACAAACACGAAACATATATTTAAAAGGTGAATACAAATTTCAAGGCAAAGGCTTCATTGGAACGAAGAAATAGGTGCGTTCGAATGAGAAAAGAATCTCGTTAGAACGACAGCAAGGCTGTTAGAATGAAACCCTAATCTCATTTTAACCGGATTCAAATGAGCGTCTAACGACGCAAAACAGTACGTCCTTGTTAATGTTCGATAGAAGTAAGATTCAAACGACACTCCGAACGAAAATGCATACTCGTTGGAACGAGATTTCCATCTCGTTGGAACGAGATTTCCATCTCGTTGGAATGAGATACGAAAAGTTTGAAAAAATTTAAATAAAGAAAAATTGGCTCGATTTTTAAATAAAAAATCTTGATTTAGTTTTTAATAAAAATGAACAACCCAAAATAAATTCAAGGAATAAATTTAAGCTTGATAGCATTGTACCTTCATGATGTGGAGATGCTTGAAACTTAGATATGTTACATCTTCAAAATTCGTATCAGTTCAAATCAAACGGTAGCAGAATACGCCAAAAACTATAATAGCCTAAGCTATGAGCAAGTTATGCTATGACAATACTCGCTCCTCGCTACAATGAAACCTCTCAGCAGAAGCTGGATAAACATGCAGGTCATCTACCTCACCTGCTGCCCATCAATAACGTCTATCGGTTGCGATAATAAGGTGTTCTTCAGCATCTACACCTTCATCGACTCCCTAGAGCCTATCATACCAAAATCTCTAAGTGTTGCCCAAATCACATCCTCAGTCAAGCAAAGCGGCCTGTCCACCTCTATCCAGTACCCCTCACACTCAAACTCCATCAACTGATGCACGTCGATCGAAGTACGAATCATCTCACCTGCACCCAAGTGGAAGGTGTGAGTGGTGTCCCGCCACCTCTCCCCCATCACGCACAAGACCATGGTCGATCGCGACGTGTCATCCAAAGATCCTCGAGGAGCTTCTCCCACAACTTCTTATCCCTGTCGTGCTACAAGAACAGATACTCAACTGAAAAATATGAGTCTGAAAAAAATAAATGAATAAATAAATAAATAACCAATAAAGCATCAATCCCCAATGGAAAAATAATTTCAAAAGAAAAAATAAAAAATAAAAATTCAAAAATAAAATAAAATATATACTCACATTAGTGTATGGGTTCCTCACTCTTACGTAGCGGTAGAGATCAAGATCTCGCGGTAGTAACCTCTCATCATCCAATGGCTTAGCATCACGCTATTTTCTCTCAACCACCGCTGACATCATTCCTCCACTTCACCATTCAATGCCAAACCAATTATCGGTTTCAAAGAAAGGGTTGTTGGGAATTTTTTCCACAAAGAATTTTTGAAACTTTTCTTAAAATTTATTTTTAGAGAGAGAAGAAGTTCGTTTGAGAATGGTGAGAAATGAACTGTCTCTATCAATTTTTATAAGGAACCAAGGGGTATCTCAGTCGTCTCCCCCTGGGCATGCCAATCGGAAGTGTCTCTTAGTAATCCCCAAAATCCCTCAGAATTTCGTCTCTATGCTATAGACACCTCCTAGTCCATGCCAATTGGCACACCCCTTCCAATTTCGTTATAAAAATCACAAAAAAAAATACAAAACATCCTCCAAATTACAAAAAAATCCAAAATCTCAAATTTCAACAAAATAAATTTTTTCTCCATAAATCGTCGAAATCATAAAAATTCAAATAAATTCCTGAGAACTCAAATAATATCTTAAAAAATCCTCAAAAACTCCAAAAAATTCCTAGAATATCAAAAGTAGACAACTTTCCTAAATTGCCTAATTTTCTTGAATTACACTCAAACTGCAAAAATACACAAGTGTCTAAAGATCATCAAAAATTACAAACTTTCTAAAAAATTCTCAATACATTGCACAACTATCTCGAAAAATCTTTAGGTGCGCAGAATCGACCTCTTAACTCTTTATGTTCTCAAAATTGACCTATTCACTCTTTAAGTCAGCAAAATTGACTTCCACACCTTTTAGGTCTGCATAATTGACCTTGGCCCTCAGAATTGGACGCGATCCTCTTAATCGATCGCCTACACCCTTTAGGTCCGTAGTTGACATTGGACCTCAGAAATCGCCACAATCCTCTGAATCAGTCTCATACACCTTTTAGGTCCGTAAAACTGACTTGGCCTTTATGAATTGGTCGTGATCCTCTTTATCGGTCTCCCGCACCCTTTAGGTTTGTGTGACACCCCGCCTATTTTAATCAGGAGTGATCAGTCATTTATTAAAAAAATAATCTCATTTGATTCATTCTTAGCATCATTGTAGAAAACTTTTTAAATTACTAACCACATATGTTAAATTAAGTCGGTGCCAAATTTTATTTTGCATTCATATAACAACATGAGGAAATTAAATACACCCACCAAACCATCCACACAATATAATAGTCTGAACCAATCACATAATAAATAACTGAATAAACAATACTGAATAAACTATTGGTTCCCAAACAAAATTCAACAAGTCTAAGGCAAATAAAACTAAATCTGAACAAGGTCTGATAAATATTGAATATTTGAAATACTAAATCGTCTGAAGGGGAAACATGCCCAAATGAAAATACTGAAAGGAAACTCCTAATCCAGGAATGAATAACTGAAGCATCTAAGCAAACTCTTGCAATCCTCCACAAGTGCTGCAACTACGCATCCTTGGAAAGAATCATCAAGCTGGGCTTCCATGTAGCTAAACACCTAAAATATTTTGGAAAATAGATTTAACAAGGAACAGAGCCCAAAACCATTTGAAAATATTTTGTAAGTATTTAAATCACAGTTTAAAAAAAGTTATTAGATACACATGTTATTTCCACGTACACTCCCTTGAGCTCCTCACCCCTCATCTAAAGTGCACACCTAATGCATCCTACCTAGCTATGCTACCTAGCCTAACTATATAACATATCTAACTAACCATAAAAGGCTTAGCTCCCCTGTATTACACATACAATACGCTACTATACTACTAATAATTAATATTACTCGCAAATTATCATTGATTTTTCTACTTAAATTACTTTTAGATATACACAATATATTAATTCTAACATCGCACATAAGTATATTTATCACACTTGTATATATTTAACACATATATAATATATACAACTATAGCATCCCCCGGAATGACCCCCGTGATTCTGGCATACTCTGTTATTATGTCCATATACCTCTCGTACCAAATAAAGGACTATCAGTTAGAAATGTTTCCTCGAACCCTCAATCAAACAACACACAATAGAGGCGAACATAGTTCTAAGCCTTTGGGATACGTACGTACCTATCGTACCCAAATAACACGCCAGTCCCACTAATACATAGCACATAGTGACACTACACCAAAATGACAAAATTGTCACCTTTCAGCCGGCCACCCTTGTCAAGGTCATTGACTGTGACAAAAAATACGCATTTTGTGTCACGGTCATTGACCTTGACACGACCATGATAAAGAATTGTCACGGTCAATGACCGTGATAATTCTTTAAATAATTATCACGGTCAAGGACCTTGACACGACCGTGACAACTTCTGCAGCAAAAACCCTTACCCCTTCTTTTTTCCCCCATCGTTCCCTCCTTTTTCCAACACTCTCTCTCTCTCTACGCTGCTCTCTCTCTCTCTCTCTCTCTCTCTCTTCCATTTATATATATGTTTGTGTCTATATATATGTGTGTGTGTGTATATATGTGCGTGTGTGTGTGTGTGCGCGTGTGTGGGGGGTGGGGCAGGGTGGGGGTAGGGGGTGGGGCAGAGGGGTTGTTGTGTGTGTGTGTGTATATGTGTGGTGGGTGGGGGTAGGGAGGGAGGTGCAGGGTGGGGGGCTATTGTGTGTGTGTGTGTGTGTATGTGGTGGGTGGGGGTGGGGGTGGGGGTGGGGGTGGGTAGGGGGGATAGGGGGTATATTCACGAGTTATTTGTATATATATGTCTGGTGTTTTTTTATTTTTATATGATGTTTATATGTTGGAAATAACTCATAAATTTGTCAATTTATTTTTGTATTTGAATTAACCTAGGGTTCTTGAATTTTTTGCACTTTTATTGAAACTAACTCGTGAATATATGTTTGTGTATGTTTGTTAGGTATATATGATGTTTATATGTTGGAAATAACCCATGAATTTGTCAATTTGTTTGTGTGTGGGGGGTGGGGGGGGGGGGAGGGGGGTAAGGCAAGGTACCATTGTAATTCTCTTAATATCGTGTTTTGATGATTCTATGAGATAATATATATTGTTTCAAGGTTAACTCATTGTAGATAAAAACATTCACATAGTAAGATTAAATTGAATCCATCCATAGATTCTATAATTACATCCACTAAAATATAATTAATAAATGAAACAGTTTTAGATGAAAGTAAATTAATAATTAGTGCCAATTTCATATAAAAGTAGGATTGCCCCTCAGTGTAAATTAGTAAATTAATAATTGTATACGTTAATTGTTAGTTTAATTGATGAAATGAATTAATTGAGTAGATGAATTAGAAGGAGTACGGGATACACATTTGTTGTTGACATTGCTGTTGGATTATTTTGTTTAGTAAATGTTTGGTTGGTTAGTTTTAAAAGTGGCATGACCACTGGATTATTGTCCATATGGGGGTGGGATTTTTCAACTTTTTTTGAAAATTACTTTGTATTTCGAACAATATAAATAAGACATAATTAAATGAAACATACTATATATAATTATTAATAATTGAATTTGAATATAAATAAGACATAATTAAATGAAACATAGTATATATAATTATTAATCATTATTGGATTATTGTGTGTGTGGTGGGGGGCAGGGGGTGGTGTGTGTCCGTGTACGTGTGCGTGTGTGTGGTGGGGGTGGGGGCAGTTACTTTAACCCAAACCACATGAAACGCAGATGTTGTATGATTAAACCCCAGAGTGTCCCAATCAAAGCCCCTAGTGAAATCCTAAAGGAACACATAGGCCTTAAATTAATACAATACACCTTTAATTTCTGCCGACATCCATGCGCACGAGGCTAAACATGATAATTACAACTTATGATCATTAGTAAGGTTAAAACTGAAAGTAGGATTTAAATCATCGATTTTAACACGAAGGCGACTAAGGTTCAAAATAGTTTCGAATTTTGATAAAAAAAAGTTGTCTTAAATCATTAATGTTTCTTTAAAACATATGATTCATCAATACAATACAGATTTTATATCAGTTTAAACAAGTGTTAAGAAAAAAAAAACATGATTTTAATTAAGGTACAAACCTATAATGAATTAAATTTGATTTCTTTACATAAAACCCACATAATGAACAATGTACCCCCCCCCCCCAACAAGTGTTGGATTCAAACCTGGCATGTTTTTAAACCCGAATAGATTCTTTATGGCAACCAAACATAAACAAGTAACATGTTAAACCTTGATAAAGCAATATATTTCTTTCCTGAACAATTAAGAATGGGTGATTCATTTTATTCGATCCCTTATAACACAAAATATGTGGTGGGGGTGGGGTGAGGGGGGAGGGGGTGGGGGTGGAGGTGGGGGAAGGATGGGGGTGGGTGGTGGGTAGGGGTGGGGGGCTGCGTGTGTGTCTATGTGTACGAATAACATTTTTTTTTATTTGTACTAATAAATTTTTTTTATAGCAAATGTCTCCTTCAGGTATTAAGGCGAGGATGATGATGCTGGTTATGATGATGTCGTCTGGGCTCGGTGGTAGCGGAGGCGACGAGGGCTCCTCGGCCCCTAGGCTCCCCAAATATGGCAAATTTGGGATTACCATCGAGAACAAGTCGGAGCTATTAGCGAGATCCCTCGAGCTGCTAAAGACGGTCATTGTCCCGGGGTTTATGAGTTGGAAGGAGGTGCCATATGAGCTCAAGTTAGCTGTTTGGGCGGCACTACAGGTAATATATTTATATGAATATGAATATTTCAATTTTAATTTCAATTTCAATTTCAATTTCATTTTATATTTATATTTATATTTATTCGCAACTAACATTGTTTGTGTTGGACAGGAACAATTCAACTTGGATCCAAAGCTACGTGATTCCGTCTTGGAGCAGTTGAGGGAGCAACACAAGACGTGAAAGAAAAATATGCGAACACGGTACTTTGGGAAAATACGAGAGTCCATTATCCAATTACGTGGATCCGTCCCGCCCAAGTAGTCGATCTCATTGGCACAATGGAAAAAGTTCATTGATAATGAGATCGAGGATCGACAATTGGCATCTCGCCAATCGGGGAGGGAAAATTGGGCAAAAAAGACAGACGTGCACTACTCCGGCCGGACGTCTTACGCCGAGGTGGAGCATAGGATGAAGGTAAGATTTAATTTTTCTATAACTACAAAAATATATTATTCTTCATTATTTTACTTTGCGGGGCCGATATTGATTTTACTTTATTTTATTTCAGGGGGTAGGGAGTGGCCAGGGGGTAAGCCACATAGGCTCGATACTTATGTGGCTCTTCAGACAAAGAAGGGGAGGGACAAGGAGGTGTCCCCGAGCGTCGCGACCATGATTGTAAGTAATCCGACAGTTTAATTTTTGTCAATTACGTTATAATTTTTTAGTTTACTTATTTTACTAATCATGTGCTTTTTGTCGTTTCAGGCAAAGCTTAAGGAAGTGCATGAGTCGCAGTCTGATGCCGACAAGGCGTCTTTATCCACAGACGCACTCAGCCAAGTGCTTGTCTCTGATCGCAAGGGTAGGACAAGGGGGGTGAGCTCGTGGGTGGCCAAATCTAGGATCATCGGATTGGAGACGAGCGACACCGGGTTGGCTCGAACGGTGAATTAACATGACGCGAAGCTGTCCCGTTTGGAGGCGACGGTCCAAGATATGTACTCATTCATGAAGCGTATGTTAGGCGGAGACCGTAAGGGGAAAGGGAAGGAGAAGGAGGAGGAGGAGGAGGAGGAGGAGGAGGTGCGGTAGAACGAGGCGCATGATGACGAGGATGTGGACCTCGCTGCTTCATCATCGACACGTGTGTACTTCGATGATCCACTTTCTTATTTGGCTCCCTTCCCCAGTCTGATGTCGATAATTGGTTGGTCGAGCGTGTTCATATATGATGTATTTGATGGCCAGTGGATAGGACGGGGGTTGAGGGACCCGAATATCGTCCAGGGTGGAATAGTTCATGGGCGTGCTCTTCAAGAGATCGAGTCCAAAGTGCTCGTCACGCATGTGATACCCGAGAAGGAGAACTCCCTATTGTGGTTGCGCGAATAATGCGGCACGATGTATATTAGTGGGTGTGTTAATTCGTATATCGTGTGGCCTACTCACCTCCTCACATTTACCCCAGACATGTAGTGGCATTATTTTTAAGTTGGTACATTTGAATTATATTTGGATTATATCGCCATGTATATTGTTTCTATTTTGAATATATATTTGCATTATCTTTAGTTTGTTTGTATATATGATGTTTGAACAGGTACAACGTTGCTATAATAGGTACAAATATACTGCTGGGCAGTGGTAGTGGCCATACTGTCCAGCAGATTTTTTTTAAATTCTGCCCCGAATTGTCACGATCAATGACCGTGATAATTTTTTTAAAAGGGGTCAAGGCTTTGTCACGGTTATTAACCGTGACTAAACTTGTCACGGTCATGGCCCGTGACACGACCGTGACAATTCTAATGAACTTGTCACGGTCAATGACCGTGACACGTCCGTGACAAAAAAAATTATCTCACTCCGAATTGTCACGGTCATTGACCTTGACAAGTCCAACTTGTCAAGGTCAATGACCATGACAGTAGTGCAGATTTGGTGTAGTGTGAGCTGCCTTAAGTTCTATGTTCTGGAGCACGCATTCAAACCTCACTGGAATAGTCAAGGTGGGATCGCACTATGCGCGGAACCTCCCATCATAGTAGGAAGCGTAGGTATGTTCACACACATAATAAAATCACAACAATAGGAATTCACACGACCTATATATACATATTATTCAGTAAGTATACACAACCCATCATATAAACCCATACGTAGTATATACCTCTCAAATACTTAATGTACTCATTATAACCTCTTTTCATATATTCCCGAGCATCACTAGCTTTTCAAAGGGTTCTAGTTGTTCCTTAATTAATATCAGTAGTTAATATCTCTTTATCCTACTGGTTCACAACTTGGGTTTACTGACACTTCTCGTAACTCGTTCTAATTCTCAAAATTTCTTAAATTTTATATTATGCCCAAAAGGTACTATCCATGTTCCTCTCATTTTGGCTAAGCCTACACCTTATCATAGGTTTGCTAAAATTCATTATGTCTCTCACTATAGTTTAAGAATAACCCCAAAGTCACTCAATTATATATTCGCAAATTCGAGGCATGAACAAAAAAACGGGTAATTCTGGGTAGACCAGATTAATTTACCTACCAAATCGATTCCTACTTTGAGCTGAATCGATTCGAAATGCTATGGGTCGTCTTCTTCGTTAGGCTGTTACATTTTTTCACCTTTTTTATTCATCATAACTTTCATGTATCACAACCAAACTCCAGCATGCTCCAACCCAACATCAAATAAAGGTATATAAATAATTTCTACCGTTGATAACACATTAAATCCATACAAATTCTACCAAAGAACGGATTAAAACCTCGATTTATCCCTATATTTTATCACATATATTATGATTTCGTGTCCTCTACATATGTGGATTCATTTTACCTGTAACCCCATCCCAAATCATGAGTTTTATTCCCTTAAATCCCAAGAACATAATTGAAATCATAAAATTGTAAACCCTACATTACATGGGTATTATAACATGCTTTAAAAATTGTAAGATAAACACTTGCCTTTACAATAGCAGGTTTGAATTTGTTTTTGTGTGATGAAAGTGTTCTTCCCTTGCTCCAATCATAATTCCGACAGTTTTGGTGACGAGAAAAGGTGTGATAAAGACTAGGTTCTTCTCTTTTTTCTCACATATGACATCTCCTCTCTCAAAATTGCATTAACCCCAGCATCTAACACCAAGGGGTTGATATAACACTTAGAAATTCGTAGCTCCTCCAACCCTAGTCTCCTAAATGATCGAAGCACCCTCATATGGTGCCAGGTTGGTCTAAAATCGTCCTGGGACCCAAACAATATACTCAAGTATACTATTCCGATTATTTCGACCTATTCAAAATTAACAGTAACCTCGAAATCACCATCAAAGTCATTCTAAAAATAATTTTCCTATCTCGACCTCATATAGTCTACACACGACACCCGATTGAGATATAACACTATCACGTCACTAAAATAATTATTTACTATTTATTAATTATTTATATTCGATAAACATTAATATTTTTCTCTCTTGACTAATAGTTTAACCAATGTGTAATATTTAATTCAATTAAATTACGGCACACGTATAATTTAAAATGATAGAATTAAAAAAAAATTAAATACTCATAAATATAATGTGCTACATACTTCCCCCTTATAAAGGAATTTCACCCTCAAAATTGGGACGTACCTGCAGTGAATAACTCTCGATACTGCTCGCGCATGTCATCCTCCCACTCCCACGTTAACTCATCCACATTATGGTTCCCTCACTGAACTAGAATTAAGGGTACCTCCTTAGACCACAGTTTACGCTCACTACGATCGAGTATAGCCACTGATCCCTCCTCATATAAGATTTATAGCTGCAAGTTAATCTCCTTTAATGGAACGTGAAAAAAGGCCCTCTCGCTCCTCTGGTACCTTTTTTGTGATGACACGTGGAAAACATCGTGAATCCATTGTAAGTGCTCCGATAGTCCCAACCTATATGCTACTGGTCCCCCCTCTCGATAATCGAAAGCGGTCCCACATATCTCGGCACTAGCTTCCCCTTCTTATCAAACCTCATGACCCCCTTCATAGGAGACACCGGCGCTAATACCTGGTCACCAAACTCAAGCTATATGTGTCTTCTATCTGCATTATTGTAACTCTTATGACTATCTTATTCTATAAGGATGTGACCTCGAATCAACTCAATCTTGGCAGTGGTGTACTGAATCATATCTGGCCCCAATAGGTTGTTGTCCCCTACCTTTAACCAGCAAACGAGCAAACGACAAAGCCGACCGTACAGTGCCTCAAATAATTCCATACCGATGGTGAACTGGTAGGACTTATTATACACAAACTCCACCAAAGGAAGATATTGCTCCCATTCTCCCCCAAAGTCAAGTATGCATATCCGTAGCATATCCTCAAGCATTTGATTAATTCTTTTCGTCTGCCCATTTGTCTATGGGAGATACGATGCACTCAAACATAAATCCGTGCCCATTGCCTCCTAAAAGATCTGATCAAATGGGACACAAAATCTTGTCCCAATCGAACATAATATTAATCAAAACCCCTTGTAGTTGCACTATCTCTGCATTGAACAACTGTGCATACTGCCTCGTCTCAAAATCGTACGAACCAAAAGAAAATGGGCCACCTTAGTTAACCGATCGACTATCACCCATATAGAGTCGTGACCTCGCTACGATATCGATAGCCTAGTCATGAAATCTATGGAGATTCTCTCCCACTTCCATATTAGAATCTCGAGTGGATGCAACATCTATGTCGATCATTGGTGGTCTACCTTCACTAGCTGGCACGTAGCACATTTCGAGACAAAATTCGTTATATCCTGCTTCATCCCCGGCCACTAATACTGCCTATATATATTCTGGTATATCTTATCCCCACCGAGATGTACTACAAACTTGGACCCGTGAGAATTTAACATCACTGCATGTCTCAAATCCTCATCCTCTGGAACCACGAGTCTCCCAGTAAAATACAAACCTCCCTCTGGACTGATAGAATAAGACTGTCCCATTTGCAAATAACTGGCAAACTCTGTCCTAGAAATAGCGATCCCCAGTTTGGGACTTCACCACCCTCACAATAATCTCAGGCGTGATAGTTAATACGGATATACAATCTCTGACAACCTTATTAGGCATAAATCAAATTTATCCATTTAATTTAGTTACTTTTAGCACCTCGAACAACGTAATCAATTTGATTTTATCTCATAATCCTTCTACTGACTTGTTTTAACGAGTACACCGAGTTTCCGGTATTTCGTACTAATTTTACAGGTATTCAATGTCAATAAAGAAAGAAAGAAACCAGAAGAATCGAGAAAGAAAAGTCAAAAGGGAAAAGTCGTAATTTTTACCCAGAATTCGAATGAGGCATCTAAAGAAAATTTAAAAATATCAAGTTCACGAGTACATAGGAAGAAACGGCACCTCAATCGAAGTCCGGTGTGAAAGTTATGAGCAGTCAAAGATAGAAGAAAAAGTCATAGGAAATTCGGACCGATCCGAAATGCAAATTTCTAGAGAACCCCGGACCGAAGACGGATTGAAGCTGAAAGAAAATAAACGAACCGGTCCATTCCGGATCGATCCGACAAAGAAATAAATGAACCGATCTGAATTCAAGCTAGACCCAACCGAAGGAGGACCGAACCGTTCCGGCTGTCGACTTTTTATTTCTTACTCTTGTTCTAATGGAGAGTCCTAGTTCAGCTAAAACTCTTGGAGTCTTGTAGGGTATTTAAACCCTAGTTATTATCATTTTAAGGATGGGGAATTTGTCTAATTTTCCATTCTCTTCAGTAAAACCCTAGTTTGAAGATTGATTATAAATTTAATTCCAAGATTGAAGATTGTTCAGATTTCTGTGATTACAAGTATTTTTAATTGATGCTTTTAGTGCTTTAGTAAGAGTAGTGGTTAATTTCTTCTGTTCAATCTTCTTTCTACATCATTCTATAATTCTTCCTTAGTTTAATCATGATTTCTTGCAATTCAAAAATTATTTTCATTAGTTTCAGCATGTTAGGCTAGATTTTCTAAGTTCGGGATACATGAACTCAACCTGATGTGGTAGTTGCATGTGTATAAAATTATTCCTCTAAATTTAATGATTTATTACGACCGTATTGCGTAGTATCGCGAGAATCGTAGATCTTTGGATCTCGTTTGCTTTCGGGTAACCGGGATGCTTTAAAATGCAATTCGAGCGTCATTATCGCAATACTGATTTACTCGTCCTCTGATTAAGTATGGTGCATGATTGAACCTCATATACGTAATGCTTGGGGGTATTAAATTCTGGGTCTAATTAATCACTTAAATTTACAATTAGTTTTATACCATCAAGACACTAGGGTTGAGGGATTGTATTCCCGTCCTGTTTTTCTCATCATAATAGTTCAAGTCTAGTTCAATCATCTTCAGTCTTTTAAGTAATTTAGAGTTTGCATTTAGTTAATTAGTTATTTACCATCTCAATCATCTTTTTATTTCTTTTTAGAGTCAAGTTAGGGTTAACAGTCTTACCTTTGTCGTCACGTTCACTCGTCCTAGTTCCCTAAGGATTCGATACCCAGACTAGCCACTATACTCCGCAAGAGTGTAGTTATAGTTTAGGTTTTTTTGTATTGTGGTCGGAAGCCGATAACAATGATTAGCATATTTACACGGACGCTCGATTTCCAACACGATCAAAATGGCGCCGTTGCCGGGGAATTGGGTAGACTTAGGATTAGATTAAGTCAACCCAAAACTTTGACCAAAAATTTCCAAAAATCTAAAAACATATAAAAATTTGAAAAACCACAAAAATATTCATAATCATCTCTCATAATCCAGTTAATTCAAAATTCTGAACTCACTCCAACTCACAATAATACTCCAACCCACATTCATGAAAATCCAATAGTTGAGTACGACCCTGATAGCCCTCACACTCCTAACGCTCCATAATTCTGGGTTCCACCTCCCACACCGTCACATTTAAATGCAAATAACACTCTGTTTTCCCTCTTAGGACACACTTCAGAGCGCGCTCCGAGTATACCAAGTGAGGACACAGAGTCTTTGAGTGAGAGAAATATGTCACAACACGGTAGTGTAGCCGCCGATGAGGGAGAGGCCCCGTATCTCCCTTTGAGAGACGTATTATATCCCAAGCGCACTGTCACTCCGGGATGCATTTTACTCCCGTATAATGCAGGTCAATTTTGCTTTAGGAATGGGATGATCCAGATACTTCCCACTTACCATGGAAGGGATTCAGAAAAGTCATATGCCCACATCATGGAATTTGAGGAGGCGTGCGAGACTCTCAGTGATCATATTTGCACAAAAGATGTACTCCGCTTTAAACTCTTCCCATTCTCGCTAAAGGATAAGGCAAAGACATGGCTATGGTCTTTACCTCCAAATTCGATTTTATCATGTAACGAGCTACAATCTAAATTTCTCAAGAAATTCTTTCCTCCACATCGAACGAACTCCATCAAGGCTCAAATTTAAACTTTTCGACAACTAGAAAATGAGTCATTCGATCGATGCTACGAGCGTTTCAATGAGTTAATTACTTCGTGTCCCCATCATGGTTTTGATAAAATGCATATCATTTCCTTCATCCATAATGGGCTGAACATTAATTCCAAGCAACTAGTTGAAACCATGTGCGATGGTCCGTTTGTTGACTTAGACGCCAATGATGTTGAGCTTCACCTGAGGTATTTCGCTGAGACTACCCAATCCTGGGATACATCTGACCCTAATGCTCAAAATTGAAATCACCAAGTGACCACCACTCCATTGGCGTTCGGCCTATTTCACGTAGAAAAGAATTCTATGACGGACAGTCGACTTGATGTACTTGAGAAATAACTGTGAGACCTGCGTGAGGTATATGGAAGAGGACCAACTGGATCCATACCAAACCCCGTCGAGAAGGTGTGTGCGATTTGTGAGGCGGGTCATTCAATTGAGGAATGCTTGACTATACCCGCCTACAAAGTTATGCTTCAAGAACAAGTAAGTGGTATAGGAGGATTCAAGGGTAATTTCGGTGCACCGCACGGGAATTCTTACAACCCTTCATGAAAAACCCATCCTGGTTTTAGCTATGGGAAACAACATGCTGCGATGAATCCTAATTCACATGTTGCCCCTCATCCACCACCGCAATTTCAACAAGCTCCACACATTTAAGGACATGTGCAAGCACCACCACCTCAAGGAGCATATATCACTCTACCGTGGAGAAATCTCAAGGATACGATTAACCACTTTATCAATACCCAGACTGCAACTAATGCTAGGCATGAGCGCATGATCAACGACATGAATGCGAACATTTTACAGTTTCAATCATCGTTGAGTATCTAAGAGAAAGGCAAGTTTCCCGCCCAGGGCCAAAGATCGCCCCAAGGTCAAACTAGTGTTAGCTCCACCTCGACAGAACATCGGGAGCAATGTCAAGCTGTGACAACTCTTCGTAATGGGAGAGTCGTTGATTTATCACCTCCCTCACACGACGCAAATAAAGACAAGGAGATTTAGCTCGGTACGAAAGAGGCCGAAGATGTCCCCTTGAAGGAGATTGATACAGAGGACACTAGTGAGCCCGAGGTAGTAGTGAAACCACCCACTGCGGCACCGTTTCCTCAAAGGTTAGTTCCTTCCCATAAAGGAAACCCCCGTGATGAAGTGCTAGACATGCTTAAGCAAGTAAAGTTAAATTTACCTTTCCTCGATGCCATTAAGCAAATTTCAGCTTATGCGAAAGTCCTCAAGGACTTGTTAACAGTAAAGAGGAAGATGAAGGTAAAGAAAAATGTTTTTCTAGCACAGAACGTGAGCTCCATCCTACTCAATGATCTCCCGCCCAAATTCAAAGATCCCGGTGCACCCACTATTTCCTTCATCATTGGAGAAAATAAAATTAAAAAAGCCTTACTTGATTTGGGAGCAAGTGTCAATATCCTCGCTTAAGCCATCTATAAGCAACTTGATCTGGGAGACCTCAAGCCCACAAAGATCACTCTCCAGTTAGCGGATCGAACCGTGAAGATCCCAAAAGGTATAGTTGGGACGTGATCGTCCAAGTTGACACTTTCTACTTCCCGATAAACTTTATCATTTGGGACACGGAGACCTCCTTCGCCTCGAGCAATCATGTTCCCATCATTCTTGGGCACCCATTCTTATCTACGGCTTACGCAATTATCAATACTCGAAATTGGCAGATGCAACTCACTTTTGGGAACATGACCTTAGAGACTAACATCTTCCATATAGCCCAACATACGGGGGAAGAAGATGATCTTCACGCGTTGAGCCCAATCGATGAGATCGTAGAGGAGTACTTTGAGGAAAATTATTGTGGAAATGCCCTAGGGTCTTGTTTAGTGTCGAGCCACGAGAATGAGGGGTCCCACAAGAGAGAGCCATTAGGAGTGTGCCTTATTTCATCAAGTAATAGCGGTAGTTGTGACGATGAGAGAAAAGCGGGGGAGATAGGTATAGTCACCACAATTGATAGAGAGAGAGAGAGAGAGGGGTTAGATGAGAGAAAAATAGTGGGGTTAGAGATCAAGCAAGTAAGGGAGGACGTAGGCACTTCTCGAGAGAGAGATCTAGGGGACATGAGCATGGAAGAATTTGAAAAAGAATTCAGTCCGGTGGATGAGAGCCTTACTATTGAAGTCCAATTCCTATTAGGCTCTTGTAGTCACTTAGAAGAAAGCGAATGGAAAGATAAAATCGAGGAATTCCTTCTTTGTGACCATACACCTATACCACTAGAGGTCCCAAAGGCTATTGAGGAGAAAAGTTGTGTTTCGTCCGACTTAGATCCCGATCCATGCGTTCCAAAAATTAAAAGAAACTTAGATGTTCCCTTCAAGTCGATGCACGCAGACCACGCTTTGAGTAAGCGTCATGAGGATCCCTTTGCCATTAGTCACGATGAGTCTCCCAATCTTTCCTTTATCCATGGGCGAGGCCCCAACTTGTTCCGATTATTGGTTTACGATATGAATACGGGAGAGACGAGGAGAGCATTGGACCCCGTTAATGGGGTCAGATGAGTTTGTGGAGAGATGAGAGTTCGTCGCACCCCCGATGCGTATGGGGTGGTTTTTATTGTATTTTTGAGTCATGTGTTAGGGTCATTTAGTGTCTTTATGCATTTTAAATATTTGTTTATTTTATTTTTCCGCACTTTTAATTCGCTTTGAATTAGATTTTAGTCCTTTTTGCTTGAGGACAATGCAAAAGTCTAAGTTGGGGGGGATCACGAGTGCGTATTTCTAAAACTTTACAAATTTTCAAAAATGCACAAAAATCTCAAAAAAATCATAAAACTTTGAAAAATCCAAAAATATTTTTTCTTCAAAATAAATAAAAATTGGAATTCAAATTTTTCAAAAATATCATTAAAAGTCAGTTTAAAGTCTCAAATTGTAAAAACACAATACACAAAGCCGAAATTGACCAAGGATGGAAATTGAGCGAACGTAGGCGACTTAACGAATAAATGTGGAGATTAACAACCCCGGTGAGATTCGAGCCTTTCATTTTTGTGAAATTTATAAATCAATCCGAGTTAATTGTTAACTCAAAGTTCTTTTCAGCGGTCTAATAAGTTGTCGAGGATCTCAAGTCTTTCACTTTGATCGATTTTGAGAAATGTGTGTGATAGCCTTGAAAAATGTGCCAAAGAAATCTCTAAATTAAATTCATCTCCAAATGCATATGGCAACGCAATTAATATTTTGGACAATGAAGTAAGCCATCGTTTGTTACCCAAAAATATTGGCCATAAAAAGTTGTGAAAAATCATCCCTTTTGTAACCCATTTTGAGCCAAATAAAAGTTTTCATTTCGTTTGACAACTCGAAAAACCCAAATAGCCCAGAATTGTGAAAAATGGAACAATCCCAGAAATTAAGTCCGAAAAGTGCAGAAAAAGGGGCAAGAAAAACAATAGCTATGCTCAACAAAAATAGCAAGAAAAGAAAAGCGTGAATATAGAAAAGAAGAATAAAATGAGCAAAAGCCCGAAAAAGCACTAACGGACATCATAAGAAATATTTTCCAATTTCGAAATTCTTAACCTTTTTCAATATAACCCAATACACCTTCAACCCGTAAAAGTCTTAACCGAGTCCAAAATTTTGAAATTAGTTACCGCGTGGAGAGCTAAAACACCCAAAATATAATAAAAGAGATTAAAAATGTGAATTAGAGGCAGTGTTCCCGTTCTTATATCCGTAATCCTTTGATGAGATCCGATTACCAAAAAATGTTCGTCTTTCTACTTGTGTGCGTGAACTTGGTTCCAATATATTTACTCTTTATATCACACACACCGAGAGAATAGCCACATTCCGAGTGATTCGATTAAGAGAGAATTCCGTGAGAATTTGAAATCAAAGCGAATTTTCGGATAAGTAACGTAATGGTCAATCGGTGGAAATCCGCGGTTAAATTTTTCGGCTTCGCAGACACGCACTATGATTTGAGACTCTTGAACATGAGTTGATGATGATTATTTTCTGGAAAAGTTTGAATTATAAAATTTTTGCATATTTTGAGTTTCTTTGAGTCGAATTTTGTGGGTATATTCTCTGCAAACCCTCACGAGACACCACTCATCCTACTAGGGTAACCTAGGGGTTTAAAGGCTTGTTGCATACGCTAAATGCAATTGCTTGCCCGCGAAAAAAGTATTCTATCCCAAAAAAATGATTTTCAAGAGTTGAGCCTTACTAGGATTCTTTTACATTGCTCGGGACACGTAAAGTTCTAAGTTAGGGGGATTTGATTAGGCATAAATTCTTCCAAATTTATCCCTTTAATTTAGTTACTTTTAGCACCTCGAACAACGTAATCGATTTGATTTAATCTCATAATCCGGCTACTGACTTGTTCTAACGAGTACACCGAGTTTCTGGTATTTTGTACTAATTGAAGCACCTTATACCCTTGACTCACTTGAGTCTATATTGTATAAGTGTTCATCTAGTTTGGAAATTGTGACAAAATTGTGTCTATCCTAAAAACCAAAGAACCTCAGAGCTTGGTTTGCTATTTCATCTTTCTTGATTGATTTATCTAGACCATATTACCAACACTCACACACAGTAGAATTAATCTCATACATTTCATATTGCATATAACTGTGTGTACATAAGTTAAGTGTGTTTAAATCCCTAAAATTGATTTTTAATATTTTTTGGGATTTTATAAACATTTAAAATAAGTTTTTTTAAATTAAAACTTGGTTTTAAAAGTTTGTGGGGTCAATCTGCAATTAAGGTTTAATGGTTATATTGGCTATAAGTTACCTTGGGTAGAATCCGAAAGCGGCAGAGACTTCAGGGTGTGTTTGCAATTAATTTTAGATGCGCATTTGATCTCTTGTTATTTCCCAACATCTGTTGTCTTCTGATTGGTGGAGTGTGTGTTTCTTTATAGAGAGTAATCCAGCGATTGTTTGCAACCCTTGGATCGTTTTTATCAACGATTTGCATGCGCTCTAACATCATCCCTGTGAACCTCATATGAACCAATCAGGAGAGTTTTAATCACCGCATATCGTGAACCCTTGGATCAAAGTCAATCAACCTTGACTCAATCTGAACCATTGATTTTGAACCTTATTCTCGAATCTTCTCAGCCTCCTATAAAAGGACCCCTTCACTCAGCCTTCTGAGACTTTTGACATTTTCTTCTTTTGGAGAGAGAAGAGAGAAAAGAGAGAGAAAGAGAGAAGCCAGAAAGAGAGAGAAAGAGTTAGAAACCCTAACCCTAACCCGAAATCGTCAAAACCTTTTCAAACCTAAACCTACTTCCAAGTCATGTATATACCAAACACAACCTTGAGTGTTTGAGTGGTTAAGAGTTGGTTAGTTTATTTGGTTTGTTGCTATAACCTCTTTGTTCTTAGATCTTGTGTCCAACTTAAACATTTTTCTTTGATTTAAGTTTCTAATTTATAGAAATTTCAGATCTAAGTACTTCATGTTACATTTCACTTAGATTTACATATTTCGTTTCTCAGCTTGAGAAATATATTGTTAATTCTTTTGTACAAATGTTTTTAACCTTGAAATCAACAATAATGTTTTATGTTTCTAGTTCTCTTGAAACAAAACCTTTGACCTAGTTTGGAATCGCACTTGGTGATTTTCAATCTCAAAAATATTTTCAAAACTGAGATTGATTAAGATCTTGATACGTCTTATGAGCAAGATAGCCGTGGATTCTGGGATTATTGTAAAGGTCAAATAAGGTTAAGTTTTGTGAGAAGAGAGAAAAAGAAAAATCACAGCATATATCCCTTATATGTAATTTGTTAGGACTGGTTGTATATGATAAGTGTTTGTGTGTGTGTGCATGAATGTGTTAGAGAGCACCTCCATAAACACTATCACCCTACCACACTAAAAGTGTTGGTAATAAGATCTTGAGAACAAGAGTCGACGTAAAGAACTTGAACAAATTGGAAGTTAGAAAACTGGGTGGACAACATCAACAATCACAACTGCAGAAAAGTTATAAGGACACCAGAGGGTACATTCCTAAACTTATATAGGTCTAAGTTGTATGCATGTTTGTTATATAGTTTGTAACTGTTAAAATTTGTTTATAGTGGAATTTTTGGTTTACTCCGTAGAGGGAGTCGTGGATGTTTCCTCAGTTGGGTGAGGTTTTACCACGTAAAAATCCTTGTTCTTAATCTTTCTACATCTCCTCATCTCATTCTTAGTTGTGATGTGTTTAAAAAATTTTAAACTATTTTATTAAACCTATTAATAAAATCTTGAACAGATCTCGTACATACTTTTATTAAACACATCTTGTGTTCAATTAGTTTTGGTTTTTAAGAAAAGAGTTTATTCAAAAAACTGTTCGAAGTTACTTAAATAGTTTAATTTTATATTAAACGGCTTTAGTAACAGATTTTCAATTGGTATCAGAGCTTTGTAAACTTCTTTTAAAGAGATCCTGTGTTTCTGAAATTGTTTTCAGAAAATCAAACATGGACGAGAAAAATGAAAGATTTGGTAACTTGACCAGACCTCCTATCTTTGATGGAACCAATTTTGCTTACAGGAAAGTAAGGATGATTGCTTTCATTCAAGGAACTTTGGGAGATGATGTCTGGGACATTGTTGAAAATGGATACATTTTTCCTACTAAACCAGCCACTGAAGGAAGTAATGAGAGGGTTAAGAAAGTATTAAGTGAGTTCACACAAGAAGAGAAACAAGTTTCTCGCAACAATAACAAAGGAAAGAATTCTATATTTATGTCGATAAATGAACATGAGTTCAAAAGAATCTAATCCTACACCACTTCTAAGGAAGCTTGGGACACCTTGGTTACTGCTCATGAAGGTGACACTAGAGTTAAGGCTGCTAAAACACAAATGCTCATTCAACAGTATAACTCTTTAATTATGTCTGAATCTGAGTCATTTGATGACTTCTATATGAACTTGACTGATATTGTGACAAAACTGCATGCTAATGGGATAACATATGACAGACAAGAAATTGTATCTAAAATTTAGAGATCATTACCACAGAAATTTGACAACAAAAGATATGTTATTGAGGAAATGTGTGATATAAATCTCACTCCTGAATTACTCAGTGGTAAATTAAGAACTGTGGAAATGGAACTAGAATTTAAGAAATAATTGACCCAGTCCCATTGGAAACAGACTAGTTCCAATCTGAGCTTTTCTTCTAAGATGATTAAACCTGAGTTTAACATTCCCAATGATGACTCTGATGAGGAATGCGATATAGAGAGTTTGGACAACCAGATTGCCTTAATGTCAAAACAGTTTAAAAAAATAATTAAATTTAGAAACAATATGGCGAACAAACAAGGCAAGTTCAATTATCCAACTCCCTTTAATCACAAACCTCATGAGAAAAGTCATGACAAACATCACAAAGATTCTCACACTAAACCTAGCAGAGACCTTAAGAAGATTGAATGCTTTAGATGTGGTAAACTAGGACACATTGCACAAGATTGTAGAGTTCACTTGAACACTCAAAACAAACACGCTAGAGCCAACATTTGCAAGTCATGGGATGATTCAAGTGACTCTGAAAATGAGGAACCTGAGTCATCTGATGTTTTTGACCCTTGCATGTCTTTATTTGTCAAGATTATTTATAATGATGATATGTCTGTGTTTGTTAGTGAGGATGAATTTAGTAATTCTACTTCTGATGTTTCGAATCATGTTGATACTGGTTTAGATGCTTTAATTACTGAGAATATTGCTATTTCTGCCTCGGGGTGTGTGAGTCAAAGGGAAAGCGATAATGACGATGTCAATGGGTGTGTGAGTCCAAGAAATGAAGCCTTAGTGGTCACTTAACACACCACACTTAGTGACTCGGACAATGAAGATCTCCCAGACATTCACACACTTTATGCTGAAACGCTCAAGAAAAGCACTAGACTAGAGAAGGTTGTGAAAGATCTCACCAAGAAGTTAAAATATCTAAGCTTGATGGTCAAACTTAATGCTGAAGAGTATACTTACCAATGTCTAACTCATGAAAGTGAAATTAAAATGTTTGATCAAAAACTCAGAAACTTGACTGAAACAAATGAAACTCTGGAGAAAAAATACAAAGGGACATTGTTAGAATTGGAACAAACTAAAGAAAAGACAGCAATTGTTTTCAAAAAATTTACAAAATTTGAATATAACTCAAACTGTTTTGATGGATTTGTTGTTGAATCAAAAACCAATTCTGATGATCGAACTGGAATATGATTTTATCCCAATTTGAAGACACAAACTAAATCTTTTGAACCTATCAAGTTTATGTCAGGAGGTAAAAGACCTATTGAAACCTGACCATATTTTCTTTCTCTAAAAACTGAGTTTGACTCAAAACATCAAAATTTAAACATTGGGGAATCAAGTTGATCTAAACATGAAAGTTCACCTAAGGCTAAATACGTCTGCCCCTCTATTAGGAAGAGTGAATCTATATTCAAAACTGTTCTATCTAGGAATAGAGTTCAACCTCAAAATCCCTTGAAACCTATGTTTAGAGACTTTCCTAAGGAGACCCCAACCCTGAGCAATCTTTATTGCTCCTACTGCGATATATACGGTCACTCTTTTGATGGTTGCTATGCTAGAAGACTAGTTAAACATGTCTATAATCCTCCTATCTATCATAATTTTAACTATTCTAGGAGAAGCCGTAACAATTATGTACTTCAATGACAACCAGACAAAAATTCTAATTATAGGAAGAGAAAGACCAAACCTAAAAGAACATTCCCTAGAAGGATTCCTAGACACTTTCCTAAACCAAATGCTCATGTCTTTCATAAAACTCAAAATCATGTGCAAAACATTTTTCAACAAAAATCGAATGCTCGCAAATTTTATCGATTGAGAGCTAATAACCGTAAAATGAAAACTAGAGCAATTTGGGTTACAAAAGATGATCTATTACCCTATATCAAGTGTAACATAGTTATTACTGCTTTAAAAGCTGAACACACATCGTCTAGTTGGTATTTAGACTCTGGATGTTCTAAGCACATGACTGGGGATGATACAAAACTCTTGAACAAAACCAGCTTTGCTAGAGGAAAAGTTATTTTTGGTGATGGAGTATCATCTCAGATCATTGGCAATGGAACTCTCCAAGAAGAAGGACTTCCTGTTCTTGCAAAAGTTCTTTTAGTTAAAGGTCTAAAGGCCAATCTACTTAGTATCTCACAATTTTGTGACTCAGATCATACTGTCACCTTTTCAAAGAACAATTGCAAAATTTTAAATGAAAAAGGTGAATGCATAATTAGAGGATTCAGGACTCCTGACAATTGTTATATTGTCATGAATAATTCTGAAATCTGTAATGTTGCAAGAATGGATGACAATGAGATATGGCATAACAGGATGGGTCATTTAAATTATGATAATCTTAGTAGATTGACCTCTCAATAAATAGTTAGAGGAGTTCCAAAAATCAAATCCATTTACAACATTGTCTGTGGCTCCTGTCAGGAAGGAAAAATTGTTAAAGCACCTCATAGGAAAGTTAAAGATGTACTTACCTCTAATCATTTGGAGCTCATCCATATGGACCTAATGGGTCCCTCCCAAACTGTTAGTCTCTGTGGACACTGTTACATTCTAATTATGGTTGATGACTTCACCAGATTTACATGGGTGGCCATCTTAAAACAAAAGTCTGACACTTTTCAAACTTTCTTAAAAATACTCCTTCGGATTGAAAATGAGAAGGACACTCAAGTAAATAGAATTCGTAGTGATAGAGGTGGAGAATTCAAAGACACTGGTATAATAGATTATTATGACTATAATGGTTACAAACATGAGTTTAGTGCTCCTAAGACTCCTCAACAAAATGGAATCGCCGAGAGAAAGAATCGTACCCTTAAAGAGATGGCACGTGTTATGTTACATGCCAAAAATTTACCTAAATATTTTTGGGTAGAATCTATTCGTACTGCGTGTCACATTATTAATAGGGTCTATCTTAGAAAGAATTACAAACAAACCCCTTACGAACTTTGGTATAAAAAAAAGCCCAATCTTAAGTACCTTAGAACTTTTGGTAGTACTTGTTATGTATGTAAAGATAGGGAACACTTGTCCAAATTTGAGAGCCGGGGAGATAAAGCTATTTTTCTGGGTTACTTGCCTAATAGTAGAGCCTACCGTGTTTATAATATTCGCACTAAAACCTTGATGAAATCCATAAATGTAATTGTGAGTGACACTACTGTAGAGAGTAAGACTGGTGAAACAACTATTGAGGAAGAGCCTACAAATGTTTTAGAAAATGACTCTCCTGAAATATGTGATTCATTACCAATTGAGATACCTGAAGTACCTAACTGGGTTTCTAAAGTCTATATTATAAATAACATTGTTGGTAATCCTAGTGAGCCTGTGCGTACAAGATCTCAATTAAGAAATTATGCACATTATGCATATTTTATTTCCCTAGTGGAACCAAAGAATGTAAATGAGGTATTGAATGACTCTCACTGGATTTCTGCTATGCAGGAAAAACTTCTTCAATTTGTCATTCATGATGTTTGGTATCTTGTACCTAGGCCTGATCACAAAAAGGTTATTGGCACTCGTTGGATTTTTAAAAACAAGTCTGGTGAAAGTGGGATAATCATCAGAAACAAAGCTAGATTAGTTGCTCAAGGATACTCTCAAATTGAAGGAATAGATTTTAACGAGACCTTTGCCTCTATTACTCGTTTAAAATCTGTTTGTCTTCTCTTTGCCATAGCTTGCTACTTGCATTTTACGCTTTATCAAATGGATGTCAAATCTGCATTCCTTAATGGAATATTGACTGAAGAGACCTATGTAGAACAGCCTAAAGGGTTCATCGACCCTCAATATTCAAATCATGTATTTCGTCTTAAAAAGGCTTTGTATGGCCTTAAACAAGCGCCTAGGGCCTGGTATGAGCGTCTTTCCAGCTTCCTCTTAGATAAAGGTTTTAAGAGAGGAGGAAATGATCAAACTCTATTTGTCAAACATTCTGACAAAAACATCATTATAGCTCAAGTTTATGTTGAGGATATTATCTTTGGATCAACTTCTCCCTCAGAAGTAAAATCCTTTTCTGAAATTATAAATAAAGAGTTTCAAATGTCTCTTATGGGGGAGTTACAATTTTTCTTAGGTCTTCAAGTCAAACAAAACTCAAAAGGATTATTTGTCTCACAATCGAAGTACGCTTTAGAGATAGTAAAGAAATTTGGCCTTGAGAGTGCTAAAGATGCTAAAACACCCATGAGTACTATGGTAAAACTATTTAAAGACGAAACTGGTAAATCTGTAAACCCTACTCTATATCGTAGTATGATAGGAACCTTGTTGTATCTTCGCGTCCAGATATAATGTATGTTGTGTGTGTATGTGCTCGTTATCAAAATAACCATAAAGATAGCCATCTATCTTCTGTTAAAAGAATCATTAAATATGTAAAAGGCACTCTACACCTAGGACTTTGGTACACTAGTGACACACCAGGCACTATAATTGGATACACTGATGCTGACTGGGCTGGTTGTACTGATGATAGTAAAAGCACATCAGGAGCATGTTATTATATAGGTAATAATTTGGTAGGATGGAGTAGTAAGAAACAAAACTGCACATCACTCTCAACAGCTGAATCTATGATTTTCTAAGTTATATATTATTCCTCCCAAATCCTAGTTTACACACAAATTTGAGATCCAATAACCCAACATCTATATGTCTATTTGAGATCTCTTCCGCGTTTAACCATTTTTTGTTTTCTCTTTACACAGTGAGCATTTCGAGTAGTGGAGATTGCTTTTATGTTGAGAAAAAGTTGGACTGGTCATGGTAAAAGTAAGATCGGTGGGATACTGAGATGTGGGAATACGCCTGCATTGTGTGTCTATTAAAAGACGTCCAACAGTGGCTACAAAGAAGGTTATGAGGAACGATGAAACGCATCAAGGCTTAAAGTCATCGAGAGTGTGAGTAAGTCTAAGTTGTTCTTGTAAACTACCTATATCATAATGGACTTTTGTGGATGGGTCATCCGAGGCTTTTCCCGCTGTGGACTTTCTCGTACATCAGCGTGTTGTGGTTTAATTGATTTATTCTTGCTTATACTCACCCTGATGCATGCTTAGGTAAAGACTAAAAACAGTTTAACACAACACTTGTGGTTTTATTAGGTGTAAAGATTATTAAAACTGTGAAAATAAAAACTTGGTGGTGATTCTGTACAAACCCTAGGGCGCATTATCTTTCTCATAATACCAAGGTGAAAGTTATCATTACGGACCGATTTGCTTGCAGGTTGTGTAAAGGGGTGGATTCTTCATCTCCGTATGGCCATGTAGAGCCTTACGAGCTTGACCCTCTTTTTACCAAGGGCAAACTTCAGGCCGACTAGAATTCGATTCTCCTTAACTTGGCTAATAGATCTGAAGTTCTTGGCTACGTGGGTTATCGTCCTGACTTTCGCTTCATTAGGAGTCTTGATGTGGATAATATCTGGAACATTGCCTGTCATAGGGTGTTTATGGTGATTCTATTTATTCATTTATGTTGATTTCCTTTTAGGTCGATCTTTTCTCTTTAAGTTAACATATTTTTCCTCTTTCTTCATAGGGTAACATAACCACAACTATTTTGAGAGAGAAAGATCCAAGCATAGCCGCTGGAAGCTGTTGTGCTCAATTACTTTGGCTTAAACAAATGCTAAGCGATTATGGGATTCAAGAAAACCAATTGCATCTTTATTGTGATAATCAAAGCGCGATCAATATCTCTAAAAATCCTGTTCAACACTCGCGAACAAAACACATAAAAATAAGACATCACTTTATACGCCAATTGGTTGAATCTAAGGAATTAGAAATCAATTATCTTCCTACTGATTTGCAACTCGCAGATATGTTTACTAAACCTTTAGATTACAATCGATTTATTTCTTTGCGTAAATCTATTGGTATGGTGTGTGTTGATAAAACTCTTTGATCTTTCTAATTTTTTTCCCTTTGTCTATTTGAGACAAAATGGGGGAGAAATTTGAGTCTAATGAATTTCACATATGCTAAAAAGCTTGATCTTAGTGATTCATTGCAGGATTCTGTACAGTTATTCTCAACAGTTGTAATAGGGTATTCAATTGTAAATAGTTGACTTGTGTACTTTTGCTTTCTAGGAATTGGGTAGATAGACTTTTTTAGGAATAGGTTTCCTTATTCTTGTTGCCCTGCGAGTCCGTGGATGACTCAAAGGAGATTTTGTCTCATATTTCCAAAGAGAGAGATTGAAGAACCTTATACTCTTGACTCACTTGAGTCTGTATTGTATAAGTGTTCATCTAGTTTGGAAATTGTGACAAAATTGTGTCTATCCTAGAAACCAAAGAACCTCAGAGCTTGGTTTGCCATTTCATCTTTATTGATTGATTTATCTAGACCATATTACCAACACTCACACACAGTAGAATTAATCTCATACATTTCATATTGCATATAATTGTGTGTACATAAGTTGAGTGTGTTTAAATCCCTAAAATTGAATTTTAATATTTTTTTTGGGATTTTATAAACATTTAAAATAAGTTTTTTTAAAATTAAAACTTGGTTTTAAAAGTTTGTGGGGTCAATCTGCAATTAAGGTTTAATGGTTATATTGGCTATAAGTTACCTTGGGTAGAATCCGAAAGCGGTAGAGACTTCAGGGTGTGTTTGCAATTAATTTTAGACGCGCGTTTGATCTCTTGTTATTGCCCAACATTTGTTGTCTTCTGATTGGTGGAGTGTGTGTTTCTTTATAGAGAGTAATCCAGCGATTGTTTACAACCCTTGGATTATTTTTATCAACGATCTGCATGCGCTCTAACATCATCCCTGTGAACCTCATATGAACCAATCAGGAAAGTTTTAATCACCACATATCGTGAACCCTTGGATCAAACTCAATCAACCTTGACTCAATCTGAACCATTGATTTTGAACCTTATTCTCGAATCTTCTCAGCCTCCTATAAAAAGACCCCTTCACTCAGCCTTCTGAGACTTTTAACATTTTAGTCTTTTGGAGAGAAGAGAGAGAGAAGAGAGAGAAAGAGAGAAACCAGAAAGAGAGAGAAAGAGTTAGAAACCCTAACCCTTACCCTAAATCTTCAAAACCTTTTCAAACCTAAACCTCCTTCCAAGTCCTATATATACCAAATACAACCTTGAGTGTTTGAGTGGTTAAGAGTTGGTTCGTTTATTTGGTTTGTTATTGTAACCTCTTTGTTCTTAGATCTTGTGTCCAACTTAAACATTTTTCTTTGATTTAAGTTTCTAATTTATAGATATTTCAGAACTAAGTACTTCATGTTACATTTCACTTAGATTTACATATTTCGTTTCTCAGCTTGAGAAATATATTGTTGATTCTTTTGTACAAATGTTTTTAACCTTGAAATCAACAATAATGTTTTATGTTTCTAGTTCTCTTGAAACAAAACCTTTGACCTAGTTTGGAATCGCACTTAGTGATTTTCAATCTCAAAAATCTTTTCAAAACTGAGAATGATTAAGATCTTGATACGTCTTCTGAGCAAGATAGCCGTGGATTCTGGGATTATTGTAAAGGTCAAATAAGGTTAAGTTTTGTGAGAAGAGAGAAAAAGAAAAATCCCAGCATATAGCCCTTATATGTAATTTGTTAGGACTGGTTGTATATGATAAGTGTGTGTGTGTGTGCATGCATGTGTTAGAGAGCACCTCCACAAACACTATCACCCTACCACACTAAAATTGTTGGTAATAAGATCTTGAGAACAAGAGTCGACGTACAGAACTTGAACAACTTGGAAGTTAGCAAACTGGGAGGACAACATCAACAATCAGAACTGTAGAGAAGTTATAAAGACACCAGAGGGTACATTCCTAAACTTATATAGGTATGAGTTGTATGCATGTTTGTTATATAGTTTGTAACTGTTAAAATTTGTTTATAGTGGAATTTTTGGTTTACTCCGTAGAGGGAGTCGTGGATGTTTCCTCAGTTGGGTGTTGACGCGACTAAGATATTGTCTCAAAAGTGCGTTTTACTCTAGGCTCAAGTGTAAGCCTGTCGCTCAAGTAGTAACCCGGTAAATCGGGATCGTATCCACAGGGATTGAGATTGCCGAATAATAATCAGAAAAATTATTAAATCTTGAAATGATTTCTCAAAAGAAACAAAAAGATGATTAATGATTGGGAAAATTTCTAATGAACTAACACTTTACTTAAGAAAAACAAACTGAAAATAGCAAAAAGATTTAGATCTGACAAATGGGAGAAAATAGGGTAGCGTACAATCCCTCAATCCTTAACAAATTACCTTATAGAATAATAGAATTGTAAATTAAAATTATTGACTAGATCCGGTCTTTATACATTCTAAGCATTACATATATGAGGGATCTAGCCCGCACCATATGAAATCAAAGACAGCTATAAAGAGGTGAATGATAAACCATACTCGCAAAGCGTTCTTAAACATCTCAAGTACCTAGGGCAAGAGAGATTAAAAGATTGACAATGTTTGTATGATTTTCTTTCACGATTCAATCAATATTTTAATTTAACCTCTGTTTTCTACATAAATAATTTGCCTTAGATTGAGTTCATGTACCCCAACCCTTGGGAATTTAGCTACTCATGATTTGATTAAAGAACAAATTCATATGTAAAATTATGGATCCACAAGGCATTGTAAGTAAATTGCAAATAATAAAACTAGAGAATGGAATGAGTTTACTTGAATTCAGCAATAAGAAAGTAATTGGAATTCAGAATTTCTTACAAACTAGGGCTCCTGAAAACTCTTGAAGGAATAGGAAATTTAACCCTAAAATTCAGACTCTAATTCTCTTTAGAACTCTCAACCTAGCAAACCCTAACAACTCTCCCTAGCTAGCCCCTCAAATGATGTAGGGCATGGGCTTTTATAGCACAAAGTATCGAGATTGACAGCCAATGTGCTTGTTGCGCAAGTTTCACCAAGAGTTGCACTGCTTTAACTGCATAATTAATGCCAGGATTTCGCATGACCGGATCGGTCCGGATCTCCCTCGGATCGGTCCGATATTCACCGGATCGGTTCTTTTATTTATACCGGATCGGTCCGGTCCTAGTCGGATTGGTCCGGATTTCATCTCCATCGGTTTGCTATCCATCCGGGGTCTACTGGATTTGGATCATTTCGGATTGGTCCGGATTCCATCGGATCGGTCCGACTTTCTTCTTTGTTGACTTTCTCCTTGCAACTTTGACTGGCCATAACTTTTGATCTAGAACTCCGATTTTGGTGTCGTTTCTTCCTATGCTCTTGTGAACTCATGCTCTACAACTTCACTTTTGGTGTCGCCTTCTACATTTGAGTGGAACTTTACTCTTTTGCCCTTTAACTTTTCTTCTGATTTTCTTCTTTTCCTTTCTTGCATTCCATTCCTGAAAACTTCATCACAATTATACAAAAACTAGGGAATATTGTTAGAAACAGACACTAGAGTGATATGGACTAAAATTGATTCAATTACTTTGTTCGAGATATTAAAATCACTAAATTAAGGGGCTAAATTCAGAAGAATTTACGCTTAGTCAAATCCCCCTAACTTAGGACTTTGCACGTCCCGGGCAATGTAACTGAATCTAACCAAAATTCTACTCTTGAAAATTCCCTTATTAAAATAAAATTCCACTTTCGCAGGCATGCGATTGCATTTAGCATATGCAACAAGCCTTTAAACCTCTAGGTTACCCTAGTAGGACGAGTTTTGTCTCGTGAGGGTTTGCAGTGAATTTACCCACAAAATTCTTTATTGACTCAAATAAATATCAAAATACTTAAAAATTGTACAATTTAAACTTTTCTAAAAATACTTACCATCAACTCATATTCAACTGTCTCAAACCATAGTGTGTGTGTGTAAAGCCAAAAATTAAACCTCAAACTTCCACCGATTGAGCATTACGTTACTTTCCAAAAATTCGTTTTGATTCAAATTCTTACGGATGCACTCAAAAACGAATCACTCGAATTGTGGCTATTTTCTCTCGGTATGCATGATATAAAGAGTAAATGTAATGGACACAAATTCATGCATGCAAAACTTGAAAATATGGTGAAACGATTTCATCATCGGAGTTATTAGGAAACGGGAACATCACCTCTATTTCACACCATTTAATCTCTCATATTATCTTTTTGTATCTTATCTCTCCATGCAGTAATTAATTTCGCCATTCGGACTCAGTTAGGACTTTTCGGGATAAAAAGTGAAAAGGGTAAAATTGGGAATGGATGGAATGTTCGGAATTGGAAAATGTCCTTATGACGTCCATTAGTGCTTTTTCGGGAATTTGCTCAATTTTCTATTTCTTTTTCAATTTTCATTTTTTTTTTCTCACTATTTTTTTTTTTTTTGAACCATTTTTTTTTCTATTTTTCTCTTTCCCCTTTTTATTGCACAATTTGGACGTACTTGATGAATTTTCTCAATTTTCACAATTCCGGGCTATTTGGGTTTTTCGGGTTATCAAACGAAAGGGAAATATTTATTAGGCTCAACTTGGGTTGCAAAGGGATAATTTTTCACAACTTTTTATGGCCAATATTTTTGGGTTAAATAAATGAAGGCCTACTTCATTGTCCAAATTGCTAATCACATTATCATATGCATCTCGAGATTAATTAAGTTTAGAGATATATTTAGTACAAATTTCGAGACAACATTTCACACATTTCCCATAACCGATCAAAACAAAGGATTGAGATCATCAACGACTTATGAAAACGCTGAAAAGGACTTTGAGTTAATTATAAACTCGGATTGATTTAAAAACTCATAAAAAATTGAAAGGCTTGAAATCTCACCGGGTTTGATCAATCTCCACTTATTCGTAAAGTCGTCAATTTTCTTTCAATTTCCATCTTCGGTCAATTTTGGCTTAGTGCAATTGATTGTTAACAATTTGAGACTTTAAATAGAATAAATGTGATATTTTTGAAAAATTTCAATTCCAATTTTTATTTATTTTGAACAAAAATATTTTTGGATTTTTTTTCAAATTTTCTTATATATATGCGAAGTTTTATGAATACGCACCTGTCATCCCCCCTAACTTAGGGATTGGCATTGTCCTCAATCAAATGGACGAGAGAGATAAAGAAGACAACAGAAAGAGTGCGATAAATAAAACAAGTAAATATCATACTAAAACTGTATATTACAATCAAACTGTGACACCACTGTGTAAGCAAAAAGAAAAAAAATACAAACATAGCTATAAAAATCCGAAAGGGGCGAGGGGTATCCTAAGGGGCGGGTGGGGGATGGGAAGTACTGGGAGCAGTAGGATCATAGGGATTATAATAGTAAGGAGGAAGAGGGGCATCGGGACCCGACTGGAGACGGTACAAGTCGGCCTGCATACGCAAGACCAAACTCATGTCCCTTTCGTAGGAGGACACATGCGCGTCAAATCGCGTTTCAAGGGAGAGAACGCGCTCAGTCAAGCCCGTACCATCCGGAACGTAATCTGGATCAGCAGTCTCTTCATATTCTTCCTCCTCACCTTCCTCCATCTCAACGTCCTCATCAGCGACGTTCTCTTCCTCGTCGGACTCCTCGTCACTCGAATCGTCACCGCGCCTTGCACGGACGAGCTGAATTTGCCTTTCACTACGAGTGCGGGATTCTTGCCCTAATGGTTTGGGCAAGTTGATAAGGTCTTGTGGTGGAGGTATCCCGGCATCCCGAAGCATGGAGGTAATGAGGCGACCATAAGGAAGAGGGGCGCGACCCTTTTTGTCATAGGCCACAAAAAGGATATCGGTGTAAAATGTTCGAGCTAAGTTGATCACTGTAGCAGGGTCGAACAAATGATGCATCATAGTAGCTTGGCGCGGCCTCATCGCTGAATCATTGGAGGTTTGCAAAATATTGGCACAAATGATATGAAAAGTAAATCGTGCCTTGTCGGATAAGCGATCGACGGGAAATGTCTCGGTATTCCAAATCGCACCGGGCTTGATCCTCGAGATACAAACTTCTTTGGTAAGAACGGGATCGGGACCCAGATAGTCAAACTGGGCCGGAGTGATCACACCATAAGATTCTAGCTTCCGTGCTACAAGGTCAAGTGAGAATGGAATAGGGATGGAATCCACAAAGGCTTGTGATTCAAATTCAGCGGTACGGACAAGAGAGCCATAGAACTGACGCACTTCATTCTCCCAAACTGCCTCATAAGGTTCGTTGAAGAAACGGCACCAGCCCCATAACAGGAAAAGGGCTGTGACAGAATTTGGCATTTGGTCCCACAACACTTGACATTCGATATGAATTTTGCGGGTAGGATTGAAAAACCTACGGCACCAATTTGCTTCACGGAGGGAACGGTACTCTCCATTTCCGTCGGGAAGGACTTCAATGGAGGTATACTTCTGAGGATCAGCCATGGATATGGAGGATGGAAACAGCAATGGAGATAGAAGAGAGAAGGGAGGTGTAGGTGTGAAGAAAATGGGTAGGGGGATGGGTGTATTTATAGTAGGGGAGTGTGAATTTGGAGGGAATGAAAGGGTGGGAAATGGGGGGACGAATTTTTGAAGGAAGTGAAGGGATTGGGGGAAGTGAAGAGGTGTGGATTGAAGAGGTGTCCCTTGGGAAATGAAATTCTGCAGACAATCGGACCGATCCGATTTTGGGACCGGATCGGTTCTTTTAATTCACCCGCACCGATCCGCCTTCTGATTTTTTGAATTCTTCCTCTCTCTTCTTTTCTCCCAAAATGCTTCTAATCTCTCTTCCAAACATGAGTTTTCAACCGCTCACACTTCAATATATCATCAATGCTTATCGAAAATGAAACACCCCTCACCCGTCGGATTCTCAATCCCGGGACTGACTCAAACCTAAGACTCCTAATTCCTAAGACTCCTATGTACTACACTCACCCCATACATGTCGGGGGTGCGACGACCTCACCTCTCTTTGTTCAGTCAATCCCCATCAATGGGATCCGACAGCCAGATTGTGTCGGCTTCTTTGACAATGGCATCCAAATAGGTCTTGAGACGATGCCCATTAACTTTAAATGTGTTTCCCCCTTTCTCATCTTTGAGTTCAACAACCCCATGGGGAAATACCTCTTTCACAATGAATGGACCTGACCATCTTGATCGCAATTTGCCGGGAAACAAATTCAACCTCGAGTTGTAGAGAAGTACTTTTTGTCCCGAATGAAACTCTTTTTTACGAATGATTCCGTCATGAGCTCGTTTCATTCGGTCCTTGGATATTTTAGCACTTTCATACGCATCATTGCGTATTTCTTCCAACTCATTCAACTGAAGTTTCCTTGTTTCACCGGCTTTATCCATATTGAAGTTCACCCTTTTGGTAGCCCAATACGCTTTGTGTTCGATCTCAACCGAAAGATGACAAGTTTTGCCATACACAAATCGAAATGGGGACATCCCAAGGGGATTCTTATATGCGGTTCTATAAGCCCAGAGCGCATCATTTAATCCAAGAGACCAATCTTTCCTATTAGGATTGACCGTCTTTTCCAAGATATTTTTTATTTCCCGATTAGCAAGCTCGGCTTGGCCATTCGATTGAGAGTGATAAGTTGTTCCAACTTTATGGACAATGCCATACTTCCTCATTAGTTTCTCCATAGGCCTATTGCAAAAATGAGTTCCATTATCACTGATTATGGCCTTAGGCATACCAAAACGAGAAAGTATATTTTCTTGAATGAATTTTATCACCACTTTGCTGTCATTCGTCCTTGTAGCTATCGCCTCAACCCATTTGGAGACGTAATCTACAGCAACGAGGATGTATAGAAAACCAAAAGAAGGTGAAAATGGGCCCATGAAATCAATACCCCAACAATCAAACAACTCCAATACTAGAATTGGGGTTAATGGCATCATGTCACGGCGAGTAATAGCACCCATTCTTTGGCATCTATCGTATGATTTACAAAAAGCATTCACATCCCGGAAGATTGTGGGCCAATAAAGACCACTTTGAAGGATTTTCGCAGCAGTTTTATTTTTAGAAAAATGACCCGCACATGCTTCCGAATGACAGAATCGAATTACCCATTGGATTTCTTCATCGGGTACACATCTCTGGATGATTTGATCAGCACAATACTTAAACAAATATGGATCATCATAAAAGAACATGCGTGACCATGTAATAAACTTTCTTCTCTCTTACGGATTCTAATTAGATGGAAGAACTCCAGTGACAAGATAATTGACTATATCCGCAAACCAAGGGAGAGAAGAAGTAGCAAATAAATTTTCATCCGAAAAATACTCGTCTATGGGAATGGGATCAATAGGCACGTCGGACGAGAGGCGTGACAAATGGTCAGCGACGACGTTTTCTACTCCTTTCTTATCTTTAATCGAGAGATTAAACTCTTGTAAGAGTAGGATCCACCTGATTAGACGGGGCTTGGCATATTTCTTGCTCAAGAGATATTTAAGTGCCGAATGATCAGTGAAGCAAACAATAGGCGACCCAACAATGTAAGAGCGAAATTTGTCGAGAGCAAAAACGACTGCTAGTAACTCTTTCTCAGTGGTAGAGTAATTAAGATGAGGGCCAGATAATGTTCTGCTAGCATAGTAAATAACATGAGCTTTCTTGTCTTTACTCTGTCCAAGAACAGCCCCAATCGCGTAATCACTTGCATCACACATAAGCTCAAAGGGAAGTGACCAATCCGGAGCTTGCATGATAGGTGCGGAAATAAGCATGCTTTTAAGTTTATCAAAAGCTTCTTGACATGCTTTATTCCACTCAAATGGAGTGTCTTTCATAAGAAGATTACTCAAAGGTCTAGCGATGGCGCTAAAGTCTTTGATAAACCTCCTATAAAATCCAGCATGGCCTAGAAAGGACCTCACATCTTTAAGTGATTTTGGCGGGGGTAACTCAGCTATTACGTCAATTTTTGCTCGGTCAACTTCAATTCCTCTATATGAGACTATGTGACCTAAAACTACGCCCTCGGTAACCATAAAATGGCATTTTTCCCAATTGAGGACTAAGTCTTTTTCCACACATCGGAATAGAACTCTTTCAAGATTAGCTAAACATTGGTCAAAAGATGGACCGAAAATGCTGAAATCGTCCATGAACACCTCAATACCTTTTTCAATCATGTCGCTAAAGAGACTTAACATGCACCTTTGAAAAGTTGTTGGCGCATTACATAACCCAAACGGCATACGTTTATAGGCAAACGTGCCAAACGTATATGTAAAAGTCGTCTTTTCTTGATCAAGTACATCCACTTCAATCTGATTATATCCGGAATACCCATCGAGGAAACAATAGTAAGGATGGCCCGCCACTCGTTCAATCACTTGATCGATGAATGGTAAGGGAAAATTATCTTTTCGAGTTTCGGCATTGAGCTTTCGGTAATCAATGCAAACACGCCACCCGGTGGTGGTGCGTTGAGGTATTAATTCTCCCTTAGCATTTTCAACCACGGTCATTCCTGGTTTTTTTGGAACGACTTGAATTGGTCTCACCCATTTACTATCCGAAATGGGATAGATAATCCCATCATCTAGCAATTTGATTATTTTCTCTCTTACTACATCTTTCATGGTTGGGTTTAATCGCCTTTGCATCTCACGCGAGGGCTTTACTTCTTCCTCAAGATGGATTTTATGGGTACAAATCAATGGACTTATACCTTTCAAATCTGCTATAGTCCAACCAAAAGCACTTCTATGCTTTCGCAACACATCCAACAACATACCCTCTTGCCCTTTTTCTAGACGGGAAGACACAACAACAGGAAATGTATCATTCTCTCCTAGAAAAGAATATTTGACATGGGAGGGTAGTTTCTTCAACTCAAGAGTAGGAAATCTATTTTCAGAAGGAACTATGGTTGTCTCCCTCGGAGGCAATTCTTCATACCTAGAAATCCAGTCAACATCTCTTAAACTCTCACAACTCTCTTCCTCTCGTAATCAAGTTTTAAACTCTTCCACCTCATGCTCAAACTCAGTATAAGAGCTCTTTTTCTCACCACTTTGCACTAAACACACTTCCAATGCATATCCTCCTATAATTTTCTCAATGTTCTCATCCACCACTTCTTCAATAAGATCAACCTCAAGAATCTCATCCTCATCACCCATTTGGTTAGCGATATTAAAAATATTAGTCTCGAGAGTCATGTTTCCAAAAGTGAGTTGCATTTGGCCATTCCATGTATTGATCAAAGCATTATCAGTAGCTTAGAATGGACGGCCCAAGATTATTGGAATATGATTTCTCGTATGGGGAACAGGCTCAGTGTCCCAAATGACAAAATCAACAGGAAAGTAGAACGTGTCTACTTGAACTATCACGTCTTCTACAACCCCACGAGGCACTTTCACTGTTCTATCCGCTAACTGTAGAGTGATTCGGGTAGGTTTTAAATCACCTAAATCAAGTTGCTTATAGATGGAGTATGGAAGGATGTTTACACTCGCACCTAAATCAAGCAATGCTTTTTCCACTCTTTTTTCTCCTATGATGCATAAAATTGTAGGTGCACCTGGATCCTTGAATTTTGGTGGAAGATCATTGAGAAGCACCGAGCTCACATTTTGTGCCAAGAAAACATTCTTCTTTACCTTAAGCCGTCGTTTGACAGTCAAAAGATCTTTGATAACCTTAGCATATGCTGGAATTTGTTGAATAGCATCAAGGAACGGCAAGTTCAATTTTACTTGCTTCAACACATCCAACACCTCGGTACGCGAAGCCCCTTTTGTGGGTGGCTCTAAGCGTTGAGGAAATGGAGCAACAGTAGGCAACTTGACTATAATTTCAGGTTCAACTTCCTCATCTTTCAATTCCTTTTCTAAGGGAGGTTCTACATACTCGGGAGTTTCAGATTCCTTAGAAATTTTGGATTCAACTCCATCATCGTTCACCTTTGGAAGCTTTGGTGATAGATCAATCACGCGGCCACTACGAAGAGTAGTAACATCTTGACAGTGTTCTTGCAAATCCGATGATGTGGAGCCAACTGTGGATTGACCTTGAAGAGGAGGTCTTTGGCCTTGGGCTGGAAGTTTACCCTTCTCTTGAGTATTCACCGCAGACTGCAACCTAGAGATGTTAGTATGCATTTCAGCAAACATTCGATCATATTTAGCATCTCTCTCTTTTTGGGATTGGATGAATTGATTGAAATTATCTTCAAGAGATCTCCTAGGTGGAGCTACATACGGACCGAGAGGTGGTACCTGCATAGGATTTGGCATTGGAGGAGCCACTTGCTGAAATTGAGGAGGTGGTGGTAGAGTCATATGTGGGTTAGGAACCATCCCACCTTGGGGTTGTCCATAACTGAACCCAGGATTCCTCCACGATTGATTATATGCATTACCTTGCTGTGCATTATAATTTCCTCGAAAACCCCCTATTGCATCAACCTGTTCAGTGTACATTGCCTTGTATGCAAGAATGGTAGGACATCCTTTGGTAGAATGACCCGCATTACAAATGGCACACACTTTCTCCTTTCCGGCTTGTACAGGTCAAGACACATCTCTCAATCGCACTTCCAGCATATCTCTGAAATTCTTCTCCAATTGGTCAAATTTTCGGTCCAACAAAGTGTCCTTGTCCAAGGGATAAATACCGGACGCAGCAGGCAAGTTGGACACTTGTCGATTCCTATTTTGACTATTGGGATCAGAAGTATCCCATGCTTGGGTAGTATCTGCCACATATTTCAAATGAGCCTCAGCATCGCTCGAATTTAACTCCCAAAAAGGTCTCTCACACATGGTTTGAACAAGTTGTTTAGACGCTAAATTAAGGCCTTGATGGAAAAATGAAATCAGATGATGCTTTTCAAAGCCATGATGTGGACATGCATTAACTAACTCCTCATATCTCTCCCAACATTTATCAAAAGCCTCCTTCTCATTTTGACGAAAAGCTTGAATTTGGGCTTTAACAGAATTGGTTTTGTGTTGTGGAAAAATTTTTGATATAAACTTGGATTGCATATCTCTCCAGGATAACACAGAATTTGGGGGCAGGGACCATAACCAAGTTTTAGCTTTATCCTTTAAGGAAAAGGGAAGAGCTTCAACCGGATCACATCTTGTGGACAAGCTTGGTCACCAAACGTCTCACATGTATCTTCGAATTCTCGAATATGGAGATATGGTTTTTCAGAATCCATCCCATGAAATGTAGGAAGAATTTGGATCATACCATTCCGAAAGTGGAACTGACTGGCATTATACGGGAGTAAAATGCAACCAGGGGTAACAGTTCTTTCCGGAAATAAAAGATCTTTCATGGGAAGATATGGTATCTCTTCCTCTCCAGCACCAACACCGACACTACCATGATCCGACATATCGCTAACGAAAGGTTCAGAATTCTCACTCAATGAACGACTTGTGATGGAATTGTTAGGCGAAGGAGGTGGAACCCAAAAAGGCAGAGACTCAGAATTTTCAGAACTTGCTTCGGCAATAGGATTTTCGTGAATTTGGGTGGGAGATGAATTCTGCATATAAGCACACAAAAGATGAGAAAATATTTTTTTATTTTTATTTTTTTGAAATCACTTGTAGATAAAAATAACTTTCTTGAAAAATTTAACAATTTCGGATCCCCGGTAACGGCGCCAAAAACTTGACGCGACTAAGATTTTGTCTCAAAAGTGCGTTTTACTCTAGGCTCAAGTGTAAGCATGTCGCTCAAGTAGTAACCCGGTAAATCGGGATCGTATCCACAGGGATCGAGATTGCCAAATAATAATCAGAAAAATTATTAAATCTTGAAATGATTTCTCAAAAGAAACAAAAAGATGATTAATGATTGGGAAAATTTCTAATGAACTAACACTTTACTTAAGAAAAACAAACTGAAAATAGCAAAAAGATTTAGATCTGACAAATGGGAGAAAATAGGGTAGGGTACAATCCCTCAATCCTTAACAAATTACCTTATAGAATAATAGAATTGTAAATTAAAATTATTGACTAGATCTGGTCTTTATACATTCTAAGCATTACATATATGAGGGATCTAGCCCGCACCATATGAAATCAAAGACAACTATAAAGAGGTGAATGATAAATCATACTCGCAAAGCGTTCTTAAACATCTCAAGTACCTAGGGCAAGAGAGATTAAAAGATTGACAATGTTTGTATGATTTTCTTTCACGATTCAATCAATATTTTAATTTAACCTCTGTTTTCTACATAAATAATTTGCCTTGGATTGAGTTCATGTACCCCAACCCTTGGGAATTTAGCTACTCATGATTTGATTAAAGAACAAATTCATATGTAAAAGTATGGATCCACAAGACATTGTAAGTAAATTGCAAATAATAAAACTAGAGAATGGAATGAGTTTACTTGAATTCAGCAACAAGAAAGTAATTGGAATTCAGAATTTCTTACAAACTAGGGCTCCTGAAAACTCTTGAAGGAATATGAAATTTAACCCTAAAATTCAGACTCTAATTCTCTCTAGAACTCTCAACCTAGCAAACCCTAACAACTCTCCCTAGCTAGCCCCTCAAATGATGTAGGGCATGGGCTTTTATAGCATAAAGTATCGAGATTGACAGCCAATGTGCTTGTTGCGAAAGTTTCACCAAGAGTTGCACTGCTTTAACTGCATAATTAATGACAGGATTTCGCATGACCGGATCGTTCCGGATCTCCCTCGGATCGGTCCGATATTCACCGGATCGGTTCTTTTATTTATACCGGATCGGTCCGGTCCTAGTCGGATTGGTCCGGATTTCATCTCCATCGGTTTGCTATCCATCCGAGGTCTACTGGATTTGGATCATTTCGGATCGGTCCGGATTCCATCGGATCGGTCCGACTTTCTTCTTTGTTGACTTTCTCCTTGCAACTTTGACTGGCCATAACTTTTGATCTAGAACTCCGATTTTGGTGTCGTTTCTTCCTATGCTCTTGTGAACTCATGCTCTACAACTTCACTTTTGGTGTCGCCTTTGACATTTGAGTGGAACTTTACTCTTTTGCCCTTTGACTTTTCTTCTGATTTTCTTCTTTTCCTTTCTTGCATTCCATTCCAGAAAACTTCATCACAATTATACAAAAACTAGGGAATATTGTTAGAAACAGACACTAGAGTGATATGGACTAAAATTGATTCAATTACTTTGTTCGAGATATTAAAATCACTAAATTAAGGGGCTAAATTCAGAAGAATTTACGCTTAGTCAGTGAGGTTTTACCACGTAAAAATCCTTGTTCTTAATCTTTCTACATCTCCTCATCTCATTCTTAGTTATGCTGTGTTTAAAGTTTTTTAAACTATTTTATTAAACCTGTTAATCAAATCTTGAACAGATCTCGTACATACTTTTGTTAAACACATCTTGTGTTCAATTAGTTTTGGTTTTTAAGAAAAGTGTTTCTTCAAAAAACTGTTCGGAGTTACTTAAATAGTTTAATTTTATATTAAACGACCTTAGTAACAGATTTTCACTTATTTTATGGTATTCAATGTGAATAAAGAAAGAAAGAAAGAAAGAGACCGAAAGAATCGAGAAAGAAAAGAAAGAAAAGTCAAAAGGGCAAAGTCATAATTTTTACCCAAAATTCAGATGAGGCATCAAAAGAAAAGTTGAAAATATCAAGTTCACGAGTACATAATAAGAAACGGCACCTCAATCGGAGTCCCGGTGTGAAAGTTATGAGCAGTCAAAGATAGAAGAAAAAGTCAAAGGAACTTCGGACCGATCCGGACCGGACCGATCCGAAATGAAAAGTTCCAGAGAACCCAGGACCAAAGTGCAAGGACATATTTTCATAGGTCCGTTATCAATTTATTATGTCATATACCGCAATACCATCGAAGAGCATTCAAGAGACATCTATATCAAAGACGGATCCTAATTACTCAAGTTCTTCATCATTCAAGAATCTGCGAAGTTTACTTTGGTGATGTTATGTTTTAAATACCCTAACTTTTCACTTAGAGCTTTTGGGATATTTTTAAAAAATATTTTTCTAAAGATTTTGTTTTCGGACACCTTTCCGTAGAAAAATCATAACTAATTCATAAAAAATCAGAATGATACGAAACTGACGGTTACGCGTTCGTATCGAAATTTTCTACAGGCCTGCTAGGAATCTCGTTTAATAGGTCATTCAAATGACCTGCAATTGTCATTCAAACGACATAACATGTCGTTAGATCTCATTCGAACGACTTTTGTCCTTCGTTCGAGCGACTTGCTGATCTCGTTCGAATGAGCTCTATTTTTGAGGCGGCATAATTTTCTATAAAATCTCATTATTTGGTTATGTTTTCATTAAGAAGTCACAGCGTTTTAACGAACAGAAATACTGAGAAAGCATAATCCTTTTTGGCTTCTTCCTTTAGGGTTTTAATCCTTTTTGTTTTCAATTCACAACACTCCCATATGCTTTAGTGAATTGTTTGGTGTTTAAGAACAACTTTGCTTTTGTTCAACCTCTGTGGAGAAGGGATCTCCATATTTGATCGGTGGATACGGAGCATAGTCATTCTACGTGCGGACGAGCCGAAGACGACGAATTGATGCCTGGAGGGTATTTCGTTGTCTCTCGTATCTTTGAAGATTTGCTGAAGGCACTGTGCATTACACACTTATGGGAGATTATCAGGTTGTATGTAAGTCAAAGGTCTTGTGAATTTTTCAAAGTGTTTATAAAAGGTTTTTATCCCAAAGGTTTTTTTTCCTATATCGGTCGTCTTTACTTTTCATGCATGGGTTAAATTTCTTATAATGTTTAGATGCATGTGTAGGGGCTGAATTAGTTTGTTTAAAAATAAACTCTAATTAAATAAGTGTGTCGAATTAGATATTTGCGAATTTAATCAATTATCACACAGTCACGTTTTCACAAATTGGTATCAGAGCGGGTTACGCTAATTTGTCTCGTATTCCTATTTTCCGCAAAATTGTGTGATATTGATTTTTTAAAATCAAGTTTATGAAAATTCGCATTTTTTCTCATGGAGCACTTATATAATCAGATGCCTATGTTTGACGGATCTAATTATGCCTACTGGAAAGCTCGTATGAAATCTATTTTAAAATCTATTGACGAGCGTGTTTGGTTGCTTTGTGAAAATGGATGGAACCCCCCACGGTCAGCGTTGATAATATCACCTCTTTAAAACTCGTGTCAGCCTGGACTGAAGATGATTATAAAATGTCTAATTTTAATTCCCGTGATTTGAGTGCTATTTCTGGAGCCGTCACTCCCGACGAGTTCCGACGAATTATGACGTGCACCACGTCTAAAGAGGCATGGGATGTTTTTGAATTGACACATGAGGGTACGAACGTGGTTAAAGAGTCTAAGTTACAAAATTTGGCCACCCAATTTGAGACTATCACCATGTCTGAGTGTGAATGCTTTGATGATTTTTATGCACGCTTGTCGGACATTATTAACACCAGTTTTAATTTGGGTGAGGTGATTGATAACACGCGTGTCGTTAAAAAGATTTTGAGATCTCTTCCAAAACGTTTTATTCCTAAAGTCACTGTTTTGAACTCTTTGGGAAATTCGAAATCACTTAAGTTGGAAGAACTTATAGGAGATCTTCAAACCTATGAGATTGACATGTTTTCCAAAATCATTAAGGCTAAGGATAATGGTGTTGCTTTAAAGACTCGTTTTAAGAAAAAGAATGAAAATGTTTATGAGTCTGATTCTGAGGAAGACTTTGATATGGCCTTGTTTGCGAAATTTTTTAAAAAGTTCTCAAAATGAATAAAGAAAATTCTTCCAATAAAAAGAGATCTTTTGAGTCAAATAAAAAGAAAGTGGAGGCCAAAGATAGTGACAAGGAGGATGAGATCAGGTGCTTTGAGTGTGAGGGAAAAGGGCACATAGCTAAAGAGTGTCCTACTAGGATAAGGAGAAACGGCAAAGAGACTGCTATGCCTGCCACTCTTAGTGATAGTGAGGGTGATGAGGGTGATGAGGGTGATGAGGGAGATGATTCCGATAAAGGTTTAGGACATGGGATGGTTGTCGCTTTTTCTAGTCGTGTGAGCACACCCATTTTGTCTCATGAGAGTGCACACGAGAGCGATGATAGTGATTTGTGTTCTTCGAGTGAGGAAGAAGGCGAGGAGGAGAGTGGATATGAAAGTGAGCTCCAAAAATCTTTTAGAGATTTGTACACCGAGACCTTGAAAACAAAGAAGTATAATAGATATTTAGGTCATCGGGTTTTAGATTTGGAGAGAGAGAAGGAGGTTTTGAGAAAGGAGAAGTGTGATTTGACCGACATGTTGTCTAGTCTGACGACACGTGTATCCCAACTCGAGAGTGATCTCGAACGTGCCAAGGAGGTCAAAGTCATGTTTGAGAACGCACCTAAGAAGGTTGAAAAGGTGGTTCTTAAGGGTAACGGTGAGAATTTAGGAATAAGTCATGACGGTGCTTCTTTTTCCCAATTAGCACCCGAATCGATTCCCACTTTAGTGATAGATTCACATGAGTCTCACCCTCACCCACCTAGGCATCCCATTCCTATTAGGAAAGTGTGTCCTAGAGTTTTTGAGAGAGGTGTTCCGAGGCCTAATTATATTTGCTCACATTGCAAATGGAGATGACACCTTAGGGAATTTTGCTTTAAGTTAGGGTATGTGTCACGTTTTGCTTCTACACGTTTTTCTGATACACATGCATCCACACATGATTTTTTTCATGCTCCCGGAGACTACATGAGAGAGTTTTCACATTTAGGTGAGCAAGTTAAGTTTTTAGTCAAAACATCACAAGAATTGATGGAGGTTTTTCATAAGTTGTCACCACCTTTGGAAAAACCCCTCCGCATCTAATGATTGAGGTTTGACTTGTTTACTAGCATAGGATGATTTTCATGATGACATTATTTGCCTATTGCTAGTATGTATCATTTTTGTATTTTTTATTTTTTTAGGAAAAATTTTGAAAAATACAAAAAGATTTTATTTTGATGAAATTTTGAGAAAATCCAAAAAATATTTTGTATTTTGTTTGCACCGTTTATGGATGGACACTTAGGATGACCGAGTCACAACATCATTCCATTATTTTCATGTGACTATTTGATAGTGTATTGAGACAATAGGTCAATTCATCATTGTGCTTTATAATGTTTGGAGTCATTAAGATGTAATTAAGTGTTACTTCCTACATGTTTGACTCATGTTTCCTTTATTGCACACATGCACGGATTTGTTTGATTATTCTGCTTGTCTTATCACATGTTGGTTGGGTGTTTTCACTTCAATCCTGTCCTTCAAACGAACCAAGCGTGATAAATTTTGATAAGGAAATTGTGCATATAAAAACCATTTTGTGAGTTTGTGTGCTTTGTTTGAAAACGGAAAAGGGCTGCGAAAGCTTCATTTTACCTTTGCGAATACTAAGCCACCGTTAAATTGGACCTAAAAATGGAGGAATTTTATTATCCGGGGTCCAAAGAGGTTTAAAAGAGCCCGAAAAAATTTAAAAGCAATAAAAAGAAATTCATGCCAATTATGGGCCATTTAGATTTTTGCACCAATTCTTCAAAGTTTGAGAATTTAGATTACCTCTAAAACGAAAATATATATGAGGGTCTTTGGTTGGAGATTTTAAATGGGTTTGCACGTCCTTGAAAATCTTGAAAAAACGCTAAATAATTTCGGACGTTATTGGTGTGAAAATCATTTAGACTTCGATTTGTTGATTTGCATAAGACGATGTCATTTAAAGTCAACAATTTTTTACACCTAAAGACACTTTTGGTGTTCATTAGTTAGGGGTACACATGCATCATGCACATCTGATTGATTGAGTTTATTTACCTATCGAATGTGTTCACATCCATTCATTCCATTTTCATGGCTTGGTTGTTTTAGTTTAAATCCATGGTGTGATTTTTAGTATCTTATTTTTGTATGAAAAATTGAAAAATCCAAAAATAGTTTGTGAAATTTTTGAGATACTCCTTTGCATGCGCGTAGTTTGATCCTTGTTTGTTATGCATTTTTATCGTGACACTCCATGTTTTGATTGTTTCTTCTTATATGTCTATTTGGGGACATCATAAAAAGGGGAAGAAAGAATGATCATGTTATGGGGGAGTTTTTGCATTATGGGGGAGATTTGATTATTAATGCTTTATTCTTATATCATTTCAAACTCGATGCGTCATGAAGGTTTTTGCTTTATCTCATGTGTGTAGGTACAAAGATTGAAGATCATGATGTTGTACACCCTGATGAGAAAATCTTTGAGATTTGACGAAGATGATTGAAGAACAGTTTTGAAGTCGTGCAAATTTATTCATGGGAGGGTAGATTTGTATAGGCAATTTGGTTTTTGATAATTCGGATTTTTTATGTATGTATCGGCATGGACATAGGGGGAGATTTGTAAGGACATATTTTCATAGGTCCGTTATCAATTTATTATGTCATATACCGCTACACCGTCGAAAAGCATTCAAGAGACATCTACATCAAAGACGGATCCGAATTACTCAAGTTCTTCATCATTCAAGACTCCGCGAAGTTTACTTTGGTAAGGTTATGTTTTAAATACCTTAACTTTTCACTTAGAGCTTTTGGGATATTTGTACAAAATATTTTTCAAAAGATTTTGTTTTCGAACACCTTTCCGTAGGAAAATCATAACTAATTCATAAAAAATCAGAATGATACGAAACTGGTGGCCACGCGTTCGTATCGAAATTTTCTACAAGCTTGAATGGAATCTCGTTTGATAGGTCATTAAAACAACCTGCAATTTTCGTTCAAATGACATAGCATGTCATTAGATCTCGTTCGAACGACTTTTGTCCTTCATTCGAGCGACTTGTTGATCTCGTTCGAACGAGCACTGTTTTCGAGGCGGCGTGATTTTCTATAAAATATCATTATTTGGTTCCGTTTTCATTAAGAAGTCACAACGTTTTGACGAACAGAAATACTGCGAAAGCAGAATCCTTTTTGGCTTCTTCCTTTAGGGTTTTAATTCTTTTTGTTTTCAATTCACAAAACTCCCATATGCTTTAGTGAATTGTTTGGTGTTTAAGAACAACTTTGATTTTGGTCAACCTCTGTGGAGAAGGGATCTCCATATTTGATCGGTGGATACCGAGCATAGTCATTCTACGTGTGGACGAGCCGAAGACGACGAACCGATGCCTGAAGGGTATTTCGTTGTCTCTCGTATCTTTGAAGATTTGCTGATGGCACCGTGCATTACACACTTGTGGGCGATTATCAGGTTGTATGTAAGTCAAAGGCCTTGTGAATTTTTCAAAGTGTTTATAAAAGGTTTTTACCCGAAAGGGGTTTTTTCCTATATTGGTCTCCTTTATTTTTCATGCATGGGTTGAATTTCTTATAATGTTTAGATGCATGTGTAGGGGTTGAATTAGTTTGTTTAAAAATAGACTCTAATTAAATAAGTGTGTCAATTTAAATATTTATAAATTTAATCAATTATCACACAGTCACGTTTTCACACGAAGATGGATCGAAGGTGAAAGAAAATAAATGAACCGATCCGTTTCGAATCGATCCGGCCAAGAAATTAATGAACCAATCCAGATTTAAGCCAGACCGAACCGAAGAAGGACCGGACCGGTCCGACTGTTGAATTTTAATTTCTTACTCTTCTTCTAATGGAGAGTCCTAGTTCAGCTAAAACTCTTGGAATCCTGTAGGGTATTTAAACCCGAGTTATTATCATCTTAAGGACGGGGAATTTATCTAAGTTTCCATTCTTTTCAGTGAAACCCGAGTTTGAAGATTGATTATAAATTTAATTCCATGATTGAAGATTATTCAGATTTCTGTGATTACAAGTATTTTTAATGGATGCATTTAAAGCTTTGGTAAGAGTAGTGGTTAATTTCTTCTGTTTAATCTTCTTTCCACATCATTTTACAATTCTTCCTTTGTTTAATCATGATTTCCTGCAATTCAAAAATCGTTTTCATTAGTTTCAGCATGCTAGGCTAGATTTTCTAAGGTCGGGATACATGAACTCAACCTGATGTGGTAGTTCCATGTGTATAAAAATAATCCTCTAAATTTAATGATTTATTACGAACGTATTGCGTAGTATCACGACAATTGTAGATCTCTGGATCTCGTTTGCTTCCGGGTAACCGGGATGCTTTAGAATGCAATTCAAGCATCACTATTGCAATACCGATTTACTCGTTCTCTGATTAAGTATGGTGCGGGATTGAACCTGATATACGTAATGCTTGGGAGTGCTAAATTATGGATCTAATTAATCATTTAAATTTATGATTATTTTATACCATCAATACACTAGGGTTGAGGGATTGTATTCCCATCCTGTTTTTCTCATCATAATAGTTCAAGTCTAGTTCAATCATCTTCAGTCTTTTAAGTAATTTAGAGTTTGCATTTAGTTAATTAGTTATTTCCAATCTCAATCATCTTTTTATTTCTTTTTAGAGTCAAGTTAGGGTTAACAGTCTTACCTTTGTCTTCACGTTCACTCGTCCTAGTTCCCTAAGGATTCGATACCCAGACTAGCCACTATACTCCGCAAGAGTGTAGTTATAGTTTAGGTTTTTTTGTATTATGGTCGGAAGCCGATAACAACGATTAGCGTATTTACACGGACGCTCGGTTTCCTACACGATCACAACCTTATTATCATGTAGAATCTATCTCTACTTAGCCTTTCAAACCTTCGCTACCTCCCCAGTAGTTCGTCGACTCAATGCGTCTGCTACCATATTAGCCATCCCAGGATGATACTGAAAATCAAACTGGTAATCCATCACAAACTCTAACCACCTCCTCTGCCTTATGTTCTGAGGAGATTCATGGTCTATGAATGGGTAAACTACTCTCCCAAAAGATAACGCCTCCAAATACTCAAGGCAAACACAGCCGCTACTAACATCAAGTCATGCATGGGGTAATTCCTCTCATGGGGCTTAAGCTTACGAGATGCATAAGCTATATCCCTCTCTTCTTATTGTAATATAACCCTAAGTTCCTGCAAGGATGCATACGTTTAGACAATGTACTTAACTCCTCCCCTAGGTGTCACGACCTCGACCCGAAAATAGTAGGGAACGAGTGTCTTGACATGCCACCAAGGCATCCAATATTTTGGCCTTAAAATTTTTCTTTTAAAATATATGTAGCAGAAGTATAATCACATAGTTAAGAATCGTAAAATACTGAAAGTGAAGGAATTACATCATCAGAGCTTTCTAAAGGGAACTTCATTTGTATTAATCTATCAACGGGTTACAGCTTGACACAAAGAGCTAAATCTTCGACTTAAGGTAACAAAAAGAGCTTTAAAAGCTAAATCTTCAACATAGTCCTTTTTCGTTCCATCCACGAGCTTAATTATTTCATGAAAAATGGTTATTTATACAACGTCAGCTAAAAGCCGAATGAGATTCAATCTCCAGGCATTCCAGGGTTTTTCAGAAAATTGATACCTATTCAATTTAGAACAGAAGTATATACAAAAGATAGGAATTTTAAGTAATATATATAAAGTAGATGACAATATATATATTCATAATAAATAGTTCAGAACAGAGCAGATAAAATAATTGAGCATGTGTCAATTATTCAGTTTTAGTGGCCATGTACGCTCTAATACCCAGACAGATAGTGTTTCCAAATGTTTCCACCCAGTAACATCACAGACAGAAAATCATGATTTCTGGAACAACACCTTGTTTAGGGCACACCAGCGATAAACCAGCTGGGAAGGTACCACCCAAATATTTTCACCCGGTAGTCAAGACCAATATAGTAAAAGAGTTTTCATAGGCCGAATCAATGATTTCAGAATTCAAATCAGATGTTTATATGGAGAGATATAAGCATATAACAATTGACGAAATCATCGGTATCAGATGCATTTTGAGAATAAAAGCATTTCACACAATATACATAGTTTACATAATATAATATAATCAAAATGCACAAGAAATTGCATAGAATACTCACCTAAAATAGAGGTAGAAATTATAGATAATGAGTCTTCGATCTCACGTTAATCTAACAAATACGATAAAGGTTTAAGTATATGTTCTAAACAAGGTCCAATCTACATATTGTATTTTAATAGTAACTTGTTTCAAAGGATTACTAAAAACCATTTTCTTAACTTTTAAAACTTATTGATCGTAATTAAAGGATTCAATTCATAGTTCTTCCTAATCAGTCGGTTCCCAGTAGAGATGGAGGGTCACAGGGATACCGCTTAAATACCATCTCCTCTAGACAGAACATTTATGGATTCATTCCCAGTAGAGATGGAGGGTCACAGGGGCATCACTTAAATACCATCTCGTCTAGACAGAATTTCACCGGGCCTGACTTTGGAATTACTTAAATGGGATTCCATAATAACGAGCAATTACTTTTAAAAAATCATTTTTAAAAGCGCATATACAATTTAAAACAAGTTTACATGAAAATAAAATCAACTTGGATTTCTTCTTAACTTTAAGTTTTGATTAGTGAAGTCCTTAGTATATTTTACCATCATAACTACTAAGTAAAGCTATAAAACACCAAATTAAAACTATAAAAATACATTATAACATTTAAATAAAATCATACCTACGAAATGAATTCTTTCTTAAAAATTATAGAACTCCTTCTTAAGATATTTCCCAATCTTTCTATCACTATTTCTTACTATAATTCTCAAGGAATTGGCATGAGTTTCAAAAGAACCCTAAGGCCCTATTTATAGGTTTCCAAAAGTATTACGGTGTTGACACGTGTCTAATGACTGGGCTTTTTGGAGTGGTGATTCAACACCGAGGTGTCGCAATCTGGAGTGGTCTTGCAGTGTTAATATCACCAAATAATGACAAGTGTTTTAGCTTTCTCTCTAAATATGACATGTGTAAGGTGGAAGTGACCAGCACGTGGTGGAAAGGTGATAAGGGCATAAGGGTCATTTCACACATGAAGGGTATTTTGGTAATTTCACACTATATATTTTGAATATTTCTTAGAGGTCCTTGAAAATATTTATTTTATAAAATGGCCCATTTTATATTTTTATTTTAGTCCTTAAAGTTTCATAAAATTATATTTTCTACCCCAAAACTTATTATTTGCCTTAAGATATTTCATAAGACTTCGATTTGATCCAATTTACAGTTGATTCTTCGTAATTAAAAATGGGGTTTGTTATATTGATAGCCAATAATACCACATATCTAATAATACAACATTTATAAGATAATAAGTAACACAAGAGTGTAAAAACAAATTATATATAAAAGTGGGGTCATGACGTCCTACCCTCCTCATAAAAAGTTTGATCCCCAAACTTTACTTACATTAATTTCCAAAAAGGTATGGATATCGCTCCTTTATTTCATCTTCCCTCTCCCACGATGCTTCTTCAACAGAATGATTCCGCCATAATACTTTAACTAGTGGAATAACCGTGGTTCATAATATTTTATCTTTATGGTCCAAAATTTCCACTGGATGCTCAATGTACGACAAATCTTCTCTAATTTGAAGAGGTTCATGACTTAAGATAGGTTTTGGATCTGGGATATATTTCTTTATCATTGATACGTGAAACACATTATGTACACTATAGAGTTCCGGTGGTAAGGCTATTTTATACGCAACAGCTCCTATCCTTTCAAGAAATTCAAAAGGTCCTATGTATCTTGGGCTCAACTTTCCTTTCTTCCCATATCGCATTACTCCCTTTGCAGGCGATACTCGCAAGAACACATAATATCCTCTTCAGAATTCTAATTGTTAGTGTCGATTTTCAACATAACTCTTTTGACGGCTTTGAGCGGTTCGAAGTCGGTCTTGTATTAATTTGACCTTCTCTGTTGTGATCTGAATCAATTCTGGTCCCAACAATTTTCTTTCCCCAACTTCTACCCAACATGTAGGAGAATGACACCTTCTACCATAGAGTGCCTCATACGGAGCCATTTGAATACTTGCTTGATAGCTATTATTATATGCAAATTCCACTAATGGTAAATGATCATCCCAATTCCCTTTTAAATCAAGTGCACATGACCTAAGCATATCCTATAAGGTTTGAATAGTTCTCTCTGATTGTCCATCCGTTTGAGGATGAAAAGCAGTGCTAAAATTCAATTTTGTTCCCATGGCTTCTTGTAGGCTTTTCCAAAAGCGAGACACAAATCTAGGGTCACGGTCAGAAACAATTGAGATTGGAGTTCCATGAAGCCTAATAATTTCCTTCACATACAACTTAGCTAACTTTTCTAAAGAATGGGTAATCTTAATGGCAAGAAAATGAGCATATTGAGTTAGCCTATCAATAATTACCCAAATAGAATCATTACCACTTGAACTCCTTAGTAAACCTATCACAAAATCCATAGTGATATGTTCCCATTTCTACTCAGGGATAAGCAATGGTTGTAGCAATCCTGATGGTCTCTGATGCTCAGTTTTTACTTGTTGACAAACCAAACACTGAGATACAAATTCCACTATCTCCCTTTTCATGTTATTCCACGAAAACACTTCTAGAATATCTCTATACATCTTGGTATTTTCGGGATGAAACGTGAATCTCGAGAAATGACTTTCCTCCAAAATTTGCCTCTTTAGTTGGGCACCATGTGGAACACACACTCTATTTCCAAACTTCAATATATCATCCCGTATCGCAAATTCCATTCGCTTCCCTTCAATAACCCCTTCTCTAATCTTCTTCAGTTGTGGGTCATTTACTTGTGCAATTTTGATCCTTTCCATCAATATGGGTTGTACTTGTAAGTTTACAATCATTCCACCTTTACTATAAATACGAACATCTATTTCCATATTTCTTAAAGCTTCAATAGAGCCTCCTGGTTTGTAATAAGATATGCTAAATTTGGTGTAGGCTTCCTACTTAAAGCGTCAGCTACTACATTAGCTTTCCCTGGGTGATAATGAATATTCAAATCATAATCCTTCATCAATTCTAACCACCTCCTTTGTCTCATGTTCAATTCTTTCTGAGTAAATATATATTTCAAACTCTTATGATCGGTATAAATCTCTCAAGTCTCACCATATAAATAGTGTCTCCAAATCTTAAGAGCAAAAATTACAGCTGCTAATTCTAGGTCATGGGTTGGATAATTTTGTTCATGTGGTTTTAACTGTCTTGAGGCATAAGCAACTACTTTTCCATTTTGCATTAACACACATCCTAAACCATTTTTTGAAGCGTCACTATAAATCACCAATCCTTTCGTACCTGAAGGAATAGTCAAAATTGGGGCAATCACTAATCGATTCTTAAGTTCTTGAAAACTTTTCTCAGCTTCCTCAGACCATTCATATTTTACCTTCTTTTGTGTTAACCTAGATAGAGGTTTGGCAATGCTAGAAAATCCTCCAACAAATCTTCGATAATAACCTGCTAATCCAAGGAAACTACGAGTCTCACTCACATTAGTTGGTCTGGGCCAATCTAGTATAGCCTCAATCTTTTGAGGGTCAACTGACACTCCCTCTTTGGATATTACATGTCCTAGAAAAGAAACACTAGGCATAAAAAACTCACACTTCTTTAATTTTGGATATAATTTCTCTTTCCTAAGGATTTGTAATATTGTCTCTAAATGCTTCTCGTGTTCTTCAATACACTTAGAATAAATGAGAATGTCATCAATGAAAACAACAACACATTGATCCAAATATTTTTTAAAGACTCTATTCATCATATCCATAAAATAGGCTGGTGCATTAGTTAGTCCAAATGGCATTACGAGAAATTCATAATGACCATATCTAGTACGAAAAGCTGATTTTGAAATATCATCATCCTTAATCTTCAATTGATGATAGCCTGACCTAAGGTCAATCTTAGAGAATACTTGTGCACCTTCTAATTAATCAAACAAGTCATCTATACGAGGTAAGGGGTATTTTTTCTTAATGGTTACCTTATTCATTTCATGATAATCTATACACAGTCTCATTGTCCCGTCCTTCTTTTTCACAAATAACACTGGAGCACCCCAAGGCGATATACTTGGTCTTATAAAACCCTTGTCTAAAAGGTCTTCTAATTGAACTTTTAACTCTCTTTATTCTAAAGGTGCCATACGATATGGTGGTTTTGAGATTGGTATAGTTCCAGGAATAAGGTCAATGGTAAATTATGTTTCTCTATTAGGAGGTAGACCGGGTAAATTATCAGGAAAAACCTCCATAAATTTCTCAGCAATAGGAATATCTTCTAATCTAGGCTCTATCATCTCCAAATTAGTAACAGTTGCAAGAAATCCTTGACATCCCTTCTTAAGAAAACTATAGGTTTGCATTGCACAAATAATACACATCGGAGATATAACGCCACTTCCTTCAAAACTAAATTTTGGTTGGTGAGGAATTTGGAAAGTAACAATATTCTCAAAACAGTCTACCTTAGCATGATGTGATGCTAACCAATCCATCCCCAAAATGACTTCAAAATCTTTAATGTATAAAACTATCAAATCAACAAATAGTTTATGACTATCAATATCTATGGGGCAAGCATTATATACTAATTTACCCATCAATAACTCACCCGAAGGAGTAGAAACGTGTATGTTATGATTCAAGGGTTCAAGCAATTTATGAAAGAGATTTAATACATGTATATATATGAACGGATGGGTAGAACCAGGATCTATCAAAGCTTTAAAAGGCTGTGCACATATAGAAAGTGTACCTGACACTACCGCATTAAAAGCTTGGGTATCAGAAAGTGCGAAAACTTTACCCTGTCTGTCTTGATCCTTCTTCGCACTTGAAGGCTTTATCGGAACCCTTGCTGGGTTTGGGCAGTCTTTTATCTGATGTCCTTTCTGTCCACATCTAAAACAAGTTCCTGAATCCTTATAACAAGGTCGTCCTCTATGTATCTTTCCACATTGTTGACATGTCTGGTTATTATACTGTTTTTTATCACTAGATCCCCCAACATTGGATGTGTTCCTAAATAAATTTATATTATTCGGGTTCTTTCCTTTTTATTCCCCAAACTTCCTCTTGCCATCTCTAATTTGATTGTACTCCTCACCATCCCTCTCAGCTATTGTAGCCCTAGTCACGACATCAATATATGATGTTAATTTCAGGATGGAAATTCGACTACAAATATTCAACCTTAACCCACGCTCAAACTTCTTCGCTCTTAAAACATCAGTTGCTACAACATGACGTGCAAAACGGGATAACTCAGTAAACTTTGCCTCATATTGACTAACCGTCATCTTCCCTTGCACCAGACTCATGAAGTCAACTGCCATTTCATCTTTCACCGTTTCTGGAAAATATTTCTCATAAAAGATTACTAAGAAATCATTCCAACCTATGTAAGTATTCCTTTCCCCGTGTATTCTCTTAGTCATTCTCCACCAATGTTCGGCCTCCCCTTCTAACATAAATGTTGCAAATGGCACCCTTTGTTCATCGGTACACTTAAAAACATCGAGTATCTTTTCCATCTGCATCACCCAACTTTCTGCCTCGGTGGGGTTAGGAGTACCTTTAAAAGATGGAGGATTCAACTTCTTGAACTGTTCAATAGTAAATCTACTTAGTTTAAGATTCTTTGGTACTCCATTGTTCACCTGCTGCTCCACAATCTTTGCTAGACTTTCAATTGCCTTGTATGCACCTTCTAGTCCTTCTATACTTGAATCACTAGTTCCCATTGATGATCTTCTCTTGGTCATTTTCTACAGTCATGGCCAAACGTAAGATCCACTATACTATATCAATATTGAAAACTAAAAGACCAATTATAAATAATATAACACATAGGGAGGGTTATCACATAAATTAGATCTTTAATACTATCTCCTAAGGATGGAAACATAAAATCTATAACATTCGAAACCTATGCTCAGTAGTCTATGGGTTCATAACCTATGCTCTGATACCACCTCTGTCACGACCCCGACCCAAAAATAGTAGGGAACGAGTGTCTTGACATGCCACCAAGGCATCCAATATTTTGGCCTTAAAATTTTTCTTTTAAAATATATGTAGCGGAAGTATAATCACATAGTTAAGAATCGTAAAATACTGAAAGTGAAGGAATTACATCATCAGATCTTTCTAAAGGGAACTTCATTTGTATTAAAATATCAACGAGTTACATCTTGACAAAAAGAGCTAAACATGCTCTATCTAATTAAACCAACTTCTACTTAAGGTAACAAAAAGAGCTTTAAAAGCTAAATCTTCAACATAGTCCTTTTTCGTTCCATCCACGAGCTTAATTATTTCATGAAAAATGGTTATTTATACAACGTCAGCTAAAAGCCGAATGATATTCAATCTCCATACATTCCAGGGTTTTTCAGAAAATTGATACCTATTCAATTTAAAACATAAAGTATATACATAAAGATAGGAATTTTAAGTAATATATATAAAGTAGATGACAATATATATAATCATAATAAATAGTTCAGAACAGAGCAGATAAAACAATTGAGCATGTGTCAATTATTCAATTTTAGTGGCCATGTACGCTCTAATACCCAGACAGATAGTGTTACCAAATGTTTCCACCCAGTAACATCACAGACAGAAAATCATGATTTCTGGAACAACGCCTTGTTTAGGGCACACCAGCGATAAACCAGCTGGGAAGGTACCACCCAAATATTTTCACCCGGTAGTCAAGGCCAATATAGTAAAAGAATTTCCATAGGCCGAATCAATAATTTCAGAATTCAAATCAGATGTTTATATGGAGAGATATAAACATATAACAATTGACGAAATCATCGGTATCAGATGCATTTTAGGAATAAAAGCATTTCACAAAATATACATAGTTTGCATCATATAATATAATCAAAATGCACAAGAAATTGCATAGAATACTCACCTAAAATAGAGGTAAAAATTATAGATAATGAGTCTTCGATCGCACGTTAATCTAACAAATACGATAAAGGTTTAAGTATATGTTCTAAACAAGGTCCAGTCTACATATTGTATTTTAATAGTAACTTGTTTCAAAGGATTACTAAAAACCATTTTCTTAACTTTTAAAACTTATTGATCGCAATTAAAGGATTCAATTCATAGTTCTTCCTAATCAGTCGGTTCCCAGTAGAGATGGAGGGTCACAGGGGCACCGCTTAAATACCATCTCCTCTAGACAGAACATTTATGGATTCATTCCCAGTAGAGATGGAGGGTCACAGGGGCACCACTTAAATACCATCTCGTCTAGACAGAATTTCACCGGGCCTGACTTTGGAATTACTTAAATGGGATTCCATAATAACGAGCAATTACTTTTAAAAAATCATTTTTAAAAGCGCATATACAATTTCAAACAAGTTTACATGAAAATAAAATCAACTTGGATTTCTTCTTAACTTTAAGTTTTGATTAATGAAGTCCTCAGTGTATTTTACCAACATAACTACTAAGTAAAGCTATAAAACACCAAATTAAAACTATAAAAATACATTATAACATTTAAATAAAATCATACCTACGAAATGAATTCTTTCTTCAAAATTACAGAACTCCTTCTTAAGATATTTCCCAATCTTTCTATCACTCTTTCTTACTATAATTATCAAGGAATGGGTGTGAGTTTCAAATGAACCCTATGGCCCTATTTATAGGTTTCCAAAAGTATTACGGTGTTGACACGTGTCTAATGACTAGGCTTTTTGGAATGGTGATTCAACACCGAGGTGTCGCTATCTGGAGTGGTCTTGCAGTGTTAATATCACCAAATGACGACAAGTGTTTTAGCTTTCTCTCTAAAGATGACATGTGTAAGGTGGAAGTGATCAGCACGTGGTGGAAATGTGATAAGGGTATAAGGGTCATTTCACACATGAAGGGTATTTTGGTAATTTCACACTATATATTTTGAATATTTCTTAGAGGTCCTTGAAAATATTTTATTTACAAAATGGCCCATTTTATATTTTTATTTTAGTCCTTAAAGTTTCAAAAAATTATATTTTCTACCCCAAAACTTATTATTTGCCTTAAGATATGTCATAAGACTTCGATTTGATCCAATTTACAGTTGATTCTTCGTAATTAAAAATGGGGTTTGTTATATTGATAGCCAATAATACCACATATCTTATAATACAACATTTATAAGATAATAAGTAACACAAGAGTGGAAAAACAAACTATATATAAAAGTGGGGTCATTACACTAGGCAATGCAAGTATAGGTGTTAAGGTCAATTTGTCCTTTAGCTTGTCTAAAGCAAACTGACAATGGTTGTCCCAAACAAACGGAACCCCTTTGCAAGTCAGATTCGTCAATGGATTCGTAATCTTCAAGAACCCCGAATGAATCTCTTATAGTATTCGGCTAGTCGCAAAAAACTACGAACCTCGATCGGTGTCGCGACCTGTTCCAACTCTCTCGTCGTCGACACCTTGCCTCGCAATGCCCCTGTCAGACACAATGTGGTCCAAAAATTGCACCTCTCGAAGCTAAAACCCACACTTCTCCAAGTTGGCGTACAACTGGTGCTTGTGCAGTGTCTGTTAAACCATATGTACATGCTCAGCATGCTCCTCCTCCGAACGGGAGTAAACTAGAATATCGTCGATGAACATGATCACGAACGGGTTAAGGAACTCTTTGAAAACCCGATTCATCAGATTCATGAACACTACTGGCACATTGGTGAGCCCAGGTGGCATCACCCTAAACTCGTATGACCCGTACTATGTCAAAAAAAATAGTATTATGAACATCCTCATCTCTGACGCGCAACTGATGATATCCGGACCTCAAATCTGTCTTGCAGAAGTATGCTGCTCCTCTCATTTGGTCGAACAAATCATCGATCTGAGGTAGGGCTATGTTTCGACCGGATCGGATCGAAAAATGACCCTTCGAAAAAAATTCTGATTTTTTCAGAAATAAAATATTTGTTCCAATTTTTTATCTAATTTTTTCAGAAAATCAAAAAAAAATTCGAATTCGAAAAAATCGGAAAATCGGAAAAAAAAAATCGAAAAAAATCAAAAATTTTAAAAATATACTGAAAATTCAGAAATTTTGGAAATTCCAAAGTTAATATAGGATTTTCGATTACTCGAAATTCTCATTTTAAAGAAATCGAAAAAAAAGATTTAACCCAAAATGTAAATATATAAGGATTTAACCATTTTTTTCATTGGTGTATAGGATAGAGGGATATTCTCCTTTTATAGATGACTTTTTTGGGCCTCTCTTCCTCTCCTAGCCGATGTGGGACACATGAGAATGTTTAAAAAAATTGGAAATCAGAAAATATTTCGGAAATAATTTGGAAAAATCGGATCGAAAAAATCGAAAAATCAGAAATTCAGAATTATTTCTGATCCGATTTTTTTCGAAAAAATCGGAAATCGGAAACCTTATATACGTTCCAAAATTATAAAATATCGGATCGGATATCGAAAAAATCGGAATGTTCGGAAAAAAAATACAGCTCTAATCCGAGGCAATAAATACTTATTCAGATCGTGACCTTGTTCAACTCCCTGTAATCGATACATAATCGAAGCAGTCCATCCCTCTTCTTAACGATCAACACCGGTACATCATATGGTGATGTACTCCGTCTCATGAAACACTACCCCAGGAACTGCTGAATCTGCTCCCTTAACTCCTTCATCTCAAATGGGGCCATGCGATAAGGCACTCGGGCGATAGGCCTCGTACCCGACACTAGGTCATTAACAAACTCAATTTATCGGCTAGGAGGTAGCTCGGTTATCTCCTAGAACATGTCCTCAAACTCTCTCACCACTGGAATCGAGTTTAAAGAAACAACCACCTCCTATAAGGTCTCATCCTTAATGTAATACATATGTGTGCTCGACCCTCCCTCGGGAAGAGGCCTCACAACTAAGAACATCTCCTGCCTTAGAATTGAGAACATAATAGTCCTCCCGAAACAATCGACCATCGCCCAGTATCCAGCTAACCAATTCATACCCAAAATGATATGATACCCCTCCATATCTAACACGGAAAGATCGATAGCTAAACATAATATTCCCACATCAATATTCGCACCCCTACAGATCGAGTGTATAAGCGACCCATTATCCAAGGGTGACTCTACCCACATGAAGAGACTATCGGCTATCTCTAATCGACTGTCAGCTCGTGTAAATCTGGTCGCTATGAAAGAGTGTGATGCCCCCGTATAAAAAAAAATCCTACCCTCAAGCCCGTAAATAGGAAATATACCCTCTACTGCCAGTGGTGCCTGTAGTTCCTGCTGTATGGCTACATTTTGAACGTTATAGACACGCCCGTACTATAACTTACCCTACTGCGGTGGGGTTGGTGGTGCTGGTGCTACCGAGGATAACTGCGCATGTTGGGCCCCCTGTTGTTGTGATGCTTTATCCTGCTGTGTGTAGTCTCTCCTCTTGTGGCTCGTCTGTCCATAAATAAAGCACTGACCCGGGAAATCTCTCTGCCTCTAGCCCTGATGGCCTTGACAGTGTTAACCTTGTCTTTAGCCCTGATGGCCTCCCCCATTGTTCTCTTGGCCCTGACGACCTTGAGGAACTTGCTGCTACTGAGGACCCTCCTGGCCCAACCTGAAACCTCCATCGGGTCAATAACCCCCAGATCTAAATCGCTTGGTCCGATCCCCCTGCCAAGAATCCTGCCCCTAGTGATTACTTGGCAACTATTGCAATTATTGTGCTCTGCTAGCACCGTTCCCACCTACCTTGCCATGCCGCTCGACTCACCCCATATCTTGCTTCCCTTTAGATGGAAGTGATGATCCTGGCAGTGTAAGAAGTCAACATTGACAACATTAGTATATGTCGTCAATGCCAGGTTACCAATCAAATGTTTTTGGATCCTCCAGGCTAGTCTATCGATAAACTTCAGCTTCTTCTTTGCTTCATTATTCACCTCATCTGGCATAAAATTAGCCAAACGTGTGAAGTCCTCCTCCTACTTAGCCATGGAACGATCTCCTTAAACCACCTTAATGAACCTCTTCTGCATCTCTGTTTCGACGGCTGGCGAAAAATATTGCTCTCAAATCGCACCTAGAACTTGGTAATGAACATAGTGTCCCTCTCCTCGGTAGTGGTAACAAACTACCACCACTATAAAGCGACCTTAGCAAATATGAATGTGGCCAACATCTTCTTTTGCACGTCACTACAGTTAACCATGTGCAGGTGACGCTGAATATCTTTCTTCCATTGGCACGCTAAAATCACGTTAGAGCTACCCTGAAATTCGGGTGGGTGGCCCTTATGAAACACCTCCTTTACTCTCTGCCAATTTTAGGGCCACGGGTGGGCCTAGACAACCGGTGCCATTGGTTGCGGTGGCTGCTGGGCCTGAGGAAAGTGGAGAGCCATGGCATTCATAGCGGTGTTAACTGCCTATGCCACAATAGCGGCTACCTCTGCTGCTGACACTGTCCCGTGTTATGCTTGTGGTTCCTACTGAGCCTCTCTCTCATCGACACTCACCGTTGATCTCGCGACCGTCCTCTCTTGGGTGACATATGAAATGGATCAAATTGTATGAGTTCAAAATCAATACAAATATAATAGCACAAGAACGTAATCTCAAGTACGTAATCATGAATGCAACAGTCCTAATAATAGGGCTCTAAGTAAAAGAACGCTACATTGAGATCATAGTAAGACGTACAGATAATATGGATACTATAACCTCATGCTCCGATACCATCTGCGACACCCCGCCTATTTTAACCATGGGTGATCAATCATTTATTAAAACAAACAGGAGTCTCATTTGGTTCATTCTTAGTATCACTGTTGAAAATTTTTTAAATTACTAACCACCTATGCTAAATTAATCTAGTGCCAAATTTTATCTTGCATTAATATAACAACATAGAAAAATTATATACATTTACAAGACCATCCACACAATATAATAGTCTGAACCAATCACATAATAAATAACTTAATAAATAATACCAAATAAACCGTCGGTTCCCTAACAAAATCCAATTACAAGTCTATGGAAAATAAAACTAAATGTAAACAAATTCTGATAAATACTGACTATATAAAATATTAAATCGTCTGAAGGGGAAACATGCCAAAAGGAAAATGCTGAAAGGAAAATCCTAATTTAGGAATGAATAAATAAAGTGTCTAAGCAAGTTCCCACAAGCCTCCACACATACTACAGCTATGCATCCCTGGAAAGAATCATCAACCTGGGCATCCCTGTGACTGGACACCTAAAATGTTTTGGAAAATAGATTTGACAAGGGTCAGAGCCCAAAACCTTTTGAAAATATCTTACAAGTATTTAAATCACAGTTTAAAAACAGTTATTAGATACACGTGTTACTTCCATGTAAACTCCCTTAAGTTCGTCACCCCTCATTTAAAGTGCACACCTAACGCATTCTACCTAGCTATGCTACCAACCTAACTAGATAATGTATCTAACTAACCACAAAAGGTATAGCTCCCCAATATTACACATACGTTATGCCACTATACTACCAGTAATCAATATTACTCACATATTATTATTTAATCATTAATTAATTTTCTCTACTTAAATTACTTTTATATATACACGATCTATTAATTTTACCATTGTACATAAGTAGATTTATCACACTTGTATATATGTAATACAAATATAATATATAAAACTATAGCATCCTCCAAAATGAGCCTCGTGATGTTGGCATACTCTGCCATCATGTCCATGTACCTCTCGTACCAAATCAAGGACTATCGATTCTGAATGTCTCCTCAAATCCTCAATCAAACAACACACAATGAAGGCAAACATAGTTATAAGCCTTTGGGATACGCACATACCTAATGTACCCAAATGACACATCTATACCACTAATACACAACACATAGTGAGTCACCTTAAGTTTCATGTTATGGGGCACACATCTAGACCTCACTAGAATCGTCAAGGTCGAATCGCACTCTGCACGGAATATTCAGTGGCTATACACATAACCCATCATACAAACTCGTACGTAGTATATACCTCTTGAATACTTAACGTACTTATTATAACCTCTTTTCATATATTGCCGAGTATCACTCACTACCCGAAAGGTCCTAGTTACCCCTTAATTAATATTAGTAGTTAATATCTCTTTATCTTACTGGTTTACAAAATGGGTTTATTCACACTCCCCGTAACCCGTTCCGATTCCCAAAATTTCTTAAATTTCATATTATGCCAAAAAGGTACTAACCATATCCCTCTCATTTTGGCTAAGCCTATACCCTATCACCGGTTTTCTGAAATTCGTTATGTCTCTCACAATAGTTTAAGAATAACCCAAAAGTCTCTCGATTAATTATTCAAAAATTCGGGGCATAAACAAAAGAAATTGGGCAATTCTGGGTAACCAAATCGATTCGTTGAAGAGACCGAATCAATTCGCCTACCGAATCAATTCACTCTTTGAGCCGAATCAATTCGTAATGCTACAGGTCATCTTCTGTTAGTCTGTTGCGTTTTTCACCATTTTTATTCATCATAACTTTAATGTATCACAACCAAACTCCAGCATGCTCCAACCAAACATCAAATAAGGGTATATAAATCATTTCTAACATTAATAACACGTTAAATCCATAAAAATTCTACCCAAGAATGTATTAAAACCTATATTTCTATCAAAAACCAAGTTTACGTGTTCTTCATTCATAGTCAATCATTTACCCAGATTTCTCCCATAATAATTATCACATATTTTTATATTTCGTGTCCTCTACATATATAGATTCACTCTACATGCAATCCCATCCCAAATCACAAGTTTTATTCCCTTAAATCCCAAGAACATAATTGAAATCATGAAATTATAAACCCTACACTACATGGGTATTATAACATGCTTTAAAAATTGAAAGACAAGCACTTGCCTTTACAGTAGCAGGTGTGAATTCATTTTTGTGTGATGAAGGTGTTCTTACCTCACTCTGATTATAATTTCGGCGACTTTGGTGATAAGAAAAGGTGTGACAAAACCTAGGTTATTCTCTTCTTTCTCTCCTATGGCCTCTCCTCTCTCAAAAATGTATTAACCCTAGCCTCTAACTCCAAAGGGATGATATAACACTTAGAAATTCGTAGCTTCTCTAACCTTAGTCTCCCAAATGATTTAAACGCCCTCATATGGTGTCGGGTTAGTCTAAAATCACCCCGGGATCCAAATAATACACGCAGGTATACTACTCTAACTATTTCGACCCTTTCGAAATCAACTGTGACCTCAAAATCACCATCCGAGTCACTCTAAAATGATTTCCTATCTCGACCTTATATAGTCTACACACGATATGCGGTTGAGATATAGCACCATCTAGTCACTATTACTCGCTATGACGTAAAAATAATTATTTACTATTCACTTAGTATTTATATTCAGTAAATATTAATCATTCTCTCTCTCAATTAATATTTTAACACGTAATATTTAATTTAATTAAATTATGTGTAATTTAAAATGAACGAATTAAATGATTTTAAATATTCAAAAATACGGGGTGTTACGGTCTGCAGTATTGATTTGGCGTTTCAAAATTAGTCGTGATCCTCTAAATCGGTCGCATACACCCTTTAGGTTCACAAAGTTGACCTTGGCCCTTAGAATTGATCGTGATCCTCTAAATTAGTCATATACACCCTATAAGAATGCAGAATTGATCTTGGCCCTCAGAATTGATCGCGATTCTCTAAATTGGTCGCATACACCCTTTAGGTTCACAAAATTGACCTTGGCCTTTAGAATTGGCCGTGATCCTCTGAATCAGTCACATACACTCCTTAGGTCTTTAGAATGGATATTAACCCTGAAATTAGTTGCAATCCTTTGAATCAGTCGCATTCTTGGTCCACATAATTGAACTTGGACCTCATAGTTAGTCGCGATCATATAAATCAGTCACATACACTCTCTAGGTCCCAAGAATAGACCTTGACCCTCAAAATTACCCTCGACTAGCTGAATCTGTCACTTAACTCCTTAGGCCCTCAGAATCAAGACTTTATCTCCAACACTCATAACCTCTATCAGGGTGTCTATTTTTTAACTACCTTCGCTTATCCGAAGGTCTTCCATCGAGGGGCTATGTTGTCACAACATCATATTACCCCTCATATGCCCACATAGGTCCAAGGAGGGGCGGGCGCCCCTCCTGAGATTTTGATTTTTTTTACCGAGAATAGTTTTCTAAGGGTGCTAAATGTAAAAGTAGAAAGTTAAAGGTTATGTTAATAAGGTTTTAGAAGTTTAGGATAAAATAAAATAGTTTAAACTATTAAACCCTACAATAGAAAAAGGGTCCTCTTCTCTCTCTTACACGAACAGCACCTCCGCTGAAATATTAAACCCTTTCCCTCTCATCTCTCATCTCCATTTCCCCTCTCCTCCCATCTCCATTTTCGCCCAGATCAGCCTCAAGCTGGGAATGATGCAGCCCCTGCTTTGCTGCTAACCGCCGCTGCTAACATCCTCTGTCGTTGCTACCTTGCCTTGCCCGTTCCAGCCTTCTTGGTATCTCCTATCCCCTGCTTTGCTGCTAAAACATCCCCATTCATTCTATTCTATATACCTAATATTATTTATAAATTATAAATTATGTAGTCAAGAGTCCACGAGGTTTAGATTTAAAAAATCAAAGTTTTTGATCAAATACATTGTTCTAAAAGGCTTAATAAGAATTGCGTGTTCATATCTATATATATATAGTGAGGAAAGTCTCCAAATCACGTAAAAAAACATTTTTTGTTGGATCGTTCGAATGAGGTACATCTTGTTAGAACGAAGTACCTAATCTCGTTCGAGCCACTAACGACTTATCTAACGAGAATACAGAATGGGCTAAATTTGTTAAAATCTATCTCGTTTGAAGTTTGTTCTAACCTATTCTAATGAGTTATGTGCACTCGATCGAACGACATCCGAATGTCGTTCTAATGACTTTAAGAATTTTCAAAAAATGTTTTAAAAATATTTTGGATTGAAACAAGTTATTAATATGCCCTTAATATAAGTAAACACTATATCAACCTCATATACCTTCTTTGGTGATTGCTGTGATATTCTTAACTCTTCAATCTTCGATTGTCGAATTCGATCACTAACTTGAATTCGATTGAAGCTCTTGAGAATATACATGATGAAGTAGAGGTAATGGAATACGCCAAACTTAAAAACATAATGAGACTAAAAATCTTTCTCTTACAAATACTCTTTTGGCGATCTTATTTGTGGGTACTAACTTTTCAATTATGAAGTTACGATTTTGGGGCATCACTCATATTTTATTTATTTTAGTATTCATGTTAATTTAGCTCATTTTTTCCATTACTCTATCACTGGTACAATTCTTTCCGATGCACGTTTCCATAATGAGGTCACGATTTTGGGGTGCATCTCACATTTAGTCTCCTTAGGATATTACGTTCCCACCTTTTCCATGGTGAGTATGTTGGCTCTTCTCTTCATGTACACATACATGCACATCCATGGACACATTCACCTTTATTCCACCTTTGTCAACTTTAAACACCTAAAAAATTTGCCACACTTTGCCATACAAACATTTATGCATTAAAGAGATGGAGAACATATTGTTAAGATCCTTAAAGACCAAAAGGACGGGTGCCTAAGATCTTTCCAATCCATAAGATAGTCTTCAAGAACATATCTCATAGGTTTCGTATGCATTAGTTGTCTTTAGCATCTTGTTTTAAGGATGCTCCTTCTTTTTCCATTTTTTTATTAGGATAGGTTGGCTACTCTAATCTCTACATATTTTCACACCTCACATGCTGATGAAGGTCATTTATGTCTTTTGTATTGTGAAGGATCTTACTACCCTCTTTCCACCTCTCAGCTTGTGGGGTACCCTCGATTGAGTGTTGTAGCACTCTAAAAGGGAATGAATCTTATATGCAGAAGAGTGGGATTAGGGACACCTCTTTCACCTCCTAATGGGCACCCCATGGTTGTTCCACTTCTCATGCATAGCCAAGTTGAGTTGGTCATACTTGGTATGATGAAAATAACATTAATTGCAAACATCTTTCAACACCTTCACCTCCTCCACATGTTAATGGTAAGAACCATATTTCAAAACTCTGAGCATAACACTTTTTCCTCCACCAATTCTTGACAACTTCATTCCATTGGTCTAGGTGTCCCAGTCGATTTTGTGAGTCAAGTGTAAAATGACATTTTGAACCCCTGACCTAGATTTTGGGGTTACCCACGGGCCAACCCGGTTCAGTCTAGATTTTTCAGGTGTGAAGTGATTTCAAAATAACATAAAAAAGATTTTTAGTTCATTTTGTTTGATTATATTACCAAGTAAACATGAAATGTTATTTTCAAGATATTTAGACATAATAATGATAAGTGTGGAACCCGTTTTGCAATATCCTAGGGTTCGGGAAATCTGAGATACTAGTGAAAGATTCATGAAATTATACTTGTAAAATGATCTAAAAAACAAAATATCAACTAACCTCTCAAAACAAAAGGAATGGGGTGAGCCAATGGCACTAGGGGTTCTCAACATAAATACAATATAGAAATGAACAACTGAAAGAACAAATGGAATACTATAAACATTATAATTCTAATGAAAATCAACATGAATCTTATATATAGTATTGAATTAGTCATGTTTTACTTCAAAACATCGTAGTTAAAGTAGGTTCATTACATTAACCCTTGTCTTTTGAAGTTGCCATTCTACTCCAAAAATAGTCCTTCAATCCATTAACTAAAACAGTTAACTTAGAAAAAAAGAAGTTCTTGAACAATATTTAAATCATCCATTTTACTTTCAAAAATATTAATATATACTTTAAATTAGCACACCCCTATTATTTTGTAAAAGTACCATTTATAATCTCTGTTGTAGTAATATACATAAATATTTGTTGTTAATTTATTTAAAATGTAGTTTTAGGGGACATGGAAAAATACTTCAAAAGAAAAAGGGGCGATGAAACTTATTCTCAATCTGAAATGCAGTCACGAAATATGGGGTCAAATTATGTACAAATAGAAGAAAAAACACAACCTTCAACAAATGACTCCCCTTCTAAAGAGTTCAATTTAGATGATCTCCCATCAGATCCCATTTTGGGGAAAAATATTTACGAGTATGGTGATTCTAAGCGGACAAATATTGTTCGACGAGCATACTTGCAGAGGGGCCCTTGTCAACCCAAAAATCATGCTTTTCCTTGGAAATTAATTGGAAATGATAAACGTCGATTTATTCCTGCGTGGTTTAATGAATTTGCGATGTGGTTGGAGTATTGCATAATCGACGATTCTGGGTTTTGTCTTTTATGTTATTTATTCAGACCTAAAAAGGGGGTCCAGGGGGTGGTGAGAAATTTGTTAATAAGGGCTTTTCAAATTGGAAAAAAAAAGAAATTGATAGATCATGTTGGGAATCATATGAGTACTCACAATCAATGTTTGCGTGCTTATGACGACCTATTGAATCAAGCTCAACATATAGATGTTTGTTTGTCTAATTAGTCTAATCAAACTCGAATGATTTATCGTACTCGTTCGACTGCAACATTTAATTGTTTGAAATATATTTTACGCCAACGTTTGGCTATACGTGGGCATGATGAATCTGAAGGGTCAAAAAATAAAGGAAACTTTCTTGAGCTTCTGAGTTTTCTTGCAGAGCATAATTAAACTATCAACCAAGTTATTTTGAAAAATGCTCCCGACAACCACAAAATGATAGCACCCGCAATCCAAAAAGACATTATCAATGCGGCCGCAACTTTGACTACAAAAGTTATCATTCAGGATATTTGCGGTGAGTTATTTTCTATCTTAGTTGATGAATCTCTTGATAAATCTGTAAAGGAGCAAATGGAAGTAGCTTTACGTTATGTTAACAAAAATGGGTGTGTGGTTGAGCGCTTCATTGGCATTGTACATGTCCGTGACACCACCGCTTTATCACTTAAGGTGGCCATTGAGTCACTTTGTTCCAAACATGGTTTGAGCATGTCAAGTATATGTGGCCAAGGTTATGATGGAGCTAGTAATATGCAGGGAGAGTTTAATGGTCTCAAAAGTTTGATTTTTATGGAAAATAAATCTGCTTTCTATGTTCATTGCTTTTCTCATCAATTACAATTGACACTTGTATTTGTTTAAAAAAAACATGGAGATTGGTTCATTCTTTAACCAAGTTGCAATTTTGTCAAATGTTGTTGGAGCATCTTGTAAACGTAGAGATATTCTTCTAGAGAAATAATTTGAAAGGATTATTTAAGGAATTTATAGTGGTGAACGTGATACTGTTCGAGGTTTAAACCAAGAAACAACTTTTAAACGAGCGGGGCATACTCGTCGGGGTTCACATTATACTACACTTATGAGTCTAATTTGTTTGTTCCCATTGGTAATTGATGTGCTCGAGGTTATTAAAGAGGACGGCACACTTCATGATCAAAGAATTGAAGCCCATGATTTGTTAGATATTTTTCAATGCGTTGATTTCGCATTTAAATTACACTTAATGAAATCGTTTTTGGGGATTACAAATGATTTATCACAAGCATTGCAAAAGAAAGATCAAGATATTGTGAATGTTGTGGGTCTTGGTAGTGTATCCAAGATAAATTTACAAATAATGAGAGATGAAGGATGGGATTCTTTGTTGAATGAAGTCTCCTTATTTTGTAGTACACATGATTTCCCCACTCCAAAAATGGAAGACTTGTTTGTAGTTCGAGGAAGGTCACGTCGCAATACTCATGATAAGACAAACCTTCACCACTATCGTGTTAAATTGTTTTATACAGTGATATATATGCAACTTCTAGGGTTGAATAATCGGTTTAATGAGGTGAATACAGAGTTGATTTTAGGTATGGCATGTCTTGATTCAAACAATTCATTCATTGCATTTGATAAGGAAAAGTTGCTTCAGTTTGCAAAGTTTTAGCCTGATGATTTTTCACAAATCGAGCTCATGGAACTTGGAGATCAACTCCAAAACTTTATAAATGATTTGCGTGTTGATAAAGGCTTTTATGAAGTAACGGAAATTGGTGGGCTTGCTCAAAAAATGGTTCAAACTAAGAAGCATGAATTGTTTCCACTAGTTTATTTTCTTGTAAAGCTTGCTTTAATCTTACCCGTTGCAACTACAACTGTCAAAAGGGAGTTTTCTGCAATGAAGATTATCAATAGTTCACTACGTAACAGAATGGGAGATGAATTTATGAATGATTGTATGGTGATGTACATTGAACAAGACATTTTCAAAAATATTGATAAGGAAGATATCCTTCAATATTTTCAAAAAATGAAGCCGCAAAAGGGATTATTGTAAACAATCACTTGTATTTTCGATTTCTGGTTATGTATGCAATGATACGACATTTTCGCAATCCTAATATTACGACTCTTTTTATGCTTCAATTTTTATATTTTTTGATGATTTATTTATTTATTTATTTAGACCCTTGTGAAAAATAATCCTAGATCCACCACTGGGTCCAAGCACTATCCATTTAACTCTTGGACCCCTGATCTTCCTTTAAATACTAAACTAGATGTCATTTTACACTTCCCAAATTCTGTTTGACGTTAGTCAACTATTATACCTGAGATTATCCAAATAAACTTTCATAAGGATCTGAATCTCGTTTCCAATAGTCCATATTGCGTGCAAATCTGACTTAGGGTTCGCATTTAATACCCATTTTACTCAGAAGGTCACTAGACGCTTCTCGAGCTTTACTTGACCTTAATTAACTCTAAGACCCAAAAGTTTCTCAATTCATTTTCATAAGGCTCTAAACTCCCTTTTCAACGATCCATACCGTGCACAAGTCGGACTTACGGTTAACATTTAACTGGTTTTTTACTCTGAAACCCTAAACTTGAGGACTCTAGACGCTTCAAAGCCCCGTTTGGTTTTGATCAACTATTAAAATGAAGATTACCTTAATGCATTTTTATAAATATCTAAATCCTCTTTCCAAAGGTCCAGTCATGCATGAAACGGACTTACAATTTTTATTTTATCACAGTTTTTTTCTTAAAAATCCCCATTTGAACTACCTATAGACACCCCTCACCTATGCCTAAAGCCATATGGTACCTTACTTGGCGGCCAAGTCTGGAAACCTGCCAATAGGCGGGACACGAGCTAAGTCAACCGACAGACCCCTTGGGGGCAACTTAGTCCATTGTCCCCTTTGGGATTTCTTATTTAAAGAAACCTTCACCTAGCTCTTCGCATTTTTCTCCTCGAAATATATGCCCAAAATTTAGAATTCTCTCCAACATTTCCTTACAACATATTCACCTCACCTTTCACAACCAACTTTCCAACCTTAAATCACCAACCTAAATCAGCCTATATCTCTCCAAAAAATAAATTTCAAATTACTTAGAAGTTCTAATTCTATCCATTCAAGCTTACTAAATTAGTGTTATTTCTTAAATTATAATAATCTTAGCATATTTATCCATTTAGCTTCAATTTTATCACCTTTTTATCGATATATATTAAAAAAAAAATTATTTTCATAAAACTAAAAACCCCCAAAAGAGGGTTTAATCCATAAATCCCAAATTGTAGTTCTCTTTTATTTCTTCACATTTTCACCACTTATACACGTTTATTTTAATAAATTACAATAAAAAAATTAGTTTAGTTGTAACGCCCCAACCCGGATTTAGGGGTCACGCGTGGTCAATTCGGTTCGACCCTAGCATTAGGTGTGAACTGCGATGAGACAATCTAAAGAATGTTACTATATCAATTTTATTTAATCAGCGCATCACTTGTTTCAGCCAGGGCTCCAGGCCCTTCTTAATTATTCTCGATGTCATCCAAGTCTATATTAATGTATTTTAACATTTTTCAAATATGCAAGTTATTCCACTTTTTACTAACCGAAGCCAAAACTCAGAAATTCACCTCACCTTGTATTATACTTTAAAAGCCACCATTTCTTCACTACACCAAATACCGTAAATGGTCACGAAAAAGGGGTCACGACCAAGAGCTGTGACCATATGGTCACGGCCCAAACCCGTGACAACATGTAAAATGAGCGCGACCAATTTCAAGACTCAGTGTGGTCATGGAGCAACTTGTAGGTCGTCACAGCCTTTGACCGTGACTCTCAGGGTCACGGCTGATAACCGTGACCCATCCGGTGCTATTATGGCGCCAAGTTTCCCGCCAAATGTGGTCATGGATGGGGTCACGGTTTATAGCCGTGAGCAGGGACATAAATACGCAACAATACAGTCGTGGCTGAGAATCATTACGAGTGAGTCACGGCTTTAGACCGTGATCATGGTCTTGTTTACACGTTTGATGTGTTAAAAATAAAGGGGACCAACGTAGCGCCCATGAATCGACCGCGTGGTCACGGGACCCCCGATTTGAGAGCACAGCCCAAAACAGAGAATATCCACACTCAGGCTTAAAAATGTGTGACCGGGGGGCGAAATCCCTTAGTTCCCCCAAACGGCTCCATGAGTGGCTCTAATACCTCACACGGGACCAACGTAGCTTACACGAACCAACTGCGTGGTCACGGAACCCCCGGTTTAAGAGCACGATCCAAAATAGAGAATATCCATACTTAGGCTTGAAAATGTGCCATCGGGGGGCGAAACCCCTTAGGAACCCCCAAACGGCCCTGTGAGCGGTGCCAACACCTCGCACGGAACCAACGTAGCCCACACGAATCGACGGCATGGTCACAGGACCCCCGGTTTGAGAGGACGGCCCAAACTAGAGAATATCCCCCCAACGGCTTGAAAACGTGCCGTTGGGGGGCGAAACCCCTTAGCGCCTCGTAAATGACCCCGTGAGTGGCACCAACACCTCGCACGGGACCAACGTAGCCCATACGAACCCACTGCGTGGTCACGGGACCCCCGATTTGAGAGCACGGCCCAAAAACATAGAATATCCACACTTAGGCTTAAAAACGTGACGTCGGGGGGGGGGCGGAACCCCTTAGCGCCCCCCAAATGGCCCCGTGAGTAGCGTTAACACCTCGCACGAGACCAATATAGACCGCACGAATCGATCGCATGGTCACGGGACCCTCGGATTGAGAGCATGACCCAAAATAGAAAATATCCACACTTAGGCTTGAAAACGTGTTGTTGGGGGGGCAAAACCCCTTAGCACCCCCCAAACGGCCTGTAAGCAGCACCAGCACCTCGCACGGGACCAACATAGCCCGCGCGAACTGATCGCGTGGTCACGGGACCCCCGATTTGAGAGCACGACCCAAAACAGAGAATATCCACACTTAGGCTTGAAAACGTGTCATCGGGGGGCGAAACCCCTTAGTGCCCCCCAAACGTCCCCGTGAGCGGCGCCAATACGTCGCACGGGACAAACGTAGCCCACACGAACCGACCTCATGGTCACGGGACCCCTAGTTTGAGAGCGCGGCCCAAAATAGAGAATATCCACACTTAGGCTTGAAAATGTGCCATCAGGCGGGTAAAACCCCTTAACGCCCCCCGAACGTCCCCGTGAGCAGCGCCAACACCTCGTACGGGACCAACGTAGCCCACACGAATCGACCTCGTGATCACAGGACCCCCGATTTGAGAGGATGACCCAAAACAGAGAATATCCACACTTAGGCTTTAAAACGTGTCGTCGGGGGGTGAAACCCCTTGCCCCTCCCCCCCCCCCCCCCCCGGCCCCATGAGCAGCGCCAACACCTCGCACGGTACCAACGTAGCCCGTACGAACCGACCGCGTGGTCACAGAACCCCCGGTTTGAGAGCACGACCCAAAATAGAGAATATCTACACTTGGGCATGAAAATGTGTTGTTGAGGGGCAAAACCCCTTAGCGCCTCGCAAACGGCCCCATTAGTGACGCCAACACCTCGCACAAGACCAACGTAACCCACACGAACTGACTGCGTGGTCACAGTACCCCTGATTTAAGAGTACGACCCATATTTCAGAATGCCTACACGGGTCTCATGATCTCGTGGTCGCAAGACCCCTCGATTTGAGAGCATGGGACCCCCGATTTGAGAGCACAGGACCCCCTCGAGGTCACCAGAGGAGCACTTGCAGTAACTGACCGATTAGCCTCCCGATTCAAGGATTTTTTTTGTTTTATTATTATTATTAAAACTGGTCACGACCTAAAGCCATGACAATATTTTATGCACAGTAAGTATAGTCACGACCCAAAGCCGTGACAATATTATCTCTATTGTAAGCGTGGTCACGGCCTAAATCCGTGACAGTATCATATATATAGTAATATTGGTCACGACTTTAAGCCGTGACAAAGATGGATCGCACGGCCAACTAGTCACGACTTTGAACCGTGACCATATGCTCTTTAATCGCCCAGTGGTAACGGGCAGGCTTACAAATAAGGTCAGGACTATGGGCCGTGACCACATCTGTGACTATGGGAAATCCGTGATCAGGATGTGGGTCAGGGATTTGGGCCGTGACCACCAAAATTGGTCACGCCCGATTTGGTCACAGACCAAATCCACGACCCACATTTCCTGGTCAGGGATAAAGTCCGAGACCATTAGCCCAGTTTTGGTGTAGTGCTTGTCCTCTTACATTGATTTTATCCCCAAATTACTTTCTTGTATGGCTATTTGTATAACACTATTTTCAACATTTTTATCCCATAAAATGTTCCACTTTATGAAAAATTAACACTTTACGCATTTTTTTCCAAACTTGCAATTTTCTCCATTTTTACAAGTGTTACTTTCCCCCAAAATCATCAAGTTATTTGCACCAACTTCTCAAATGTTTTTAACTATAATTACCACTTATTTATCTCATTAACACTTATTTAAAACTTTAGAGTAACATTCTTCTCAAGTTGAAAATCTCTTTATTTCATTACTTTATTTCTCTAAGAAATCATTGAACATTTTGAAGACTATTTTATAAGAAAAACGTCATTTCCTTTACTAACACAAGTAGTCTTAAGACCGTACACTTATCACATCTTCAACACTTATTCACACACTTGAAGGGCTAAAATTAATATTTTCTTTATTCAATTTAACTCATTAAAACCTTCATTAAAATTAATTATATACCTATCATCAAAATACTACAACTCTATATACACAGGAAAAGGGATTTTAAGTCCAAAAATCCAAAATAATGGGTTTGACACATAATTTATTCATGAAATTTCATAATGTTTGCAACAACACGTTTTTTAAGATTAAAGTCATTTTTTATCATTCAAACTTCGATAAATGCCTATTTTTGTGAAAATCTCAAATTTTACAAGAAAAATTTAAAACATTTGTTCACATAATATCTTTAACAAGATAAACATTATTTTCAAGACATTTTTATTCCATAAAACGTTTAACAACAAGTTTGCTTGAAATATATAATTTAGTCAACACCTCTGAAATTCCCTTTTTAATCAATTTACACAAAACTATGAGAAATACCCTCTTTAACCCATATATGCATCTCACACTTACAAACTCAACTACAAGACCAATACTATGAAAAAAAATAGAGTTTTAAGCTAAGAGTGGAGTTTTTACAGCTCAAAGAAGCTCCAATAATGGTGGATGAAATATAGAAGAAGATGAAAACCTCCCATGTCTTATGGTGTCCTTAAAGAGGTTCCCTAGCTCCACTTAACTTGACTTTATGAAATCTCCAAGCAAAAAACCCTTTTAGCTCCATACTTTTTTTTTCTTCTCCAACCCCCACCTCCCTAAAAATACTCCAAAAATCTGTATCTTTTCCCAAAAATAGTATAGATGGGTTTATAAGGCTTAAATATGGTAGGAGATGGTTAATCCATGGTACTTTTAAGGTGGAGGAATGGTTGTGCTTGGGTGGTGATGGAGGAGGAGCTCTGAGAGTTAGAGGGAGAGAGACAAAATTTGATTTGGGTTAGCTCAAATGAGCCAAAATCAAATTAAATACTTCCAAAACCATAACGGTAAAATTAACCAAATGCCGATACCCTTAATTTTTGAACTAAGGGTACAACAAGTCTTTTATTCCACATTTTGATCTGAGCCACTAAAAGCTCAACACGTTATCCAATCCGATGTTCCACATCGTGATAGCACATTAAAATGTTTAGAATTTTTAGAATTTCCTCCGATTATTCAAATGAAATTGGGCCTCGTTCAAACGAGACATCTAACGAGGTACAAACTAGCCAAAATCATAGGGTTAAATGGAATGTGAGAAGTACCTCGTTCAAATAGGAAAGGACCCATCATTCAAACGATTAGGTACCTCGTTTGAACGGGATCATCCAACAAGATTCCAGAGAGCGAGGGAAATCGATCATTTCCATGTCGTTAGAAGTTAGTTCGAAGATCGTTAGAATGACTCATTCAAATGACATGAACCCCTCGTTCAAATGACTTTTGTTTTCCATTGTATAAACTTTAGGTGATAAAAACTCCAACCCGATTGTGTCGGGTCTACTTACGTTACCCAAATTTGACTTATGATCCACTTTAACAATCCCAAAGCCCAATTGGTCATACCAAGTCACTAAATCATACGAGTTCAATCAAAGTCGCGGGGCGGGTGTTAAATTAGTGCTTATGAGTTAAATCCCGCCCTTGTGTTGTTTTAAACTACGTGAACTTTAATGTCGATTCTGGCTTCATAGGCATCCCAGGGTTTCCATGGGATTCGAGTCCTCTTTTTTCCTTTCCATTTCCTCATTTTAATCCTTTTTCACATTTCATTCATTATCCTTCCATTATTGTTTTCATACATATTTTCACTTACTATTAGTAGTCTCTTCAGATATGCGTACTCATTTGTTCATAATGAGTTATGATATGGCGTACTCTCTCTCTCTCTTTCTATATATATATATATATATATATATATATATATATATATATATATATTCTTTCTTTTAGTTGTGCTACCGTGAATGATTTGTTCCCGTCTTTCCCATGATGCGCACGCGATAATTTTACTTTTCACGTTCTTTTTAAGCATGTACACACTTTTCTCCCCACATACGCTATACATATTTTAGGAGAAAAATGTGAATATTTTTATCGCCCATGAAAGACCGAAGAGGCGGAATGGGTGCCTAACACCTTTTCATTTCGTAACTTAGTCCCTGGACCCATGATCGACTTGGTTTCATATGCATCAGTTAGTCTTTTAATACCATTTCTCTGGGGATGACTATATCGTTTGCCTAATTTCGGGGACGAAACTCCTTCGTAAGGGGGATGTATGTAACATCTCGTATTTTTGGAGCTTTTATAAATTAATATTCGATAAATTATAATTTTACTTGTCTGTTGTAATTTAATTGGATTAATTATTTTTATAATATTTAAATATTAATCCGGTGAGTAGACAATTAATATTTATATGATTTAATGTTACTAAGTGAATAGTAATAATTTAATAAGTTAATGGGTGAATATTAACTTTTAGTAAAATAATTCGGATGGCAATTTTGAGTGTACGATTGAGTCCGGATGAGTCGAAATATTTGGAAAAGAGTGCCCATGGGTAATAAATGAGTCTCGAGACATTTTTAGACATATTTGAGGCCACGTAAGAGTGTTTAAACCCTTTTTATAAATATAAAGTCCATACGCCTAAAAATGGGATTGGCTTAATAAACCCTAAAAGTGAGAGGGTGTGAGAGCGATAACTCAACTTAGAACATTATTTAAAGAGAGAGCAAAAGAGGGAGCAATTAGAGATATCTTGGGAGCCTAAATCAGGAACAAGTGTGGACATCATCATCAACACCAAGATATTCAGACCTTTCGAATTGGAGAAGGCAAGTGGTTAGATTGATTTAATTGTAATTTGTGAAATCAATTCATGTTATTGTGGCAGTGTTTGACAATTCGGGTTGAGGTGGATTATCACGGGTTTTCGAGGAAATTAGCAATTGGGGTAGATTAAGAATCAAATTGACAGAGTTATATGATTTAATGTTGTTACTATCTCTATGTGAGTAGAAACCAGAAATAAATTCATGTTTAACAAGGTAGATATGATTCGAACTGTAGAACACATAACACGTGTAAACCCATATGATCGATTTCTTTTTTATGTTGAAAATCACTAAGGATGGATGATGTACTGGGTTTTTTAAACTGTTGGGTTTGGGTATTTATGGTTTGAGGTTTATGGATTGAGGTGTGGAGGAAATTCTGAGCTTAATGAAATCGTTTATGGCCGATTTTTGGCTTGGAGAAAACTCTGCCCAAGGCAGCCTTATCGACCGTGGACAACAGTTGGGGGGGGGGCATTTCAGTTATATTTTTTTGGTTTCTTTGCTTTATTTTTTTTAAAGACACTAAGAGATAATACAGCAATGATTGAAAGGAAATTTATGCTTAGGGTCTTTAGGAAATAATTACTTATAAATATGAACACTAATAAATGGGGTATTAAATTTATTAGTGGGATTTGAGAAAAAGGTGAATTATGGACTAAAAACGTGGGCTCGAAATTATGGGTGAGAAGTATACCATAGTATAAAAAAATTAATTAATGGGAGATCAATTAAAATTGGTCCGAATATAGACTCGGGGTAATGTGGGCTAGTGCTACGGATTATGTGCACGGCATAGCTGAATTAAATTATATATATACACACACACACACACGATAGTGCGATAGTATATATGTGTGTATTGCGTGTTCTTAATTATCGGTGATTACATATTTGATAAAAGCATAACCCTCTAGTGCTATCTTAGGAGGTTGTGCGATGCGGGTGAATCCCCGGGCTTGAGGAGCAGAGTGAGTATAGTCCTCAAGTCATATCATTCGTATTTAGGGGTGAGACGTCTTGGGTATGATTCGGTATCATTTTTCGGAGGGAACTATGATCGCCTCCGCTGCGTTGTTTTGTTTTCACTGGTTCAGAGAGCTAACCGGGTCAGGGTGTTCTAGAGGATGAGTATGCCTGGATTGAAAGCATTATAGAGAACATCCGGTGAGTGCCTACTTCGGAGGATGGTTATATAATTACGGCATGTGCGTGAATGTTGTAATTTTATGATTCATACTTATATAGTTCAGATAATTATATACGGGTTAAATACATGATGTGAATTGTATTATTTATTGTATAACTCGTGAAAATGTTATATGTTCATAAATGAAAATAATGATTTGTTATGTTAAGGTGACATGCAACTTTTAAATCGTTTATTAAACATACACGGGTTAGAGTAGCAAAACTGGGTACGGGGTAAGAACTGGGTGGGTTATATAGAAAGACGTTAGGTGTTCATATTAGTTGAGGGGTGAGTCAGTCCTCAAGAGAGTGTGACACTAGCTTAAATATGAAGAGCATTCATGCATTTTAAATTACTTCAATTTAATTCACTTGCTAAATATTTTCAAATGTTTTGGTTTCTAACCCTGGCTATTAAATATTTTCAAAAACCTTTTAGGTGTCCTACCACAGGGGCCCTTTTTCGGGTACGTAGCTACAATACATGTGAGAACTGCAGGACTTGCACTAAATGCTAGTCTCATTCAATCCTAAATAGGGATAGTCTCTTAGTTGTACTTCGAGCATGCCGCTCATGACAATTGTACTTTTTATTTTGGTTCAGCTTATATTGGCTACTTTTTCATATGTCGGGTTTATAATGGTTTGATTGTTCTAAGTCGATGTTTTTCAGCTAACACCTGTTTTAGACATTTGTGATATGTTCAGAGCCTATTATATTATGATGGTTATATTTGGTTTCTTGTTGTACTTAATGTCTTGGGCTAATTCATAAGATAAAATTTTGACACCGGCTTAATTAATCATACCTGGTTAGTAATTAATAATGTTTTTGACAGTGATGCTAAGAATGAACCAAATGGAAATCATGTTTAATTTGATAAAGTTCTGATCAACCGGTATTTAATTAGGCGGGGTGTCACAGATGGTATCAGAACATCAGGTTCTAGTTGTCCCTAGGATCTTGCGTTCTTTTAATATAGAGCCCTATTATTAGGATTGTTGACTCATCTTTATGTTTATTAGATATCGCACTTCTGCTATTTTATTTTTGTATTAATCGTTAACTAATGCAAATCGTTCTGAATTTCAGATGCCACCCAGGAGAGGTAGAGGTAGACCCGCGAAGGCAGTCGCCAAGGGCGGAGAGGGAGAGGCTCATCAGGAGCTCGATATTTCACAGCCACAGGCCCCGCAGGGGTTTTGTATCCACGTCACATGTAGCGAATATTATGGCCCAGACGGTCAATGTCGTCATGACAGCCATGGCAGAACAGTTTCCTCAGCCCTAGCCCCAGCAGCCAGTGGCCCTAATAGTGCGGGCCCACCCGGGGCCGTCGGAGTGGCAGCGAGTTAGGGAGGCCTTTCAGAAGGGCCATCCCCTGGAGTTTCAGGACGGTGCAAATGTGATACTAGACTATCAGTGGAGGAGGGACATGCAACGACATTTGCGCATGGTTGACTACAGTGAGGTTCAAAGGCAGATGCTGGAGACATTCAGGCTGACTGGGGCAACCTTGCAATGGTGGGAGTCGACGACCATTATTGGAGAGAGAGATTAAATGACTATCGTCGAGTTCTGGGTGCGATTTGACTGCAAGTACTTTCCTCCAGCAATTGAGATCGATATGAGGAGGAGATTTAGAGAGCTGATTCAGGGTGACCATTATATGGCAGAGTATGAGGAGGAGTTCACCCGTTTAGCTAATTTGGTACCGGACAAGGTGAGCAACGAGGAAAGGAAGAAAGCTAACTTTTTAGACGGTTTGTCCTGGAGGATAAGGCAACCCTTGATTGGGAACCCTACTTTAGTGACCTATATAGATGTGGTCAATGCTGCTTTGCTTCATTATCAGGATATTATCACTTCCATCTGAAGGGAAGCAAGAGGAGTGGTGAGCCGAGCCAATAGAGTAAGGTAACTGGGGGTACTAGTGAAGCACAGCAGACAGACAAACAGCAGGGGTAGGATACCCGTTAGGGGAACCCTATTAAGAGATATTAATATGGAGGATAAGGAATCAGCAGTAGTTTCTTTAGGGCCAAGAAAACAATAGAGGAGGCCAAAAGGGCTAACCTCGTCAGGGCCAGCATCAGGGAGACTTTCAGAGGCGCTATTTCGATTACGGTCAGCCAGGCCATCTGAAGAGGGAGTACCCATAGAGAGGTAGGGGCCAGAAGAAGGGTGCCCCGTATGGACAGCAGGTACAGATCCCCCAGTAGCACTGGCTCCACCAGCCCCATATCACCAGGGGCAGTTGCATTACGGGCGTGTGTACAACGTTAGAGATGTTCTGATTCCACCAGCACCTCAGGCACCGCCAGCAGTCGAGGGTATGTTTCTTATTTATGTACATAAGGGTAGGATTCTTTTTATAGTGGTGCATTGCATTTATTCATTGGGACCAGATTTACTAGAGTTGCTGGATTATTAATGTCAGCCGATAGTCTCCTTATGTGTGATATTCACTGATGGGGGTAGGTCACTTATACACTCAATCTGTAGAGAAGTAAATATTGTGATTGGGAGACTAAGTCTACCAACATACCTCTTAGTATTAGATATGGAAGGATATGACGTTATTCTAGGCATGGACTGGTTAGTCGGGTACAGGGAGATGCTGGATTATTTTGAGAGGACCATAGATGTTTTAGTGGTGATGCCGCTTCCCGGGGGAGGATCTCACACTCATTTATATTACATTGAGTAGGAGACCTCACAGGGGGTGATAATACCGATAAACTCTATTTCAGTTGTGAGGGACTTTGGGGATGTATTTCGAGACATACCAGGGCTACCACCCAGTCGAGAGATTGAGTTTGTTATTGATTTAGTACCGGGTACGAGATCGATTGCCTGAGCACCTTACCACATGGCCCCTTCAGAGATGCGTGAGTTGAGAGAATAAATTGAGCAGCTTTTAGCCTAAGGTTTCATTCGGCAAAGCACATCATCGTGGGATGCTCCTGTGCTATTTGTGAATAATAGGGATGGTTCGCTCCACTTATGTGTCGACTATAGGGATCTAAATAAGGTCACGATACGAATTGCCAAGAATCGATGACCTATTTGATTAATTGAGAGGGGAGGCGTACTTCCCCAAGATTGATTTGAGATCACGGTATCATCAGTTGCGTATTCGGGAGGAGGACGTCCCTAATTCCACTTTTCTATCACGATATGGATCCGACGAGTTTCGGATGATGCCCTTTGGGCTCACCAATGCGCCAGCAGTGTTCATGGATCTCATGAACAGGGTTTTCAGAGAGTTTCTCGACCAGTTCGTCATCATATTCATAGACGATGCCTTGGTCTACTCGCGCACAAAGGAGGAGCATGCAGATCATCTGTGTATGGTTCTGCAGACATTACGGGATCACCAGTTGTATGCTAAGCTCGAGAAGTGTGATTTTTGGCAACGAAAGGTGTAGTTCCTTGGCCATATTATTTTTGACCGGGGTATTATTATTAATCCGAGTAAGGTATCAACGGCGAGGGAGTGGGGACACCCCATGACACCGATCGAGGTTCGTAGCTTTTTAGGGTTGGCTGGGTATTACTGTCGGTTCATTAAATGGGTTTTCAAATATTGTGGGCCCATTGACGAATTTAACTCGCAAGGGGGTACCATTTATATAGAGCGTTTAGTGTTAGTTAGCTTTCGATGAGCTAAAGGAGAAGTTGACATCAGCACCTATACTTATTTTGCCTAGGGGAGGATTGGATTACCAGGTCTATATGTATGCATCCTTACAGGGACTTGGGGAGATGTTGTAGCAAAAAGATAGGGCTATAACTTATGCGTCTTAGAAGCTTAAGCCCCATGAGAGGAATTATCCCACCCACCACCTTGAGTTGGCAGCGGTCATTTTTTTTTTAGGATACGGAGGCACTATCTTCTGGGAGAGCAATTCACACTATTTACGAATAACAAGACACTTCAGTATCTTTTCACACAGAAGGATCTGAACATGAGGTAGAGGCGATGTCTAGAATATATAAAGGACTACCATTTTGATATTCAGTATCATCCTAGTAAGGCTAACGTAGTAGCAGACGCGTTGAGCCGGTGACTCACGGAGGACTTGGCAGTGGCCTAGAAAGTGAAGTGGAGTGAACTTCATCACAACAATGAGGTCGCCAGGGCATATGTATGGCAGTTTTAGAGATCAAGCCCGAGATTGTCATGGGGTGGTGAGAGCACAGGCAGAGGATCCATTTTGCCAAGAAAGGGTGAGACAGTTACTAGCAGAGGGTATATAGTCTTACTCTATTAGCTCAGAGGGAGGGATGCGTTTTAATAGGAGGTTGGTCGTGATAGAGGATGAGGATATGAGGCATGCCGTTTTGATCGAGTCCCATGGCTTTAGATTCGCTTCACAACCAGACGGGGATAAGATGTACCAGGACATGAGGAGGCAGTATTGGTGGTCAGGGATGAAGCGAGATATAACAAAGTTTGTCTCAAAGTGAGCCACCTGTCAGCTTGTTAAGGTGGACCACCAGAGGCCTTCAAGGATGTTGCAGCCGCTTGAGATTCCTTTGTTGAAGTGGAAGAGCATTTCTATGTATTTCATTATGGGGTTGCTGACATCGCAGAGGGGGCACGATTCCATATGGGTGATAGTGGATCAGTTGACCAAGGTAGCCCATTTCTTATCGATTCGAAAGAATTTTGAGACGATACGTTACACACTGCTATTCATAGCGGAGATAGTTAAGTTGCACGGAGTGTCGATCAACATAGTGTCCTATAGAGACAAAAATTTTCATATCTCACTTCTGGCAGAGCTTCTAGGAGGCTATGGGCACATATTTGCGATTGAGCACCGCCTATCATCCGTAAATAGACGGACAAACTCAGAGGGTAAATCAGATGTTGGAGGATATGCTAAGGATATGCATTCTGGACTTTAGGGGAGGTTGGAAGCAATATCTCCTATTAGTAGAGTTTGCGTATAACAACTCCTACCAATTTACTATCGGTTTGGCCCCATTCGAAGCACTTTATGGGAGACCTTTTCGTTCAACCGCTTGTTGGTTAGAGGTGGGGGACAACAAGTTGTTGGGTTCAGAGATGATTCGGGAGAAGTTCGCTAAGTTAAAGTTGACAGAGGACGTATTCGGATAGCCCAGGATAGGCAAAAGAGTTAAGCCGATGCTAATCGAAGACATGTGAAGTTGGAAGTCGACAATCAGGAGTTAGTTCGGGTATCTCACATGAATAGGGGGGATGAGGTTCGTCAAGAAGGGTGAACTAGAACCGAGGTATGTGGAACCTTTCCCTATCATTGAGAGAGTGGTACCGGTAGCTTATAGACTGGGTTTGTCCGAGCATCTTCAACGGATACAAGATGTGTTCCACGCGGCATCGCTAAAGAAATACTGGAGGAACGAGAGGGCTTTGTGGCACATTCCACTCGTGGAGAATGATTTACAGCCAGATATCTCATATGAGGAGAGACCTGTAGCTATTTTGGATCGCAGTGGGCACAAGCCACGGTCTAAGGTGGTGCCACTAGTTAGAGTTCAGTGGGGACATTACAATGTCGACGAGTCTACGTAGGAGCGGGAGGATGACATGCGAGAGCAGTATCCAAAGTTATTCACCGCATGTAGGACCTAATTTTGGGGATAAAATTCCCTTGTAAGGGGAAAGTATGTAACACCTCATATTTTTTGAGCTTTTATTAATTAATATTCGGTAAATTTTATATTAACTTGTGTGTCGTAATTTTATTAGATTAATTATTTTTATAATATTTAAATATTAATCTGGTGAGTAGACGATTAATATTTATGTGATTTAATGTTACTAAGTGAATAGCAATAATTTAATAAGTTAACTGGTGAATATAAACTTTCAGTAAAATAATTCGGATGGCAATTTTGAGTGTACAATTGAGTCCAGATGGGTCGAAATAGTTGGAAAAGAGTGTCGTGGGTAGTAAATGGGTCTCGGGATATTTTTAGACATATTTTAGGCCACATAAGAGTGTTTGGGACCTTTTTATAAAGCCCATAAACCTAAAAATAGGATTGACTTAATAAACCCTAAAATTCAGAGGGTGTGAGAGCCATAACTCATGTTAGAAACCCTAATCAAAGAGAGAGAAAAAGAGGGAGTATTTAGATAAATCTTTGGAGCCTAAATCAAGAACAAGTGTGGACATCATCATCAACACCAAGATATTCAGACTCTAGGAATTGGAGAAGGCAAATGGTTAGATTGCTGTAATTATAAATCTGTGAAATCAATTCATGTTATTGTGGGGGTGTTCGACAATTCGAGTTGAGGTGGGTTATCACGGGTTTTCGAGGAAATTAGCAATTGGGGTAGATTAAGAATCAATTTGACAGAGTTATATGATTTAATGTTGTTGATATGTATATGTGAGTAGAAACCAGAAATTAATTCATGTTTAACAAGGTTGATAAGATTCGGACTGTAGAACACATAACTCGTCTAAACCCATAGGATCGATTTCTTGTTTATGTTGAAAATCACTAAGGATGGATGATGTACCGATTTTTTTTAAACTGTTAGGTTCGGGTATTTATGGTAGGGGGTTTATGGAATGAGGTGTGGAGGAAATCTGAAGCTTAAGGAAACCGTCTATGGCCGATTTTTGGCTTGGAGAAGATGCTGTCTGGGGCAGCCCTGTCGACCGCGGGCAACAGCTAGGGGGTGGCATTTCGGGTATATTTTTTTGGTTTTCTTTGTTTTATTTTTTTTAAAGCCTCTAAGAGATAATATATCAATGATTGAATGGAAATTTATGCTTAGGGTCTTTAGGAAATAATTACTTATAAATATGAACACTAATAAATGGGGTGTTAAATTTATTAGTGGGATTTGAGAAAAAGGTGAATTATGGACCAAAAGACGTGGACTCGGAATTATAGGTGAGAAGTATACCATAGTATAAAAAAAATAATTAATGAGAGATCAATTAAAATTGAGTCCGGATATAGACTCGGGGTAATGTGGGTTAGTGCAACGGATTATGTGCACAATATAGCTTAATTAAATTTTTTTACATATATACACACACACGCGCGCGCGCGCGCGCGCACGATAGTGCGATAGTATATATGTGTGTATTGCATGTTCTTAAATATTGGTGATTAGATATTTGATAAAAACATATCCCTCTAGTGATATCTTAGGAGGTTGCGCGATGCGGCTGAATCTCCTCGCTTAAGGAGCAGGGTGAGTATAGTCCTCAGGTCATATCATCCGTATTTAGGGATGAGGCGTCTTGGGTATGATTCGGTCTCATTTTTCGAAGAGAATTATGACCACCTTCGCTGCATTGTTTTGTTTTCACTGACTCGGGGAGTTAATTAGGTCAGAGTGTTCAGGTGGATGAGTATGCCTGGATTGATGCATTATAGAGAACATATGATGAGTGCCTACTCAGGAGGATGGTTATATACTTATGGCATGTGCGTGAATGTTATAATTTTATGATTCATATTTATATAGTGTAAATAATTATATACAGGTAAAATACATTATGTGAATTATATTCTTTATTGTATAACTCGTGAAAATGTTATATGATTGGAAATGAAAATAATGATTTGTTAAGTTAAGGTGACATGCAACTTTTAAATCATTTATTAAATGTACTCGGGTTAGAGTAGTGTGACAGGAAGGAACTATATAACAAAACTAGTTACGGGGTAGAAACTAGGTGGTTTATATAGAATGGCGTTAGGTGTGCACATTAGTTGAGGGGTGAGTCGGTCCTCAAGAGAGTGCGACACTAGCTTAAATATGAAGAGCATTCATGTATTTTAAATTAATGCAATTTAATTCACATGCTAAATATTTTCAATTATTTTGGGTTCTAACCATTGCTATCAAATATTTTTAAAACCCTTTTAGGTGTTCTACCACATGGGTGTTAGGCTTGATTCCTTTTCAAGGTACGTAGGTGCGGTACATGTGGGTGCTACAGGACTTACAATGGGCGCTAGTCTCATTCACTCCTAGATAGGGATAGTCTCTTAGTTGTACTTCGAGCATGTCGCTCATGACAGTTGTACTTTTTATTTTGGTTCAGCTTGTATTGGCTACTTTTTCATGTGTCGAATTTATGATGGTTTGATTGTTCTAAGTCGATCTTTTTCGGCTAACACCTATTTTAGACATTTGTGATATGTTCAAACTCTTTCATATTATGATGGTTATATTTGGTTTCTCGTTGTACTTAATGTATTGGTTTAATTCATAAGATAAAATTTTGACACCGGCTTAATTAATCATAAGTGGTTAGTAATTAATAATATTTTTGACAGTGATGCTAAGAATGAACCAAATGGAAATCCTGTTTAATTTGATAAAGGCTTGATAACCCGATATTTAATTAGGCGGGGTGTCACACCCACGAACTAGGTGGTGGAACTTAAAATAAAAGAAATTATAACTATTTAAAAATATAGTATTAAATGACGCATCATGGAATGCCGAGGAAGAGACTAACATAATTTGGGATAAGATGACCACATGAATTAGAAGAATATTAAAAAAAAATTCTTGGAGAATCTAATTCAAGGGGCACAATCTAAAAAAACTTGGTGGTGGAATGAAGAAGTACAAAATATAGTAAAAATCAAAAGGGAGTGCTTTAAAACATGGCAAACAACTACAAACCAAGAAAATTTTGAGAAATATAAATGGGCTAAAAAAGCAATGAAAATGATAAGAGATGCTAAGATCAAGGCGTATGATGATCTTTATACAAAACTAGGAACACGAGAAGGGGGGAAAATATTTACAAGCTTGCTAAACTTAGGGACGATAAAATAAAAGATTTTAATGGTATTGAGCGTATTATAAGTGATGATTCGAGATTACTAGTCAAGGAAGACAAGATTATGGAAATATGGAAAAACTAATTGTAATATCCCGTAATTTTGAGAGCATATTTATGAATATTCTATTAGATTTCAGTTGGGATAATTTATTTTAAATGAAAATGTTTTTTCATATTACATTTAAAAATAATTTATTTTGGTTTGAAATCGAGTCAAATATTTAAATTCAAATTTAAATGGCTTTTGGACATTTTCTAACGAGTTAAATATGCAAAATAGATAATTTTAAATTAAAGGGTAATATGATAATGTGTTAGCTTAGGCTCCAAGATAGGGTTTGAGAGAGGGGTTATATAAGGAATATTATGGATGATTATAAAGAAAGGAAGATGAAAAACAAAGGACAAAAACGAAATCAAAAGAGTAAAAAAAGAGTGGAATGTTAAAAGCCAATTTTGAGTGCTTAGATCTTCTTTTCGAGTGCTTTCGGATGAGATTTGAGAAAAACTCAAAACACGTAACTGGCCTAATTTTTCGTGTAGAAGATAAATCTGAAGTCGGATTGGCAGTTTGAAAAATATTTGGAGATATTTTTGGGGGATTTCAAAACAAACCTACAATTGTGGATTTAGACTCTCTTAAGGTAGTTTCGTTCTCCCGTGGTTAATTTAGCGTGCTACACTTATTCAATCTTAATTGTATATTTATATCCATGACATGTCTTGCATTTATATGTATTTTATGCTCTTATATTATATTCTTTCTTGCACCCATTTTGTATATGTTGTTTTCATGTCGTGTAGTTTGGGGTAACAAAAGTAGTTAATTTTACGAGCATGTTGGGTTATAGAAATTGGGTAGAGAACATGTAAACTTGATTTATGAGAATTGAATCTGAAATTTATTTTAATTGGGAGAATGATATAATGATTATTATTGGAGAATGTTTAGTCATTCCTTAGCCAAACCACCCGCTAGACGGGGTGTGCTCTCGGCTACGATTTTGTTTATTATCCAAAGACTAGACCATGGATGCCGGTTGGCGAGCATGCCATTATGGCGGTGATGCCAAGATTTTATGGAAGTGATGCCTATTTAGAATGGGTCGTCTGCCCAAGTTATGGTATTTATTTTGGGGGGCCACTAGATTGTTCCGAGGATAATTAACATGATAGTGGACGGTAGGTCACACCGTACTGTGGGTAGTGCGGCAAAAATTTTGATATTGGGCCTTAGGTTGTGTAGAGTCGCGGTGAGATCATAGATGATGATTATATTATTGGAATTTTAGTTTGAGTGTTCATATTGTATCACTAGTATGTGTAGTTACACTTGGAGCATTTATACGAGCTATTGGGTTTCCCGCTCATCCCCCCATAGTTTGTCGTATTTCAGGTTTGATGCGAGATGATATTTATGGTATCGTTGGGATTGGGACCGTCACTATAGGCTTTGGATATTTATTTGTATCATTTCGTTTATTATAAGTTGTTTTCTAAAAGGACATTTAAGATTTAATAAAATTGAGAAATTGTATTCAGCGATTTACTATTTATGTTTCCACAAATTTATTCTCAATCTAAATGGTATTGTTTTATAAAAAAAATCTCTAATTTATCAATATTTTTTAGTAGCACCTTTCGGGGTGTTAAACTAATTTAAGAGGTTATTAAATGGAGATAATAGGAGTATATTAGATATTGAGGAACTTAGGGAGAGTCGAAAAAAATATATTTTTTGCAGAATTAAGATAATAGGGTTAGGAATACTCTAAAAAATATGAAAACAGAGAGGACTTTAGGACCAGATTGTATCCCTAATGAGGTTTGGAAGTTCTTAGGGGAGGAAGGAGTACCTTGACTTACAAAATTATTTAATAGAATTACAATGACTAATAGGATGCCCTGTAGATAGAGAAAAGGTGTTTTAGTACTCTAGGGGGGCTTGAAGATAATCTCGATATTAGAGATAATCCCCCCCCCAGCTAATACAACAGACTCAAGGAAATAAGGCAGCGAGGCAGCTCAAGCGAGGTAGCTCAGCGTGGCAGCCCAGGGAGATCTTCAAGCTAAGTAACTGGCCGAGAGGGCTCATCCTTTAGCTTTATTTACTTAGTCATGTTGTATCTTTTTATATTGGCTACAAGCTATAAAGGTTGTAATAATGTAACGATTATAACACTATTCAGTGTGAGGTCAAACAGTACTCGGGAGAGACCAGGTCTGGAAGGGCCTGGGAGAGCTTTCATGCTCTATCGGGAGACCTCACCATGGGAACTTCAGAGGGACTTGTTTTGGAGGATTGAGAAGTGAAGCAGCGTTGGGGCCTGTCCTAACCATCTTAGATACACCTGGTAAAACACCAAAAGACCTTTGATCATGGAATCTTGGGCGGAGTAGCCTTGAGTTCCATCGTGCATTGAGTTGTGAACCAAATAACCCTCTACTTAATGTCACATCTACTTTAGGTGATATCACTAGCCAGCTAAGCAATGTCAAATCTGCACTTGAGTAAACCACCATGGTATTTGGGACTGTCAGACAGTTGGTGAGCCACCTCTGTGATGACAGCCTCCTGACGCACGATGGTTAGGCAAAAGGCATGTCTTGGCATTTAATGTTATGACGTGGAGCTGACTAGCCCATCGGGCATTTAATGATTGTGACATAAAGTATGAGGGATGTCTTTCATATTTTTGAAAGACTGAGGCACCTCGGGAGTGGTGTGAGGGTCTATTTATGGGCGTCAACCACTTTTGAGGGAGGAGAGGTTTTTCAAAGTTCTTTCTAGAGATTATTAGAGAGAAAAGATATCAGGGGAGAAGTTATTGCAAACCATAGCTTTCACTAACAGGCCACTATCATTTATTATGAAGCTTCTAATAGCTGCTTAGAGATCTTTGAGGGTTGGTTGGTGTGTTTAGCTGTCTGTCAAGGTGTATATAGGGTGCTTACTCCTGTATCCTCTAACTGAGTTATTTATAAGTTTCCTTTATTGTTGTTTAGGTTATACACAGGTGTATTGTGAGTCCAATATGTGTGTTGATCAAATACAATATTGTGTTTTATTTATGTCCATTGAAGAGTTTCTGGATTTTCATTTATCACCATACTTATAGGGGTTACACCTCAACTAGTATTACCATGTTCCAGGCTACAAGGGTACTGCCCTTTTACATTTGGTGACTCTATAGGGGAGGTATTCTTATAGAAGTATGGCTTAGGATATTGTTAATCATGCTATAGACTTTGATGCTATTAAACGTTAACAAGAGCAAGTTACGAGAGAGCTTGAGGCATCTAGGGATGGGGTCCCTCGAGATGGGGTCTTTTAGTTGGATGTGCCTCTAGTTCAAATGACAACGGGGGTCCCAAGGATAACAAAAGCTTCCATGAGCGCTGGGATGGGGCAAGCTTAAGTGGCCCTCCTCATGAGTAAGTTTACGAGTTTTTATAGACTCTCGTTGCTTTAATGGTGTTAGGGGGATTTGATGTCAGTTCCTTCATGACATCAATGGTGGCTTTAATAACTCCAACAAGTGCAGTTCCAATGGGAACTGCCCCATCGAGCACAGTATCCACTCATGTTCCAACAGTGGGTGACTCAGGTATGACGGGAGTTCCACCCATTGGGGTTACTCCAGGTACAACGACTATCCCACCAGTGGTCCCTCTGTCTATTCCCCCAACGATCGAGAATATACCAGCGTATGCTTCAGAAAAGATGAGGAAAGAAATGCTGAAGATGATAGCAACTTCCTCGCAATTCGTTAGCGAGGTGGCATCAATGTATGATGATTTTCGTATGCCCTATCCTCACGAATACAATAATGAGCCCTACCCGAAGGACTACATTCCTCACATCTTCGAAAAATACAAGGGAGGAAACCCGAAGGAGCATATTAAATGCTTCATCGAACACTTGGGAGCTCATTATAATAATAAGAATCTCAGGTTGAGGGAGTTCTCCAAATCCTTGACCGATAAAGCCTATACCTAATACTCCCATTTGGCGCTGAAAAGTGTTTCAACGTGGGAAGAGATGCACGTGCTATTTGTCCAGAAGTTATTTCTTGCAGAAGATGAGTTTATGTTTACTCAGTTAGGCATGGAGAAGCAACAAACGGGGGAAGACATAGTGGCATATGTGAAAAGATTTAGGAAGGGTCGCTCGATATGCGGGAGGAGGCTAAAGAGTCCAAATTATTACAGCTTTACGTTGAAGGTTTGCTCCCGGAATATATCTCCCGCCTCATAAATGAAACACGCGAGGGAACTTTTGCAGTATTTTTAAAAGCAGCAAGAAATATATCATTGGTGGTTCGGCTAAACCCCGTTGTAGTACCGGGGTTGTTCAGGCAGCCGATACAACTCGTTACAACACGTGGCCAGCCCCACGGGTAGGATACGTCGACGGAGGTGAAGGGGCTAAGCAGCCAAATAAAGAGAACAAGAAAAAGTTTGGAAGAGATAGAGAAGACCCACCAACACTGCCTTACACAGTTGAAGAGGCTGTAAGTTGCTACAACACCATGGTCCAGGAAGGAATGGTGCACGAACTAAAGGTCATTCCGGTCGTGGAGCCACATGCAGCAACAAGAGTTGATCCCAATTATTGTCAGATCCATCGAAAGGTGGGTTACCCAACGGAGACTTGTTTCACGCTGAGAAAAATCATCAGTAAACACACGAAGACGGGGACTTTAAAGATCCCTCAAGAGAATGTAAATGTTTGGAAGATTGTACAAGTGGCATGGCCAATATGGTCTTGGCCTACGATGAAGTAAGTGCGAGGGATACGGAGGAGGTATACAACCTAGAAGGGGAAGAAGTGGACCCAAGTTTAGAGTGCCAAGTTGTTTGGCAGTTGCCCAAGTTCTTGTGGTTCTTCGACCAAGTGGGGATACCGAAGGAAAGCTATTTCGAGATAACGCATGTGATTTTAGATATCGCAAAGGAAGAACACAGTAACTCATTGAGATAAAAGGAGCCCATGTCAAGGTTGGTGAGAAAGTTCTTATCTAAAGTAATTTTTAGTGATGTTGACCGGGCTGTGAGATTCCCACACAACAGGCCCCAGTACGTGATAAGAAGCATCAACGAGGTAAGATTTACAAGGGCCTTAATGGACGGGGAGCATCAATCAATATCATGCCTATCAGGTCCTTCCGGATAGCTAACATTCCGAAGGAAAGATTAATACCCATACCTTTGGTGATTTTTGGCTATGATAATCAATCGACCAAGTCTATCAGATATGTGAGTGTGGGGATTATGATGGGGAACCTTACGTCGCATATCAAGATCCATGTGATTGAAAGTACCACTTTGTACCACCTATTGATAGGGAGGGTATAGATGCATAACCAGGGTCTAGTCCCTTCGACGTATTACCAATGCGCGAAGGCAAATATTAAAGGGACTAAGATCATTATACGTGCTATGAATAAGCCTTTCATCACCGAAGAAGCTCATTTAGTTGATGCAACTTTCTACACGGAGTTGGAGGAAGATTCCGGGGTGCTGACAAGGAGGATGGAAGGTGAAAGATTTCCTTCTATCAGAGAAAGGATGGGGCTTGCGAACGGCCAAAGCAGCAAAGGGACAAAAGGAAAAGCAGTAGCCAAAGAAGTTCACTTGGCTTCTCCCAAGAGGAAGAATCTCTCGAAGCAACTTAGGGATCGAATGAGGCCTAGAATGGATCTGATGGAACATCGGGTCTAACGGCAGAGCGTGACGAGCGGATATTCAGGAGATAGACTGACAGGAGCTTCGAGGGAAAGGAAGAGAAAAATGGTTATAACGACGAGCAGGTAGTGTAAAAAGAAGATCATGAATGATGGGAGAGTTATTTACCTCCTCCGAGGGTGTGAGCGGGAGGTCTAAGGAGCTGATCTAGGGGTTGATGACGAGGCTAACCCAATATATGAATGTTTTTTGGTGGACCAACAAGGGAAATGCATGGTCATTGATAACTCAAATATAAAAGAGTTTATGGAGGACATAGTCGAAGAACCAAACTACATGATGGATGGCCTAAGGCTAAGGTACAAGAGTTGGAACAGTTGAACCTAACTGAAGAAAGAGACGATACAAGGCCCATTTTTATTTCTAAGGACCTGAGCGCAGAGAAAAGAGGGGCCTTGATAGAGTTGATTCGAGAGTTTATAGATGTCTTCGTATGGAAATACACAGATATGGAAGGGCTAGACGAAGAGGTGAGTTGCCATAAGATGAATGTTATGCTTTCAGCCATATCGGTGAAACAAGCCACAATAACCTACAAACTGGAGCTAGATTTGAAGATTAAGGAGGAGGTCCAACGATTGCTAGCAGAAGCATTTATTGAGCCGATACAACACCCATTTCGGTTGGCAAGCATCGTATCAGTAGGGAAGAAGGACAAGAACCAGATAAGGATCTGTGTGGACTTCAGAGATCTGAACAGAACCTGCCCAAAGGATGAGTTCCCTTTACCCTCCATTGATAGCTTGATTGATGCAACGACGGGTCATGAAATGTACAGTTTCATGGATAGGTATATGGATACAACCAAATCAAGAAGGATCGAGCTGACGCAGAGAAGACGATATTTAGGACCACGTTAGGCAACTTCATATACAAGGTGATGCCCTTTGAGTTAAAGAATGCTGGGGTAATATATCAAAGGACAATACTGGCCATTTTCCATGATTTCTTTCACAAGTTTTTAGAATTCTTTGTGGATGATTTGGTTATAAAGTCAAAAAAAGAAGAGTCCCATCTAGATGACTTGATAAGGGTGTTCATTCGCTGTAGAAAATACAAGCCGAAGATGGACCCACTGAAGTATGCTTTCAGGGTCATAAGTGGGAAGTTCCTAGGGTTCGTGGTTGATTGGCAGGGAGTACATATGGACCATGACAAGGAGTGAGTATTCCTAAAAATGCAATGTCCAAGAATAATGAAGGAGCTCAAAAGTTTCCTCGTTAAAATCTTATATCTTAGGAGATTTGTGCTAGGACTATCCAAGATAGCTCACCCGTTGATGAAGCTGCTGCGAAAGGGCACGAAGTTCAAATGGGAGGAAGCTCGCCAGGAGTATTTGACCAAGCTGAAGAAGCTGCTAACCTCTCCACAAACGATGATCCCTCCAAAAGCAGGAGTACCGTTGCAGCTCTACCTCACGTGTACCAGCAGGTCCATCGAAGCACTCTTGGTGAAAGAAGTCGATGGGTAAGAAAGGTCAGTCTACTGCCTGAGCATAATCATACATGGATCGAAGGCAAACTACAGTAGTGTAGAAAGAAACTGTTTAGCGTTAGTTTTCATAGCACAAAACTTAGACATTACGTGCTATCTTTCACAATTCACATTGTGATAACATATGACCCAATTAAGTTTTTATTGCAAGAACTATTTTGATTGGAAGAGCAACTAGGTGGTTCCTCATCCTTTCAGAATATGTCTTAAAGTGTGCGGTTCCTCGCGTGATCAAGAGCCAGGCATATGCAAACTTATTGGCAATCTTTCCATCTGGAGTATTTGAGCCACCTCGAGAGAACATTCCGAGGGATGACTTATAAGAAATTTTTTCGGAGGCCGACCTTGAAGAATGGACGATGCAATTTGATGTTTCTTCGACAGAAAATAAATGAGGGGCAGGGGTTATCTTTTCTAAAGGAAAGGAGAAATTTTGCCTTTCTTATAAATTGGATTTCCCTTGCTCCAACAACAAAGCAGAGTATGAGGCATTGGTATTGGGGATGCTAGAGGCCTTTCGAAGAGGCATCCATTCACTGTGCATCAAAGGTGATTCCAACTTGGTGGTCCAACAAGTAAAGGGGGAATATACGTTGAAGCACCTCAGTTTAGCGCCTTACAGAACGTTCATCCAAAGGCTGATCAATCAGTTCTATCAAGTCAAGATAAGAAGGCATACTAGAATGATGAATAGATATGCTAATGCCTATGCCACCATTGCTTAAAATATGGCTATAAAGATCGATACAACTACTGTGGTGATCCAACGAAAAATAGCCATATTGATTGTGCAATCAATCCTACCTATGAAAGGTGATTCAGATTAAAGGGGCGGACTCAGAATGCAATTGGAGTTTGGGGAAGGCAAGATGAAACTGAAAGTGCTAGCGTAATACTAGTGGTCAATCATGGTAGTCTCTACTTCAGGAACGTGAGAGGCTGGTTGTCAAGATATGTCGGCCCAAAAAAAGCAAAGCAAATATTGGAGGAAACACGTGAAGGCCACTACGAAACAACAAAGATCCCTCTGTACACAAGAATTCAGAGGAAATGATACTTTTTGCCAACGATGAAACAAGATACAACTGAGGTATAACAAAAATGTGATAAGTGCCAACGTTTCTTTCAAGCAGTTGAATGCCACTTCATTGAAACTCAAATAGACTGGAGACAACCCTATATTGACTTCATCAAAAATGGAGTTATTCCTTTGGAGAAAATAGATGCGATGGGACTCAAACGGAGGGCTCCATAATTTTACGTCCAGGAGGACCAGCTCTATCGACGGGGGTACTTTAACAGACCATTGAGATGCATCACGAAAGATGAGGTAACAGAAGTATTGAATCAAGCTCACGATCCACCTCACATTGGAGGAGCAAAGCTATATGACAAACTAATGACCTCATATTACTATTGGCCAACTATGAAGAACTATTTTGCTGAGTTTGTACAGAAATGCAAGGCGTGCCAACTGAATGGGAACATGATCAATTCCCATTCGGTGGACTTACATTCTTTGGCAACTCCTTACTCATTCCACACTTAGGTGTTTTACCTAGTAGGGGCGATACACCCATCTTCGAGGGGGAAGATTTAGATACTCATGGCAACATAATGTTTTATAAAGTGGACTGAGGCGAAACCACTCAAGAGAGAAACTGCAGGTGTGGTGGTTAACTTTATCAGGGAGTACGTTATTTGCAAGTTTAGGATTCCAAAGGTTATCCTCTTTGATAATAGGACCCTGTTTGTTAACAAATAAGTAGCGATCCCTATAAATAAATACTCCATCGTCCATCATACCTCAATAGTGGGATATCCTAAGGGAAACGGTCAGGCTGAAGCAACTAGCAAGACCTTGGTCAATATTTTGGCCAAAACGATGGAAGACTTTCCAGGATCGTGGGATGACAAGATCCCAACAGTCTTGTGGGCCTATTAAACGACTAAGAGGAAGCCTATAAGGTATACGTCGTTCTCGCTTGTGTTTGGGGCCGAAGTAATTCTGCCAATAGAACTAGAAGTCCCATCTGCCTCATACGGCCCTCAGAGTAGGCATGTCCAGTTAGAAGCGCTAGATGAGCACAGAGATAACGCGATGCAACATTTCTAAATGTACACGAATCAACTATCAAGAGCATATAATAATTTAGTGAGGCCCTGGAAATTTGTGGAAGGGGATTTAGTCTTAAAGGCAACGGTGAAGCACATTCGGGGTCTCCCATTGCCTAAATTCGTTACGAATTATGAGAGACCTTTTATTGTAAATGAGGCTTACGATTCAGGATACTGCCTAATTTCTAAAATGGAAGAGGATAAACCTTTTAAGATTAACAACAAATGGTTGAAAGTTTATCATGTGTAGGCTAGTAACCTCAGTTAGAAATGAAATTGTTTGTTCTCGTTATGGTGTAATTTGTTGTATGAGTTATTTCTTTTATAATGAGATGAAAATAAAGAGTTCGTTCATAAATTATAAAGGTTTGAATTTTGCGATAAACAGAGATATTGCAACGAAACAACATGTTGTGATAAAACACTATATCTTTTTTATTAATATGACTTGTAATGATTACAAAAAATTTGGACCTAACACCCAAGGATTACATATGAAGAAAATACAAGCGGGGTGTCAGCCCAAGAGGAACCATAGATCCGGGGAAGAAAATAAATCCCCATGTAGAACTGAAGTATCTTTAAGGAATGATTATTATGTAGCAATGGAACCCTCAAGTATGGAATGGGCAACCTCTATCAAAGCACCAACTCCAGCAATTTAGCCTCCACAGCCCGTTGGGCCTCCACCTACTTCTGGAACAGTTCCCTCTGGTTGGTCAGTTAGGTAGACTTCAGATTCTTCAAGTATTCGATAAACCAAGAAAACTGGAAGCCATCCCTACCTATCTCCCTCAAGTTGCCCCAATGTTGATTTATAACATGCCTTGATAAAGCTGAAGTAAGACTATTAACGACCTCAACCACTATAGTGGCCATACCCTGAAGCTTATAGCCCATTAGGAGAGGGTTAGAACGAAGGCAGCCTGGGGTAAAAGTCTCTAGATGATGGGTGGCCAATCGCTCAATAATAGTTCAATGGCAGACATTAAACTGAGGGGATTATCAAAGGAGCTGCAAGCAAAAGGCATGAGGGGCCACATCAGGAAGTTGCATTTAGTTGCAAGATTCACTATCAATCTGAAGATTTTTCGCTGAACCTTGATCATTGTAGCTTGACCTATCCAGGAAAGCTGGTTCCCAATGGGGCGAAGCGACAGGCGAAGGTCTTAGTTGGGTTTGATCTTCAATAGGAATGGGCTTTCTTGCAACCTGGAAAAGATAAAGAGATATGAGTTCAAAAAAAAATCTTAACAAGTGGTTTTCATTGTTAAGCCACCATTACTGGTGGAGTTTGATGTTAGTAAAAAATCTTAACAAGTGGTCTTCATTGTTAAGTAACCATTATAGGTGGAGTTTGACAAAAAATCTTAACAAGTGGTTTTCATTGTTAAGTCACCGTTATAGGTGGAGTTTGATGAAAAATTTTAACAAGTGATTTTCATTGTTAAGTCACCATTATAGGTGGAGTTTAACGAAAAAATCTTAACAATTGTGTTTTCATTATTAAGTCACCATTATAGGTGGAGTTTAATGAAAAATCTTAAACAAGTGTGTTTTCATTATTAACTCACCATTATAGTGGAGTTTGGGATTGAGATTCTTCAAATAAGAGATTGAACATTGTCAACATAAAAGACAACCATATGCAAGAAATGAGGAAAAAAATGGCGAAATACCTCAGCAACGGCTGGAGTAAGAACAGAAGATAGAGAAGAAGCTGCAACGACGGGCATTGTATTGGGCACATTCATTTCCTCAGTAGCCTCTACAGAACCTTCAGTCAGAGGAACCTCAACATTTGACGAAGCACCTAATTCGGAAAGGGGAACTAGGGCCAAGGTTGAGGGAAAACTCGAAGGAACCGTTCGACCTTCCACGAGTACACCAACATTTGTATAGGATGAAGAAACCCTGGAGCGAGCAGATGAATCAATGGTAGCCTGAGTGATGTGTGGAGCCACAAGTGAGGATGGCGGGATCAAACCAGGAGAAAACTGCACACAATGATGAAGCGTTAGGCATGGGCAACAAAGTTTTGTAAGGAGGAAAACGCAACAGGAGACTTTACCTCTTAAATATGCAAAATGTGAGACAGCACAATGGAAGGGCTCATCAAAGGAAACTGGAGAATTGAGCCAATGATTGATATGGTCAGACCAGGGGCAGTTATAACCTGAAAGATCGAGAAAAAAATATGAAGGCTTAAAGAATAACTCAGGAAGGGAAAATACAATTGAGTAAAAAATAAGTTGTTACCTCTAGGGGCAAGAGGAAATTAGGATGATATCCAGATGGACGATTAGAAGCACTGCTGGCGCAGTGGGAGACATTGGAGTTTCTTTTAAGGGTAGAGCAGCCTCAACGGACTCGTCCAAAGCATCAGCCTTCCTAGCGGCCTCTTCTGCACGCCTGAAAAGAGAATAATGAGAATCGGCAAGCTCATACATAGGAGAATGGGGAGGAGTTGCATCGACGGAACCACTCCCGAAGCATCCTTCCACGAAAGGACTCACAAGAGGACTGGGCCTTTCTTCTTCAATCTCCTACTCCAAGTTTCTAAGTGTTAGAAAACACAATTTGCTAAAGTCAAAATGAATAAGTGTGAAAAACATGCAAACCTCTGATTTAAGGGGAGAATGGGAGGATATCACCATTGGCAAGGAAGCACGGAAAGCATCTGGTGAAGCCCTCTCTGACACACCCCAACCCAATAACTTATAATTAAGTTTGAAAGTCAAAGTGAGTCATACTATGATTAATTTAATCAAACCATAAACACGAGTTTTAATTTCAGAATCATCATTGTGAATCCATATAACTAAAAACCTTTTTACAACATCAGAGTAGTCATGCCCATAAAAACTTACTTGAAGGATAAGTTAACTTAATTACATCATTTACATTAAACTAAATCTTTGTTTCTCCCGTTCTTGGCTAACCCAACCCGACCTCCTAGATTTGGCAGTGACATCACGTTACCTTGAAAAAATTTGAACATAGGAAACATGAGCAAAATAGCCCAGTGAATGCATCACTACTATACTACTGCATGAATTTAAATGCAATAAATCATGTCCATATAATTATGTATTAACTTATCCGGCTCATTCATAATGAATGACCAACTTTTCCGAATCATGATTTACATATGCTGTCTAAATAGACAAATCTCTCCCATTCCGGGTCGAGGAGTAAATTCCCATTTCGGTAAATCGAAATGAACAATTTTATATTCATAACATTATGATCATATTTGTAACAGTATACAAATACATCATTCCAGTGAGTACACTCACCTTGGGTTGTTAACTATGTATTTATATTTCCTTCGGGTGGTGCTGAACTAGGTTGATTAGACCTTACACCTGTCAATCCAACTAAATCAGTACTTAATCTCAATCATAAGTATTATCCTAACATAATTATGTAACTTTCCATGACTATACAACAACAATATATTTCCACTTCAGTCACATTCCATGAAACATGAGTAAAGACAAAATAATGGTACACGTGTTGATAAAGTTATGAACATTCAACCGTCTGAAATACCTCATAAGGGATTTATAATTAAACCCAAGCATATATAAAAACACACTTCTCAATGTATATACACATGAGACATGTACTAAAAATACTCTTTAGAAAGAGGAGATACCAATATTCTTTTATGGGGTATTCAGTATGGCCTCAAATTATTATCTTTTATACTCAACCATCCTATATTCCCAAATTGTATAAATACAGGTGTCCAACCTTATCAATATGAAAACATATATGAATGTAATTTCTAGTACAAGTGACGGTGTAATTTTTCAATCTTCCTAGAGCAAGTTATGACCATTTCTTTACAACACAAGAAATCTACCCTACAAGCTCCTCTATTGTTCCTTCCACATCCAAGAATTTTCATAATTTTTCTACAGCATAAATTTCCATGATTTTCAACCCATTTTCAATACACATACTGAATAGTAGATAATTAAAGTTTCACAAATTTTTTACTTCATTTGCTATGTCAAAAGTTGGACCAAACTCAGGGCATACCGAAATGAAATATACAAATAGCAACTATATACCAACTTGCAACCATCACTAAGGCCTAACCACAAGGAGTTAAATCCTAATTCTCGGATATGATATGAATATATGAGTCTACTTTCATATCAAATTGGAATTTCTCAATTCCAGTAGGCACACAAAAATATATTCAAGTTTGAATGCAAGGGGTTTTAATACAAAGCAATTTTAAGGGTTTGTACATTCAATTTACCTTAAACTTTCATCTAACCATATATATATATAAAGGGCTGAAATTTTAGTAAACAAATTATGATTTCTATCATATAAATCAGTAATATAAGAGAAATAACAAGATTTGCAATTATGATTATGATTCGTATCAAATATTGCATATTTTCGCCCGTTATCTCTATGCATTTGATAAGCACTATTTTATACCCCGAATAGATGCATTTTAGTCGCTCGTTTTTAATAAAAATGACCTTATGTTCGTATTTATTTATTTCTCAGGTCAATACGCAGTTGTGGTACAAATAATGCTAAATCAGTACAATTGCGACACAGAAGCGGTCAAAAGCGTGCATCGAAGAAATTCAAAGAGACCGCAAAGTCTGAAGTCCATTCTGAGCTTGCCCCGATGTGATCCGATGCCCCGAATCAGTCTCGTAACCTTAACCTAGCCCAGACCATTTCCCGAGCCCCGTGTGTGTTGAGTTTGTACCTTTATTATTTTTAGTGATTTTATTTTTAGGATTTATTTAGATTTATTTAGAATTTTCTAGGATTTATTTTCTATTTTTTTTTATTCCTTTATTTTGATTTTGATTTTTATTAGTTTTAAATTTGTAATCTTTATTTAATTTTATTTTTATTTGGATTAGTTTTTAGGAATTTATATTCTAGGTTTATTAGATTTTTATTTCTTTTATTTTAGTTTTATTAGGATTATATTTTTTTTAGTTTTAATAGAGTTTTATTTTAGTTTTTTTTTATTTACATTATTTTTAGTTTGAAATGCTAGTTTGTTTTTTTAGTTTTAGTTTTATTAGATTTTAAGTTTTTATTTTTAGTTTTATTTTTAAGTGGTGTCATTTTTTTTAGGTGTCCAAATAAAACACACACATTAAAACACACACCCCTTACTAACCCACACTCATTACACCCATTTACACCACTCACCCTTACCCTCACACTAACCCCCCTACACATCACACACTTTAACCCCCCCCCCTTCTCCTCTTCTTCTTCTTCTTCTTCCACAACCACACCCGATTCTCTCTCATCTCACCACCATAACCAACAAAAAAACTCATCTTGCACTCACCAACCAATACCAAAATCAAAGCCATGACTCCACCCATTTCCAACCCATATCCGAGACCTCCTTTCCCCTCAACCCGGATCCCTACCGCCGGCTACATTCCGGCCAAAAAATAAACCCCGCCGTCGGCGCGAAACCAGGTCGTTCCCAGACCCATCAGCCCCAAGGTCGGAACTCCGACCCTACGCCGGTGGTGCCCCTGCCGAGCCTTGCCCTGTCCGGCTCGAACCCGGAAACCAACCCAAGCGGGTCTTCAAACAGCCCCAATTCGAAACCGCTCGGATTCAAACCCCGAACCAGCAGCGGTTTGCCACCCAGATTAACCCGAGCCCAACCCGAGATTCAATCCCAAATCTGCCATACCCATAAACCCCAAATTCAAACAACCAAAATCCCAAGAAAGTAGGCATCCAATATTATCCCAAGCCAATAAAGTTCTACAAAATCTCCACATTCAAAATACAACATCGTGGGTTATAAAACAAGAGCAAGGGCTTCTCATAAACAAAAGCTCTCTCAACAGATAGAAAAAAAAGGAACGTAGAGAGAGAAAAAGAGGGTGTATATTATGTACAGCTTAGGGTCATAAAAAAATTCCAGAAAAATCCAAAAAAATTAGTTTAGCTTAGAATAAATTTTTAGGTTTGTTTTTTATTCTTTTTGGAGTGATCAAGTGCTGGAAATTGTGGAAGAGTTGGGACACACTTTTATGAACGAGTTCGACAAGGAAATTTTGCGTATTGAATTACTTTCCCTTTCCTTTTTATTCTTGCTATATTATTTAATGTTGTTTATGCACACATGAGAATGTTTGGCTAAACACCCCGTTCAAGGGGTGGGATGCATTGCATATGATGTTACTTTAATTAATTGGTTTCATTAATTTTATACTTCTAGGTAAATTAATTTTAAATGTCGCCAATTAATTTATGTAACGAGAGTTAGTAAATTAATTGAACGAATTGATGTTTGAATTTAGGAATCGAACTAGAGACAGGCTTTTTCGAGATTTGAATATTAATTCAGTGTTGAAATTTGAGCATTGAAATTGTTTTCGTTAAATTGATCCTAGCGGGTAATTTTCTGAAAATAGTGCAGTCCTAATTTTTCATCGTGTGACATTTTTAAATTAATTTTCTGAAAAAGATTTTATTAAATTTATAATTTTAATGAGAGTTAGATTATTGATTTAATATTATCTCAAAATATTTCAAAATTAATAAATTGAGAAATTAAAATAATTGAAAATGCAGTGTAATCCCATCTCTTGACCTTCTCACATATTTCACACTCGGTTGCACAATTTTTTTCATTATTTAGTCATTTTATAATTTTTAGCATTTGTTAGTTAATTTTTCCCTTTAGATTGTTTTTAAAAATAAAAAATTAAAAAAATATATTTTCTTAAAAAAAAATTGGAATTGCACGTTTTCACATTAATTGTTTCACCTTGAAAGTTGGATTGATACTCGTACTTACCGCAATACGAGTTATTTTTAGACAAGTTTTGTAGGTACTCAAGGGAATTTTGAGAGTGGCTTTTGCACAACAACAACGACACATACGCAAAAAGATATTTATCAAATGGCGCCGTTGCCGCTTTCTTGACGTGGAGACATGATTGAAGACTTGTAATTTTATTTATCTTTTTTAGTGTAGTCCTCCCTCCTCCCTCCTCCCTCCTCCTTAGACTGGTTGTATAGGATTTTTTTTTAAGATTGTGTATTTATTTGGGGTGCATTTTGACACCGATTTATCTGTAATACTTATTTATATAAAAAAAAGGCGAAAAGGGTAACCGGACAAGGTAAAGAGAGGGCGTCCAAAGGCAAGGATTTTTGAAGCCTCTCTATTTTGGGTCGGTAGGACTCCCGGGGACGATTGAGAAAGGCGAGATCTCCCCCCGGTCGACTCAACTCGGTATTCACCCCACGTGTTTAAAAACCGTGGGAGGTACAATTTTGTATCCCTCGCGAATCTCCTACAAGCGAGTTCATTTTTTGTGTGATTAATTGCTCCTATGTGCTTTTAATTTCTGCATCGCATTTAAATTGAATGGTTTAATGAATTAATTTACCTAAGACCTGGACCCGATCATTGCAACGAGAAGGGATTTCATCACCCGACTCACTCACTTTTCTATTGTGTGCTACCCTAGCTGTCATTAAATTTAAAATCAATCAACTAGCTAACCCCGTAGGCACACATTTTTGCAACAGGCGATCACAAAGATAAATTCCGTGCATTTTGTCTCCCGCGGACTTAATTATAATTTGACTACCCCTTTCACTACTCTTGAAGATAATAATTGGCTATGTGCTCGTTAGGATTTTTTCTTAACTCGTGTGTGTCCAATTTCATCATTTCAGTAGTCAGATTTCGTTAGTTCGCCCAAATCAAGAGTCCATTTTCTCCCCTTTTTCGAAAAAAATCCCAAATTTTTTTCCTTTCTTTTTAAAAATATTTTCAAAAATCCCAAAAAGATTTTCTTTTTTTCATATTTAAAATACCAAAAAGATTTTCCTTTTCTTATTTTCAAAAATCACAAAAAGATTTTCTTTTCTTTCGTAAAATATTTAAAACCCAAAAAAATATTTCTCGCCTCATGGCCGAAGAACGTCCTTTACGGGAGTACTTTGGCCATTTTTCATTGTTTGATGTTAAGCCCGATTCGAACCTCTATTCATTAATTCATGGCTTTAACTCTCAAACACCCACTGTTGATACTCATGTGTCGTCCGCGCACACATCTCCTACTCCACTGCCTCCGGTGACGAGTGTCAACCCATCACATGCTTCGCCATGCACACACTGCTTTCTTAGCGATCACTTGTCCCATGAATGCCCATTATATTCTCTACATCTGAATCCACCTTGGAACATGTGTATCCCTATGACACTGTTTGGGACCCACCCTCGACGTATTGTCACGACATATCTAATGTCGAGGGGTATGAGTACCCGAGCTATTCATGGAGGCCTGATCATCCTTCCATGCAATATGAATCACAACGCCATGTTGTGGATCCTTACGGTTTCCAACAGTCATCATCGCCACCTTGTGCACCTCATACCTATCAGTCCCCTTCACATGCTCCTCATGCTGATCACACTTTTGTCCCTCACGGAGATGCTTCTCCCGTGAATGCTACACTTGACCCTGATCCACACACTTCATATGAGTATTCTCCACACCCTAGTGTTTCTAGCGAGTTGTGTCCACCTCACCCACCACCTTGCACATCCGCTCTAGAGAGCCTCTTGCACAAGTTCGCGCACACTCTTAATTCTCAAAATCAAGCCCTTCAACGGCTTGAACACAGGTTTACTGCATTTGAGTGTGCGAACGAATAAGATTTCACCATAAGTCAATCCATTGTTGCACCCGTGTGGGATGATGATGTGTCGTCTTGCGCCACTAATTTTGAGTCTGGCCAACCTTATCTTCCTAAAAATCTCGACATTGAGACCACCCCGTGGTCCGAGCCCCAAGTTGACAATTGTGTTAACATATCCACTGTTAGTGAGACTGATCCCACACCACCTTATCCTTTCAAACGCACCATTGAGTTTCACCTTTCCCCTTCCACCGAATCCATACTTTTTCCCAAGTCTACACCTTTTAACCCTTTTATGTGTGTTCACGAGACACCCATTTTTTGTAGGTTAGCTCCGGCTGCGAGTGCTACCCACTGTCCTCCTGAGATTGAATCTGAGATGGTTTCTACCTCTCTGGATATGGCTCCTACCCCACCATGCTTGACTCCCGTTGAGCCGAATATTTATGTAGATTCATCTATCTCGGATCTTAAAGCCTCGTTAGACTCTTTCACCACCTTAGATGGTGACGTAATGGTGGATAAGTTGATCACTCCCTCGTTCATTTTCACATCTCCTACTACGAGTACTCTTGAGGATCATTCCGAGTCTCGTGAGGAGTGTGTCTCTCCCACCCTTGAGTTAGATCATCTTCCCCCACCCTTTGTCCCACCCGACCCACCCACTGTCCCTTCCGCCCCACCACTTGATTTGGACCTTGTTCTTGCACCTCACCTGTTCCCATCTACGCATTTAGGCCCTCACCTACACCCACCCTCCAACCTAGTGCCACGCGATCCCATTTGTGCACTTTTCATTTACCCCACCATCCATGTGAGTATTCTAGATACTCTCCACTTCCGTGACACAGAGCTTATTACTTTATGCACACCACTTCCTTGTGGTGTTGATTTTTTCCATCGACAGCTCCCTGGCGTGTCACGACGCGACCATTATCACCGTCCATTTATAGAACGGCCGTGCAATTTCTCTGAGGCCCGCCGCATCATTATTACCAAACCATTTTGCCTCCCCCACCAACTTGAGCACCATTCTTATAGGGCCCTTGTTGCCCTCACATTTACGCTCAATAAGGCCCGCGACCGGCGCCTGTTCACCCTTACCCTTCATCCATGTACCCTCCTACCCATCCACCCCTGGTCCACCGATGCTTTGCATCGAGTGATGCACTTCGCCATACAAGTGCATTGACCTCTTTTAGCCTTTATCCAACAAGACTGATGCTTCAGTCTTGTTTGGGGGTGATTCTCATCACCCAATTTTTCTGTCGCCCCCGCACATTCATAGATCTTATCATTAGCGTGAGTTCCGATCGGTCTGGCTGAAGACCTTAAACTTAGCACTACCGGGAGGCAGCTCGTCGTTCATTGTTTCTGAGTATGAGTCTTATCCTGTTTGGGGATGGTGTTTAACACCACCCAATGATTTTCACATGCTTTATAGACTTGTGTATACTTTTGTATCGCCTATGTTCTTCAGGTTTCATCTCTGCTCCCTCAAGCGGTACATTTCACTAGTGGTTCATTATGGTAATATCTTTCCTCCCTTGTGCTTTTATTTTTATATGTGGTTTTAAACATCGAGGACGATGTTCTCCTTTGTTTGGGGGTGGGAAATTTATCAAAATCGTACCTCTTTTGAAATTTTTCAGAAACAAGTGATTTTAAACTTTTTGTGCAGTTAAAAATAAATTTTTTGAATTGTCTATCATCCCTCTTTTAGAAATTTCTCAATACTCGTGTTCAACACTAAAACTTACGCTTTTTACACATAAATTAATTAATACCTCTTAAAGCATATATGCACTATGAATTCCTAAACTCGGCAATTTGCACTATCACGTCTATAATCAAAAGTTGAAGAGTAACAATATTCTCAAGAGAGCCTTAAAAGATCACTAGTGGTGACTTAAACCCGTGAGATTTGAGCTTTTCACCTTTTTGAGAGTTTTTACGTATCTCCGAGTCACAAGTTGACTCAACTTTCTTTGGGTACTTCATTTAGTCGTTGCATGATCTCATCATTTTTTTAAATTTGGCTTAATCACTGAGAATGACATCATTTTCGAGTTGTAAGAAACATGTGTCTTGTAGTTTGTCCCGAGCACTAAACCGATTTTTTCATACACATACCATTTTTCTATCACATTATCATTCACCCATTATCATTTTCCATATTACCCTTATCCATATGTCCCAAATACCATCCATAATTACCATAATTTTTTAGAAAAAGAGTGTTTAGATTTCAAATGTAAATTGTCTTCATTTGTGCTATGAAAAGAAATATGCATCGCAATAAAAATAAATAAAAAATAAAGCAAAGAAAGAAAATAAAAATAGAAAAGAAGAAAAAGGAATATGCGATCATAAATTCATAAGATGAAGACAATAGTCAATCAAAGTGTGTCACACTCTTCTCAAAACACCCCATCATTCATCTTCTCCAATTCATTATCTCTACATACCTTACCTACATCCCATTTTCACATTTGGTAAAGTGTTCAGGCAAACGAAAAGATTATATGGTGAATAACTCGACATTCTCGACATAGTGGTTAGCATTCCTTCATGAGATCAGATTTTTTCACGTATCCGTCTTTTTTTATAAAGTGTGGGAGACGTTTGGACTTGTTTATATTTACTCACCTCCTCACACACTAGAGAGATACACTTACCCAATTCTCAGAGAATTCGATTCAGAGAGATATATCCAGTGAGAATTGAAGTCAAAGCGTTGATTCTATAAAGGAAATCTAGGAATTACTCTAATGATACTTAAGATTACTTCACACTACACATGATGAGTTTTAGGAAGGATTACGCTTTTGGTATTAAGCAATTTCATATCTTATTTTGATAGTTGAATACGGTGTTCCTTGATGTCCTTTTAAAGCTGGGTTGTATAGCGTTTCATCATCTACTCAGATACTACATTTAAAAAAGTTTTCGAATTTTGAGGGTAAATTCAGTGCAAACCCTCACGAGACACCACTCGTCCTATAGGGCAACCTATAGGTTTAACGGCTTGTTGTACATGCTAAGTGTAATCGCCAGTGCCTGCGAAAGTGGCACACTTTTGGATACTTATCTCTATTTTCTCTCTAATTTTTGCTCGAGGACTAGCAATGTTCTTTTTGGGGGTGCTGTGATAAGCACCCAAAAGTGTCTATTTTATACCCCGGATAGATGCATTTTAGTCGCTCGTTTTTAATAAAAATGACCTTATCTTCGTATCTATTTATTTCTCAGGTCAATACGCAGTTGCGGTACAAATAATGCTAAATCGGTACAATTGCGACACAGAAGCGGTCAAAAACGTGCATCGAAGAAATCCAAAGAGACCGCAAAGTCTGAAGTCCATTATGAGCTTGCCCCGATGTGATCCGATGCCCCGAATCAGTCTCGTAACCTTAACCTAGTCCAGACCATTTCCCGAGCCCCGTGTGTGTTGAGTTTGTACCTTTATTATTTTTAGTCATTTTATTTTTAGGATTTATTTAGATTTATTTAGAATTTTCTAGGATTTATTTTCTATTTTTTTTTATTCCTTTTTTTTTTTTTTGATTTTTATTAGTTTTTAATTTGTAATCTTTATTTAATTTTATTTTTATTAGGATTAGTTTTTAGGAATTTATTTTCTAGGTTTATTAGATTTTTATTTCTTTTATTTTAGTTTTATTAGGATTATATTTTTTTTAGTTTTAATAGAGTTTTATTTTAGTTTTTTTTATTTACATTATTTTTAGTTTGAAATGTTAGTTTATTTTTTTTAGTTTTAGTTTTATTAGATTTTAAGTTTTTATTTTTATTTTTATTTTTAAGTGGTGTCATTTTTTTTAGGTGTCCAAATAAAACACACACATTAACACACACACCCCTTACTAACCCACACTCATTACACCCATTTACACCACTCACCCTCACCCTCACACTAAACCCCCTACGCATCACACACTCTAACCCCACTCTCTTCTTCTTCTTCTTCTTCTTCTTCCACAACCACACCCGATTCTCTCTCATTTCACCACCATAACCAACAAAAAAACTCATCTTCCACTCACCAACCAATACCAAAATCAAAGCCATGACTCCACCCATTTCCAACCCATATCCGAGACCTCCTTTCCCCTCAACCCGGATCCCTACCACCGGCTACATTCCGGCCAGAAAATGAACCCCGCCGCCGGCGCGAAACCAGGTCGCGCCCGGACCCATCAGCCCCAAGGTCGGAACTCCGACCCAACGCCGGTGGTGCCCCTGCCGAGCCTTGCCCTGTCCGGCTCGAACCCGGAAACCAACCCAAGCGGGTCTTCAAACAACCCCAATTCGAAACCACTCGGATTCAAACCCCGAACCAGCAGCGGTTTGCCACCCAGATTAACCCGAGCCCAACCCGAGATTCAAATTCAAACAACCAAAATCCCAAGAAAGTAGGCATCCAATATTATCCCACGCCAATAAAATCCCACAAAATCTCCACATTCAAAATACAACATCGTGGGTTATAAAACAAGAGCAAAGGCTTCTCATAAAAAAAAGCTCTCTCAACAGATAGAAAAAAAAAGGAACGTATAGAGAGAAAAAGAGGGTGTACATTATGTACAGCGTAGGGTCATAAAAAAATTCCAGAAAAATTCAAAAAAATTAGTTTAGTTTAGAATAAATTTTTAGGTTTGTTTTTAATTCTTTTTGGAGTGATCAAGCTCTGGAAATTGTGGAAGAGTTGGGACGCACTTTTATGAATAAGTTCGACAAGGAAATTTTGCGTATTGAATTTCTTTCCCTTTCCTTTTTATTCTTGCTATATTATTCAATGTTGTTTATGCACACATGAGAATGTTTGGCTAAACACCCCGTTCAAGGGGTGAGATGCACTGCATATGATGTTACTTTAATTAATTGGTTTCATTAATTTTATACTTCTAGGTAAATTAATTTTAAATGTCGCCAATTAATTTATGTAACGAGAGTTAGTAAATTAATTGAACGAATTGATGTTTGAATTTAGGAATCGAACTAGAGACAGGCTTTTTCGATATTTGAATATTAATTCGGTGTTGAAATTTAAGGATTGAAATTGTTTCGTTAAATTGATCCTAGCGGGTAATGTTCTGAAAATAGTGTTGTCCTAATTTTTCATCGTGTGACATTTTTAAATTAATTTTCTGAAAAAGATTTTATTAAATTTATAATTTTAACGAGAGTTAGATTATTGATTTAATATTATCTCAAAATATTTCAAAATTAATAAATTGAGAAATTAAAATAATTGAAAATACAGTGTAATTCTATCTCTTGACCTTCTCACATATTTCACACTCGGTTGCACAATTTTTTCATTATTTAGTAATTTTATAATTTTTAGAATTTGTTAGTTAATTTTTCCCTTGAGATTATTTTTAAAAATTAAAAATTAAAAAAAAAAATATTTTCATAGAAAAAATTGGAATTGCACGTTTTCACATTAATTGTTTCACCTTGAAAGTTGGATTGATACCCGTACTTACCGCTATACGAGTTATTTTTAGACAAGTTTTGTAGGTACTCAAGGGAATTTTGAGAGTGGCTTTTGCACAACAACAACGACACATACGCAAAAAACTTCTTATCAGCATTCTAGCGCTTTTACGGTCCTTAATGCCTATATTTATGCTCATTAACCAGACAACCTTGGATTTGGATATATACATGTTTTGAAGGGGTTAATTGTGTTTTTGTAGGTATTGGAATGCTAAAAGTGAGGATTCGTTGCATTTTGGAGAAGTTCCATCGTCGGACGCTACTTCAAGGGCATTTTAGTCAATTCACATTTCTTATCCATCTCATGGAAATTCCATAAATGCGTAATTCATTGAGTTAGTATCGCGTGGCAGCAAACGGTGCGTCGTTTGGAGTTCGAACGTAGAAGATATGTCCGTTTCCGTTATTAGACCTTTTCCGCCTCTTCATGGAACAAGGATTGCAGAAAATAGAGTACCGGTAGACCGCGTCCCTAGGACCGGTTGATCGCAGTTTCAACTTTTGTTGTGGGAAGGAGACAGTAGGCTTTTTCCTGAAGGACCGGTCGACCGCGCCCCTGCGACCGGTCGACCGGTTATGCCAGATATTTTGAGATCTTTCCTTTTTCTTTTCTTTTTCTTTTATTTCTTTTGTAACTTACTATATAAAGGAATTTTGTTTCTATTTTCATATATAGTTAGATATTATTAGAAGGTAGATATTTTAGGTTAGGGTTTGGAGGTTGAGAGCTCATTCTTGTTCCTCTCTTGGTTTGACACCCATTTGGGTTGTAAATGTGCACTTTTCATCTTCCCTACCCATTAATATAACTTGTTTTCCATTATTTCTTGCTTTGATAATTAGGTTTACATGCTTTGTTAATTAGTTTACTTGCTTTCTTTAATCGCTTTCTAGTGTAGATTTATCGCATTGCTTTACCGCTTTCCATTTATCACGTTTTTTACCATGCTTTCTAGGTAATTTAAATTAGGTTGTGTTTGAATGGAACTCACTCAGGTTAACGCGTCGCTTTGCTTTGGTGATAGTGTTTACGGGTCTATTTCAGGTGTGATGTCCTAGTTATTATGCCTAGATTTAACGGGGCATATCATGTATGTCCCGTGCTTACGACCTTTCGCGCGTAATTTTCGGGATATTTGTTGACGCCAAAATCTTATTAGGCTTTTATACGATTTTAGGGGAGTGACAACCCTTGATTTAATTAACTGTCGAAACGAGACGCATTTGTAATAACTCGTCGACCCACGTAACCATTTTATACAAATTAACTCGGGTGAGGGATATTCGACCCACCTATAGTTTTTACTCGCTTTGTTAATCTACATTCATTTTCCCTCGCCTAGATTAATATTTCCCTTTTATGCATCTTTTTCTTTTTAGTTTGTATTTCACATTTTTCCCTTTTATTTAGGAGTACTAAATCACTTAAACTCTAGCAACTCGTCTCAGTGGATCTATCGAAACCCGACTTACCGCTACACTCATCAGTTGAGTGAAGTCGTAATTTAGGTTTTTGTATTGTCGCGGTGAAACGAAATAACGACTGTGTCCTTACACGAACAGACTTTTCACACGTCAATCAGATTACCTTCGGGACTTTTACGTAATTTCTACGGATTTTTCTACACTTTTTCTCCTCACTTTTTCTTCCTAAACTTCTACTTTCTCCTTCCTCAAGCTAACAACACTTCTGTAACACCACGCCTAATTAAATACCGGGTGACCAGTCCCATACCAAATTAAAACAGAATATACAGTTGGCTCATTCTTAGCATCACTGTCGAAAACATTAACTAATCACCTAATACCCAATTAAGCTGGTGTTAAAATCTTTCCAAATTTTAATTTCAACAAAAACCATATTTAGTTTACGAATAACACTACACATATTATTCTACAACACTAATAACCGAACAGATACTCAAAAGAATTTAAATACAATTGGAATAAACATTCCCAAATAATTATCCAATACAGTAATCCCAACAATAGTAAATATATTAAAATGACACGATTACCAGAGTATTTGACTCATATAGAAGAGATAACTGAATTCCTTCGGGCGTCATGCCCTAACTAAGAGAATACTGGGAATCAAATGAAGATAGGCGTCTAAGCAATATTCCATAGCTCGTCATAATCCTCTAAGGCTGGCGTCCCTATTGCTGGACACCTGATATAGAAGGTACAATAGAAAAGAGAATATGCAAGGAAACGGGTCAGAGCCCGATGTGAAAATGATTTTTAAAACAACAAGTATTTAACAAGTGCAATAAATCATTAATTATGTACATGTTAGTATCCAAACTCTCACTTGCTATTCTCACCTCTCATCTAGAGTGCACACTTAACGCTTCCTATTAACCTCCTGGTTAATGGTTCCTCTTCACAAATTTCCATAATATGATTCCATCCCTTATCATAATCCCGTATGTCCCATACCATACGACATATAATCATTCATATACGTTTTTCATTTAAATGAATAGTTTCTCATTAATATGAATTAAGCTCTTCAATAAATATTCATTAACATATTTCAATTCTTTTCTCAATTCACCGTTATCTAAAATTATCACACAGTAGATGATTTAACCACTATATACACATACATTTAATTCATTATATATATATACATATAAAATACGGCACCCCGAGTCACAGCTGCGGTGCAATGCATTACTCTGCTATCATGTCCCAATATCGTTGGTCGCCGAATAGGGGACTAAAGGTTTAGTGAAGATTACTCAAACCACCAACATCAACACATAAATTTGAGGCGAACATAGTCCTCGTATCCATGGATCACGCACATACCTATGTTCCCATAGTCAGCGGACTTATCAATTCCTCGATAAGTCTTTAATAGACCTATGTTCTTGAGCGACAAATAAAAAATCCCATGGATTCACCGGGATATGACTGCCCTCCTGCGCAAACCTCCCATCGATAGCAAGTAAGCTAGGTATGTCATGCATATAAATTATCAATCAATCAAATAGGCATTATCATACCTAAAATATAATATCAACAAGGTACTCACAGTACCCTTCGATAATTTCCATACATAGCATTATATCTCTCAAATCCTACGTATTAAAATATTATGACTTTACTTCCTTAATTTAATTATCCCCGAGCCTCACTCGTTACTCAAGGTTCAAATATATTTTTCCTCGACATTTTATTCAGTAAGAAATCACTAATATCCTACTGGTCCATATCATCTTATCTCCCGAATTACCACGGATTGAACTCCCCTTTAGTTAGGGTTATAACCAACAGTTTCTAATCTCTCATAAACACATCCTCTATCACATAGGATTAAACCCTCTTATAAACTTAAGGCTACCCAGGTGTCATATCAATCTCTCCTACTGAACCTATCCTTAATCCTTATGAATACCAATTAGAATCCAACACATGAATCTAGCAACCGAAATCTCTTTCAATTTAATTAACATACTTCTAATCAATTAAATCCCAATCACATTAATTCAATTCTTATCTAGGGCTTACTGATCTTCTCTAAGTCCCACACCTAAGATTTAGAAAAGGTTTAGGATAACAACAAGCATTAAAAAGAAACAACTACATAAATTATGCGGAGGTCAATCGATCGAAGGCAGGTGGTCGATCGATCGATCGCCCAGATACCAGCCCAGTTGTCTGCATTTCTTCTATTACGGGTTTCATCACTTTTGATCATTCAAACCTTCATATTAACAACCCAAATTCCTTATAAACCTTACTACATGATATTGCAACATATGTGAATGATTTCTAATGATCTAAACATCCTAGAATCATCAAGAGTTTGAATTTTAAGCATATATTCATCCTATTTTTTCCAAAAAATTATAAACATGATATCTTCAAGAACACACCATTGATTCTCAGCTTTTCTTCAACAGATTTATGATTATTTCATGGATTACTATCTACCTACGACATGAGTTTGATTCCTATATATCTCCATTTTTCAAAAAACCATCAACAGCTATATCTTTATCTTTCAAACATGAAAAATCTCATCTTTGTATAACTATCCTAACATGGCCAATATAAAAAATTAGATTGAAATTATCAAACACTTGCCTCTAATGAAGATCTGATCCTTTGGAGTTGAATAACACAGGTGGTTCTCCCTTTCTCCGGCCAACTTCCGGTGGTATTGACCTTTGGCCTTTAGTTCTCCTCCTTTCCAAGCAAACTTTTCTTCTTCCAAGCAACCTTTCACTCTCTCAAGAAGATGACCTCTCAATATTGTGTAGAAGAGATGAATGAACTCACGTAAGGTTCTAAAAAACGCGGGGCGTGATTGAGGCATGGAGGCCAAACCTTAAGCCTTATAAGTCTAGGCGGGCCTAGGCGTAAAAAGGCGTGAAAAGGCGTTTAGGCATTCTTAATATATTTTAATATTTTTTAACCATAACAAGGCTATTAAAATACAAAAATTGCACATATCATAAAAATATGTTTGAATATATGCAAATTAAAATACTATTTGATTATTTTGGATGAGATAATGGTCCGATTTGTAAAGAAATTCTTTAAGAGGCGACATCGTTTCACTAAAGCATTGTTGTTTTTAGAAAAAAGTGCGCCTTAAGGGTTTTACCAAGAATAAGGCGTGAAAAGCGTAAGGCGAGGCGTTTCTTCCAAGCCTTAAGCCTAGGCGGGTTTTTTAGAATAGTAACTAATCTCCAAATACTTATAATAAGACAAAATTCGAAATCACTATTCATCCCCCTTGTAAAAATGACCAAAATGCCCTTTTGGGTTATCTTTTCATTTCCAAATGACCCGAGATCCAAAACCAACATCCAAATAAACTTTTCTGACTATTTCAACCCTTCTGGACACAACGACGCACTCAAAATGACTATAAGATCGATATAAAAATAATTCTCTATTTAATTTAACAAATTAGTCCCGACACGTCTCATACCGCGTCTGACTAAAAATTCAAATTACTGAAATAATAACTCACAGCAATATCAATAACATCTCATTCATATATTACCTAAATATCTTTAAGTAATATACATAATCATACATTTTACTATCCACAATTCGGATAAAACCCAAATGAATTAATTTGTAATAAAATCCAATTAATCCCTTAATTTAATATATAACCCATTTTAAAAGTCATTAGAATCACGGGGTATTGCATACTTCCCCCCTTGTAACAGAATTTCGTCCCGAAATTCAGAAAGATAAATCATACTGGTAAGGTCAACTCCGAGTATAAATCTCACATCGCAAATAATCTATGTCGTACCGCCCCTACAGTACATTAACGAAAATCCCCATCGATGTTACACTAAGTCTCACCATATAGTTTCAACCGAATCGAATTTAAACTTTATGCAGTCTTCCCTATACCATCCTCGTAACAATGTTTGGGAAGGAATGATCCTCACGTATTAAACAAATAAATCCTGAAGTCACAACTACTTACTGTTTCACAATTATGCAAAATACTACAATCCGACCATCCAGGGCGCCCATACACCCTATCGAACAACTTTCATTATAATATTTATTGCAAAGGTTATAAACTCATATCCTAAAGACTTAACTTATTTCGACTCCCAACGGTTATTAGTTTCATGCGGGGGGTGTCTCGCAAGCGAAATCCAAACAAGGAACCCCCCCGATACACTACTACCTAAAGTAGTCGACCATCGAAACTCCTCAGGTCCTTAGTCAATAGTTTATAACCTCTCTACAGGTTTTATCGATTTCAAATAAAGTCTACTCATTTACTCTCTTATTAAAGACAAGATGCTGGTTATAGTAGTACATACGCTCTCATGTACCACAAGTCAATCCACGCCAATAATCACATCATGTTCGGACATGCCCAAAGTAAGTAATTCCGTGATAAAAATCAAACCCATGTGATGTCATGAAAAATACAGGTGTCCCACAACCCCTCGGTGAGTCTACGTAAATAACAGTGCTATAGGCTTAACCCTTTTGCCCATACAATATTAATCGCTACAAAAAATCAGTATGCGACTCATAACTCCTTAGATAGAAAACATACCCTCATTCGTGGGCGGTGGTTGTTGACTCCCACTATTATAACTTTGCTCCGATGAGTCAAGAAAAAATTTTACCCCAAATTTTTAGTTCTAGTTAACCGCACTCCACTATATGTCCAAGTCTTTGAATATATTGCCTTCGTTGGGTAACACACCCAATTCCCGTATTTCTAGAACTTCTACTGATGACTCTCCTCAACTTTCCATTATAGGGGTGACCTTGACTACGGTCATCATACTCGAACATACTTCATAACCTCCTAAGTACGACCTCCGCTATCCGTCCAATGGCCCTTATCTGCCATACTTCTTGTACGAACCCGTCCGAACGCGAATAAGATTCACTATTATATACGTTATAGCAGGAGAACAGAATCTTACCAAAGAAATCAACAATCCTAAACATAGGGTTCTATATCAAACAAAGTAACGCTAAGCTAAAAAGACGGTAAGACGTACAGACCCTAAAGGACACTAGAACCTAAATGCTCTGATACCACCTGTAACACCCTGCTTAATTAAATACCGGGTGGCCAGTCTCATACCAAATTAAAACAGAATATTCAGTTGGCTCATTCTTAGCATCACTGTCGAAAACATTAACTAATCACCCAATACCCAATTAAGCTGGTGTTAAAAACTTTTCAAATTTTAATTTCAACAAAAACCATTTTTAGTTTACGAATAACACTACACATATCATTCTACAACATTAATAACCGAACAGATACTCAAAGGAATTTAAATGTAATTGGAATAAACATTCCCAAATAATTATCCAATACAGTAATCCCAACATAGTAAATGTATTAAAATGACACGACTACCAGAGTATTTGACTCATATAGAAGAGATAACTGAATTCCTTTGGGCGACATGCCCTAACTAAGAGAATACTGGGAATCAAATGAAGATAGGCATCTAAGCAATATTCCATAGCTCCATAGCTCGTCATAATCCTCTAAGGTTGGCGTCCCTATTGCTGAACACCTGATATAGAAGGTACAATAGAAAAGAGAATATGCAAGGAAACGGGTCAGAGCCCGATGTGAAAATAATTTTTAAAACAACAAGTATTTAACAAGTGTAATAAAGCATTTATTATGTACATGTTAGTATCCAGACTCTCACTTGCTATTCTCACCTCTCATCTAGAGTGCACACTTAACGTTTCCTATTAACCTCCTAGTTAATGGTTCCTCTTCACAAATTTCCATAATATGATTCCATCCCATATCATAACCCCGTATGTCCCATACCATACGTCATATAATCATTCATATACGTTTTTCATTTAAATGAATAGTTTCTCATTAATATGAATTAAGCTCTTCAATAAATATTAATTAACTTATTTCAATTCTTTTCTCAATTCACCGTTATCTACAATTATCACACAGTAGATGATTTAACCACTATATACACATACATTTAATTCATTATATATATATATATATATATACATATATAATACGGCACCCCGAGTAACAGCTGCGGTGCAATGCATTACTCTGTTATCATGTCTCAATATCGATGGTTGCCGAATAGAGGACCAAAGGTTTGGTGAAGATTCCTCGAACCACCAACATCAACACATAAATTGGAGGCAAACATAGTCCTCGTATCCATGGGTCACGCATATACCTACGTTCCCACAGTCAGCGGACTTATCAACTTCCCGATAAGTCTTTCATAGACCTATGTTCTTGAGCGACAAATCAAAAATCCCATGAATTCACCAGGATATGACTGCCCTCCTGCGCAAACCTCCCATCGATAGCAAGTAAGCTAGGTATGTCATACACATAAATTATCAATCAATCAAATAGGCATTATCATACCTATAATATAATATAAACAAGGTACTCACACTACCCTTCGATAATTTACATACGTAGCATTATATCTCTCAAATCCTACGTATTAAAATATTATGACTTTACTTCCTTAATTTAATTATCCCCGAGCCTCACTCGTTACTCAAGGTTCAAATATTTCTTTCCTCAACATTTTATTCAGTAAGAAATCACTAATATCCTACTGGTCCATATCATCTTATCTCCCGAATTACCACGGATTATACTCCCCTTTAGTTAAGGTTATAACCGACAGTTTCTAATCTCTCGTAAACACATCCTCTATCATATAGGATTAAACCCTCTTGTAAACTTAAGGCTACCCAGGTGTCATATTCAATCTCCCCTAATGGACCTATCCTTAATCCTTATGAATACCAATTAGAATCCAACACATGAATCTAGCAACCGAAATCTCTTTCAATTTAATTAACATACTTCTAATCAATTAAATCCCAATCACATTAATTCGATTCTTATCTAGGGCTTACTGATCTTCTCTAAGTCCCATTATATCCAATTAATAATCACCACAGATTTAGAAAAGGTTTGGGATAAGAATAAGCATTAAAAAGAAACAACTTCATAAATTCTGGGGAGGTCGATCGATCGAAGGTAGGTGGTCAATCGATCGATCGCCCAGATACCAGCCCAGTTTTCTACATTTCTTCTATTACGGGTTTCATCACTTTTGAACATTCAAACCTTCATATTAACAACCCAAATTCCTTATAAACCTTACTACATGATATAACAACATATGTGAATGATTTCTAATGATCTAAATATCCTAGAATCATCAAGAGTTTGAATTTTAAGCATATATTCATCCTATGTTTTTCCAGAAAATTATAAACATGATATCTTCAAGAACACACCATTGATTCTCTGCTTTTCTTCAACAGATTTATGATTATTTAGTGGATTACTATCTACCTACAACATGAGTTTGATTCCTATATATCTCCATTTTTCAGAAATCCATCAACAGCTGTATCTTTATCTTTCAAACATGAAAAATCTCATATTTGTATAACTATCCTAACATGGACAATATACAAACTTAGATTGCAATTATCAAACACTTGCCTCTAATGAAGATCTGATCCTTTGGAGTTGAAAAACACAGGTGGTTCTCCCTTTCTCCGGCCAACTTCCGGTGATGGTGACCTTTGGCCTTTAGTTCTCCTCCTTTACAAGCAAACTTTTCTTCTTCCAAGCAACCTTTCATTCTCTCAAGAAGATGACCTCTCAATATTGTTTAGAAGAGATGAATGAACTCATGTACAACTAATCTCAAAATACTTATAATAAGACAAAATTCGAAATCTCTATTCATCCCCCTTGTAAAAATGCCCAAAATGCCCTTTGGGGTTGTCTTTTCATTTCCAAATGACCCGAGATCCAAAATCAACATCCAAATAGACTTTTCTGACTATTTCAACCTTTCCGGACGCAACGACGCACTCAAAATAACTATAAGGTCGATGTAAAAGTAATTCTCTATTTAATTTAATAAATTAGTTCCGACACGTTCCATACCGCGTCTGACTAAAAATTCAAATTACTGAATTAATAACTCACAGCAATATCAATAACATCCCATTCATATATTACCTAAATATATTTAAGTAATATACATAATCATACATTTTAATATCCACAATTCGGATAAAACCCAAATGAATTAATTTATAATAAAATCCAATTAATCCATTAATTTAATATATAACCCATTTTAAAAGTCATTAAAATCACGGGGGATTACAACTTCAAACTGAACCCATGGCTTAATTTGCTGAAGAAATAAGTTAGAGGGAGAGTTTTAAGTTGGCGAAGTCTGCCTCCCTAGCCATCCAATCAAATTAAAATATTTGGTTTACTAAAAGACAATTTACCACTTAAAGGGAATGGACTGATTTGCCCCTTATTCGTAAATTCGGCCTAACTTTTTACTCAGACATCCGTTTAATGCACCGTTTATTGTGTTACAACCCTAACTCATATGTATACAATTATATAGTTTTCACCTTGAGTCAGTTGTTATATTATAAGGGTCAAAACTAGTCTCTAACAGGAACATTTCTACCGAAAATAACAAAATTTTGTGTTTGTAAATAATTCGACATTTCATGATATGAAAGTAGGATTAGACTAAATGATAAGCACCCAAAACTGTACATTTTATACCCCGAATAGATGTACTTTAGTTGCTAATTCTTGACAATATGGGTCTTATGTGCTTAAATGTTAATTATGCAGGGTTAATTGCAGTTGCGGTGTCAAAAGTTATATTTTCAAGTAATTTACAGTTAAAATGGAGCTAAATACCCAATTCCCTGACCCTACCAGAGCCTAAGCCTAGCCTAAACCTACCCTAAACCCTATGTGTGTTTTGTTTGTGTCTTTTTATCATTTTTAGATTTTTAGTTTGCGTTATTTTATTTTTAGGATTTATTTTTAATTTATTTAGGATTTTTAGGTTTTATTTACTATTTTTATATTTTATTAGTATAATTTTATTTTATTTTGATTTTTATTAGTTTTTAGTTTTATTAGGATTAGATTTTTTAGGATTTCATTTAATTTTTTTAGTTTTATTTGATTTTACATTTAATTAGAATTTTAGTTTTAGTTTTATTATATTTTATTTTTATTTCCTTTTAGTTTCATTTTTTTAATTGAATCTTTATTTTATTTTTAGAATAGGAATTTAATTTTTAGATTTTTAGTTTTATGATTTTTAGTTTTTTTTAGTGTTATTTTTAGGTGTCCAAATAAAACACACACATTAACCCACTCACCCCCTATAATCTATACACCTCACTACACCTAAAACTTACCAAACCCCCTCACCCTCATCATATTCCCCTACACCTCACCTTACCTAATCACCCACCACTTCATCTTCCCCCAATAACCTTTTTCTCTCTCCTATCTCTCCCTCATTAACCTCTCTCCTCCATTAAAACAACCCACCACATCTCTCTCTCTCCTAACTTAACCAACAAATCTACAACATTTCCATCCCAAAACCAACCTCTATCATCAAAACCATAAACCCGGAACCATCTACTCCATTCCAACACCGGCCAAACCGCCACCCAACCCATGGTGGCGCTGCCCCGATCGTCGGCGTCCTAAACCCGTAACCACCTTCCCCCTTAAACCGTCGGCTGCCAGCAACTCGCTGTCGCCGCAAACCCCCGATCGCAGCCCCTCTCCGGCGACTTTCAGTCGCGACCTCACCCGCTCCTCTCTCCAGCGAAGTCGAAACCCGCCGACAGTCCACTACCATTGGAAACTACCTAACATCACCCCTACTCCAACCCTCCGATCGTGACCTACCGAACCCGATCCATACCTCCATACCCATTTCAACCCCCAAACCCATTTGAAAACTCAAATACCCATTGCTCCCCAAGCCACGACTTACCACCTGCACAAAACAAACCAAAGCCAAAGTCCCCACTTGTGCACATGTGTTAAATCCTCTTTTAACCCCAATTCCAAAAATGCCCCCAACTTATCCCCACTCTCTCATAACCTCACCATCCACATGCTCCCTTGCCATTTTTCCTAATTTACCCTCACCCAATACCTTACACACCCTCTTGCACCTTTGTCTATCCAAAAATAGCCCCATGCTCCATGTGCCTACTATAAATGAAGATGAAGACCCCATATGAAAAAGAGAGCTTTTAGATAGGAATTTGTAGAGAGAGAAAATACCATTTTAGTGTAGGTTTTAGATTAGAATTTTTATTTTATTATTTTTGGATAGTGAGGGAAAAATAAATTGTTGTGAGAATTAATTTGAGTGAAATATTTGATGTAATTTTGTTTGGATCATTCAAATTGAGGGATGTTGATTTCAACTCATGGATTGAAGTTCAATTAAGCATCAATAGATTGGGTTTGATTGTTCTTTTCTCTTCTCGTTTATTTTATGCCTTTGATTATTAATTTGTCAAATTTCATACCATGTTAGGCTAAATCCCCTTTCAAGGGGTGGAGTGAAACCCTTATTTGATGTTATTTTAGTTTAATTAGTTTGATTACTTGAAAATTCCCTTTGAATGTTAATTTTGATCCCTCACCCTTAGATTTATGCCTCGCGAGTGGGTAAATGATTTTCGAGAGAAAATCGAAATTCTAGTTATAATACCCATTTTAGATTCGAACTAGAGATATGAATTTCTTAAGTGGGGTATTATAACTTGAATTTCAACTCTAAATTTATTTTCTAAGATTTACATAAATTTTAATTGATCGATCCTAGCGGGTGATTAATTAAAAGGAGTGTAGATCTATTTTTCTAGAGTTGTGGGGTGTTAAACTTAATTTTCTAAAGATTACTATTATAATTACACTTGCAACGAGAGTTGGTTTGTAATTTTGATATTAATTTGGGAGAATTCAAATAATTAAATTAATTAATTAGAATAACTAAAATTTGTGGTGTAATCACACTCCTTGATTGTTCTCACAATTATTTACCTTACTTTATCTCTTATTTTAGTGTTAGACTTTATTTTTTATTTTAGTAACTTTCTAGTTAGTTGTTATCATATCAAATTTAGTTTAGTTTAGTTTAAATCATCATCTCACCCAATTGTTTTAATATTTGAAAAGCTAAAAAAAATAGAAAAGCAAAAATTCCAAAAAGAAAATAAAAAGTGAATTACAATTGAGTTTGTCTCTTGCTTTACCCCATTGGAAGTGAATTGATACCCTTAATTACCTATACACTTGAGATTATTATATTTTGTAGGTATTTGGGGATTTTGATTATAAGGACTTTTCAAGCAACGACGAAAGAAAAATATACAGCGAAAAGTTCTTTCTATCACTAAACATAATCACTTAACATTAGATATACTAATAACCAAGGTTCTAAAAGGCGCGAGGCGTGGTCGAGGCATAGAGGTCAAGCCTCAAGCCTTAGGAGCCTAGGCGTAAAAAGGCGTTTTTCCTTTTTTTTATTATTTTAATTCTTCCAAGGCTAGTAATATAATAAAATGGTACATAACTTGAATTTTGAAAATATATCCATATGTTTGGTAGCCAACTTTCTCATATTCATGCTCCATAACCATTATTTGTCAACTAATCCTTTGTTTTTTTTTTAAAAAGTGTGCCTTAAGCCTTTTACCAAGAATAAGGCGTAGGCGATGCGTTTCTCTCAAGCCTCAAGCCTAGGCGGACCTTTTAGAACAGAGCTAATAACACATTCTTCATATCACATACGATAAGCATGATTTAATTATAATTTATCATAATTATATCCGGGTTGTCACAACTTCCCCCCCACCAGAAAATTTCGTCCCCGAAATTTAATATGAAGTTCACTTACCAAACAAATGAGGATATTGTTTCTTCATGCTATCCTCTGTTTCCCAAGTTGCTTCTTTAATCCCGTGGCTCATCCGCATAACTTTAACTAAGGGAATAACTTTATTTCTCAATACTTGCTCCTTACGACTAATAATTTCCATTGATTCCTCGTTGTACGACAAGTCTTCCTTCAGTTCAATTGGTTGAGTTTTCAACTGATGAGATGGATCCGCCAAATACTTACGAAGCATCGATATGTGAAACACATCATGTAAACGGGATAAATCTGGAGGTAAAGCTAATCTATATGTCAGGGTCCCAATTCTTTCCAGCACTTCATATGGTCCAATGTATCTTGAACTTAGTTTCCCCTTTTTCCCAAATCTCATGATGCCTTTCCATGGTGAAATACGTAGGAATACAAAATCTCCCTTCTGAAATTCCAATGGATACTTAATCTTATCTGCATAAAAATTTTGCCTGCTTTGCGTTATCTTTATCCGTTCCCGAATCATTTTGATCTTTTCAGTCGTCACATCTATTAATTCAGGACCCAACATTTTCCTTTCACCCACTTTATCCCAACACAAAGGCATTCTACATCTCCTCACATATAAAGCTTCATAAGGAGCCATACCAATAGTCGACTGATAACTATTATTATACGAAAATTCCATCAATGGCAAATGATCATCCCAACTACCTTTGAAGTCAAATACACAAGCTCATAACATGTCTTCTAATACTTGAATCGTCCTTTCTGATTGCCCATCAGTTTGTGGATGAAATGTAGTGCTGAACTTCAAACTTGTGCCCATGGCATTCTGTTGACGAGGCCAAAACTTAGAGGTGAACGTTGGATCTCTATCTGATACAATTGACACTGGTGCCCCATGTAAATGGATAATCTCATCAACGTACATACGTGCGTATTTATCCACAGTGTAGGTGGTCTTAATCGGAAGAAAATGGGCCGACTTTATCAATCGGTCTACAATCACCCAAATAGAATCATGCCCATTTGGTGATCGTGGTAATCTCGTAACAAAATCCATCGTTATATGCTCCCACTTCCATTCCTGAATAGGCAACGACTGCAATAATCATGCCGACTTCTGATGCTCTGCTTTCACTTGCTGACATACTAAACATTTAGCAACAAATTCTGCAATCTCGCATTTCATATTGTTCCACCAGTAAAACTCTTTCAAATCTCTCTACATTTTGGTACCTCCTGGATGCATAGAGTAAATAGAACCATCTGCCTCTTCTAATATATCTTTAAGGGTGGATCATTCGGTACACAAATTATATTTTTATAACACAACGATTCATCATTATTAATCTCAAAGTCACTCTCTCTACCATCTAGAACTTCTTGTTTCTTCTTCTCAAGGAACGAATAATTTATTTGTAAATTTCGTATGCGTTATGCCAATAAAGGTCTCACTGTGACATGTGCTAATAAGACTCCCCTTTTTGAAAACTTTAATTCATCCCCATAGATGCCAAGTCACAAATATTTCCAACACGTGCACACTGTATGCAACCAAGCATCCCTGATGATTTTCGACTCAAAGCATCTGCTACTACATTGGCCTTCCCAGGATGATGATGAATGGTACAGTCATAGTCTTTAATCATCTCTATCCAACGCCTCTGTCTCAAATTTAGTTCTCTCTGTGTAAACAAGTATTTTAAACTTTGATGATCCGTAAATATCTCACAAGTTTCTCCATACAAGTAATATCTCCACAACTTTAAAGCAAAAACAGTGGCTGCTAGCTCCAAATCGTGTGTAGGGTAGTTTCACTCATGCGTCTTTAATTGTCTGGAAGCATATGCTATTACCTTCCCATTCTTCATAAGAACACATCCTAACCCCTGAAATGAAGCGTCTATATAGATCACAAAAGACTCACTCCCACATGGAATAGTAAGTATAGGGGCTGAAACCAATCGATTCTTTAATTCTTTAAAACTCCTCTCGCATTCTTCATTCCATACAAACTTCACTTCTTTACGAGTCAACTTTGTTAATGGTAATTCTATTGCTGAAAATCCCTTAATGAATCTGCAATAGTAACCTGCCAATCATATGAAACTCCTAATTTCTGTCACATTCTTAGGACTTTTCCATTCAACGATTGCTTCCACATTCTTTGGATCAACATATATCCCATTTCCCGAGACAACATGCCCTAAAAACACAATTTCATTCAACCAAAACTCACACTTGCTAAATTTAGCAAATGATTTCTTCGCTCTCAAAATCTGCAATACAAGTCTCAAATGTTTCTCATGTTCCTCCATGCTACGCGAGTAAATCGACACATCGTCTATGAATACAATCACAAATGAATCAATGAAAGGGTGGAATACCCTGTTCATCAAATCCATAAAAACTGCTGGAGCATTAGTTAATCCAAATGGCATCACCAAAAACTCATAGTGCCCATATTGAGTTCAAAAAGCTGTTTTAGAAATATCACTATCCTTTACTTTCAATTGGTGGTAACCCAATCTCAAATCAATCTTCGAAAATACCATGGCCCCCTGTAATTGGTCAAACAAATCATCGATACGAGGTAGAGGGTAGTTGTTTCTAATGGTCACCTTATTCAATTGTTGATAATCAATACATAATCGCATTGTCCCATTTTGTTTTCACAAATAACACTAGGGTTCCCCATGGTGAAATACTAGACCGGATGAAACCTCTGCTTATCAGATCTTGTAATTGTACTTTCAATTTTTTTAACTCTGTTAGTGCGATTCTATAAGGAGCAAGGGAAATCGGACCAGTACTTGGAATTAATTCAATGGAAAACTCTACTTCCCTATCGGGTGGCAATCCTGGCAATTCCTCTAGGAAGATATAAGAAAATTCTCTAACTACTGGTATATCTTCAACTTTAAGTGCTTTCTTACTAACATCAACAACGTAAGCTAAATACCCTGTACAACCTTTACTCAATAACTTTCTACTCTTAATTTATGAGATAAGACAATTAGGGACAACATTCCTTTCCCCTGTAAACTGGAACTCGGGTTCACCAGGCAGATGAAATGTAACTTATTTTCAAAAATAATCAATGAAAGCATGATACAATGATAACCAATCCATCCCCAATATAATATCAAAATCCCGAATGGCCAACGGTATCAAGTCAATATAGAAATCTCGCTCACCATTCGTAAGACACAATCTTTATAAACGTGCTTAACTAGAATCACACTTTCCATTGGGGTAGAAATATATAAGGCACAATTGAGAAATGAACATGGTCTACCCAAATATGAAACAATATGTAATGCCACAAATGAATACGTAGATCCAGGATCAATGAGTGCATATAAATCTTTGTTTGCAATAGAGAATTTACTTGTAACCACTTCTGGTATAGCATGGGCATCTTGCAATGTCATCGTAAACACTTTTCCTCTTGCCTTCGATCCACTTGTTTGTCATGTATCCCTTCCCCTGGTTGTATTCCCTGAAGATGATCCTGTGTGAGGCCCCACACTACTAACTGAAACTGCTCTTGATAACATAGGATAATTTTTTCTCAGATGGACCTTCTGATGGCAGTTAAAACATTCTATATTCTATAACTTTGGGCAATTTCTCTTTATATGACCCGATGTACCACAAAAGAAACGCACATTCGGATCTCCTTGTGCTGAAACTCTTGAACCCCTTCCACCACTTGCTTCACCCCTTTGCGAACTACCTCCCATGCCTCTCCCATGCTGGAATTTTTACCCTTCAAGTCTTGAATATTCTGTATCACTACGTTTTTGATAACTTGGATCGAATCTGCTTCTCTTTACACCTCGTTCTCGATTCCCTTTCGCTTCATTCACGTCCTTTTCTACCAGCAGGGCTTTGTTCACCAAGGCTGAATAATTAACAGTCTCTAAAGCCGACAGCCTTGATTTAATAACTAACTCTAGTCCATCGAGAAATCGGCTGCACATACCTTCCTCATTCCGTATAAACCTCGAAGCAAACCGAGATAAGGCTGTAAGCTTAGCTTCGTATTCTCTAATAGTCATGCTTCCTTGATTCAACATGAAATATTCTTTCTCCTTTTGTTTTCGATACATTGGGGGTGGGGGGTGGGGGTGGAAATACTTGTCATACAAATCTTTAACAAAAGCATCCCATGAGATCACATTCCCACTTCCTGGAGTAATCAATAAATGTTTGTGGCATCCCACCAGTACTTAGCTTCTACTTTCAGCATATACGCCGCCAAGGTCACCTGTTGATTTTCAGGCATCCTCATTACCCCAAAGATAAGTTTAATCTCTTTAACCCAAACTTCTGCCTCTGCTGGATCAACTGCTCCTTCGAACGATGGTGGGTTCATCTTAATAAATTTCCCATGTGAAGTACTCCTTTCTTCCCGCTGTATCACCTCCTCAGCCCTAGCCAATTCTTATGCCTCCAGTTTCCTAGTCTGTTGTTCTTCCATCTGAGCCATAAATCTAGCTTGCTACTCTACCATTAGAGTCATAGCACGTGCCATTTTTTGCATGTCTGTCAATTATTCCGGTTCGGGTTCTACATTTCCACGAATAGGTTGCTCAACCTCCGCTTCTGCTGCCATATTTGAAGCTTCATCTTTTATTCCCATATTTACATTCCCTCCTTCCATTCTTTTATATCTGAAATGAATCAAAGATATAACAACATACATATATACATATTTTTCCTACCATAATCGTTAGTATCAAACAAAACATATTTTTAACATCCAGTGCCAAATCTAGACTCTTCTCACTCCAGAACCTCTAAAATCTAGGCTCTGATACCAAAAGTTGACACACCCCAACCCAGTTACTTATAATTAAGTCTGAAAGTCAAAGTGAGTCATACCACGATTAATTTAACCAAACCATAAACACGAGTTTTAATTTCAGAGTCATCATTGTGAATCCATATAACTAAAAACCTTTTTACAACATCAGAGTAGTCATGCCCATAAAAACGTGCTTGGAGGATAAGTTAAATTAATTACATCATTTACATTAAACCAAATCTTTGTTTCTCCCGTTCCTGGCTAACCCAACCCGACCTCCTAGATTTGGCAGTGACATCGCATTACCTGAAAAAAATGTGAACATAGGAACCATGAGCAAAATAGCCCAGTGAATGCATCACTACTATACTACTGCACGAAGTTAAATGCAATAAATTATGTTTATATAATTATGTATTAACTTATCCGTCTCATTAATAATGAATGACCAACTTTTCCGAATCATGATTCATATATCCTGTCTAAATAGACAATTCTCCCTCATTCCTGATCGAGGAGTAACCCCTTGTCATTAATAGACAAATCTCCCCCATTCCGGGTCGAGGAGTAACCTCCCATTTCGATAAACCGAAATGAATAATTTTATATTCATAACATTATGATCATATTCGTAACAGTATACAAATACATCATTCCAGTGAGTAAACTCACCTTGGGTTGTCAACTATGTATTTATGTTTCCTTCGGGTGGAGCTGAATTGGGTTGATTAGACCTTACACCTGTCAATACAACTAAATCAGTAATGAATCTCGATCATAAGTATTATCCTAACATAATTATGTAACTTTCCATGACTATACAACAACAATATATTTCCACTTCAATCACATTCCATGAAACATGAGTAAAGACAAAACAATGGTACACGTGTTGATAAAGCTATGAACATTCAACCGTAGGAAATACCTCATAAGGGATTTATAATTAAACCCAAGTAAATATAAAAACATACTTCTCAATGTATATACACATGAAATATGTACTCAAAATACTCTTTAGAAAGAGTAGATAACAATATTCTTTCATGGGGTATTCAGTATGGCCTCAAATTATTGTCTTTTATACTCAACTATCCTATATTCCCAAATTGTATAAATACAGGTATCCAACCTTATCAATATGAAAACATATATGAATATAATTTCTAGTACAAGTGACGGTGTAATTTTTTAATCTTCCTAGATCAAGTTATGACCATTTCTTTACAACACAAGAAATCTGCCCTACAAGCTCCTCTATTGTTCCTTCGACTTCCAAGAATTTTCATAATTTTTCTAAAATATAAAATTCCATGATTTTCATCCCATTTTTAGTACACATACTTAATAGTACATAATTAAAGTTTCATAAATTTTTGACTTCATTTGCTATGTCAAAAGCTGGACCAAACTCAGGCCATACCGAAATGAAATATACAAACAACAACTATATACCAACTTGCAACCATCACTAAGGCCTAACCACAAGGAGTTAAATCCTAATTCTCGTATATGATATGAATATATGAGTATACTTTCATATCCAATTGTAATTTCTCAATTCTAGTAAGCACACAAAAATATATTCAAGTTTGAATGCAAGGGGTTTCAATACAAAGCAATTTTAAGGTTTGTACATTCAATTTACCTTAAACTTTCATCTAACCATACATATATATAAAGGGCTAAAATTTTAGTAAACAAATTATGATTTCTATCATATAAATCAGTAATATAAGAGAAATAACAAGATTTGCAATTAGGATTACCTTCGACACTTTTACGTAATTTCTACGGATTTTTCTACACTTTTTCTTCCTAAACTTCTACTTTCTCCTTCCTCAAGCTAACAACACTTCAAAATGAACCGAGGGATTAATTTGCTGAAGAAATAAGTTAGAGGGAGAGTTTTAAGTCGGCCAAGGCTGCCTTCCAAGCCATCCAATCAAATTAAAACATTTGGTTTACTAAAAGACAATTTACCACTTAAAGGGAAGGGAAAGATTTGCCCCTTGTTCATAAATTTGTCCTAAATTCTTACTCGGACATTCGTTTGATGCACCGTTTGCTGTGTTACAGCCCTAACTCATATGTCTACAATTATATAGTTTTCACATTGAGCCAAATGTTACATTATAAGGGTCAAAACTAGTCTCCAGCAGGAACATTTCTATCGAAAATAACAAAATTTTATGTTTGTAATTAATTCGACATTTCATGATTTATGAAAGTAGGATTAGACTAAATATAACCACTTAACATTAGATATACTAATAACACATTCTTCATATCACATAAGATAAGTATGATTTAATTATGATTTATCATAATTATATCCGGGTTGTCACACTCTCGGTGGGATGCCTCTCGGTGTCGAGACTATCATCTAACGTGATATCCTCAGTAGCAGGAGTAGTTATGGTGAACTGTACATCAGGAGCCCATTTCTTCTGGGACTTAGTGCCCAGAGTTTTTTTCCTTGCATCAAGACTCAAGGGGATTCTTGAGCTATTCCTTCTCTTTAATCCCCCCTCAGATGGATCTACCAAAATGGTGGGGAAAGCAGCATCAGGTGGAACGGTAGGGGTGTGTCAATGAAACTCGGAGTTGATCCTTTCCACCTCAGCTTGAAATTGCTTTTTTAATTCCCCACTCACTTCTACCGACATCAGAGGAGGAATGGAGGCAATGGGAAATGCATCTAGGGAAACTTGAGAAGACGATTGAGACTTAGACTTCGAAGACGTTCCACTATTAGAAGCCCTCCTCTCTTGGTCGGAGGCTTAGAATCTCCTTTGACAGAAGCTACATTGGTTGGGGAACCCTCGCCAGAAACACCTTCAGAGGGGGAAGACTGCTTGGGTGTTGGAGCTTTCTTGGGATTGGGGGTAGCAACGGGGATCATAGAGCAAAAGGGAGGAAGACCAGAGGGAGGATCTTTGGGAGTTTGGCTCAGAGTTAACTCGACCCCAAGAACAAAATTACTTTTAAGCCCCAGCTCTAAGGCAGAAAAAGAAAGAACCGGGGGATACACTGGAGACCCTTGAATGAACTCAGAAAACTGGGCCAGCTGCTTCGGCCAGTACTTCGTTATAAATAGAAAAGTCACATCCCCTCGCCTTGTGATACTGAGGATGGTGACTCGCCTAACCATCGTAGAACTGACCTCCACGCTGTATTAGAAGTGTAGAAGGAGCAGGCCTTACTAAATGTGACGTTGGGCGTGGGATAGTTGAAAAATTGGGTGAGGAGCCCCCTGATCAAAACCGAATTGGCGGCTGCACCGATTAGGATTGTAATGCTCGCAGGTTTATCCCCACTCGGTGTAAAAAGGAAAATACCCTGGTGAGAACAGAAGGACCACAACCAGCGAAGGATCTTCAATGATAAGGTCCAAGGTAGTTGGTTGGACCACCCTTCCTCCAAGCTTGAAAAAACCCCAAGTGTGGAGGAAAACTTCCTCTCCATAAAGCCTCATCACGAAGCAGTCGGGTTTTTTAATAACGGGAATTAATTATTTACGACTCTATTTTTTGTGGAAAATATATGAGTGAGGAGGCAGGACAGTTTATCCAGAGGGAGGACATATAGTTTTGGCTGTTACTACAGGGAAGCGAACATAGATGAAGCCCGTTAGGATTATGGTATTGGAAAATTTGGCTAAGGTATAACGGCCAAAGGACCGTTCCATGTCCAAATGAGTCATATCAAGCCAAGTATAGAGGGATCCTAAGGCCATTCCCGCTAGAGGAAGCCTGATGCCCCGGGCCAAACGAATTGATATATTGATGAGGTCCCTTCGGGGCTGATCGTTGGGTTTTCCAGGCAACACGAAACGAGATAGAATTATAAAAATATAAGTTGGAAATTCCAAGGATGTACCTTGGCCTTAGGCAGCAACTGAAGAACCATCCTTAGAAGGATTTTGGAAGAAGTAGCAGATGAGAGGAGTGAACGTGGCCTTGTTGGATGAACCAATGCACATTCAACATATGCGAACCAACTTTGAGCGATCAACAGCTTCTTCGGCGTCTAGAGCTTCATCGGAATAAGGCACATCGCATGTGAGTTCGAGGCCTAAAAGCTCACAAACATCTTCTAGTGTAATCGTAAATTTACCCCACGCATCTATGAAAGTGTGGGTGGTAACGTTCCAGCGAGAGACTAAAACTTGGATTGCAGCGTTGTTCTTTGAAAGAGTGAACTCTCCAAACCACTTAGCCCGATGCAGGCCAACTTTAGCAGGAGTCACAGTGTGGGAGATTTTCATGTGAGCATTCCAAGCGGCGAAATGAGTTGGAGAGCCTCCAGGCCCATCTAAATCAATTTGGGACTAAGGGAAATCACCTCGATCAAGACAGAAATGCAGAGTTCCCTCTGTGGGAAGAAACCTCATTCAGCTGAATCTTCGTATTCGTCACTAAGAACCAAAGAATCGCACTTGGTGCTAAAAGTGCAAGCTTTGTAGCGGCCTGATAAGTCATCATTTTTGCCAAAAATTAGAGATCGACGGTAAAAACGTAGTTGCTCTTGGCGAGCAACATCCAATGTGGTGGCGCCTATAGCGACAACAGTAGCAACATCGGTAGCGACGAAAGTTGGCTGGGCACCGGTGCTAGGAACCTTGGGAGTACCTGAAGAGGCCATTTACAGATGGTGGTGAGAGTAAAGCTCGTGGGGAAGAAGAAAGAAGGGATGAGTAAGATGGAACACAACCGTTAGAGGCGGTGAAGAAGGCAAAGAAAGAAAAAAAAATAGAAGATAAGCTTGGTAAAGATGGCGTTTTGATGTTTTCTCTCTCTAAAGCCTATGGGAGTTTGAAGAAGACTAAGGTAAGGTAAATGAAAAATGGCTAAGTGTTTGAATAACATCCGTTAGAATTTTTTTTAAGTTGGCTTTTGAGTTTCCCACCACTGCACGTGCAAAGGTGCCATTAATCATTCCAAATGGACACGTGGCACTTCGGGGAGTGCCCTGGAAGTTAAAAAGACAGCACCACGTCATTGATGAAGTGACACATGGGGAATGGAAAGGGTCGCTTTCAAAACAAGTTATAATTTTGGGGCCAGAATTTTTTGCCAGACACATCGGATATCACACAACGCAGAAGATGTTACCGCGGTTCAAAAAGCTACGATGTTCCCTCGCCACAAGTCCAAATGGGTTTAGCTTTGACTCACGTACATCGGGGATAATTTTTTTGCTTTTCGAACAAGATGAAACGATGACATAGCACCGTCCAAACGAGGCAGTATTTTCAAATTGGGGAATTTCCTAGGGACGATTTACAAGGGAGAATTTCAACTTTAGAGGAAAGGCACCATGCAGTTCAATTTAAAAAATCACGATGTCCCCTCTCCATAAGCCCGTTAGGAGTTATTTCTGGCTTTGGTACATTGGGGAGAATTTTACTTTTTGAACGAGACAAAATGGAGATGAATAGCCGAATGACGACACATGGGAGAATTTTACTTTTGAAGAGTTAGAACGAGTAGTTTCCTCAGGCATTTCGGGAGAATTACAATAGCTAAGGAAGAAGACTGAATGGTTGAGGCACAACGACATGAAAAATTTACGATGTCCCTTCTCCATTCGTCGATTATTCGCAGCGCTTTAGTTCAGGTACATCGGGGAGAATTTTACTTTTTCCTGGCATTGATAACGACATAAGTTGTAATAGAGACAGAGAAGCAAAAAAATTTTCACAAATAGAAGGTTTATCGGTTCAAGAAGTTTCCGTGCAGACATTTCTTGTTACCGCAACAAATCTCTACACAAATGGACAAATGTAGGGGGGCTTGAAGATAATCTCGAGATTAGAGATAATTCTTCCCGGCTAATACAACATACTCAAGGGAATAAGGCAGCGAGATAGCTCAAGCGAGGTAGCTCAACGTGGAAACTCAAGCGAGGCAGCTTAGCGTGGCAGCGCAAGTAAGGCAGCTCAGGGAGATGTTCCAGTGAAGTTAATGGCCGACATGGCTCATCCTTTAGCTTTGTTGTCTTACTTAGTCATGATGTATCTTTTTATATTGACGACAAGATATAACGATTGTAATGATGTAACGATTACAATGCTATTCAGTGTAAGGTCAAACACTACTCGTGAGAGACCAGGCCTGGGGGAGCTTTCGTGCTCTATCGGGAGATCTCGCCATGGGAACTTCAGAGGGAACTAAGCAATGTCAAATCTGCGCTTGAGTAAACCACCGAGGTATTTGGGGCTGTCAGACAGTTGGTGAGCCACTTGTGTGATGATGGCCCCCTGACGCACGGTGGTTAGGCAAAAGGCATGTCATGGCATTTAATGTTTATGACGTGGAGCTGACTAGTCCATTAGGCATTTAATGTTTGTGACATAAAGTATGAGGGATGTCTTTCACAGTTGTGAAAGACTGAGGAACTTCGAGAGTGGTGTGAGGGGCTATTTATAGGCCTCAACAACTTCTAAGGGAGGAGAGGGTTTTCAAAGTTCTTTCTAAAGAGTATTAGAGAGAAAAGATATCAGGGATAAGTTATTGCAAACTAAAGCTTTTACTCACACGCCATTGTCATTTATTACGAAGCTTTTAACAGCTGACTAGAGATCTTTGAGGGTTGGTTGATGTGTTTGGCTGTCTGCCAAGGTGTATCTAGGGTGCTTACTCCTCTATCCCTCTAACTGAGTTGTTTATAAGTTTCCTTTATTGTTGTTTGGGTTATACACATGTGTATTGTGAGTCCAATCTGTGTGTTGATCAAATACAATATTATGTGTTTATTTATGTCCATTTAAGAGTTTCTGGATTATCATTTATCACCATACTTATATGGGTTACATCTCAACTAGTATTACCATACTCCCAGGCTGCAAATGGACTACCCTCTTACAAGTACTTATTTATAAAAATAAAGGGGACATACAAAGTTGTTAAAATTGTTCGGTGTTAAGTTAATTAGTCATACAATAAAACTTTGGGAGAGTAGTTGAATATAAATTGAGATTGAAAATAACAATGTATGAGAATTAATTTGAATTTATACTTGGAAGGTCAACAATGAAAGCCATTTATTTATTGAGAAGATTAATGGAGAGGTATGTGGAGAAAAAGAAGGATCTTCATATGATTTTTGTAGATTTGGAGAAGGCGCATGGTAGGATACCCATAAATATAATATGTCGAGTTCTACATAAAAAATGAGTGACTCGTGAATATATTAATATGATAAAGGATATGCATGATGGGGCAATGACTACAATAAGAACATCAACAGGAGAAAGTAGTGAATTTTCAATTACTGTAGGTCTACACCAAGGTTAAGCATTAAGTATATGCTATTTGTAGATGATATTATTTTAGTGAATGAGACTAAGACGTGGATTAATGCTAGATTGAAATTGTGGAGATAAACTCTATAAACAAGAGGATTTAAAATAATCAGGACTAAAACAAAAATACACGGGGTGCAGTTTTAGTGGTAATATAAGGACAAACAGGGATGTGAAATTGAAGGGTCAAAAGATACCTAAAAATGACTATCTTTGCTATCTAGGCTCGATTATCCAAAAAGATGGAGATATTAGTCATGATATTACTCTTATGATTAAAGCAGGTTGGGTAATGTGAATAAGTGCTACTAGCGTATTATGTGACATGCGTATACATTTGAAGTTAAAATAAAAAATTTACGGGATGGTCATTAGACTCACCATGTTATATAGGACAAAGTTTGGGCAATCAAGATGAGTATGATGGAGATGTAAATACTAAGATGAATTTGTGATAAAACTCGAAAGAATAAAATTAGAAATAAACAAATTCGTGAAATGGTAAAAGTAGCTCATATAAAAAATAAATCGAGATAAAATCGACTTAGATGGTTTGAACACGTCAAGTGCAGACCAATGGATACTCTCGTAAGGAAGAGTGATTTAGTTAGTATTGATGATAACAAAAGGAGTAGAGGTAGGCCTAAATTAACTTGGTGGAATATTATAAAAAGAGACATAATGTCACGTGATTTAACCGAAGATATTGCGCTAGAAAGAATAAAATGAAAAAATAGGATTCATGTAATCGACCCTTGATAATTGGAAAAAGACTTGTTAATCGAACTTGAGGGCTTAAGGTTGTGTTTGTTTTTTCATATGAATTTGAAGTTTGAATCTGAAATCTGAATCTGAAAATATGTTTGTTTTTGTGTCTGGATGTACCTCTGAATGGATGTATTTAGACTGATTTAGATTTCAGATTTAGATTTCATATGTAACTCTACCTCTTAATCATTAAGGGTGCATTTGATTGTAAACATGAAAAATGCGCAGAAAATAGTTCATTTCGATGAGAAGTTGAAAAATGAGTGAAAAAATATACGAGGTTTTGGTCTTACTTTTTCTATTTTTCATGGAAATCAATTATTTGGTGGATGAATAAGAAATATTTTTCACTAAAAATGAGATTTAAGATGGAACACTTATTAAGTAAATGAGTGTTGTGCTTATATATACTATTTGCAATAAATGTACTACAAAGACAAAATGTGACTCAAAACAACTATTTTTCATTAAAAACAATTCCATGTCAATCTAACTCGCCCAAAGAGCCAAATATAATTATTAACCTTTTAATCATTTAAAAAAATAAACACTTTTTGGTACTCTTAAGTTTGAATAGTTCGGAGTTAAAAATAAATAACACCCAAGTTAAAACGGATCTCTACGGCGTCGTTTTAGGTTTCCCTGGATGCGATACAGTGCGAGTATTCTTGGAAAAAAAGAAAGCTTTTCCCTACTTGGTTCATTCTCTGAGAAACAGTCTAAAAACCCTAACAACAAAAAAAGGCAAAATAGATCCAAAGAAACAGTTTGAAAAATGAGCCGTGGAAGTGGAGGTGGTTACGATCGTCACATTACCATATTTTCTCCCGAAGGCCGTCTCTTCCAAGTAGGTATGAAAAATCACCACCTTCTCACAGATCTATTACACACAAAAAAAATCAATCTCAACTAAAATCTCTACTTGTTACAATTTAGCCTTTTTCTCACTTTCAATAATGTGGATTTTATTAATGATGGACTGAACTATGCTTTTAAAGCTGTTAGGGCCGAATAATGTTTGATATTTCGATTTAGTATATTCCAAGTTTGGATCAGTGGCAAACGAGGCAGAGTTTGATATTTCGATAGGAGTTTCCAAATTATGAATAATGTTTTTCTTAATGAACAATCGGAGTACGCTCTTAAAGCTGAATCATTAGCACGTTTTATTTTGAATTTATAAAATTGTACTAGTAGAAGATATTGAGCTTTACACTTCTAGATTATGCACTTTTATGGATATCTATTTGCGCCAGCGGCTTTATTTAAAAATAGGGACAAAAAATGGAAACAAAATGTTTGTTGTCCTATTTCCAGAATACTTATTACAATATGTCCTAAATTTACATAGCCCCTACCAAAAAATGAACTCCAATAGAAAATATTTAACTTTATGTTTCCAAGTTCTTTGCACAAATTCTACCTCAACAACAAAATATCGATATTAAATGTTATTATGAAAAAATAAAGGGGTTTTTGGGAAAAGGTCCTTATAGTACTCAAAGTGTATAAAAATAGGACACTCCATATAATTTTATAAATTTAGTCCCTGTACTAAAAATACAATGGAAAAAAGGTGAAAAATAGTGCAGCTGGCGCGAACCAAAAAATAAAGGTATTGTACCACAGGGACTAGATTTATAAATGCTATTGTATCACAGGGACTAGATTTATAAACTTGAAAAGCATTGTTCTAAAAATCCAAATATAAGAAAGAACATGACCTTTACCTTAATTCTCTAAAAAATAAAATCCACATCACTTAACTACTTACCTAGCTTTTGACCTTATCCTTTTCCTATTTTATATAGAATAGGGTGTTCGCGGTACATTAAAAACCTGTATTGTATCGTTTTGTACCGAAAATGAGGGTAATGGTTTACATTTTTTCCTTACTGAAACCAAAATTACTGAATTTTTTGTGGTTGATTTTGGTTTTAACATTTTAAAAATCGATTTATTGACTGTACCGTATCAAGATGAAATACCGAAATTAATATATTGAAAATACCAAAATGATATTATCGAACTTACCAAATTGAAAATACCAAATTAAATCAAACAAGAATACCCAATGGCTAAAGCCAAACACAACCACACTTATTTTATAGGTTCTTTATTTTTCTAGGTTCTTTATTTTTCTGTAAGCGGTCAACCTCTTAGTTCTCTTGAATTACAATTTGTGATGCTTATTTTCGACTTTAATGTTTATATATAGTTATGGAGATGACACAATTATGTAGTTTTTTTTGTTTTTCTTTAAATATGTATATAAAAAGGTTTAGATAAGTGGTTCAAAAAATTACTATTATGTACCGAGTAGTATCAGATTTACCGAAATCTACCATATTTTTGAAAAATCGATTTTACTGCAAAAAAATCAATTTTACAAATATACCACACGGTTTGGTTTTGGTTTATGGGATGATGTTAATTTTGGTTTGATGATTTCAAAGTTGGTATGGTCCATTTACCGACTAAACCGACCGAAAACCAGTTCTAATATAGATACTTCCGCCAAAATTTCTTAAAAATATGAACAATGTGAAATTTTTGTGTTTTAATTGCATGAGCAGAGTATGCTTTTAAAGCTGTTAAGGCTGCTGGGGTCACCTCGATTGGTGTCCGAGGCAAAGACTCCGTCTGCGTTGTAACCCAGAAGAAGGTTCCCGTGAGTATTGTCGTTCAATGAGATTGAAACTTTTTCTTTTTTTCCTAGCTTGAATTATCGTATGTTAATTTAATTTCGAATTTTGACACAGGACAAACTTTTGGATCCAACTAGCATCACACATCTTTTCCCAGTCACAAAGTTCCTCGGCTTGTTAGCTACTGGCACGACAGGTTATTTTCCAATGCCTTTTTAAGCATTATTGGTTTGTATGTTAGAAATAGTGGCTAACTTAAAGAAAAAATAGATTGTATAGGGCTCGGGGATTTAGTAATGTGTTCGTGAATCTCGTTTGTTTCTTATTTACAGCTGGAACTACGATTGTTAGTATATCTCGATTGGTTTCATAAACTAAGGCCCTGTTTGGTTGCGCAAATTGTTTGATTACGTAAATTGGTTAATTGTGAATTATAAATGAGTGGATTTGAAATGAGTTAAATCCAATTTTACGTAATGTTTGATAATTTGAAATTGATGTTAAGGTATTATGAGAAAAAAAGATACAAACAAATTAAGAGAGAGGGGGGAGGGGGAGGGGGAGGGGGAGGGGGAAAGGAGGGAAAGATAGAGGGGAGTATGCACTTTATGTGACTTCTATTTCAAATTGATGCATTTCACGTTTTTTGTGAAATGAACCAATTTCAGATTTTACACATGAGCTAAAATGGGGCAATTAATGAATCATTTCATTAATGTAACCAAACACAATTAATTGGTCAATTTGTAAACGGACCAATTTATTAACGAGCCAATTTACAATTTCGGGACAACCAAACCAGGCCTAATAATTTGCTCGTATACTGTGTTTTCACTTGAATTTGACTGTAGTATGTGTTAATCTGGAGTTGGGTTAATACTCCTGCAATCTTCTTTTTAAGATGTAGTGAAAAATGAATATACGTGAGTTATCTTATACTGATAAATACGCGATTCCTTGATACTTTGATAGTAACTCCCATGCAGTCATTGGGAACTGCTGAATTGTCCTCTCATTGCAAGGGGCCTTCATAGATGAAATTGAGATGTCTAATAATTAGCACATTTTGTATATGATGAAATAAACCACTTATGAACCTGTTGCTTGTTAATAAGTGTTGTCTTTACATTGCTCGATTTGTTATTGTCCAAATTCATTATTTGCCTATCTTTTCCGTGGGTGCGCAGTTCTCTTATAATTTTGAACTTGGTTATAAATTAGTCATGTGAAAATTAACATGCCATTTTCCAGCTGATGCAAGGACACTGGTTCAACAAGCAAGAAATGAAGCAGCTGAATTTCGCTTCAAATATGGATATGAGATGCCTGTTGATGTATTGGCTAAATGGTAAAACAATATTCTCTCTCTGAAAATTGCAGTTTTCTTTTGTGAGATTGCTTGGTATGCATTTCTTGCTGAATGGATCAGCTGCTCATCTGATTTTGGTGGTATGACATAAGTCACAGGATTGTTATTTTTTTTTCATATTAACCTGCATTTACTCCGGGAAAAATATTACTGGGTGTTGCTGTTTCTTTCTTTTTATATTTTATGTAATTTGATTTTCGAATGGCATAAGGAGCGATATCTTTGGCCTAGTTGACATTCCTATAGTCTAGGTTTGACATAGTTGGAACCATGCATAGTTAAGTTGCATACCACTGTATCACCATCATATATTGTTTCATTAATAAGCTAAAACTTATTCTTCTGAAGTCGAGTGCAGCACAATTTTTTCACAAGCATTGCATAAAATATATAAATTTGGAACCAGAATATTTCATTCTTTTGTCATACTTCTAAGCCAGATTGAGGTAATATGTTACATTGGAGTGTTTTTTGTTATTTATTTATCATTATTTGGTACTGTGCAGGATTGCTGACAAATCACAAGTCTATACTCAACATGCTTATATGAGGCCTCTTGGAGTAGGTTTGTTTTTCGTCTTTTCTATAGTTTTATAGGCTCCTTTCTGCTGGTAACCTTTTCACCTTATGATACCACCACGTACTAGACCTGTAATTTTTTTAATATTGTGAAGCTTTATGTGATGCAAGCACATATCAGACTCGGTAGATTTTGTTTAAAATTGTAAGTTTCATGCCCTTTTTATTTTTTAATTAATTTATATTATTTTATTCCTTTCTCTTTGCAGTTGCTATGGTTTTGGGTATTGATGATGAGTTCGGCCCTCGCCTGTTCAAATGTGATCCAGCTGGCCACTTCTTTGGTCACAAGGTATATGAAAAAAATCATACACGTTGAATGTTACTGTGGAAATTGTTTGTTTGTGTCTGTGCATGTGTTTTCTTTTCAATTGCTACTTAATATGACAAGGCAACAAGTTACACTAAATAAATAAAATGCCATGGAAATTATTCATTTAAAAAAACAGTAGCTAACTACTTTTGGATATACGCATTATTATTTCTTCCAACTACTACCACCTTAGTCCCTTGTTTTCGTATAGTTGACTTTTAGAATTCTACTTCACATCCTCTAGATAATAAGTCATTATCTAATAATATGTGAATCTGCTCCATATCAATACCATGATATCGTTTATATTACATTTATTTTTGACATGAGACAAAATCATATCACTTATATTAATAAAGGGTTACAGAGTTGGGAGCAAAAGTGTTCCCAGGATACAAGAGCTCCCAAGCCCAAAAACTGTAGAAAAAGTTGTTATATTCCATTCTCTTAATTACCATATGCGCTCACTTCAATTCAAATTCAGTAAATAAATAGGAAAATGGACAATTTTTATATGAGTTCCCATTTTGTGATTTTGAATCTCAAGTTCGGCCAAGGAGTTTATATTCTCTTGCCCTGTCTCAATAAATTCAAGCATTCCTTTTGTTCCTAACAATCCAAAAAAGCACCAATACATCTCCATAAGCTGATTCTTTTTAACTTTAGACCTGTAAAAAATTGTTCGTCTCTTCATGGAAATACCCCTTCTATTCTGAATTGTTGTAAACCTTACACCAAAGAAATCTCGTAAATGGGAAATGGATAAGCAAGTGGTCAATATCTTCTCCCGATTTCCGACACAGCACGCACTAATTTGGAGAAGGGAGGCATTTGTGACTTGTCTTTTGCATCAATGCCAAAGTATTTACTCTCCCATGAGCAACTAGCCATGTTATAAAAAATCACTTTTGATACCGGTTGTCCAAATGAATTTAGAATGTGTAGAAGTATGTAGAGATAAGGTGTGTAGAAGGGAAGAGATGATGTGCCGTTGTGGAAGATAGCCTCACGCCTTGATGATGGAATGTTGATGTTGACGTATTATAGAAAATTTTCAATTAGTCCATAAGCGATTAGGATGAGAAGCCTGTGGAGATGGGCCTTTTTAACATATGGCGTACGGAGAAAAAGGATTAGCAGAACCTTCGAAGAAAAATGAGAGAAAAGGGATGGACTTGGGAAAAGATGTAGTACATGGCTTCTTTATGGGCATCAAGGTTCAAGGTTTGAAAAGACTTACCTTTGTCTTCTCCTTTAATGGGTTGGATCATATCTTCATTATCTAAACGAACTCGAAACATACTATTGGGAAGCGATTCAGTAATCGAACCCTCATGAATTCATTTTTTGTTCTTTAATTCCAGGTAAAACCCCCGCGAAGTATCAATTAATGGAGGAGGAACGATATTAAATAATCGGCCCCTTTTCTGTTTGTTTTCACAAATAGGAAGTTTTGAATCCTCCTAGCCCAACACAAGACACTCTAAGATCCTTTTACAAACCTGCTCCCATTTCGAGAAAAGAGATAGATAAATAGACACATCCCATTGCACTGATCGGGGGCATTCGTAGTGACTGAGGGGGTCGAAGACCAAGGAGCAGGGTTATTAAATGAAACTGGAATTAAATAGGTTTGCTGTGGACATCTGGTCCTTAAGAGAGAGAGGGAGAAAGAGTTTATGATGTGGAAGAAGGGCATAATTGTCAAATTTGGACATATTAGTATTTTTATTTTCTTTTTGTTATTTTTCTTTTATTTTGTTTTGAGCATTGTATTCTTTTTTTCTTTAGTATTTAGAGGTGAAGGTAGTAAAGGTGCTTGTAATTAGGTCTATATCTTAGAGCCTAAGCTACCTTTCCCTTTTAAATGCCCCCCCGGTAAGCCTCATTTGAGGTAGATTTGATTTTGTAATAGAAATGGGTATTTCTCTCTTTAAAAGTGTGTTATAGATATTTTTAAGAGCCTTTTGACGTGTAGTTTACGTCAAATTGGTATCAGAGCGAGGTGTCGCCCTAACATTGGTGTTTGGTGCATCGGTGTTTTTTTTAATCGAATCGTATGCTACTCGCAATGGTTCCCAAAAGATCCAAACAACAACAAGAGGAAATTAATCAAGAATTGAGAGCGCAAATAGGAAAATTAGCAAAAAAACAACACGAACAATTCGAGGCCGCAATGCAACAATTTTCCAAGTTGCAAGACCCTAGCCCCATCATTCCCCACCCCTACCCCATCCCCTACTGCCGGCAGCCTCCAAAACCCTTGCCCTAGTCACCTCGTTGCCCTAGAAACACACAACCCCGCCTCTCTCCCTCCGCTTACCCTTCCCTCCCCTCCGAACTAGAAAAGAACCTCACCCCGGCTGCCTTGGGTCAAAACTCTAGCCCTAATCTGTTTCCCCAACCCCGACCCAGAAAATCCCTCGACCTGGGCTTGTTTTCCCATATTAGACCTGGGCCTCCCCTCTGCTTCCTCCCGCAACCCAAAAACCCTACCCTTACTTCCCCGAGCCCCCTCCGACCAATCCCCTTACAGGTCGACCCACTTTGACCCATTTCCCAACCCACTGGGTGCCGAAACCCCCCCAAACCCACTCGATGGCCCATCAAACCCTAACCCCAACCTAGATTGTCCCCTGCCTTATCCTTGCCCAACCCGCCCAATTACCTTGGGCCGTCCACCACTTTCCAGTCACCAGACCCTATTCAATCCACCCATCGGGCAACCCGAGTCATTTCACCACCCCACCGTTGCTCCAAACCCTCTGACAGATGCATATCCCAACCTCCTCGGATTTTTCAATTACCCCGGGGGCCCGGGCCACCATTTTGGGAGATACTGACCTTTCGGAAGGCGGTCGAGTATGAGACCAAGGTTGAGGCCTACTACATAGCACCTGCAGCTCTTTCGGTCTCACGAGCTCCACCTACACCGGTTTCTACTCCAGCTCCTCCTATAGTGACAACTTCAGCCCATACTTCCACTACTTCCATTGCGCCTCATCCAAGACCTCCTACATTTCGGTTCTTCAGCTGTGGCAATGTTGGCCACTGAGTTTCTGACTGCTCTCTCCCGCGACGTCGTGCCCTATTGGCAATGGAGCATCCACCAGACTATTTGGACGCGTCCGAGGAGCTTCCCAAGTATGCCTTGATCATAGTTTTGGAGGGTGACTCGGTTGGTCTTCCTCTTTGAATTCGTGGACGAACTCTTTTCAAGGGGGGAGAATGATGTGGAACAAGGGTATAATTGTCATTTTTGGGCAAATTAGTATTTTTATTTTATTTTTGTTATTTTCTTTTATTTTGTTTGGAGCATTGTATTCTATTTTGCTTTAGTATTTAGAGGTGAGGGTAGCAAAGGCTCTTAGGGTTATACTTGTAATTAGGTCTATAGCTTAGAGCCTAAGCTCCCTTTCCCCTTTAAATACCCCCTTGTAAGCCTCATTTGAGGTAAACTTGATTTTGGAATTGAGAAGAGTATTTCTCTCTATAAAAGTGTGTTATAGATATTTTTAGGAGGCTTTTGACGTGTAGTTTACGTTATTTTAGCAGTGTCATTGAAAGAGAATTGTTGGGACAATTTTTTGCTCGTTTAAGCTTATGAAACACGTCGTTATTCTGACTCATATTCAGTGAGCTCAGTCTGAAACCACTTCGTGCTAAGGAGATAAAATATTTTCTATAGGAAAATATTTTCTATAGGAAACGGTTGTTCCTCCTGGTCCAAACTTCCCTATTGCTATAAAGAAGTTTGCGAGTCAAGCTGTGGATATAGAGATTGAACAGGGTGCTTGCAACGGATCTAGTTGTATTCCTTAAGATAATTTGGTGGGTAGAGAGTACAAAATCTTGAAATAGAGGTCCCTTCGAGAGTATAAATAGAAGATCGAGTTAGACAAAATTGTCATGATGCATGAGTCCTGGTGCTGGATTTAGTGGAATGTGCTTTTTGTTTATGTTTTCTTTGGAGTAAGCGGAAAATTGAATTAAGAAGAAGAAAAGCTGGTTGTTTAATCTGCGTGCCTTTTCTTTTAGACCTTTGGCATCATGTTGCCATAGAGATAATAGAAACCCAGAGTATTGGTGCATCTAAGTCCCTTGTGTGCGGGTGAGATTTTTCAAGAAGTTGTGAACATTTGCAAGGGTTACATAAATATTGACCACGAATCAATGAATAAAACTCACCTCCGGTGGGCGAGAGTATTAATTCGAGCAACTAAGGATGTGTGGACAGTATTTTCAATAAGAGTTGATGGTCAAAGGCATGTCTTGGTGTACTTTGGGAATGAAGTCTCAGTTTGGCCATGGCGGAGCCCTTGCGGAAGAGAAGAGGATGGTGGCACGCGGAAGACAACTGAGAAGGGGGGGCTTGCAGGAGTGCCTTAGTATTACTCTGGTAGAAATCACGAGAAGACGCTTCAAAGTACATATTTGGTCCTTGTTAACGGTATTTGACTTAAAATTTATAATAAAATCTTCTCTGATTTTGTGGGCACTCGTTAAGGTGCTCCCAAAGTGGGTTTTAGCCAGTTAATTGACCAATTGACCTAGCCAGGTTAAAGAATCACCTAAGGCCCAACGTATTAATTCTTAAAGGTGAACTCAATGAGACCAGACCATTTAATTTGGAATCAAGGCCCAAGAACGTGTTATCAGAAACTCCTCTTGATGATATAATTTTTTAAAAAATAGCCAAGTTTGCTTGGATAACTGGGTTAATTGAAGATCGCAGGTCGTGTAATTTTGTTGAAGCTTTGTCGAGCAGAGATGTTGGCTACAAAATCGAATCGACGGACTTGTCAATGGATGATGTGGAGGAAATGGAGTATTATTGATGTGGAAGAAGGGGTTTTTGAATGAGAGGAGGAGCACCCTTATTGTAACAAGAAAGACTCTTATATAGGAGCAGTGTTAAATTGTGCAACTATATGATTCATGGTGAAATGCCCATGGCGCAAATAGTGTGTTCTATATTGCAAATTTTTTTGTGGCCTTGTTACCCTCAATCCTCACCGTAGTATCTTGAATTGTAGTACACTATACACGACATATTGATATTCAAGAATGTAACCAATACTGATCCCACTTTTTATATGAATTAGTCATAAGCAATATCGTAATCACACTTGACCGCCACACAATGATTTGTTTTTTTTATATATTTTTTTTTTTACAACAAAAACACGCGGAACTTTCAAAACTCTTAATTTATAGTTAGTCACTTTGAATAATAATAGAAGATTAGCTTTATATTTATAGGCTTTGCATGACTTGTTCCATGAGGCTATTTCTAGGACTTGCCAACTGTAGGAGTGAAGTTGAGGTTGACCACAACATTCAGATGCTTGTTGGGGGTATATGTTAATATCTGGGTTTGTAGCACTTCTACTGGAGCGCCTAAGAAGGTGAGTTTGATGGATGGGAGAGAGGAGAGGAGATAGCATCCCTCATTAAATGCTTGTTTGATCCGACATTTAGTGCTTTCTTAGAAGTCTTGGTTAATTCACATGTAAAGAAGTTTTAGAAAATGAGAGACCAATAAATCTCAAACAAAATGACCACTAAAGGGGAAGAAGAATCCTAATAAGAGAGGGATATGAAGTTGAAATCGGATAATGAAAGAGATGGTAACACAAGTGTAAACTCAGGTAACACACTCACACTTCAAGGAATTCATCAAAGAGAGGGAGCAACACTCATCACCAATTGGAATCCTCCAAATGGTTAAAGAGCGAAACAAGAAGAATCCACTTTTTAGACAAAAGTTTGTTTATATTCTCAAATCAGTTTGCCTTATCTTCATACATTCTCAACCTTTATATAGGAGCTTGGAACATCCCTCAAGCTATGGGTAATTAATAGATATTAAAGAGAACTTTAAATAAAATAGAAGTTGGAAAACTAAAAGATTAGACCTTTGGAACTCCAAAAGTATTAGTTTTGAAATTTGATGTCGCTTCAAATGCTTTCCGGTATTTGTGTACATTGAATTAAGAGGTGAATCGTATAACAAATGAAAGTTTGGGAAGTTTTCTTTCCAATGAACTTTGAATCACGTCATTTGGACTTTTGTGGAGTGAGTTATGACCCTTTTACTAAAATGTGTAAATGCTGATTGGGCAAACCGAAATTAGACTATTTAGTTTCTTTAAGCTCAATTAATGAACCATGAAGCTTCGTGGGACTTGTAGGAATTTTAGAGGTTGAACCAAAGATGATCTTTTCTTGGTCAGCTTTGGGAGAAGTGTTCCAATGATTCTTATCAACAATTGTTGTTGCATAATGACTTTATTTTCATAAGCAATCAATTGTGCATTCTTGAGTGCTCATTAAGAGAAGCTATTCTAATTGAAGCTCATGGTGGTGGACACTTCGGAGAGATAAAACACTTGCTCTTGTTAAGGAGAATTTCTATTGGTAAAAAATGGAGCGTGATGTTGCTATGCATGTGGAAAGATGTAGAACTTGTGACATTGCAAAAAGTCATTCCCAAAATACGGGATTGTATACACCTCTGCTCGTTCCATTAGCTCCTTGGGAAGATGTGAGTGTAGACTTTGTTGTTGGGTTGCCTCAAACTCAAAGAAACAAAGATTCAATTATGGTGGTTGTTTTGATTGATTCTCTAAAATGGCTCATTTTGTGCCATGTAATAAAACCTTGAATGCATCTCATATTGTTGATCTTTACTGTCATGAAATTGTCAAGCTACATGGCATTCCAAAGAGCATTTACTGTTTGAGATTTAAAGTTTGTGAGTCACTTTTGGCGCACTTTGTGGAGAAAGCTTGAAACTAGTTTGCAATTTATTTCATCTCATCATTCACAACTGATGGACAGACTTACTTAAGTTGTGAATCGAAGCTTGAGAAATTTATTGAGGAGTTTGGTGGGAAGTAACATCCGAAAGTGGGATCTTATCCTAGGACAAGCTGAGCTTGCTTATAACAAGTCTTCGAGCCAAACTACGGGTGCTAGTCCATTTGAAGTTGTGTATGTGTGAAATCCAATCAGTCCATTGGATTTAACTCCACTTCCAACACTGCATCGATTCAATGGAGATGCAGAAGAACAAGCCAAGTATATCAAAAAGTTACATGAGCAGGTGCGTGATCGAATAATCGAGCAAAATGAGAAGTATCGAAATCAAGCCAGTAAGCATTGTAAGCCTACATTCAAAGAAGGTGATTTGGTGTGGATTCATCTGCGAAAGGAAAGATTTTCTCTTAGGAAATATGGGAAGCTCAAGCCCAGAGCTGATGGATCTTCCTGGGGAGTATGAAGTTTCAACAACTTTCAATGTGTTGGGTCTTTTGCCATACCATGATGATGAAGCTGACTTATGACTTCAATTCGATGACGAATTTCTTTCAGTAAGGGGAGAATGATGCATGAGCAACCTCTGAAATTTGTACAAGTCCTTAGAAGCTTCATGGTTTATTAATTGGGCTTAAAGAAACTAAATAGTCTAATTTAGTTTAGACAGTCAACATATACACCCTTTATTAAAAGATCATAACTCACTCCTCAGAAGTCCAAACGATGTGATTCAAAGTTCATTGGAACAAAGGCTTCCATACGTTTCATTTGATATAAGGTTCATCGCTTAATTCATTGTACACAAAGAACGTCAAGGATTTGAGGTGACGTCAAATTCCAAGGTTGATATTTTTGGAGTTCCAAAAGTCTAGTCTTTTAGTTTTCCAACTTCTAGTTTATTTAATGTTCTCTTTAATATCTATTAATTACTTATGGCTGGAGGGATGCTACAAGCTCTGATATAAAGGTTGAGAATGTATGAAGCTAGAACAGACTGGTTTGAGAATATAAACAGACTTTTGTCTAAGAAGTGGATTCTTTTTTTTGTGCTTTTTAATCTTTTGGTGGATTCCAATTGTTGACGAGTGTTGCTCCCTCTCTTTGGTGGATTCCTTAGAGTGTGTTACCTGAGTTTACACTTTTTGTTCTCTCCTTCTATTTTATTATCCGGTGTCAGATTCTCGACTAAAGTGGAAGAAGAATCCCCAATGATAGAGGGATATGGAGCTCAATCTCTCTCTCTAAATTGAGAGTTTAGAAAGACTCGTTTAGCAAATATGAAAGTGTATGACAAAAGTTGGTGATAGAAAAATGTGACATGAATGAGAGAAGATTAATATATATATATATATATCGGGAAAATGGAATAGATGGGCTTATTAAAACTTAAGCCATAAAGATGGTGACGCATTGTAAATCATAGTGACATGTATAGCAAGATCTTTGATTTTCTTGCTCAAGAGTAATGAAAGCTAGTAGAGCCTTGGGACAAAGGAGTCTCGTGGGAAGGCTTAGTGACTTGTATAACAAGATCATTGATTTGCTCGGTTCAAGAACAATAAAAGCTAGTGGAGCATCGGTACGAACGAGTCTCGTGAGAAAGGGACTAGCTGGGAACAAGGGTGTCGGAGGGAGTCAAAGGGCTCAAATGGTACAAAGAACCCGCTTGGAACGATGAACTCGAGCATTACAAAGGGACCATACGGTACAAGGGTTCAGACTAAACAAAAGGAATTTTGCTGGACAGCTCGAAGTATAAAGATTTTCGCGTGGTAGGCAACTCGCAACCCCCGCAACTCTGAAGCTCTTTAGCTTTCCCCTTTGACCACCAAATCATAGACACTTAAAAGATTTTCCATGTGTGTGAAGATGGCGTGTGTAGACGGTTGATTTTTATTTTATTTTTATTCTTGTTAGTATTTGTAAATGAATATTATAATAATGTATAGGATTATAATTAGATTAGAATAATGATAGGATTTATCTTTAATTGGTGTTTAAGCTTATCCAGGGGTCCTTTGGTGGCTATTTGTTAGATTAGGACTCTAATTAACACTAGCGTATAAATAAGGCTTCTGGCCAGCCATTAGAATACTTCAATATTACATTATTATATATGATAGGTTTTTTTGAGCTTTTGATTACTGACTTTTCATCATGATTATTCTTCCCGAGTGTGGGTTTTGAGTCCGCCGCATTTACAGCAAAAGCAGTTGCTGGCGGGACCTGTTTGTCTTCCTACACCAACTACAAAAGAAACCAATTCCGGTCGTTGTTAATGATAACATGGGCCATTGTTGTGGATGGAGCCATATCAGGTAAAGGAAGGGGCTCAGTAAAATGTTACTATCAAACCAAAGCCTGTGACTGCTTGAGATTAGTCCTGAAACTGAAGAAGAGGTCAAGAAGGAGCTGAACGAGAGCGGAAAAAAGGCGGGTAAAGGGCCATAAATGTGACAACCCGCAATCCGAGATGAGGGATGGCCAGCCCGATACTCAAATGTAACAGGAATCAGGGATGGATATCATTCTCAGCATCACAACAATAAACCGAGTATACGGGAAAACCACCCAATAAATCAGAAAACGGGTTGCCAAAAAGTTTAGAATTTAGTTTAGTTTTAAAACAGTTAAGAAAATTAAATTTAAACAACCCAATCTGACAAGCAAGTGGAATTCCAAAAGAGTATATATAATACATCTAAAACGAATATACAAGAAAATGACCGAATATGCTGTCGGTCCACAGTTACATACAACGCATTACAACAGTTTAATATCTTACGTAATAAATTCGTTAATCAAATACAAAAGTTTGGGCCACACGCCCGAATAAAGACCCGATCATATCTAGAACACAAAAAAAATGAAAGCGTCTAATACAATGTCCTGTAATATTCACAAAATCTTATAGCCCGTCAAAAGTACTGGAATGGGAAAAATCACAACGGGCGCCCTTGCGGTGGAGCACCTGAGCGGATACAATAACATACACAACATAGAAAATGAACGGGTCAGGGCCCGGTTTTATATGATCACCAGAAGAATAAAAAGCATGATAGGAATGAACAGTTATGCATGGATGATAAGGATGAAAATCTAGCATATTAAACTTACACTACAATTTAAGACCTTTTAACTAATTATGAAATGTAAATCATTTACACGAGAGAATTACATGTAAACATCTTTAATTGAAAACCTTTTTCTCATTAATCACAGTACCATTTCCTCCTTACATTCCTTAACAGGAATACAATCTTTCATTCGGTTTAATCAAGAAGATATAATTTCACTTCATTAATTAAAACTTCCATCATTAATCATCATTTCCATTTTATCTTTCCATTCCTTAACAGGAATACAATTTCTATTAAGTGCTCTTTATGGCACATATCTCAATCACATGCTCTCTGTGGCACGCATCCATGCTCTTTATGGCATTAATATCCATCAAGTCCCACTTGATGCAGAAAAGTTATATTCTCATACATATAACGATTCTAAGACCGCCCCTCCGAGTTTCCCCACTGGGCGCGCCCCTAAATAAGTATCATCTTCCAGGGCCTATCATATAAGACAACCTGGGCTCATAACGCAACGTCGGGAAGCTGCCATATGCCTGCGGGATAGTCAAGACCACACCCGGAATCTCCTACCCATCGCAGAAAAATATATATACATAACAGCGCTCATATGGCCTAGGACTATATCCACCCCGCGTTAATTTGTCAGGGGGCATCACCTCGCGCGCGAACTTCCCTTATGATAGTATTTAGAGAGGCGCGTTCAAGTAAATTAACATTTACCATTTTAAATCTCATTTTCAATTTTCATTACCAATTTCCATTTCCATTTCCATTATCCATGTGTTTGGTTCATTTTATTCGAACCTATCATCACTGAATAGTTGGGTTCATTTTATCCGAACCTATTACCATCGAATATCATTATTAATATTCCTGAATTTACAAGTCCCGACTTAGTCTCCAAATAATCATTATGATTCTACAATTCCATAAGCTCATATGACTCCGATAAGCCCCTAAAGTCTCCAAGCGTGTGCATTCCTAACTCCTAAAAGTTAAAATAAGAGAAGTAATGCCTTAACATCACTTTAAACATCCCCGAGAAAAAACCCCCAGACGAACCCATTCAAATCTAGGGTGGCAACCAAACTCAACTAATACTCTAGGACTCTAAGTTTACTTCATTCAAGAAGGTTCCTAGGGCCTAAGCCTAAAGAAAAAGATTAAAATTTAAAGAAGAAAATAACTCAAAACTGCAGGAACCGAATCGATTCGCCCTGGCGAATCGGTTCGGAGAACAAACCCAACTTTCTGCAAATGCCGAATCGATTCGGCCTTAACCCGAATCGATTCGGGTACACAGACCTGGAAAACTGCTTCTATGCGAAAATGCCAAGTTTGGCTATGGAGTCTTGAACTCCAATCTTTCTCAAACCCAAAACCAACCAAACCAAGATCATAAATTCTAACCCATACATCATAAATGTATCTATCTACCATCATTAACAACATTTATCATCCAAATCAACTTCTAAGAGTTATAATACTCATAAATCTAACAAAACCCTAAAATGATAAACCATAACAATTCATAACTATCAATACTAATTATTCTCCTTAAATCACATAGTAGCAAGTAGATAACTTGCCTTGATTTTGCAAATTCAGATTTGATTTGGTGGAGACAACAATCCAAGCTTGAATCTCCAAATCTCTCTTTTTCTCCACAAGTTCTCTTCTTCTCTCTACTCTCTCTTTCTCTTGAGGTTAACAATTGTTTCTTAAAGGAATAGTAAGTCTTAGCAAGACTAAATCGGGCCTTAAGTCTAAAATGCCCAACTTAAATGATCAATACGCGATAAAATGACTCGCAACTACACATTTAAGCTATAACCAGTCAAAAGTGTCCGAAATACCAAAATGCAATATGACACTTATTTTGACTGTCTCGCACCTACCGGGACTAACTACACCCTCCAAATTATCATTTGGAAATTTTATAACTTATTTTAACTTCCGGTTTCATATTAAACCAAAATGTCATTTTAAACCTTATGACACAATAAATCACAACATGGATACTTTTACCTACTCACAAGGTATCTATACAACATTTCAGTAAATATTAACCTTTTCCACATTAAATTAACATTTACTCCACATTCCATGATTTCATATAATTACCACACATAGTAGATAAATATAAAATAGGCTCTCAAAAGTGAGGGTTGTTACAATAAACAAAAATTTCCCAACCTCCTACATCTACTTTCACTGCTTAAGGCATGGCTGCTTATATAGGCTTGCTAACAAACGGAAGAAAAGAATTCTGGATATTAATGCATCAGATTTCAATAACGAGTTGTTGAGTAATGATTTGAAGAAAATGGTGTATTATCTGGCCAATCGGGTTATGTAACTGTAATTTGCTCTTCTTCAGTGGTTGCCGCCTCGGCAGTCTATGCTGTGCTGCACTTTAAACAAGAGCCCTGTTTGGCTTTGAGATGCTTAAATGGCACATGGGTTAGTTTATTTTACATGGATACGGATATGGATTCGAGGTTCGAGATTCAATACGATATGATACGGCGATATGGGAAATTTGTAAACGCAGAGTTCGGACAAAGCAATGATACGAGAGTAATATACTATATTATTTCATTTTTGACACTAATTTTCCTAAACCAAGCACAAAACAAAGTATTCAAACATTAAAAGAAATAATTTATTCAATTTAATTTATATGTACAAAAAAAATGAGAACGATGTTAGTATGCTACACAAGTAACACACATGTGGTTGCAATTTATACGCAATGATTTAGAGGGAAACAAACAGGATCAAAAGGGAGAAAAGGTGCTGTAGTTAAGACACATAGGGCTGTTTGGTTATGAATTATTTTATGTGTTTAAATCAATGTTTTAAAAAGCGCGCTATTGCGAACGCAATAGCGCGCTATTGCCTTTTGCGATTGAAAAACGCCACGCTATTGGCACTGCTAAACAAGATGCTCCTTTTGCGTGCGCTATTGGGCGCGAAAGTGCGCTATTTTGCGGGAAAGTGCGCAATTGGATCTTTGGAAAAAAAAAAAAGAAAACGCTGCCATTTTGAAAAAAGGGAAATGCAAGAGGTGTATAACCCAATCCTTAACCCTTCAAAAAACTTATGGGCTGTTAAATTTATGGGCTGTTAAACTTATGGGCTGTTAACACCTTTTTTTTTATTTCTCAGTATACTTTTTTTTCAGTTAACTTTTTTTGTTTGGCAGCTTTAAAAACTTACTTTTTTTGTAACTTTTTTTCAACAACTCACTTTTTTTATTCATATTTTAGCAACTTTTTTTCAAATCTCAAATAATGTAATTTTTTTTAATAAATTCAGTAGAAAGTGTATATTTTTTAATAAATTTCAGTGTAAAATGTTTTCAATTTTTTATTTTTCAGATTAAAAAATGGCACACAAAAAAGATTATGGATGGAAGCATGCATATGAAAAAGATTATCAGTTTAAAATGCTACTTATTTATAAAATTTCAGCTTAAAATGTTATTTGTTTTATAATTTTGATTTTAACTGTAATTTGTCTTTATAATTTCAGTTAGAATGTTAATATTTTATAATTTTAAGTTTAAAATGTTAATCTTTTGTAATTTTCAGTTTAAATGATACTTGTTTACAAAAGTGGAGCTTAAAATGTTTTTTTTTTATAATAATTTTCAGCCCAAATAGTTATTTGTTCTATAATTTTCAAATTAAAATGTTAATTATTTTACAAATATCAGTTTAAAATGTTATTTTATATGTTTTTCTAATAAAAAAACTGAAATGCACGAATTGCTTGCGCGATGCGCGACGCGACCCCGGAGCCAAAACGCGACACCTTGCGCGACCGCAATTAAAAACATTGGTTTAAATACAATTTTGGTAAGAATCTGCGTTTGGCACAACTGTTTTTAAATACCGAGTTATAATATTTCCATGTTTAAATCCTATTTCTATAAAACAGTTGAAGGTTGTTTTCTAAATATTGTTTTCCATTTTTCAATTCATAATCATTCATTCTCCATGTTTTCATTTATTTATACCTTAATATATATACTACATAAATATGTGCATAATTAAAATAAATAAAAATTATATTTGTACAAGTACACAAAATTACATATATGTATGTATTATTAAAATATATAGTATACCAAGAACCGGGTACGACCCCTTTTTTCAGAGCCTACAGTTTAGCGGGTGCCTGGGGGTACGATCTTTTTCCAGACCTGCAGTTAAGCAGGAGACTAGTGCACTGGGTACAACTTTTTTTTTTAATAGTATACCAAGAATTGTATAGTTTAAATAATATAAAGTATATATAGTACATATGCATTAAATAATATTATCAATTAATGTATGTATATAGTTTTATTGTGTATTATACATGCCATATCATAATATATACATATATATGCATGTACATATACATTTATTTATGCATGTATGTATGTATTATGTGCTATGTATGTATGTATGTATGTATATTGTTTGTACGCATATGTGTATAATATATATATACACATGTTTACCAATTGTGTGTTTTAGTTTTTAATTTTCAGAAAATTGGATTTAAAAACAAGTTTACCAAACACACACCAATATTTAAAAACACAAAAAGCTGGATTTAATAACTGTATTTAAAAACAGTTTTCTAAATACATTACCAAACGGGTCCTTAGTTGCAGTTTATACGCCGTTATTTTTTTTTTAAAAAAAAAGCCAAGAGCGAGTAAGATGTACGTAACACTTAGCACCATGGTTCAAAGTCAAGGCCGATACCGCGACGATACGGCCGAGTTGACTAGGTATCGGTGCCCACCGATCCGATTCCGAGTTACGAGTTGAGTTTTCAATTATTGATGTGAATCGACCCTATATCGGTAATTTCTCGGTAGTATCGGTGATATCGCGGTATAATCGGCCCATATCGACAATATCGCAGTAGAATCGGCCCATATCGGCGATATCGCGATGGAATCGGCCCATATCGGCGATATCACAATAGTATCGATCCATATCGATGATATATCGGCCGAGATGGTATAAGTTACTAAGCATCTCTCTCTTTCTCTCTCTCTCTCTCTCCCCCAGTGTTGTGTTGGTTTTTTTTGGGGGTTACAAAAGGCTAACTGTTTTTTTAATTTAGTGTGCTGTGTGTGAGTTATTTGATCATTTTGTGGGTTTAATTTAGGGCGTTGTATATGTGCCAGTTTTTTTTAAAGAATGCAAATGATCCAAATGTTATTTGTTATTATTTTTTATAATAATGTTCCCACTGTTATTTTTTAATATGTTATTATTTATAAAAAAAACATAAATGTTATTCTTTTACAAACAAATATACAACCGTAATTATTGTAAAAATAATATTTGTATCCTTTAAATATTTGTATTATATAATATTTGCATCCTTTATGTAAAAATAACATTTGCAACACAAGTAAAAATATATATGTATATATTTTCATCCTCTTTGTAAAAAAATAACATTTGCATCAATTAAAAAAAAACATTTGCAACCCAACAAAAAAAAAAATAACATTTACATTCCTTTTATAAAAAATAACATTTGCATCATTTTTTGTAAGAAAATAACATTTGCATCCTTTTTGTAAAAAATGATTGTAAAAAAATGTAGTGTTTTGTCAAAATCACTATTTGTATCCTCTTTGTAAAAAAATAACAATACTAAAAAAGAAATATTTCTATCCTTTTTGGAAAAATACAACATAAACACATTTGTATCCTCTTACTAAAAATAATACTAAGAATATAATAGTTGTATCCTCTTTGTAAAAAAAAATTATCATCTTACTAAAAATGTAACATTTGTTTTTTTTTGTAAAAACATAATATTTGTATCCTCCGTGAAAAAAAAAACATTGATTTATTATGGAACATTAAATCTGACAAGTTCGCAGCACGTCAGTATAATCAATTGTACAATGTTATGCATATTAAATGATAGTTTTAAACTTATCCAATTGGTCCACATTGTTAGTCGTATTTTTTTTTTAAAATTTTCTAGATTTTTTTCGAAATTTTGTGCACTCTCTAAATAGTGTATCTTTGCGTATCGTCCGATACCGCGACCGAGTTGAAAATCGGGTGGTTGATACCGGGATCGATACCGAGACTTTGAACCATGCTTAGCACCCACTTGTAATGAAGCTTGATGAAAAAACAAATTCAAATGCACAACATAATGATATGGTTCGTGTAAGAATGTTACTGAAAAAAAATAAGAGGGAGTTTCAAATAATAATAATAATAAAAAATAAGAGGGAGTTTCAATGAAAGAAGCTTCAACAATAAGCGCTTTTATTAACCACAGCTCCTTTAAAAAAATTATAAAGCGACCCCCACTTAAAAAAAAGTGACCCGACATATCTCAGGAGTATCCTAGCCATATCTAAAACGTATAGGTCCGTGTCCAAAAGTAAGAATAGCTAATTTGATCAACAAATACGTATTTTAAGTATCGAATACGTGTTAGGCCCGTATTAGAATTGTAATTGTCAATATCTTACGATATGCGATACATATCCTAGTACAATACATGATATGCAGGTAAAACGTACGAATTACACCTCTATATCGCAAATTTGCTGTATCCCAAACGTATCGTTCCGTATCCTGATATGATACATGTATCTTACGATACACATTACACATAACGATACAGAGTAATAAAATTTTGAGCCAAATTTTCAGCAAAAAAAATCTCTAATTCTGAACTCGTTTGGGTTTCCAATTGCATGATTCCTTTCTCATCCTTTTGAATGGATCTGAAAATAAAAAACATACCCTAAATATTTCTTACCCTTTTCTCAATTACTTCGCTTGTGCAATCAACCGCTTCCTTCCCCTTGTGTGAATCCTCCCCCCTCCCAACCCCCCCCTCCCACCCTTTTTCACTTTTGTGAATTTTATCAAGCTGCTTTCATTGTTTTGCTTCCATGTAACTTCTATATGAAATTTCATGTGTCATTAGATTGTTTTGCGTAGTGTTAATTTGTTATGAAATATTGAAACTGACTAGTCTTACGCGTGGTAGTATACTCGCTTAGAGTCAATGCTTTGCATATTAATTGATGGGTTTTAATCTATCTAATGTCCACATTATTAATTCTATATTTTAAAAAAATCTATATTTCTTTTGAAAATTATTGGACTCTTTAAAATAGCGTGTTGTTGCATATGGCCTCAATTGCTACCGGGTCGGAAAATTGGGTGTCCGAGTTATATACTATGATCAAGATTTTGAACCATAAATTAAAACGTCCAATTTGTTTAATATATTCTTACATTTCTCGTCTCTTTCACGTTGCGACTTTGCCACGAAAGGCAAACTTCTTACCATTAGACAACAATGTACTCATAAAGCTGGTTTAAACTATGTTGTATAATTGACTAAAGTGTTTTATATAGGTTAATTTAGTTTTTAGAACATTTTTCTGTACCGTATCTTACGATACGTATCACGATACAATTTATGATACGCGATACATAGGGTTTTCGATACGCGATACATATCCCGATTTGACAACTATGTCCAATACTCCAATTCTGCCATTTTTGAAATATCCGTGCTACGTAGGGGTTACTTGGCGCCCAAGCTATGTATTGTGCCTGGTCAGTTTCCATTCAATGGCTATGGCTTCGGATAACAAGCTACTGAAAATGCTCGGAATGCTCAGCAAGACGCTTTGCTCTGCTCCAACCGTCTGAGACTATTTGCCTGCACCATGACTATTCCTCAAAAAATATGTGCGCGCACACGTGTTTGTGTGTGTACGTAAGAGAGAGAGAGAGAGAGAGATTACATTTGGAGATGATATTCTGGTTTACTTTAGAATTTTTTTTAATTGATTCCTTAAATTTTGAGTTCGGAAAAAACGAACTTCCAAAAAATGAATGACTAATAATAAGAAACCCAAAACAAAGCAAATAAAAGACTCCATACTAAACCAACTACTTAATACTCCCTCCGTCCCAAATTAAGAGTCCATGTCTTCATTTTGTGTAGATTAAGGATAAACTCAATCAACGGCCAAGATTAACTCTTAATTTGGGACAGTCCAAAAAGGAGTAGTGGACTCTTAATTTGGAACGGAGGGAGTACTAATAAATATACTAATAATAAAACATATAATAGAAAAAAGAACTCAATGGACCCCTCCATATTGTGGGAGAAGATGAAATCTAGGGTCTTTATGGGCTTCAAGACACTTCAAACTTTTTTCTGAACGGGGCGTCTCCTCTATTGTAAATAGTTAGGAGGGAAGTTATCTAGTAGTTATACCGACATTAGTGTAAAGCAGCCTTTAATGGACTGTACTCAGAACTTCGCGTTTATTTATTTAAGATGTTCCCTTCTGATTAAGGAAGAAAGAGCTTGCTTCTTTTCATACATGTCACAAGGGCAAGTTTATTGCTGAAGCACTTAGTTTCTACTTGATCTCCTTGCATGATGATATATTGATTCCCCAAGGCCAAAACTGATTCCACAGCATTTGTGTTGTGTTTTGGTTGTTTCTTAAATTTATTTGTCTAATTCTGATATTAATTATCACGCATTTAAACTTTTTCTGATGTGTTTTAGGCAACAAGTGCTGGATCGAAAGAGCAAGAGGCAATAAATTTCCTAGAAAAGAAAATGAAAAATGATCCCTCATTTTCATACGACGAGACTGTACAGGTCATATTTCTTTTTCATTTTAATTTTTTTGCTAAAAGTCGATGAATGACCCTGAAAAAAGAAGTACTAGCAGTGCTACTGTTCCGTGATTTATGATCCTCCCTCTCTCTCACATGCCCATACGCACACACACATTAAATGGCAGCTGTTTAATGTTGACAATATGATGTATGTGGTTAGCGAAAACAGTATTGAAAATTGTCTGGACCATTTCTTTTCTTAAGACTCTGCTTTATTATTTCATCATATATTATATTTCTTCTTCTAAAAATTTGTCTCCTTTGTAAAGTTTTTCTTTTCAAAGGAAAAAAATCTGACTGACTCAATGTAAGAAATGACCAATATAATATCATGAAACCCGTTACATTGGTTTTCAGAATAAAGGAGTTTTTTAAAAATTGGTATTGTTACTCTGTGGATTTCTTTTATATATATATATTTGCTTTTTTATCATTTAGATTTGGTTACTATGCGCTGTCTATTTAGCATGTTAAGAGTATAACATTGCCATGAAAGCTATATTATGTTATTTACATAAAATTGTTGACTCAATACCACTAAATACAAATTTATATGGTAATGTTTTTAAAAAAAATTGAATCTTGTGTTCAAAATCCTTATCTTCTCCATCTCCTAAAAGTAATATAAATATGGTTTAAGAAAATATTACGCTGTAATTATATTTTCTAGTGTTAAGATTTGCGTGCATATGATTTGTAATTGTTTGATCTTTTTCTTAACCCAGTCGGTTGATTTAATCTGTCTTACGAAGTCTAACATACCTTAACATATCTGACTCCTGTTTTGTAGACTGCAATTTCCGCCCTGCAGTCTGTTCTCCAAGAAGACTTCAAGGCTACTGAGATTGAGGTACATAAACATCCCTTGTCTATAGTCCAAATATTGGGGTAAATTGTAAATCAAACTACAGAGCTAGGCAGATTTTACAAGAAACCCCTGAACTATTATTAATGCAAGAATTCCCCTAAATTTTACATTTTATTGTAAAGACCCCCATATGTGTCGCTAACAAGTAACTAAAAAGGCGTATTTGCAACAAAATACATAGATCAGGGGGTTATTGAATATATGAGGGGGGTTTGCAAAAACTTGCAAGTTTCGGGATTTTTTGTCATTTCCCTTGTATATTTTTGTAAAGTTGGAAAGGGACTTGTGCGCATTTTTATTCATTGATATTGGTCCTCGCTTAATTTTTGGTTTGACTTTGGCTGCAAGTAAATACACTTTCTACCAAGTAAACCAACTTATTCTGAGCATTATATTCACTTAATAGCCCATCCCAAATTCTTGGGAGAAGGCTTCATGCACTCGATAGGGTTAATAAGTGTCTCATATTTTTTGCTTCACTTTGTTACCACACGAATCTACATTTACATTTATACGTTTTTGTCGCTAATGTTATCTTTTCAGTGGTGGAACTTCAACCATTCAATGAAGAAAAGTGCAAGATTGCCTAGTAAAATACTAATAAACATACTAAAGTCTAAAATGCATATTAATGTCGTACTGAAGTAAAAACCCCTTTGTTATTGCTATTGCGGATTGCCACTACTATTTTTTCTTTTGACAATCTGATTATTTTGATAGGTTGGAGTTGTGAGGAAAGAAAATCCTGTATTCCGAGTGTTGTCAACGGATGAGATTGATGAGCACTTGACTGCTATAAGCGAGCGTGATTAAGCAGTGCGCAGAATATAAAACTGTTGCTTACCAGAAGAAGAAAATTGCCATTTAGATTTTGTAGTCTGCAAAATTAAATAATTTATTTTACAGTTAAATTTGACATGAAACGTGTTCTTCAAGCAGATTGCGTGAGACTTTATATCTGTGACAAGAGTGGTTTGCCTCCCTACACCATCCCCCTATCATGCACGTTGGGTCCAAACATGTACCTGTTGTCCTTTTCTTTTTTATTTTCATTATCCTTTTTTGGCTCCTAACATTTTGGGTTATTTGAGATTAACCTCTACAACCAATATCGACTTGCATTCTAGATTTTATAATAATTTGCAATGCACGCATATAGGGTTTTGACAACGCTTCGTACGTTTTTTGACACTTTTAGCCTCATTGCAAATTATTTTATAATTAGTGAAGTAACTCAATTTTTTTTAAGGATAAAGCTAGGCAGACCCAGTTTTCTACCCATTTTCCATACCCATTTTCCATACCCGCCTGCATAAAAGTGTTAAACCTTGTTATTGTGAGTTCCGCCAGGGCAAAATGTACAACTTTTTACTACCTTGTCTTATTAGGCGGGTATGAAAGTGGATAGGAAAGTGGGTAAGTGTAGCGGTACTCTTTTTTTAATCCAATTTTTTTCCGACATTCCATTTCATTTGGGGATGTTCTAAAATGAAGTCCACTATTAAAACAAAGGTACACTGGTATCAAATTCGCTACGCTTGTACTTAACAAGTAAACGGTTTATATACAAGTCTTAGATCCCAACATTTTTTTCTCATGGGGACTAAAAACCAAGCAAAGGATGGACAAGCTAGGAGGGGTACACGGGCGACGGTCTATTTTTTATGTCATACTTGGTTGTTAGATCAGGGGGTCTTGCTTTATGGTAGAAGGATGATACAAGGCTTAAAGTATCTAGCTCAAAAAATGTTACTGATGCTTGTGTTGCGTGTAGCAAGAAAATATGGTTTATTTCTTGCGTATCATCCACAAGATAGCTCGAGTTCTAAATTTGGGAAGCACTCGGGAGCATTGTTGTTGCCAGATCCATGTTTAATTGTTGGAAGTCTTAATATCATTGGTGGCTTGTGGAAAAATTAGGAGGCAATATGGTCAACCCTAGAGATTGTGCAGATGTACAATTTAATTAGAGGTGTAAAGTCTTTCAATTTGAGTTTGAAGGGCAAACTTTCACTTGTATAATAAAAGATTTAACAAGGGCCAACATTCAGGAGAGACTCAATACAACCTTCGTCAATAAAGAGTGGAGAGTGATGGAAATGAACTCTATTATAGGGTTGTTTTTGTTAATTTTTTTATTTTTATTTTCTTTTATATTTTCTTTAGCCTTGTTATTTGTATTTTCCTTTACTTTGTTATTTAGAGGTAACGAGAAGTAATGACATTCTTTTTATAATCAGTGCCTTAGCTTGGAGCTTAAGCTATTCCTCCTTTTAAATACTCGTGTAGTCTTCATTTGCAGAGACTCCTCCATTTTGAAATATAAAAAATCATTTGATTCTCTCTCTATAGTTAGGGTTTGGTATTTCTTTGTAGCTATTGATGTGTAGTCTATGTCAAATTGGTATCAGATTCAGGTTTCGCTTCCCGATTGGTTTATTAGTGTGTAGTCATCAAAATCGTACTCTACATCAAATGGCTTTCGAGAAATCGAAACAACCATTGGAAGAGATTCAAGAATTGAAGCAACAAATAGGTGAAATGGCACAAGATCTCAATCAAAAATTTGAAACCCTTTTACATCTCTTCTCTACAAGACAACCCCCCCCCCCCCCCCCCCCCCCAAAACATACTACCACGCCCCCTTTGCTGCCAACCCCTTACAAAACCCCTACTCGAGCCACCCTGTTGTCCCAGCCACCTTACCTCCAGCGGGAAGCCCCACCCATCCAAACCCCCAAACCCAACTCCTGCATCTGCTGGTATACCCTCTGACCCAAATAAAAGCTTCCCCCACCCCGCTTCAAACCCGGGACAGACTCCGCAACCCTCCCAGTCCACTGTCGACCCCATCGCAATCCATTCACAGGCCCCCCGCCACGCCTCCGATGGTGGTTTGTGGCCACTGGCCACCGGACAATCCTCCCAACCACTCACCGATCCTACAAAACCCCCTAATCCAACTTAAACCTAAACCCCCTAATCCAACTTAAACCTAAACCCCCATCAACCCAACCTCACATACCCACACCGCAGCCCAAATCTAAGCTCGGAATAGCCCCTGCTCTGCCCCTACCCCAATCCGTCCACTTGGGTCCATCCACTTCATTTCAGCCCCCGACACTATTTAACCTATTCACCGGGCATCCCGAATCATCTCCACACCCTACCGTTGCATATCCCAACCCTCTCGGATTTTTCAACAGCCCTAAGTGCATGGGCCACCACTTTGGACCTCCTGACCACACTCTTGATCCTCGACATACTACACACCCACCTCCTCTACCATCATATCCCACCCCTTTTCACCATGATCTCTCCCAGCTCTACACCGACTCCTCTTCCTCCTCTGACGTTGGAGAGACCCACCGCAGCGTCTTGGAGTGGATCCCCCCTCCCCCGCCTTGTCTCCCTCATTTCGTACCATTACGGACCGCCAATGCTTTTATTGTGGAGAGCATGACCACCTGATGGGCACATGTTCCCATCGTGGTCCCTCAACACCTCTCATGGCTCCACATGTTCATCCTCCTCATCCACCACTTGCCCAAGTGCCACAGTTTCCTGCTGCTTATGTTGCACATGCGCCAAGTAATGTGATAGGTCTTGAGACTTGTCAGGAAGGAGACCACCTAGCTATGACACTTCAGTTGCTTTCCCGGAGTCTACGGGAGATATACGGGTCGACGTTCCCATGCTGATAGATGATTTTCCCCGGATGCTATGGTGGATTGGTTAGCGGTGACGGAGATAGTTTTTAATTACAAGCGGGTTCAGGGCGGCTCATGTGTCCTCCTGCCAGCCACCAAATTTTAGAGATTTGTCAGAGTTTGGTGGAATGATTTGTGCTATCGTCGGCGACGGGGCTAACTCCTATTCAGACTTTGTTCGAGCTGAAGGCCTCCCTTCAGGTGACATTCATACCGCCGACCTATAAGCGTGACCTTTTTGCCCGTGTCCTGTCCCTCCAACAGGGTTCATCTATTGTTGTGGATTACACAGAGCAGTTCTAGCTCCTTTACACCCGAGCTCGCCTCCCTGAGACTGAGGACTAGCAGATAAACCGCTATATCCCAGGATTGCAGCCCCACATCCAGCACGACCTCGGGTTGAGGGAGATACCGACCTTTTTGAAGACGATTGAGTACGCAAGTAAGGTTGAGGCTAACCACACATTTTCAGCAGCTCCTTCGGCCTCTCGAGCCCCACTTACCCCGATCTCCGCTCCTGCTCCTTCAGTATCAACTTCAGTTCCCACTACTACCACTGCGGTATCGCCTCCATCGGGTCCGCCTACATACAAGTGCTACAACCGTGGCATTGTTGGTCACTGAGCTTCCGATTGCTCCCTTCCCAGACGTCCTGACCTATTGGCAATTGAGCATCCACCCGACTATTTGGACGCATCCGATGAGCTTCACCACTATGCGCTGATTACTGTTTTGGAGGGCGACTATGTGGGTAACCCACTGTGAGCACGCCTTGGCACTTATTTTTGAAATTTCCTCACGCTTCCTGAATTTTAGCTCTCGAGGACGAGCTTAGTCTTAAGAGGGGGAGAATGATGGAAATGGGTCCTATTCTAGGGTCATTTTTGTCAATTTTTTTATTTATTATATTATGTATTTTCTTTATCTTTGTTATTTGTACTTTCCTTTCCTTGCTTTGTTATTTAGAGGTAAGGATGAGTAATGACATTTTTTGTAATTAGTGCCTTAGCTTGGAGCCTAAGCTACTCCTCCTTTTAATTACCCATGTAGTCTTCATTTGAAGACACTCCTCCATTTTGAAATATAAAAAATCATTTGATTCTCTCTCTAAAGTTAGGGTTTGTTATATCTTTGTAGCCATTTCCATGTAGTTTACATCAGAATGGAGGGAAGTGTTTACAAATGCGTTTGTTATCTATGGAACTATTGATCAATGCCCTATTGTTATTGTTCTTGATCAGTTGTAAAGGAAATCAACCTTAGTTTTCAGATTCGAAGTTACGGGGGTGTTAATGTCCAGATATGAGGAAAACATTGTAAATAGTTGGCCGTGCCACAACATGGGATCCTATATGTTTTAGGTATTACAAAAACATAAAAGAATGCAGATGGAATCATCGGTTTGAAATAGCAAATGGGAGCCAAAGTGTCGAAATGATGATCTTAAAATGCTCCAAGAGGTTGGATTTTCATAGGGAAATAAAAGAGTGAAGGAGGTCACCTGTTTCCAAATGGGAAACTTGTTAAAGAGGGAAGAAATTTTTTGCACCCAAGAGTCAAGATTGGTGGGATACAATTGGGGGATTGAAAATCTAAATTCTTCCATGCTGTGGTCAAATAAAGGAACAATGGAATTTTCCTCCCCAAGCTTAGAAGCGAGGATGGTGCTTGGCTTATCAATGAAGAGGACATTAATGGGGTTATGAGTAGGGATGACAACGGGGCGGGTTTGGCAAAACCCTAACCCGCCCATTCAATAAACGGGGCGGGGCGGGTTGATTTTTATTTAAATTAACTCTTAACCCGATCCATTTAATAAACCGGGGGGGGGGGGGGTCGGGTTAGTTTTAAAAATAGTAAAATTAAAATTATTGCATTATAGTCTTAGAGGCCTATAATGTTTCAATATGTGAGACAATTCCCCAATTGTCAATCCATATTTTTACATAGATCTTTTATAAAATTAACATACAAATAAAGGTTTATTTAGTGTGTGTGTGTGTGTGTGTGTGTGTGTGTGTGTGGTTTAATTGTAATTAACATATATATAAAGGGTAATTATGTAGGCATAAGTTAAACGGGTCAGGGCGGGTCGGGGATATGTTATTTAACTTGACTCCTAACCTGCCCCATTTAATAAACGGATTTTTTTTAAAAAATCCATACCCACTCCTAATTCAATAATCGAGTTTTAAATCCCGCCCCATTAGGGTCGGGTCGGGGCTTCTACGAGTCGGATTAAATTCCCATCCCTAGTTATGAGGGACTACTTTACATCGTTTTTTCACTCTTAAGGAAATATAGATGTTGGTCAAGTTGTTTAGGTTGTGGAAGTGATTGTTACTTATTACCCTTGCAATGAACCAAGCTCTGTTAAGGCTCGTGACTAGTCAGGAGGTGTATAAAGTTGTTTGCCATATGGGTAAGTATAAATTTCCAAGGTGCGATAGCTTCCCAACTCGTTCCTTTTAGAATTCTGGCATATAATTCGAGGGGATGTTGTGAAAGCACTTAAAGGCTTTTTCTTGGTAAATTCCTCCTCACGAAACTAAACGTCACTAACATGATTTTAATCCCCAAGGTAAAAGCCACAGAGTTTTTAAATCTGTTTAGGCTTATTAGTTTGACAAATAATTTATATAGAATTATTTCCAATATCATTGTTATTTTCCTTAAATTGTGTATGAACTCGCGCGTCTATCAAAATCAAGCACGTTTTATACTCTATAGAATGATTCAAGATAGTATAATTGTTGATTATGAAGCCTTTCATCACGTTAAACATAAAAAAGAGAAATATTGGCGAGATAGCAATTAAGCTTGATCTTACGATTGAAATGAGTGGGATTTCTTAATGGCCATCATGGAAAAAATGGGTTTCAATCATGAGTAGCTTCAAATTATATATCAATGCATTTCTACGGTCTCATTTTAACATTATTGTCAATTGGCAAACGAGATGCAACATTGTTTAAAAAAAGGCTTGAGTCAAAGGATCCACTTTCTACCTATCATTTCCTCTTCATCCAAAATGCCCTTTCTCTTTACCTCAACCTTGCCATTAGATCTCACTCCCTTAATGGCATTAAGATTATGAGAAATTGTCACCTCTTGTCACATATTTTCTTTGCAGATTATTCGATTGTCTTTATTTGTGCTACCATTGAGGAGTGTCAAACCTTCCTTAATATTTGTGATCTCCATTATAAGGCATCGGGGGAAGTGTTATTTTTAAAAAATAAAGTGTTATTTTCTCCCCCAACACATCACAAACCTTATCGTCTTTCTTAAACCACCTACTCAATATACCCCATATTAACCCAAAATTGAAATACCTTGGCTTGCCATCTATTTTTGGTCGATCTAGTTCATATTTTCTTGTTCATTTGGGTGTGACTAAAGTCCCTTTCTCTCTCGAGTCAGGAGAAAACTTTTAATTTAATTTGTGTTGCATGTTATTCAACTTATGTGATGTCTTACATATATTTTCCCAACAAACTATACAATGCATTGTCTACCCACATTTTTGGTGGAATGGCTGTGATGACAAAAGTGATATAAAATGGATTGACTGGGAATTTGTCTTGGTCCTAGGAGTGGAGGGTGGGTTAGGATTGACAAACATCAAGAAATTCAATCACACCCTCTTAGCGAAACAAGCATGGAGAATCTTGAATGATCTAAACTCTCTATGTTCTAGTATCCTCAGGGAACTCTATTTCTTTATAAGTTCATTTCTTGTTACAAAAAAAGAGTATGTCTTTCAGAATTTTGTGCAAACTGCTTGAAAGGAGATATTTATTGCTTTTAGGGTTGTGTTGTCAAGTAAGAGACATATCCCGCGTGAGCATTTGGGAAGATCGTTGGATCTCGGGCTTGCCCTATTTTAAAGTTCTAAGCCCCAAACCTACCATCTATGTTCTCTAGAGAGTTTTAGATCTCATATCTCGATGGCATATGAACTAGGACTGTGAGAAGTTAAATATTTTTCTCATAGCGCGAAGAAGCCGCAATCACCGAAATTCCACTCATCCACCTAGCATGCGAAGATAAGTTGATTTGGCATTTTAGAATTAATGGTGCTATTCAGTGAGCCCCGTTTACCACAAAGCAGTATTGATTGAGAAAGTTTGGCACAAAGAGAGAATTTCAGCGCCGTACTCTTCTTTCACCCCGCCTTCCTCCCTGTGGAATCTGATTTAAAGTTTAAATGTCTACCTAAGGTAAGAATGTTTTGGTGGAAATATTGAAAAAACGCGATAGCATTGGGTAAAACCTCTACCGATGCAATTGTAATCCGTCGCCTTTATGTCAAATATGTGCAACCGAAGTGGAAATACTTGATCACATTTTATTTAGGTGCTAATGAGTTCAAAATGTTGAGTTACTAAGTGGCCTTCTGAGTAAAGAAAAAGTGTTTGTATGTGATTTTGATAATGCAATGGAGTTAGAATTTGGTGGATGCTCTAGAGTGTGAGTTAACTCTGGGGCTGATTGCTCATTTTTAAACATATGGATTTCAAGGAATAAATTCATTTTAAAGGAAAAAGTAATTACCATAAGTTAGTTTGAGAAAAATATTATTCGGCATGGATTGATTTTTAAAATGTTAGGATGATGGTAAAGCAACACCTAATTCAACAAAAAATGACGGGCTTGGAAATTGTAATCTTCTCAAGTGAAAATCACATAACGATAGACACTTGAATATATATTGATATTGGGCGTTTAAGGGGCCAAGGCTGGGTGATCGATGATTTTGGGAAGAGTTTTGAAACATCTTCAACTCATATAGTGGAGGCTAGTGTAGTTAAGGAGGCTTGCTGACTGGGTTCAAGTTTTAAATGTTCAATGATAATAGAGGGTGATAGTGAAACCTCTACGAAATTGTGTGCCTCTGAAGATGATCCTCCATGGGGGATTGTGGCAATAATCTAGGATAGTCATCTTTTAGCTTCTACTTTTAATATTTTCTCCTCCTTCTCTTGAAGGGCTAACATGGGCTTGCTCATGAGGTATCAAAACTCGCTTTCAAGTGTACTTTACCCCTTGGTCGGATGGTAAGATTAGCTCTTTCCCTTGGGGACATTTCATCGTGTTGGTGTTGATTTATCTTCTCGTTGGCAGTTTTATTTAAGTTGATGTCATTTTATCCCATTGATCTGATGTTAGTAGTTTGTCATTTTATTTTGTTTTCTTTGTTAAAGAAGTGTAACCCATTTTGCCCAGCCAAATTCATTCTAAGCCACCGGTCAATCGAAAGTCATTTTGTAATAAAAAGTGATCAAATTTTTAGGTTCCATATAACGTTTTTGGCGAGTAAGGCCAATGTTGCTTGGATCCACCTGTGGACGGGTGGGTTGTTGCTTTGGACAACTTAAATATTAAATTTATAAAACATTACATTAATTGGCAAAATCAATAAAACAACATGTATCATTGATATGATCTAAAGTTACATAAATTTAATTTATTGATTGAAATTACATACTTATTAAAGTAATACTAATGAACTATTACATTATACGATAAATAACAAATTTGGATCATTGTGAAACTTGGATTCACTTTAATTGGACTCCCATTGATTTTTTAATGGTTTCCTTCTTGGGTTCAAGTTATGTACACCTCTCTTCAAACATTATCGTTTTTTTGCTCTTAATATGCTCACAAATGTCACGACTTACCAACCATGTCTTTCTACAAATAGGCTTATTGTAGTTGGTGAGTTTGTTATCTTATGAATTTTTAGTATATGTATCAACCCCAATAATATTTTGCAATTTGTTTGACACTCGACATGCATTATTTTGAGTCGTGAGTTTGTGAGGGCAACCATCACAAGCACAATGTTGTTGGAAGTGGTATCGACAATTATTTTTCTCATCTCATTCGAAACATTTCATTTGATCGGTTGGTGATGCCTATGCTAGGTGGGCATAGGGTCAGTATTGCCTCCAAGTAAATGTTCGTAATTGGGTGAATTGGAACGTCACTTGAGGTGAGAGTGAGCTAAAATTGAGTGATAATTGTGGGTAGGGGTGTGCACGGGTCGGTTCGGTTCGGTTTTGGACCGCAATTCAGACCGAACCGATCGGTTCGGTTTTGGAAAAAATCAGAGCGAAACCGAACCGACGATGAAAAAACCCGTCGGTTTCGGTTCACATCGGTTTCGGTTCGGTTCGGTTTCGGTTCGGTTTTAACCGATTTTCAGTTTTGGTCGTTTTTTTGTAGGTCGGTTTTCGGTTTTGATCGGTTTTGGAGGTTGGTTAATGGTTTTTGGATATAAAAATAAAAGATATTTAAGGGTTTTTTAATATATAATATTGATGTCGGTTCGGTTCGGTTCGAATCGGACAACCGAACCGATATTGTCGGTTTTTTAAATCCTTAAACCGCAAACCGAATCGGGCTAAAAAAAACCGCCGGTTTCGGTTCGGTTCGGGCCGGTTCGGTTTTCGGTTCGGTCGGTTTTTTTGCACACCCTTAATTGTGGGTGTAGACTCGACCTTTGATTTATTTTTCGCCTTACGCAGAATTAATACAATTGTGATCCACTTGGTTGTTATTCAGTACGAGCCATATTCGTCGAATTAGAGTACTCCTTGGTCTCGTGAAAGTATGCATGTTTAGCAAACTTTTATCATCATCGATTTCCCAATTACTCTCTGGCACCCTATTCATCGAGCATGGATGGCGATGAATTTGGTGATGGTCTTATGTGTGGTCATCCACTAAATAAATAGAGAAATAATGATGTGAGTATTGACAAATGAGTTTTTCGCGTTCAAGGACGCACTGACTTTCTCCCAAATTGAAATCCACTTATGGTTCGTGCTAGTTATGGACTCCTCAGAAGTTTACAATAATGACATATTTGAACATACTCCCCACGAGTGAAATTCTTATTCTGGTGGCTAACACTCTTTGATGTTAGAAATCGAATTTCGTTTTTGGAGATTAATATGGCTTGAAAGAAGCATACATATTAAGTTAGGAGATATATTAATTGAATTTGATTGTGCGGTGATTCTTATTTTTTTCATTTTATTTTTTTACAATTTGGGGGTATATATATAAAAATAGTCATTAAATGAGAAGTGGTCTGATATGTAAGGCTTCTTCCGCTAGAGATATTTAGCATTAGAATCCTAGTCGCTCGAGGTCAATGTTTACCCAAACGACTAAGTTTGAAATGGGCTATGATGATCATGTAAAATGACCAAAGGTTTGGAGTTGGTCTTACTAAGTTGCTATTATAATTTATAACGAAAAAATAAAACAACATTCTGGAAGACCAATAGTAAGATCCCATTTGACGTGCCAAATAAAAAGGTAAGATCAAATAAGAGTTATTCCATCCCAACGTACTAAAGTACTCCTTCATTTTAGGTGGGATGACCACCTGCTAATGGAATAAGATGGTTACTCAGAATAAATTTTGTCACCTTAAATTCCATCACATCTAACACCACACATGATGACCTATTTTACAAGTTCTCCGACACTCCAATACATTATGGGTCCGTTTGGTTGCGTAAATTATTTAATTTTATAAATTGATCAATTTGAAATGAATAGATTGTCGATGTATTAATTTTAAATGGGTTTAAATCTAATTTGTGGTGTGTTTGGAAAAGAAAAATGTAATTATTTACTTTTGATATATGTGTGTGTTCGCGCGCACGCGCGCGCGCGTGTGTGTGTATAGAGAGAGAGAGAGAGAGAGAGAGTAGTATGATGAGAGTACTCTATGGGAGTGGTACATTTAAGATTCATGTTGTAATTATAAATTGTGCAATTTCAAGCTTTTGGTGAAATGAACTAATTTAAGTTTTTGTGAATCAACATGAATTGTTTCATTTTTGAATTTATTCATTCTTGTAACCAAACACCAATAATAAGGCAATTCATGAATGAGTTAATTTTAAATGGGCTAATTTATAATTTTGGGGACAACCAAACAGGCCCTATGAAAATTTATTGAAATTCATTTTTATAACAAAATGCGAGTTATTTTGGTCGAAAATTTTCCCATATCATGTTGGGCAGCTAGGCCCACAAAGGGCTTTCCATCTAAAGCCATAATTGCGCAATGACTATCGATTGATGCAAGTTATTTAAATATAAATTTCTACCCATATTTAATCATCACCATTATATTTTCATCACAAAAAACAAACATGTGATTTTTAAATTTACATGGAGTCTCACGATTGTCGTGCAAATTACAATAGTTGGCAGAAGCGTGCACCAAATGCTACAAGAATTTTTATTAAAATTTGACACATGAGGAGGCAACCTCAACATATGTACTTTTGGACCCGTATACCAAAAATGGTATCACCAGGTCATAGATGTATAAAGCTAAAACAAGTATACAACAATGGCAATAATCACACAACAAACCAACAAAGAAGGAGATGAAGTGAAGAGGATGAATACTTAGATTTAAGTGGTTCAGCCGGAGCCTACGTCCACTGTGTGTGTGTGTGAGTGAATTCCAATAGTAAATATGGCTTTAATGGACTGGTTACATCACAAGCTTTCTTTCTCTCTCCACTGTATACAATTGAGAAGAGTTTCAGTTAGGGTTTCAATTCATTCCCCCTTACAATGGAGAAGATGATGGGTTTATATAGTGCCTGGGGGGTGTATACACCCCCAAAGCATTTTGAAGGTGTGCACAGATGAGGGAATCCACTCTGGTAGTGATAGGTGTCCATGCACATGTATGTAATGATGATGAAATCTCCCCTTACGCGAGGAGAATAATCTTAGTTATAACGAAATTGCTCACGTGGAACACGTCACCTTGGTACATTCTATTGCTCGTCCACTCATGGTATCGTCTGCAGATATATTGGCCCCGATCGAGTATGAGGTTGTTGGTGGAACGCTTGACCTTACATGTGAAACTGGCAAGTGTGGTTTCGGCCTGAGGAGCCCTGGCAGAGGTTGACTAAGCTGGCCGACTCCTGGTGTTGGCTGGGCGATAGGACGAGAGATGTCTTTGTTGCTGTGGTTCATTTTTGTGGTCTCGGCCTACTTTATGGCTGAGGTTATGTGTACGAAGCCGACATTGATCTTGGATGAGTCTTGAAAGCGACCTCTGGGTTCCTTTTTGAAGATCGACTGTTTGGAATTAAGAGGTCTCGTCCTTAGACGAGGTCATATTTGGTCATATCAATCACCCCCTTAACCCTCAGTCATCTGTGTGAAGAGGTGTCTGGGGGGTATGAGTCGACATTGTCCCTTGTAACAACCCGAGGTCTTGGAGACAACGAGTTATTTATTTTGGGAGCAATAAATAATATTTTATTGGAGAAATAATTAAATTTGGCAATTGAGGTCAAAATTTGAAGTTGTTAGAAAGAGTGTCGAATGTCAATTCTGAGGGTACCATTGTTTCCGAAAGGGTCGATAAAGTCAAAATGACTGTACTTGGGGTCTATTTTGGTTCCGAAATAATTTAGGACCATTTGACTCGAATTAAAGATACCGAGTCATTTAAAGTGTGTATTATCATTTAAAGATGTGTATCTTGGGAGATTAGGCTTATTAAGCCTACGGGAGATATTTCTCCAAAGAGAGAAAGAGAAAAAGAAAGAAAGAAAGAGAGAAGAAGAGAAAGAAGGAGAAAAGAGAGAGAGAGTGGAGATTTTCGGCCAATACGCGATCTTAAGGCGGATTCTGACCCTACGAACCCGAGGCAAGTGATTAAACTTGCTAAATAATTATTGTGTATCAATTATTGCAAGATTTGTGGATTGAGTTTTGGGTTTTAGGTTTAGTTTGATAAAAACCTAACTTTTTGGGAAAACCTTAGATTTGTTGTGTAGAAAATGAATTTAGGGTTAGAAATCAATTAAAATGTGTTCTTGGATGATCATTAATGATGTATATGTGATTGGGTTGGATAAAAATGGTTGGTAGATGATAAAAACGATTTTTGGGTATTTTGGGTTTATATAGAAAACAACCCATTCGTAGCTTGCTGAACTTACCGAATCGATTCGCCCCTTCCGAATCGATTCGGTCTGTTGCAAAATCCCCAGGTCTTTAGGGCCGAATCGATTCACCCCCTTGCAAATCGATTCGGTATGTAGCAGACTCTCAGGTCCATTGGACCGAATCGATTCGGATGGGCTGAATCGATTCGTTTTTGGGGCCGAATCGATTCGGAAACAGGGGATTTTTGGAGATATTTTTCTAGGGAGAATTTCTTCCCGTTTTGTTCGAGGTTATCAATAGGGAACCTCTATAGGAGTTATTTGGAGTATGTTTTGGAGACTTTTAGAGAGTTTCCCTTATAAGAAATTTTGGAGTCATATTGACTATATTTGAGGAATATCGATTAGATATTATGGTATTTTCCTAAGTGGGGAAGCCCATCTTGTTTTGAGAATTCTATTTAGAGATAATTATGATATTAATGGGAATAATTTAGAGATAATGGATCTTAGGATCCAATCCCAAATGGTATAACTTTAAAAAGGTTCATAAACTAAATTGAACCCTATAATGAATGAAGAATCATAAATGCTATTTGATGTGCAAACGGATATAGGAATATCCTTATTGATGATCGATTTGGGAGATATCTCACACAATGAGAAATGCTAATTGAGGTGCATTAGGATAAAATAATATCCTTAACTTAAATAGAATTGAGAGACAATTCACAATTAGAAGCGACATGTGAGCTTCAAGCGAGAAATAGTATAACGTATACTAAGTGGGGAAGATGTGTGAGAATTGGCGATTAGTATATCTAGAGGGAAATATACTAAACAATGACATAAAATCCATTGCGCCTAAGAGCGTATAATGAAAATGATTGTTGCAGGTATACCTTATATAATGGCATATCTTTATTATGTGGGGTGTATGTATACCTTATATGATGGTGTATATACATGTTAAGAATACCCCCTCCTTGCTATCATTGGGAAGTTTCGTGCGTACAGGGTGAGCATCCTGGCAAATAAAGCAGGGTGTGGATATTCCCCAGGTCATAGTCGTCCTTTGTGGTCAGCAAATGACATTTATGATATACATTTTATTTATTTTGGGGGTGAGAGGTCGTGGGTATGTTTCTCTCTCACTTTCCGGTTAGGAGCTATGTCCGCTTCCCGGGACGTCGTGTGCGTGAGTTGATCACGAGGTGGGTGTCGTGGAACCCCACCAGGTGACCCCAGTTTGCTACGTATATGGGATGCTGGAAGATGATAGCATGTGAGCCTGCGTCCTTCGAGTTATAACTCGGTTGGATGGTTATTATTGCTTGTGTTTGTACTTGGGTATCAAGGGCATAATGGACCTCAACGACCTACATTGCCAGGATTAGTGTATCGGGGGGGTTACTTGTTTGGATTTCGCTTCTGCGAGACGTCCCACGCATGAAACGCCGTGTACTGTTGAGAATTGAGAATATTAATTAATTAAAACTGGATAATAATTTGGGTTACATGCATCTTGCATTGAGGGCATAATGATCCCCGATGATCGATACGGTCAGGAGTAGTGTAACGGGGGGGTTCCTTGTTTGGATTTCTCTTCGGCGAGACGTCCCACGCACGAAACGCAGCGCCGTGTTGAGAATCGGGAGGAGTTTAGTCCTTAACTCTTGATGCTAATAACTCATATAATAATTATATATATGGTGTTATGCCTTATAAGGGCATCATTAGAATATAAAATTCTAGTAAATGAGATTGTTGATGTATTGTGATGATGTGGACATGATTGGATCATGTAACTTTATATGTTCAACAAATGAACATTATAAAGATAATTATAACTATTACATTAAAGTTAATGTATATAACTTATAAATTATGGAAACATATGTATTAGGAGATAGGTTAGATGATTTCACTTAAATACTTCTTTTGGGTTTAAGTTAGGATCCTCTTACCTAAATAGAATCGGACATCCATTTGGAGATCACGTGCATACGTTTAGTGCGCGCTTTAGATGAGAGGTGAGTTGAATTATTATGGAGAGTTCGATTCCAACTAAATCGTGTAATAATGTATTTATAATTATTATGCATTTTAATACACTTGCTATAAAATGTTTTTCAAACTCGGGCTCTGACCCGTTTATATTTTCTCTTCCATGTATATATTGTACTACTTCAGGTGTTCCTCCGCAAGGACGCCTTTGATGTTATCCATCCAGGGTATTTGTGGAGCTGTGGCAGTAGCGGACTGTTGCGGCACTTTGCTTTAGTCGATTCCTATCTTTGTATATCTAGATTAGGATTCAGTTGTATATTGAGTTAGTATTCAAGTGTTGTAGATTAACACTTTCATATTTCATTTCTCAGATTTTTGTATTGTCTGTTACCCGACAACATATTCGGGTATTTCATTGTTGAGATTTTATTTGTACATTGTTTTGTACTCCTTTATTTTATTGGAGTTTGCACTTATCACTCATCATAGTTAGATGTTTATTGTTGGTTGAGTTGCATTATTGGTTTTGTTGTTGTTGTTAAATAAAAAGTTTAAAATTTTTGACAGTTCGCTTTTAATGATTATGGGTAGTTAGCCTTATATTATAGTGTTGTATGTTGATGTTGAGACTGTACCATCTGAGATACCTGATTTATGTAGTATAGGGCTGGCCACCCATTATTATTTAGAGCGGGTTGCCACATCCCTTAATGAGATGGAGTCTCATGTTTTATATTTAACCCATCGGTCTTTCAGATACTAACATTAAATCAAGCTTTTCAAATATTGTACTTTCTTCTTCGACCAACGTCTAAAAGACTGCAAATACTCTAGGAAGGTGGACCATCAATCCTGTAACCGTCTGCTTAGTTAATTTTCTAATGTAAACAATTTTATGTGTTGCTTATATAAGTAATATCTTGAATTGAATAATATTTCATCATTACAGATATTGAAATAAATATTCAAATAAAAACTAAATGTCACTGCAAAAACGCCATAAATGCTTTGATTAAATTATTGAACAAGGTATTTCCACTATGTCTTGAAGTTGAGAAGGCTATATATATCTTTATAAAATAAAATAATGGTTTTTAGTAGTTCAATATAATCACGTGGTGCATCGGATGATATGGGATTTTGGATGCCTCGAATTTTGATAATGCATCATCTTCAATAATACGCACCACCAACCCGTGCAACGTCGGGTCTCCCAAAAAACTTAGGACAAATTCCTAAGACTCCTCGGGCAACATTTAAGGAACACATACAAGTCTCCCAAGATTTTTAAATTGTTAGGTGTTCATTTCGCACTCGACGTCGGCACGCACAACCAACCCACACAACATATGGTCTCCCAGGACACTTATGACAAATTACTAATATTCCTCAGGCAACACTCGAGGATCAAACATAAATATCCTAATATTTTTGAACTATCAGGTGCTCATTCCGTACCCGAATTCAATACGCGGAGCCAACCTACACAACATTCGGTCTCTCAAGATACGTAGGATGAATTCAAAAATCCTTAGGCAACACCTAAGGAATACATTTAAGTCTCATAATATTTAAGAATTGTTAGGTGCTCATTCCTCACCCGACTTTTGTATTCACAGTGAAACTTTGAATCATCCAGTTCCTCAAAACACGTAGTACAATTTCCTAAAAATCATCGAACAACACTCGAGGATCACACTAGTATCCTAAGATTTTTGAACCGCCAGGTGCTAATTTTTCAACCGAATTCGATACGTGTAGCCAAACTACACAATGTTCGATCTATTGGAATAATTAGGATAAAATCCTAAAAAATCTTTGAGCAATAACTAAGGACCGACCACCCATAAATCACCTTAGATTACACTTAGGATAAAATACTAAAAATATTCGAGCAATAACTAAGGACCACCCATAAATCACCTTAGATATCTGAATTGTTAGGTGTTCATTATGCACTCGTTTTTTACGCTTGTATGACTAACCCACATAAGATTCGATCTTTCGGAACACTCATGCCAAACTCCTAAAGATCCTTGGAAACGCTTGGGAACCACCCATGAGTTTTAATCTAGTAAACATTTTTCATTTTGTTACCATGCATGCGTTTGAGCTACCCTCCCTTGAAAATCCCTGGGAAATACCCAGAGTTCATCCAAAAATCTGTCTGACATATCCAAGTCTTTTGGATACGATTCATACAAACATCACGTGCACACACGTGTACACCCCCGGCATCCTCTGGGTTCGCCATCTGACTAAAACACCTCCTAAAATCCTCATATTTCAATTGCGGGTCACACATAAAAGCCCAAAAGATTGGAAAAGTGGAAAACGTGATTAATCGATCGTTTAATTATGAAATAAGCACGTGCTAATTATTTAACCCTTCGATTAAACATCACAATCAATTAATCTATTAAACATCATAATCAACCAATCAGTTGATCATCAGTTTGACGGAATGGCTAAACATAACGACCAAATTTTCTTATAAAATGAAACCCCAACCCATTGTAAATGAGGCCCCTAAAACCAACAATAATTAGGCTTTCTAATAAGAGGTACCCAAACCTAACATTAATGAGGTTGTATAAAAATCATTCTTCTCGAACCTTGTCCCTCGCATCTTGATCGAGAGTTTGACTTTCTGAGAAAGTAATTTTTAAAGGCCGAAAAAGTATCATTCCCCTGCGAAAATCCATCCATCAAAAGCCCTTTAATTGAACATTTGATAAAAGGTTTAAGCACTTCCATTTCTTGAATTCTTTCTCGCGCCAAAGTTCCATTCATGCTTCAAGGGAAATATTCGTTGAAACTCACAACATAAACTATTAGAAACGTCAGGACTAACGAATACTTGGTGCAACACTATACCCTCATTCCACCAGGAGGATGGGCTTACACTTTACAACATTTAAGTATCTACATCCTGATCCTCATCCAATATTTCACAATATTTATTTATTTATAGCTTCATCGTCATCCAATATTTCTCATTTTAAACATATTATTATGTTCATGCACTAAAAATAATTGGTAAAAAATATTTCAGGAATATAACTCAAAAACATATTTTATATATTTTAACCAGTTGTTAAGAAATAGTACGTGATTTTAGTATTATCCCCGCCTCTTTGATACCCTTAAAGTCAAAAGTTTGAATAACCCACACCTATTCTCCAAATAAAAATTTCCCGTCCCAAAGATGAATATAAACAAAATTAAGTTTTATAGGAGTATTTGTGAGAACATTATTTTATGATTTCTTTTAAAATGTGTTAATATAACATACACGTTTATAATGGAAATATTGTTTAAACAGAGAAACTTTAAATACTAAATCTTCATAACTTGCAATAATTGATCCATAATCTACGTTGCCCTCAGTTAAAAGTTATCTAATAAGGGATATATACATATAGAGTCAGGCTCTCCAACATACCTCATGACATACCTATTTTTTTTTTATAAAATAGTAAAAAAAATTATTTTGAGTTGATATTTTTTATATGGGTTCATGATATTTCAATGTGCTCCTATAAAAATATTCAGCTCAAAATAATGTGTTTTGTTATTTTTAAAAAATAGGTAAAAAAAAAACTAACAGTTTTAAAGGGCAAAAACTATCAGTTTTTTGGCCTATTTTTTAAAAATAACAAAAGACATTATTTTTAGTTGATTTTTTTTATAGGGATACATTGAAATATCACAAATCCATATAAAAAATATCATATCAAAATTCTTTTTTTTTTACTATTTTAAAAAATGGGTATGTTTATAGGTATGTTGGAGAGCCTGGGTATATATATATATATATATATATATATATATATATATATATATATATATATATATATATATATGTGTGTGTGTGTGTGTGTGTGTGTGACTCAAAGGAAACTCACTGTCTCTGAAAAATGACCTCCGTCAGCCTGATAGGTTAGTGTATTTGGGTGAACACTCCTGTGAGATGACAGGGGAGCATGAATCGGTTCCTAAAAACTACACTGAGGAAATCTAAGACAAGGACTCTAATTTTTGGTTAAAGGCTATGAATACCAAGATATATTTGATATATTCGAGTCAATTTTGGGAACTTGTAGACTTGACAGATAGGATAAACCCATAAGATTCAAGTGAATCTACAAGAAGGAAATAGTTAGACCATAATGTGTAAACCTTTAAGGCAATACTTGTTACGAAAAGGTTAATTCAGAAAGAAAGGATTGTCTATGAGGAAACCTTCTCAGAAGTATACACAACGAATTCTATCCGACTTTTTTTTATCCATTAAGACACTTATTGATATTAAGATTTAGAAAATTGACGTTAAGACTACATTTCTGAATGATTATCTTGACGAGTGCATCTGTATGGTGCAAACAAAGGGATTCATAAAAGATAGATAGGAAATCAAGATGTGAAAGCTTAAGATGTCCATTGAGGGGCTTAAGCAAGCATAAAGGTCTTGGAACATCCAGATGAGACATGTGTGTATAAGAGGTACAATAAAAATGTGGTTGTATTTCTAGTAATATACGTGGATGATATCTTCCTAACCGGGAACAATGAGGGTGTATTGTCTAGTATAAGATTACAGGTTTCTAATCAGTTCAATATGAAGAACTTAGGAGAAGGCAATCACATCCTTGGGATCAAGATTTATGTGATAGAAAAAATAGGATGTTGGGCTTATCCCAAGCCACTTATCGATAATATTCTCATGAGGATTAGCATGCATGATTCCAAGAAAGGGTTTCTCCCTTTCAGGTATGAAATTTCTTTATCTAAAGATCAATGTCTTAAGACATCTGATCGGATAGATAGGATCATGAATTTTCCTTGTACTTTTACAGTGAGTAACCTCTTATATGCTATGTTGTGTACAAAGCCAAATATCAGTTTTGCTATTAGAATGGTTAGAAGATTCAAGTCTAACCCAGGTTATGAGCAGTGGATTTCTACTAAGAACTTCTCAATTACCTAAAAAGGACTAGAAAATATGTGTACGTTTAGTTAACGGTTAGTCTAAATCCCATAGGGTACATAGATTGATATTTTTAGTTGTACATAGATATCTGAAGATCAACCTTAAGATATTTACTCTAAGAGGTGGAGAAATAAGTTGGAGAAGTATCAAGCAATCATGTATTTCTGAGTCGACCATGTAATCCGAATATGTTGCCACTTCTAAGGCAGTAAATGAGGTTGTTTAGCTCTAGAACTTCGTATATGATTTGGGTGTGGTTCCTTTAGTGTATTCGTCTATTACACTTTATTTTGATAATATCAATGAGGTTGAAAAACCAAAAGAACTAAGGACTAAAAAGAAGGCAAACCACCGTGAGTGCAAGTATTACCTAATTCGGGAGATCGTGCAGAGAGGTGACATCAACGTGATAAAGATTGCATCTAAGGATAATCTGGTGGACAATTTTATGAAGAGCTTATCACCCAAGATTTTGAAAGTCATGTAGAGACAATGGGAGTAAAATTAATAGGCACATGTATGTAAGACTAAGCAGGAGATTATTGGGGTTTTATTCTTAAACCCATGTCATGGCACTTTTATTTTCAATAAAGGGATTGTCTAGTTCATTATAAATGAGAATCATGTTTATGAGAATACTTCATATTTATGTCTTTAAATATATTGTTTATTATGTCATTAAATTGTACTTATTAGGAATTTAGGTGAGTCAGGTTCGACTTATCATAAGAGATCAAAATTTCGTACCCAGTACAGTTGAATAGTTCGTAATCTAAATACATCTTATGTGTATGGCTGCCTGCACAAACCTATTAGTTTATTACAAATCGTGGGAACATGTATTAGGGTTTGAGAATTTTTTTAATAGTTCGAAAGAGGATTGTGATCTTTAGGAATGTATTTATAGAACTAATTATAAGGTTTAAGTTTAAGATATATCTTGATTAGACTTAGGTAATCTCACACTATTTGCAAAATGTGCATGGATTCTTAATCCCGAGAGTAATGAATTTTTGATTGGGTTAATAGATCCCCGCAAGTTGGCCAATGGTTTTGTGGGTGGGTCTGAGACCATAATTCAGAGGAATCTACGTCTAAGAAAGATCTTAGATTGAGATACCCCCTTGATAGACTTATAATATTTGTTTCCACCATTAAACTTGATTAGTAGATTATTTTATAATCCAATAGAGTTGAAAAATAAGTTTTATTTGAGAATCAAGGAATTGATTAGATGTGGGTTAAAATCAATTAGCAGCAAATTGATTTCACCAAGTGGGTATCAAAAACTTAAAGTGGGAAATCACATTATGCACCAAATAAACTTTGCAAATAAGACTTTATTATTCTGAGTGATTTTGAAATAATTAAATTATAGTGTATTCATAATTATTTAGTGAAATTACTTCCGAGTAAATAAATAAAGGAAATAAATTACGGGAGTTTAATTTGGAATTCTTGAGTATTTATTTAGATGCCAAATTAAATATTTTTTTGGGTCCCTAATATAGTCCATATGCACAATTAGTTAGGCTCAAACTCTCAAGAAATCCAGTTTGCCCAAGCTCACGACGTATACTATACGCGCCCAATAATGCTTAAAATCTCCATAGGATTTGATTGTCTTATCTCGTTCCTAAACAAATGAGTAATAGTCTAAGTATTCCCTAAAAGATTCATGTTCAAATACTAGAAGACTAGATTGCTTCGTCTTCATCCGAAAAGATACCTCATACCATGACCATTCAGATAGCCACTTTAGGAGAATGGTAGAGGACTTAGAATGACTTATTTTCACCACCCCTATTTTGACATAACTTACATTAAAGTTTCTTAAATTGGAAAATAAGTTAAAACATATTTATGAGTTGATTTGGACAATTTGAACAAATACACTATGTAATATACTTTTCTTATAGAAAAACTATGTTCACATTACAATTGCATTCTTTAAATCTGTATTTTAAGTTTGAGTGTTCTTGGTTTAGAACGAAAATACTTAGATTGTTTGAAAAAAATAACTCTCGGATGGAAAATATGCGTTCAAAATATCAGGGTAAAGTCGCGACCTGTCTCACCGCAACAAAGATATTATTCTCTCCAACGAAGGTCCCTCTTTGGTGCTTTGGTCAAGGTCAAATTTCTATGGACATAACTGCAACTTGGGTTATACAAATAGTTTCTCCCTAGGTCTGGAGAAAGCACTAGTGATAGCTTCAGATCTAGAACAAAAGACCATCTGCTCAAAAGGTTGCATTATAAAATGCGAAGATTCTCTTTTGTAGCCATATATTTTTTTTGGGTTCAAGAATCAACGTATTTTTTATGGATGTGAATGAATTAAAGGGTTTAAGAGCTTATGTCCACAAGTTCAAAAAAATCTATTTAATCCATCTTCTTCATTACCACAAAATAAGGTTTAAAAGGTTAAGATTGAAAAAAAAGGTTTTCATTGTTTTATCAGGCTAAAGAAATCATATTTTTTTAAAAGAAAAAAATATTTGTAATTTTGAGATATTCATTGTTATCATTATAGTTTAAAGTTATTTGAAGTTTAATTACTTCTCTTCAAACTTGAACAAATTCTTTTGTAAATTTTGTTATAAAGAAACTTCAAATATTTTCGATATTTCAAACATACACTGTGAGTTTATTTTGATTATGTAAACAATTCTAAAAAACTTCCCTCAACCTTTAAGACCCTCACATCCTAAGAAGTTATATTTATAATATTGTCTTTTCACTTGTTCCTTTTGGAAAATAAAAGTTTATTTTAACTTTAAATAAGATTTGAAGATTTCGTACTAATGTGACATTGTCAATGAATGTTGACGCTTGCAACGTGATAAGTGTTCGGAGAACGATACATACGTGTTCTTCCAGCGAGAAGGTGAAAAAAGTATCTTGTGGATGTTGTGAATTATTGACTCTAGGAGAGGTTCAAATTTGTAAGTAACTTGTTCCTTTTATAAAACTTTACCTATATTATGGAAGGTGTCAGACTGGCCTTAGATTTTTCCCGCTAGAACTTTTTTCTCGTAGTGCATGATTTACTATTCTGCATTTTTATATATTGTATATTCTTTATAAACATATATTTCTAAGTTAAATCAACATGTAAATCACTATTTTTTTACTTAAATGCTGGGATTAACTTTTACCTAAATTTGGATTAAAGCAAACATTAACTTCATTTTTGTAATAATTTTTATTTTGGATAGTCTCTCTCTATGCACATATTTCTTTATATACCTATTTATATTAGTGTAAGACATGGTTTTAAGATTATAATTTTTTTTTACAAAAGGGGATGAGATCTCTGAATTAGGGGATAAAAAGCCTCTCTAAGTTAGCACGTACAACCTCAAAGCAAAGAAAAAAATTTGGGGGGACAATTGCCAAAAGGAGTAAACAAAACGAAACAAAACATGATAAACTTGGGGAATTATGCTATCCCTATTACATGAAGGAGCCCAGACACAACAAGGGAGATCAAAATTTAAAAAATCTAATGTAGCTTATATTGCTTTTATCCAGATTGAAATCACATTTAGCCATGATGGGAAGATCACTATAGTGATCGAAAATCTTCAGACTTTAATCTGATGACTTTTTTAGCCAAACTATCCGCAACCGTATTATATTATCTATAATTATGATTAATATAGTACTGAGAAGAATTAAGCTTATGATTAATTTCGTTGATGCAATTACGTAATTTCCAAAGGGGCTTCCAATTTTTCTTGATGAGAGTTAGAAGATATTTGGATGTGGTTAACATTATAATAGACGAAAACTTACAGCCCCATATTCAATCAAATGAGCTCAACATGATGATTATAGAGTGTCCAAGAGGAAGAGAGAAGGCCACCACATGTTGCCCAAGGGTACTCTCACAATTCCCCCCCCCCCCCACTACTTCCAGGATTCCCAATGGAGGCTTCATCAGTATTTATTTTAAACCATAATTTAGGAGGGAATAACCATTTTATCGCTTTGAATGAGTCTTGATGTTTTCGAAAGGGAAGTTGGGAACAATTCAATGAAACGATTATCAAATGGGTCACCTTGGTGTTCAAATTTGACACTCTCGCTAATATCAATAACGAGGGAGATACTTTGGATAATGATCCAGTTACGATGGATATTCGAGTTCTCATAGTAAACTTTATTCCTAGCCTTCCATAATTCCTAATAGACTACAATGAGGATCACCTTACTCAGGAACTTTATGTAGTCTTTTTTTCCCAGCTCTACATCACCAACTCATAAGCATAACATCAACACCACTATAGCTTAATTGAACACTACATCAAAAAGGCCAAACTGTCACCTTTGAGCCGGCCAACTGTTGTCAACTTTATAAAAATACCGCAAGTGCACGGGCTATTATAGAATAGCTAGTGTAAGTATGGGTCGAATCCACAGAGATTTGTCAATTTTAACTTTTAAAAGAATTGTAACTGTCCAACTAGATAAAATGGGATAAAGAATAATTATAAACTACACTAAATAAAAACAACCACGATAAATGAGAGTAACACATGAGATTAGGGCTGACAATTTTTGACACGATAACCCGTTTACGATAATTACCCGAAATGACCTGAACATGACACGATTAGCTTGTATAGATTTAAGAGTGCCCAAAACTTATATCAAATAAAAATCAACGCGACCCGAAAATGACACGACTAACCCGAATTGCTATCCCTACATGAGATTTGTAAACAATTAGGAAATAATTAGGATTAGGGGTCCATTTATCACGTAACTAATATTGCACACTAATTTAATGTTGTCATTCCCTTTTTATCTCAAATTAAATCGACTCTCGTTGCGTTTAATTCGAAAAATATGACGATTATGTTCAAAATATTTTTAACGTCTCTAATAGACGGCTGAAATCCCTATTCCCTTAGAAAATACAAGTTTTAAAGTTCGCAAATGTATTTAAGCATGGACTATCCAAACAATCAAAGTGCAAGCATAATCCATCAAAAACTACTATTTTTTAAATCTCAAAACTTGATTTGACAAAATAATTTTGCAGGTTTTAAAACACACTCTCATGTCGCTTTAAAATGAATACCGAATCTTTGACAACAATTAAAATGATTAAGGAATAAACAACAATCAAATTAACATGACAATATGAGCTAACTATGATAAACTTCACCCTAATCCTAATAGAATAATCAAGCTACCATAATGAAAGAGAAATTGCAAGAATGAGTAGATATTTTCATTAATAAATCAGAGTTACAGATAGTTCTCTCAAAACAATCTTCAATCCTCTAAAAAATGATAAAGACTTGGGCCTCAAATTGAATACAATCACTCAAAATTTCTCCCCAAAAATTGTTCACCAAAATAATGAGCCAAAGGTTCTTATTCATAGGCTTATGAATGAGGTGTTTGAGTTGGAGTGAAACTCTATTTAATTGGTTGTAGTTAAGATGATAATTATCTCTTAGAGTCTTGAGAACAGTCAGAGATTATTGAGAAGTCTTTTTTTTTAAATAATTATCCCCAACTAGGTGTAAACCCGCGCGATGCGCGAGTGAGGTCATTGGTGGTAGCCGATCTAATGTTTGAGTTAAAAAATGTTTAACAACAATTGACTTAAGATGGGGACATCAATATTTTTTTTATAGATTTCATAAAAAATGGTCTATCATAAGAGATAAATCAACCTACACAAAAAAATTGAATAAAATCGCACAATTAAAATTATGTCAATATCAAATCTAACTTCCTATAAAGGATAGAACTCAAATTCATACTGTAGACAATAAAAATGGTCATTCCATATTAAATCAAACTACCCTAAAAAATTGTCCATTGAGAGTTAAACGAAAAAAAATAAAGTTCAAAAGATATTCTTCTCGCAAGTCAAATTTCAAACCCTCCAACGTAGTTTCCAAACTGATTTTTCTCCCCACTTAGAACCAAATGTATGAAGCCTGCAAAAATTATTCACTACTTAAATATATACCTATTTGATATAGACAAAGATATATGATTAAAACATAAAATCCACATTAAACATTTTTATGTTCATTGATTATTATTCTCAAAACTAAGAAGAGTGAAGTAAAAGATTACATTTGAAAGAAAAATAAATATACATAAGAATAAAAATTAGATTTATGAAAAAGAGTGGTATTTTTAACTTGTCACTCTACATTTTATCACGATATTTGTGTTTATACCCCACTTTTTTATTATTTGAGATTGCCCCCCATTGTTAGTAAAATCTATTAGTTGCTATCAAATTTTTGAAAAGACCATCTTACCCCCGTTTTAATTCAAAACAATATGAAATTAAAAAAAAGAAAATGAAAACATATTATAAGTTGCGCTCTAGATTTAACAAAGGTTTTCATCCTTTCCAATGAAGAAAATATTCATTTAGGACTACCACCCCATACTGTGCGAATGGAAGAGAAGCCAAGCCTCGTAGTAGTAACTCCATACCTCTTTAGAATGTCTATGATCTTGAGATTATCCCCTAACTGGATTAGGTTGCATATGCAGTGATTATCGCAACTCTTGGCATCTGAAACCACCGTCGGAGAAAGCCTACTTACTTGCCGTCGAACCATTTATTTTTCTAAAGGAAAAAAAAGGAAATTAGATGGCAGAAGTGTAAAGTGAAAAATTCTATAATATCGAAAGTACTATTATCCCAATTTCCACCTTCAATTCATATTCATGTTATTGGGTTCTCTTTACCCACTACCATGAATACATAACACATTGGCACAACCTTAGTTCTTTTTTTTCATAAAAAAAAATCCATGACTAAATTATGGAAATAGTCCTCTGTAATCGATCTTTCTTCATAAGTTAATGGATCTTCACTGAAATATTATTCTTATTAAAAATAAGAGAAAACTTACCATTAATCATTGTTGTTCATATTTTGAGGGAGATATACCAACGAAGTCTGAAACTTAGAGGATATGGAAAATAAATAAAACAATAATACATTTACCCATTAATCACAACCTTGTAAATAATTTAAAAAAACAAACACAACCACTAACAGCTCCTTAAAAGACCTGTATCTTTCACATCATAAAACCCAGTCCAACACTATATAAATAAACACCTATTGAAACCCAAATTAAAAAAATTACAGCTTTTCCTCTTGATTTTGTTCAGCACAATTTTCTAATTCTCAACTATTCAAGTATAAGTTGGATAATTTGATATAGTCAGATCCTTAGGCCTCAAAACCCCCTCCAACATCTGAGTAAACATCCACAAAGCCTTTTCATGCTACCATTCTGCGAAAACCCAACAACCATAGTGGTCCAAGAAACCACATTTTTCTCCGGTATACGATTGAAAAGTTCGTTCGCTCTTTCCACCTCTTAATTTCTTATGAACCCACTAATTAAACAATCCCAAGACCCATCATTCCTCTCAGACAATGTCTCAAAAAATTCCACAGCCTTCCCTAACTCAACCATTTTACAACACCCATTAATTAACACATTCCAAAATAGCACACTCTCTAACTTATTCCTCTTAGGACTTTCATTAAACAACTGTAGCGCAAAACCAGTAACTCAACCTTAACATCCATATCAATTAAAGAAACTCGAACAACGACTCTCATTTCCTAGTCGTTATGGGTAGTTTGTTAAACTTTAAATAAGAGACCCATTTTTAATAGTGGCAAATGAGTCTGCTCAGGCTTCCATGTAATCCTACCTTCGTTTGAAGCATATGGGTTTCTAAGACAATAAATCTCAAACTCAATCAGTAAAAAACTTAACTAATGATGAAAATACCCTGTTAACACTACGATTGGAAAAAGGGTAAACATCGGTGAACAAAAATTCATATTTACATAGATTACTGCGATTGAAAGAACTCCATAAAAAATAATGAAGATGAAGAATGATGAAGAAACTGAAAACTTGCCCATAAAATATAATCTGATCGGTAAAAAATGGAGACGTGTGCGGTTTAATCTCTTGAGAGAATCTGCAAAATGAAAGTCAATGCATCTGAAGCCGAGGAAGGGGTTTTTAAAACCTAAATGAGTCAGATGGTTTGGCTTTGGAATAGACAGGGGTGGTTAACACTTCCAAGAGCGGGGAGATAAAGAGACAGATGTTGGGCTTAGTGTATGGCAATAAATTTGAAGAGACTTTGCAGATAAAGGGTTTACTTCTCCAATTGAAGTGGCACCAAAACGAATTTACTTTTCTAGCCAGCTGATGTGGCGTCAGATTACTTCAATTGAAAGAACTCCATAAAAAATAATAAAGATGAAGAAACTGAAAACTTGCCCATGAAATATAATGTGATTGGTAACAAATGGAGATGTGTTCGGTTTAATCTCTTGAGAGAAGCTCAAAAATGAAATTCGATGCATTTGAAGCCGAGGAAGGGGGTTTTAAGACCTAAATGTGTTAGATGGCTTGGCTTTGGGGGGTGGTTAACACTTCAAAGAGCGGGGAGATAAAGAGACAAATGTTGGGCTTAGTGACTGGAAAGCTATTTGAAGAGACTTTGTAGATGAAGGGTTTAATTCTCCAATTAAAGTGGCGCCAAAATGAATTTACTTCTCTAGCCAGCTGATGTGGCGTCAGATTACTGCGATTGAAAGAACTCCATAAAAAATAATGAAGATGAATAATGATGAAGAAATTGAAAACTTGCCCATGAAATATAATCTGATCGGTAAAAAACGGAGACGTGTGCGGTTTAATCTCTTGAGAGAAGATCTAAAATGAAAGTCGATGCATCTGAAGCCGAGGAAGTGGGTTTTAAAACCTAAATGAGTCAGATGGTTTGGCTTTGGAATAGACAGGGTAGGTTAACACTTCAAAGAGCGGGGAGATAAAGAGACAGTTGTTGGGCTTAGTGGCTGGCAAGAAATTTGAAGAGACTTTACAGATGAAGGGTTTACTTCTCCAATTAAATTGGCTCCAAAACAAATTTACTTCTCTAGCCAACTGATGTGGTGTTAGATTACTGCGATTGAAAGAACTCCATAAAAAATAATGAAGATGAATAATGATAAAGAAACTGAAAACTTGAACATGAAATATAATTTGATCGGTAAAAAATGGAGACGTGTGCGGTTTAATCTCTTGAGAAAAGCTCCAAAATGAAAATTGATGCATCTAAAGCCGAAGAAGGGGGTTTTAAAACCTAAATGAGTCAGATGGTTTGGCTTTGGAATAGACAAGGGTGGTTAACACTTCAAAGAGCGGGAATATAAAGAGATAAATGTTGGGCTTAGTGACTGGCAAGCAATTTGAAGAGACTTTGCAGATGAAGGGTTTACTTTTCCAATTGAAGTGGCGCCAAACTAATTTACTTCTCTAGCCAACTGATGTGGCGTCAGATTACTGCAATTTAAAGAACTTTATAAAGAATGATGAATAAATGAAAACTTGCCCATGAAATATAATCTGATCGGTAAAAATGGAGACGTGTGCGGTTTAATCTCTTGAGAGAAGCTCCAAAATGAAAGTCGATGCATCTGAAGCCGAGAAAGGGGTTTTTAAAACCTAAATGTGTCAGATGGTTTGGCTTTGGAACAGACAGGGGTGTTTAACACTTCAAAGAGAGGGGAGATAAAAAGACAGATGTTGGGCTTAGTGACTGGCAAGTAATTTGAAGAGACTTTGCAGATAAAGGGTTTACTTCTCCAATTGAAGTGGCGCCAAAATGAATTTACTTCTTTAGCCAGCTGATGTGGCATCAAAATTGTGTACATAAATCTTAAAATATTGGATATCAATGATCATCCTACGTGGATAACTTTCCTGCATAGGACTCTAAATGTTTTGCAAAGCATTTTAGAGTATTTTATAGATTTTTGCACTATTCACGTCACTATTCACATCACCATCTTTAATCGCATTTTTGGCCTCATCGTACGATAGAAGTATGATTTTGGAATAACAAAAGAAAGAATCACTCCAACTTCTACAAATATCTTTTCTCTATATTTAGATTGCAACTAGATCCGCAAAGGTATTGTTTACGAAATCTTAGGTTGAATCTCTTAAACCTAGTTTTTATTTTGCACTTTTTATAGCATGATTGGTAAAATATTTTATGGGTTGAAATGTTTCATTTTTCATATATCGATCCCCAAAAATTAGTATCAGAGACCTCAGTTTGGATTAATCATGCGTTGGATAGCTCCATGTTGTTCACCATGAGAAACTCTAGTTTGCATATTTTATTATAATACATGTATGTGCGTTGTTTCGTACTAACATGATTTTGCATATTCTATGTTTAAATCCCTTCCATCATGGTCACTTATATATTTTTTTTTGTGATTGGATACTACAATGGATTATCCATAGTTATGTTTCTCTCCTAGATTCAATATGGTTGCCATAATTAGTTTTTTTGTAACTATTGCTTTATCGATGTATTTAGAGGAGTATGTGATGGGATGTTATAGTTTTTTGCATTTAGAATGGTAAGGACATGATTTTATAAATTTCCTTTTAGAATCTAGGAAATTTTCTAAGTGTCCTCGATCACAGTAAGTATGTCTTATACCGCTACTTTCGACACGTTAATACGATAATCCATGTCGACCTCGATCCAAATCCAAAGCTTCACGCACCTATCATTTTCATGCGTGCACAACGTAACATCATCGAGCAACGTGCAATGTGCATCTTCAATGTTCCCACTAATCCACTTCCAATTATGATAAAATGTTTAATTTTGAGTTTTTAATGTTTTCGTATTTATTTGGGAATTTTTTATAAAATATTTTTATTACAAAATTTGGATTTTCTAAGTTAAAATTAATTTCTAAAAAGAACAACGATTAGAAAATGGCGCTTCAGTCATTCAAGCTACTAAGACATGTCGTTTATACGACAGGCTGATGTCGTTCAAACGACCATATCAAACGACATTACGTGTCGTGCGATAGGTGGCTTGAAGATTGCTTGAAGTTTTTCATTGAACGAACCCGTATTATTTTATTGTTCTAACTTTGTTTGAAGTGTCGCGCGAAGAAAGATCAAATGACATTTAAAGTCGTGCGAGCGATAACATTTTGTCATTCGAATGAGCGCACCGACTCTATTTTATTATAAATACTTGCTTATGTATTAAGTTTTTCAAGTCTTTACAACTCCTTTTTCTGCAGAAACAACTGCGATTTTAAGACTTCATTTTTAGAGTTTTAAATCTCTTTTGATTCACCAAATTGTCTCAAATATACATGTGAATAGTTCTAAGCCCTAGTTACTCATATTACTCATTTGGATTACTCTTGTGGAGAAGAAGTTTGTTTCTCCATTGTTGACTATTGGAGCTCTTACAGGATCTCTTGTCGACGACAACGAACTGACGCCTGCGGGTATTCGTGTGTCAAGCTGTATTTCTCTATATTTGTTAGTTGTTACACAATATAGTGAAATAAAAAGGTTTTGCCCAGTTGGGGGATTTTTCTTCAAATTTATGGTTGTGTGCATACTTGCTTTTCTATAATTAGTCAATCACAATTGATTGTAAGAGTTAGGGTTTTCTTTAATAATTGGGCATAAAATTGGAATTTAATCAAATAAGTTACTTGATTGATTGCTGGCGCACTCTCAAATTGGTATCAGAGCCTATTACACAATTATACCGTGTAATTTTTTCGGAAAATTTTTCTGGATATCATTTTTTTTAAAAAATTGATTTTAAAAAAAGCGCAAGTTCAATGGAAAACGTGTATAATCGGGTGCCGATTTTCGATTGGTCAAACTATGCATATTGGAAAGGCCATATAAAATCTCATTTAAAGGCCATTAATGAACGTGCTTGGGTTGTATGTGAAAGAGGATGGACTCCTTCCACTGTCACTGCTAATAACGTCACGAATCTTAAACCTATGACTGACTCGACTAAGGACGAATTTAAATGGATCACATATAACTCATGTGTGCTAAGTGAAATTTCTAGAGTCATCACACCTGACGAGTTTCGATGCATCATGATGTGTACCATGTATAAAGAAGCATGGAAGGTTCTTCAACTTACCCATGAAGTCATTAATGGAGTTAAATAATCTAAATTGTAAAATTTAACTACTCAATTTGAAAGAAGCACCATGATTGGGTATGAATGTTTGAATGAATTCTATGCACGCTTGTCTGATATTATTAACACTAATTTCAATCTTGGTAAACACATTCATGATGCTAGAGTAGTTAAAAATATTTTGAGATCATTTCCCAAGCATTTTATCCCTAAAGTCACTATGATAAATTCTATAGGAAATTTGAGTAATCTGAAATTAGAAGAATTGGTAGGAGACCGACAGACTTATGAAATTGACATGCTTCCTAATATAATAAAATCAATAGATAAATGGGTAGCTCTTAAAGTCCAAGCTAGAAAAAGTGAGGGGTCAGCAAGAAAGATGGGTGACTCGTCTAAGAGAAAAGAGGAAGAGATGTGAGATTCGAAGTTTGATTTGATTTAGACGATTTGGCTTTGTTTGCAAATTTTTTAAAGAAATTTCTCAAATTAAGGAAAAATGGCAATTTCAAAGAGAAAACGAATTTTGATAAAAATAAGTTTGAAAAGAAAAATGATAAATATAAAAAGTACACACCTAATAAAGACGCAGAGAGATGTTATGAGTGTGAAGATAGAGGTCGTAAGGCTTTTGAGTGTCCAACTAGGTTGAAACGCCAAGGCAAAGTTGTTTTAAATGCTTCCGTTAGTGACGACAGTTAGGTAGAGTCGGTGATTCTAGAGACTAGTCACCACTTGAATGTAACTTCACCGCATTCATGGATAATCATGTGAGTACTGATAGTGCGCCTCACGACGATGAGGATGCTACCTCATAGGGACACCTCGATAGTGAAAGCAATGTGAGGGGGAGGATGCTGCAAGTGATAGCGAGAGTGATCTACGACGCGCCTACACCGATTTATATGCTTATTCATTTAAAACTAAAAATATTAACAAAGCGTTAGCACTTAGGATAATCGCCTTAGAAAAAGATTTGGGAGAGATAAGAGAGAGATTCCTACATTAGCACTGCCTTGAGAGAAAGAGAGACTATTTGTGTTGAGAGAGTGAGAGAGAGAGAGAGAGAGAGAGAGAGAGAGTTATTTAGAGAAAGAGAAAGGGGACTTTACCAAGCAAGTGGATAGTCTTACAAGTGATCTCCATGCCTCCGTGGAGGATCGAAAGAAACTTAAAGCCCTTGTATCCCAACTCACTCATGACCTTGAAAGAGCCCGAGAGGTCAAGGTAAAGATAGAGGACAAATCTGGAAAGATAGGAATGATGCTCCTCTCCCCTGATTTAGGGTTTGGTGAAAGCCAAGGAATAGATTTTGATGGTGCTTCCATGTCGACATCAGAACCAATTCATGAGTTTACTACAAATACATATAAACATAATTCAAAACCCCAAAAAAGAGTTCATCCAAGAAAATAAAACCAAGGTCGGCCTAAGACTGTGTGTTTTTGTACCTACTACAAAAGAAAAGTCCACCTTAGGTAGTTTTACTATAGTTTGGGTCGGACATAACGTACATTTGCTGCGCCATGTGCCCCTAGAAATTGTTTAGGTCTTAGAGAGCAGGTTGAGTTTATAGTCGCCACATCTCAGAGTTTAATGGATTTGTTTACCGTCAGCGAATACTTCCAAAATCCCAGCTATAACAAACTATGATGAGGCAAACAAAAGGTTACCACCTCTTGGGTACCTAAGCACAATGCAAAATCTCTTGTTGTTCGTGTTGCTCTTAAAGCACATAACACCTCACAATGATATTTTTATAGTGGGTGCTTGAGGCACATGACTGGTGACGTTTTATTTTTTACCTACCTAGAGGATCGTAAGGAAGATAAAGTCACTTTTGGGGCCGGGAGCAAGTCTAGCATAGTAGGACGAGGTACAGTAGAGATAGCAGGATTTCCTAAGCTAGAGAATGTTATATATGTCAAAGTTTGAAAGAGAACCTTCTCAGCATTAGCCAATTGTGCGACGCTGACTTTGTAATAAAGTTTGACTAGAACGAGTGTAATGTTTATGATCAAGATGGTAAACTTCTATTGCAAGGGGTGAGGACTAAAGATAATTGTTATGGGATTGTGCCCTAGTACTCATTCGTATGCAACAACGCAACGATCACTCCTATGGATGTGTGGCATTAACATCTAGGTCACATGAATTTTAGAGATTTGGAGAGACTAGCTAAAAAGGACCTAGTAGGTAGTTTGCTGTCACTTAGGAAGCCGACTTTTGCGGTTTATGGATCGTGTCAGTTAGGAAAGCAAGTTCATAGTCCCGACAAGAAATTAAATTCCATTACCACTTCACGAGTGCTTGAGTTGATACACATGGATCTTATGGGTCCTACTTGTACTGAGAGTTTGGGTGGTAAGAGGTATATCCTCATAATGGTAGATGATTTTTCTCGTTACTCGATAGTTAGTTTTATGAGAGAGAAATCTGATGCTGTGGAGTTTCTTACGATTAAGTGCCGTATCCTACAAAATCAACACAGTGTCACTATCAAAATAATGCGTAGTGACAACGACACTGAATTTAAGAAAGCTAAATTAGATCTTTACTGTGATAGCCTCGAGATCAAACATGAGTTTTCGACCGTGAAGACTCCTCAGTAAAATGGGATTATTGAGAAGAATAATCAGATGATTCAGGGGGTGGCTAGATCTATGCTTCTAGGCCATAGAGTTGTTTAGAGATTATAGGTAGAGGCGGTGTCTATCGCGTGCCACACAATGAATAGGGTTTACCTACGTCTATGCACACTTCAGACACCTTATGAATTATGGACTGGAAAGAAGACCAACCTTTTATATTTTTGTATTTTTGGGAGCAAATGCTACATCCTACGAGATAGAGAGCAATTAGGAAAGTTCTACTCCCAGAGCGATGAGGGAATATTATTAGATTATTCATCGACGAGTAGAACATATCGAGTTTTTAACCTAAGTAGCTCTAAGGTTATGGAGTCAATAAATGTCACCATGCAAGATAATGAACCACCGATTTTTGTTGATTCTAACCTTTTGTGTGAGGATGACGCACTTCCTAATGATGATGATCCCATCGTCCCTTACACACCCAGGGTGGACACTACTCCTGGCTTCGGGGACACACCTGCTTGGGTTCACATGAGTAACGATCCTACTTCCATTCTAGGTGATCCCACCTTTGGAGTCAAGACTCGTGCTCAACTAGATAATGTGGTTATCTTTATGCTCTACACCTCTAAAGTCCAGCCCAATAATGTCAAGAAGAAATCAAGGATGAACACTGGATATTTTCTATACAAGATGAGTTTCTTCAGTTTAGAAAGAATGATGTCTGGGATCTTGTCCCCTGACCTAGTGAGAAGAATGTGATTGGTACCAAGTGTATCTACAAGAATAAGATGGATGAGAATGGTACCATTATCCAAAATAAGGTTACATTAGTTGCCTAAGGCTACATACAGATAAAAGGTGCAGACTTCGACGAGACATTTGCTCCTATTACGAGGCTTGAGCCCATCCGTTTACTACTCACCAGCGCATGTCATCTGTGCTTCAAGTTATAACAAATAGATGTCAAGAGTGCCTTTATGAATGGAATTATATAGGAGGAATTTTACGTGGAATTTAAAGACCCTAAGCACCCTGACCGTGTCTATTTTTTGAGAAAAACCCTGAATGGTTTCAAGCAAGCACTCCATGCTTAGTACGAGAGGCTTACTTCCTATCTCTTATCCCGTGTCTTTATGAGAGGGGGAGGTTAATAAGATGTTATTTGTTAGGATAGGAGATGGTGCTATTTTGGTTGCCCAGGTCTATGTGGACGACATAGTCTTTGGATCCACATGTTTCCGGCATGCTTACGACTTTGAGTAGGAGATGAAGAATGAGTTTGAGATTAGCATGGTCGATGAGCTTATTTTCTTCCTTGCTCTCCAGGTTCGTCAGCTAGAGGATGGGATGTTCGTCTCCCAATCGAAGAATGCTAGAGACCTAGTGAAGAAATTTAGTTTAGACTTCGCTAAGCACGCACGTACCCCGATGAGTACCTCAATAAAGCTTAACAAGGATACTTCAGTAAAGGACATAAAGCTAACCTTGTATCGGAGTATGATAGGTAATCTTCTCTACTTGACTGCCAGTCGTCCCAACATAGCTTTAGTGTTGGAGTTTGTGTGCGATATCAGGCGTCCTCGAAAGAGTAACACTTACTTTCTCTTAAAAGTATTATCAAATACATAAATGTGACTCTCTCATTTGGCATATGGTATTCCTTTGATATCGATGACCATTTATCCGCCTATTCGGATGTCGATTGGTCCAGGGATGCAGATGGATATATGAGCACTTCTGGTGGGTGTTTTTCTTTAATTTTGCTCTTGTCTCTTAGTTAAGAAAGAAGCAAAACTCCATCTCTTTACCCACTACGAAGGCCGAGTACATAGCCATCGGGAGTTATTGCACGCAACTTTTGTGGATGAAGTAGATACTGGAGGATTATGGGATATCACAAGATACCATGACTATTTCTTGTGATAACACGAGCACAATACACATATCTCATAATTCAGTCCAGCATTCATGCATAAAACACATTAGGATACGCGAGCACTTTATCCGTGAGGTAGTAGAGGAAAATGTCGTATTCTTGAGTTTTGTTTCTATTGATCACTAGTTAGCCGATATTTTCACGAAGCCTTTAGACACCCTTAGATTCGGGAGTCTTAGGAAGTCTTTAGGAATTTGCACAGTTGACTAAGGGGTGGTTACCATGTCTAGAATATGATGCATTTTTTTTCATGTTCACATCATATGATTCCTATTTCTAGATTGTATCTTTTGCATCATTTTTGTAGTATTTTTTATTTTTTTTTCTATTTTTAGAAAAGTACAAAAAGATTTTCTTTTTTTTTTGAAAAATTGAAAAATTCAAAAATATTTTGTTTTTGATAAACTTTTGAAAAAGACAAAAAGATTTTTTTTATAAATTTTTTTGAAAAATACAAAAATCGTTTTGTATTTTGTTTACACCGTTTATGGATGAACATTTAAGATAGCCATAGTCACAACTTCATTTTCATATTCCACGTGACTGTTTGATAATATTTTGAGATGGGACATCATTTCATTCATATGATTTATAATGTATGGAGTCATTAAGATGTGATTAGTGCTATCTTTTTACATGTTTGGCTCCTTATCTCCTTTAATGCACACGTGCACAATTTTATTTTAATATTGTACTTGTCTATCACATATTGGTTTACGTGTTTCCATCTCAATTATGTCTATATAATGAACAAAATGTGATAAAACGAGAATAATTATAGTTATTCATGTAAGAATCGTTTACCGCGAGGATTAAAATGCATAAATGAAAAATGATGAGTGTTTGCGGGAAAGGGCTGCTAGAGTACAAAATTAAATCGTCGTGAAAGCCACCGTTTAAAAGAGCCCAAGAAAAAAATTAAGGCAATAAAAAGCATCATATGCCAAAAAGAGTGCCAATAAGATTTCTCTAAGTTGAGAAATATAAACACCTCAAAAATAATTTGAATAATAAATTGAATAGAAATTCGAGGGAGTTTGGTTGGATTTTACGGCTTTGCACTTTCTTAAAAATCTCGAAAAAGTGTTATAGAGTTTTAGACGTTATTGGTGTGGAAATCAATTTGAACTTTGATTTGATGATTAAATTGAGTCAATTTCGTATAATTCCACCATTTTTACACCTAAGGAAGATGTTGAGTTCATTCGTTGGGAATATCTAAAATTCATCGTGCACATATGTCATGTTTATTTGCATTGATTTTCCTATCGAAGTTATTCACATCCTTACATTTTCGCTATCGTCGACTTGGTTATTTTTGTCTTCTTTCATGGTGTGATTCGTTGTTGTATACTTTTTTGTGAGAAAAAAATTGAAAAATTCAAAAAGTGAAAGTTTCTTACCTTGTGACATTCTCCATATGCATTGCTTTGTGTTCTTCATATTTATCTATTTTGGGACATCAGAAAAAGGGGGAGAACGAATAATGGGGGAGATATTTTGATTGCATGTTTGAATTAATAATGAGTTGCTTGAGCTTAATTGATATTGATTTTTGCTTATCATTATTTGTCAAACTATTTTTGCGCGTCACGGGTATTGGTTCTTGTCTCATGTGTGTAGGGACAAAATTATGGATTATTTTTGCACACCCTAATGATGACAATGAAATATTTGAGAGTTGGAGAATCGAAGATGTAGAATATTTTTGGAAGACGTGTCATTTAATATTTTCAGTTTTTTGGTGTATGGGGATATTAAATTGTATGTCATTAGTTTTGAGTTTGGGTAGCATAATTCAGTTAGTTTTTATGTATGTACCGACATAGACATAGGGGGATATTTATAAGGACATGATTTTATAAATGTTCGTTTACAATCTAAAAATTTTATAAGTGTCCTAGATCACTGCAAGTATGTCTTATACTGCTACATTCGACACATCAACATGATCGTCCGTGTCGACCTCGATCCGAATTCGAAGCTTCATGAAATCATCATCTTCATATGTGCATAGTGCAACATCATCGAGCAACGTGCAACGTGTGTCTTTAACATTCCCACTACTCCACTCGCAATTATGGTAAAATGTTTAATTTGGAGTTTTTAATGTTTTCGTAATTATTTGGATTTTTTTTAATTAAATGTTCTTATCAAAAAGTTCATGTTTTTTAAGTTCAAATTAATTTCAAAAAAGCAGAAGGTGAACTTAGAAAATGGCGCTTCAATTATTCAAGTGACTAAGCCATGTCGTTCAAATGATAGTCTGATGTCATTCAAACGACTATATAAAACGACATTACATGTCGTACAATTGGTCGCTTGAAGCTTGATTGAAGTTTTTCATCGAACGAACTCGTATTGTTTTACTACTTTAATTTCGTTTGAAGTCTCGTGCAAAGAAAGATCAAAGGAAATTTAAAGTCATTTGAGCAACATCCCTTTGTAGTTCGAACGAGCGAACCAACTCTATTTTATTATTAATACCTGCTTTCTGCATTAAGTTTTTCAAGTCTTTACAACTCCGTTTTCTGCAGAAACAACTGGGATTTTGAGACTTCGTTTTTTGAGTTTTAAACCTCATTGGATTCACCAAATTTTCCTAAATATATATGTGAATCGTTATAAACCCTAGTTACTTATATTACTCATCTAGAGTACTCTTATGAAGAAGAAGGTTGTTTCTCCATTGCTGACTATTGGAGCTCTTGCAGGATCTCTTGCCAACAACAACGAATCGATGCCTGCAGATTTTCGTATGTCAAGCTATATTTCTCTGTATTTGTAAGTTGTTACACAATATAGTGAAATAAAATTGTTTTTCCCCTTTGGGGGATTTTCCTCAAAATTGTGATTGTGTGCATGCTTGATTTTATATAATTAGTCAATCATAATTGTTTGCAAGAGTTTGAGTTTTCTTTAATAATTGGGCATAAAATTGGAATTGAATTAAACAAGTTAGTTCATTGATTGCTGGCGCACTCTCAAAAATCATGTATTTACACAAATTATGGTGTTGGACAAAGTTTTTTTAAGGTTCGAGAAAGTTATGGAGTATTTTCCATGGGAACTATGAACCGAAAACAAAATTGTATACGCACATAGACTCGGATCAATCCGTCACCAATCGGGATCGAGCCGTCCCCAATCTGGATCGATCCATCCATGATCATGAGTTGCAGATTTACTGGTTTTGTCCTATTTTACCCTAATTGGGCTATGGTTCTTCATCCCAGTGTTCCCCAAAGCATAAAGAATTTATTCCACATGTCAAACAAGTATGGAAATATAGTTTTTGAGAAAGTCCTCTTCGAGAATAACTCTACATCAAAACAAAATCAACTTCAATAAGGATTCTTGATCTTGAAGAGTTTTACTTCAAGAAGAGCTCTAGGCCATGATGGGAAGGGAAATAGTTTCCTATTTAAACTATGATTGCTTGGTTATTTATTTTATTATGATTTTACCATCTGGCAAGATTATAATTTTGTTCTCTAATGAAATTAACTAATTTGGATACCATATTATTATGATTAACATGGATGTGTATTGTGACCGTCCTATATCACAACTTTTTTGGGACAAAACGTTTTATTTATTCTATTCTAAATTAAATTTATCAGGTAATTAGTTTAAAGGTATAAATTAAATTGAGATAGCTGAGCTTTATTTTATTTTAAAATGTTTTTATTTTTGGAAAATTAAAATCGGTAGATCGAGAAATTTAATTTTACAAGTAAATTGAAAATTTCCAAGGATTTAATCCATGCATCTAGAATTAAATAAATGGTTTACTCATAATAGCCAAATATTTTAAGACATTAAGTGGTAGAGGGGTTTCAACATAAATCCCACGGTGTCCATTGGCTTTTTAATAATGGGATGTGTTTAATTCCTCGTGTCAACTTGTCTGGACCCTCAATGGATGTAATTAAATACCCAAATTTGGTATTCATAAAACTCTTAAGTAATAATTCTCATAATTAGAATGTGATTGAGTTCGCCCCCCTCCCCTCAGTAAGAAATTTCTTCACGGGCGAGTTCAAATGTAAGGAATGAACTAATGGTATACACTTAAACACAACTAATGATCTCCTCCCCAACAGAGTCACTGTCATTCACTATGGGCCAAAAGATGTCGATTATTCAATTATATAGAATACTTATTCCTAAAGTGTTTAGAGAACTTAATTGAAAGACAAAAGTATGTCTAATTCAAGGTTAATTGATTTAAGATACCGATGAAAAGTCTCACTTTATAAGGTAACTAGGATGCTCAACAAGATTTATTTTTATTTACAGTATCAGGATGCCAAATTAAAACTAATTTGAAGTTAATTCTCACATGTTTATTTTGAAAGTAATTTCGTTTTCAAAATATATGATTTTTAGATTTCAAAATAGGCTCAGCATTCAACCCACTTACTTCAATATTAAAGAAAAATAAGTTAACTACCATGAATTGTATTGACTAGGAACTAAATCTAGACATTCTCCTAACTGCTGAGGATTATAAGTTTATTTTGACTGAAACCTATCTTGTTAAGGCTAATGAGGGGGAATTCGATCGTGATGTTGAATCTTATTAAATATGGAATTTTTTTAATTAGATGACTTTCCCCTACATATTGTACTCTATGGACTATATGTTGCAACACCAACATCAACACATATCAAGCACTTACGATATGATTTTGAACCTTAAGGACATTTTTTAGGATCATAATTGTGTCTCACGATTGGATGTTATGACAATCCTAGTTAATATTGAGATGTTAGATGGTACTCCCATGCATAAGGACGTTCTTAAGATGATGTCCATATGGGGACAACTCTAGGTTCTTTGATCTAAAATCAATGGGAAAACCCAAGTTGATTTTGTGTTCCATATATTGTCGAATTTCTCTAAACAGTGTCGCCTGAACTATTCTATGAAAATATTGATTACTCACTGGCGCAAATGCTTAAAGAACTCTAAGTTGGGGAGAGTATCACCAAGCACAAAAGTGTGGTTCAGGTTGCTGAGAGAGGCCCATCTTCTTTTATTTCGCAAGGTAAGAAAAAGAAAGGAAACTCTCAGGCATAAACCGTGGTTATTAATACTTATTTTAATACTCAGGCCGTGGGTAAGAAGCAGAAAGGCAACCTTTATATCCATAAATGGTTAGGATATTGGAAGAAGCAATGCCTTGTCTTTTTATCAAGGAATAATTTAAATGGTAATTTTTTGTTAGTTATTAAGACATGTTTTGTGGTGCAATTTACCGGTAGTTGGTGTGTAGACCCAGGATCCACTAATAAAATATGCAATTATTTGTAGGGGTTCTAGGTAACCAGGGATTTCAGTGATGGAGGAATATTTCTATTCATGGGTGATCACATCAAGGCAATAATAGTAGGAGTAAGAAATTTAGTTTTACATTTTAGTAAACATAATAAGTTTATATTACCTGATTGTTATCATACTCCTAGGATTAGAAGAGATTTGATTTATGTTTCTAAACTATTCTTAAATGTATATTTTGTTTATTTTGTTAAGTTATTTTTTTTTTATCAAAAATGACAAATCTCTTACTTATTCGAGTGCAATGGGAAATGATCTTTATATTATAGTACTTTTCTCACCACCACTACATAATTAGGCCTGTAAATTGAGCGCTCGAGGCCCGAAGCCCGCCAGTTCGGCCCGCTATTTTCGGGCTGAGCTTTATTTGAGTTTGAGCCGAGCCGAGCCTGAGGCAAAATTCCAAGCCCGAATGAATTTCGGGCCGAGCTTGAGGCGAACTTCGCCAAGCCCGAATTGGGCCCGAAGCCCGAACTTCATATTAATAAATAAATAAATAAATAAATAAATAATTTATATAATATAACATATTCATGTTAATATTGTTCAATTAGGTTTCGTCCTTTTATTTCATTTATTATTTTTTCTAAAAAAAGATCATTTGTCATAATACATTAGATTACATGTGATTTTCAATTTTGTGATCTTATTGTTAATCTCATTATGGGTATTTGATTTAATAATTGATCAAGTCACAATAGGCCTTTGTAAGTGATCAAATTATGCTAAATGTCTAAAATTTAATAGGCATTTGTAGCTTTTCACTCTTATTTCCCTTGTTTTAATTTAATACATTTCATAGTTATATATTTTATTTCATGAAATATCAATTAGATTTTAATGTATAATTTTGTCCATGATGGAAATACAAGAAAAAAAAATTAATTCAAACTTTTTTAATAAAAAAAAAATGAAATCGGGCCTGCCCGAAATCGGGTCCGAAGCCCGTAATATTTATGAGCCGAGTTCGGGCCTAGGTGGGAAAAAATAATTCAGGCCGAGCTCGGGCTTGAGCATGGGTATGTGAGTTCGGGCCGAGCCTGAGCAGCGCCAAGCCCGGCTCACCCAACCCGATTTACAGCCCTATGCATAATACTGAAATAAGCGACTTAAATGGAAATAAACTAAAGAAATTCTAATTTGAACCAAGCATATCTTTGGCACTTACGCTTAGGGCATATTAATATATAAATAACTCAAATGGTTCAAATTGACAATTGAGTTCATTAGCAGTGGAGGCACTTTCAGTTTATGAATATTTTCTTCAAAAGTAAAATTATGAAGAGACCTTTCATGGTCAAGGGCTATAGGGGAAAATATGTGTTGGTACTGGTTCATTTTGATTTGTGTGGCCCTGTGACAATCCGGGAAAGATGTGTTTACCATTACTTCATTACTTTCATTGATGACTACTTGAGGTTTGGGTGTGTTTACCTTATGCATCATAAGTCTGAATCCTTTGATAAGTTAAAATTGTATTAGGATGCATGGTAAACTAATTCAGACTATACCATATGATCGTAAAGGAGAGTACCCTTTGGGAGAGTTTAGGAGCCACTCATCATAGATCAGGATTACATCCCAATTTAATGCATTGGGTACTCCATAATAAAAAGGAGGAACTTGACACTTTTGAACATTATTAGATTCATGAGGAGTTATTCAGACTTGTCGGATTCCTTTTGGGTTTTTGCACTAGAGATAACCATATATTTACTAAACTTAGTTCCATCTAAATTTATCTTAATAACTCCCAAAATTCTATGGACTCGGCGTAAGCTTATTCTAGGATATGTTTGGACGTTGGATTGCCTAATATACCTGCTGAGGAAAGAGAAGGGGGGAGTTGGAATTAAGGATGGTTGTATGTCTCTTTATGGGTTATCTAAAAGTAGGCAAGGGTGATCAATTTTATAATCCTAAGGACCAGAGAGTATTTGTTATCACAATTTCTTGGTACTTAGAGGAAGATTATATGATTGACCACATGCCCAAAAGTAGGATTATCTTGCAAATAGGTAAGAGGCACTAAAACAATAAACATCAATCCTTATGTCCAGTAGACATTTACGAGATACAATGATAAGTTCCCCCACATTAAACAACAAATCCTCAAACATTTAAACACATTCTACATGCCAACCCTACACTTGTACACACCCACGCCTAAAATACGTTCTATGTGGGAAACTTCATACCAAACTACATTGTCTTTGATCTCTTGCCTACGTGAGTATCTAGGCATAATATTGAGGCTCACCTCGTGACCTCAAGGCTCACTCTTGCACATATACTCAAATACAAAGAATCTATTTTAAAATGGAATTTAAAACTATAGTGTCTATTTGTCTTCATACATTTAACATAAGTAATAATGAAGGAGTGAGACAAAAAGAATACATATATATGAAAACATGAAGAATGGGTGAGTGCCAAATACCTTCCTCACTTGTAACCCCACCCCGAACCCATATCACGAATCTCTAGAACAACTAAAGGCCCAAAAAAACTTAGGGTAAGCCCGCGAGGGATTTTTTTTACATAAAATAAACCGACTACTTTGATCAAATCTTGAACACTTGTTTTATGGATGCGTGCACCCCGCGCGATCACTATATGCCTATGTGCACACCCCTAATCACGTTAGACACGATATAATAAAAATCCATTGGAAAAACCTGAAATCTCACTAATCGAATGATAGGTGAGGCCCACCCTGCGAAACATGGTGAGCAATTTTAGTCCCGTAATATACTCACGGTAGGGACTCCGCTAGGGAAAAAAGATTATTTCTCTCAATTGGACTGAACTAGCCTTGTGTTTTCATAAATATATGCTTCTTATTACAATATTCCATGATTAATGCCTTTTATATAATCTACGATCTTCTAGGGTCCTTAATTTTAAATCCATGAATAATTAACATATGTTTAGTCTCCCTTATACAATATCGTGAGTAAATCAAACATGTAGGTGGCTGCAAACGACCACATGATAGAATAAAATATCTAAGTATGTAAATATAAAGCTACCCTTTTACATCACACACGTCATAGGTAAATAGCCGAAAGGATGGTCACTAATGAATATTCTCATTCTTTTCATTAACCCATATGGTATATCTATCATTTTCTCGCGCAATCGCAATGTATAGATTATAAGGAACATTTAAAACTCATTAAATATCAGGGTATATCGAGTAGGGTTTTACAACTACTCAATAGGTACCACAAGTACCTTAAAGGCTGCTCCGTTTGAGTACGCCCAATATATCGCGATCTTCATCATTAAAAAGCAAACCAACATTAACTAAGTTTCATATCCGTTTTTGAATATAGAAAAAAACCCATATGTACACACCCATTTTTACACAAAATAACTAAAAACTAGGGGTCACATACTCTAATAAGAATTTTTAAAAATTGCTAAATGGACGAAGGTGGACACAAGATCCTCAAATTCTAGGTTGTCTGTCTCTCTCCTTTTATCTAGAGATATAACAATATGAATCCACATTCCTCGCCAAAAACAAATCTCCCTGATTTTGGATTCCTTTATGCAATTTATTTTTTGGGGAAAATTTGGCCTCCACATGTGATTTCCTCTTTCCTCGCAAGCAAGTCGAGAGATCATCCATTCTTGAATCCTACGGGACTCTGTTTTAAATTTTTATCCGAAGAGTGTACTATTAGACAAAAAATCACAAAAAATAAAATACTACCTATATTCGTGACATGACATGAGGAAAGGCTTGCATAAAAAGAGAGATTTCATTTGTAAGTTCTTTCCCCGTGTCATGTCCTTCTGTCCTAATTCATAAATGAAGGTGTCTCATCCCTTGAAATTACCTTTCCCTCATGAAGTCTCCTACAACCACGTACCTTATTGACATGTGTTTGAGAGTCTTGCGACCATTTGGTTTTCGTCAGCGATCTTCTTACCCACGACTATTAGATTTCCCCACTCTATGTTTAGTGAATAAGACCAAGATCCTACCATTATGGAATAAGTGCTACATCACAAATCACCATGAAATCCACATCTCGGTTACTTGATGCCACTTAAGCTGAGTTTGAAATTCACCTTACAGGAGACGAAGACATACCTCCTCTTCTTCTAAGTCTCGTGTTAACCCACCCACATTCAACTTGAGCCATGGTTCCTTTTAGAATCCTTCAAAAAATGCAGACCTTCAACGAGCTCACCAACATCAAAAGGATGTCCCTTTACCCTACTATCCACCTACCGAAAAAGTTTATATTACCAGTCTTCAAAACATACAAAGTCTTGGGATCTCCATTTGCCCACCTATCCAACTACCACCTTTAAATGCAAGTTAGGGATGCTGATTTATCCTGAATATTGTATTTTATACCCCTTTATTCTTGCTTATTTGATCGCCCTCATGTAAGTTAATTCCTATGTTTATGTCTGTTAACCATACAATCTATATTCTATCTGTTTATATGTTTTGCGTGGTATAATTGAGCTGTTATAGGTATTATGGGTGCATAGTATGAAGTTGGATACATTTCGAGAAAGTTTCATCGTAAGATACAACTTAAAAGGTAATTTGGTTTTTTCTAACTCTATATTTTTGATGTTATAAAGTACCAACATGTATATTATCAAATTATCTTCGCATACCCACTAACCATGTGTCATTTTTATCCCAAATGGGGAAGTTATGGACGTCTACGATAAGTTTTAGCATGTGCTTCAACTCTAAGGGTAGTTTGCTAATCTTATTCTATATAATTTGAGAGTTTCAAAACACCAATATGTATATCATTGAATTATCTTCGTGTAGCTTACGATCGTGCATCATTTCGAGTTTGTATGATGATTTTATGTCTTTTTTCGTCAGACTATCAGAATTGGATCGAAGTGAGAAGAGCACTCTAATAACCAAATCAATTAGGATCAGGACCGAATCGATTCGGATTACTATACACTTTTGTAAATATCTATTTTTTGGGTCATTTTTCTTTATTTTCTTTGTATTTTCATTTTTTGGGTATAAGAGGAAGGGAGGGGTTTTCTTTTAGGGAGATATTAAAATTTTAGTTTAGGTTAGATTAGTTTTGGGTTAAGGAGATCATCTCTTTCTCTCTCTTAGGTTTCCATCCCATTTGTGTTGTTAGTATACTATTCACTATCTTCCTCCATTTAATTCAAGCTTTTATAATTTTTTATTGCTTTGTTAACTCCGTTGTCTTAATTAATTTACTAGTTTTTTTTACTTTCTTTTCTTTAATTCATGCCATTTAACATGCTTTGTAGCTAAATTAAATTAGGTTAAGATGATTGAACTCACCTTGGATTAGTTGGTTGCTTTTCTTTGGTGATGAATTATGTTAGTTTTAATGGGTTAGGTTATTCTTGATTCTATGCTTAGGAAACTTAACTGTCTATATCATGTATGCACCTTATTTTCAGCCTTGCCTATAATCTTTGAAATATTTATTGACGCCAAAATCATCTAATGCTTTTATGAGAATTTAGGAGGTGACAACTCTAGGTTTTATTAATTGATGAAATAAGATTTATCTTGCATAAACTTTTCTCCCCATGCAACCATTTATGCTAATTAACCCGAGGTGAGGGATAATATTCTCAACCTATAGTTTTGATTCTTATGTGTTTACTTAGTTTAAATACATGCCTTGTTGTAATTTATAATTAAAACAATCGTCTTTTATACTTTTATTTAGAAATAATAAATCAATTAAAGTATATCACTCATTTCCCGTGGAATCGATAAATAGACTATCTACTATACTCTCATAAGAGTGTAGTTAAACTTTAGGTTTTTTCATTAGCTGCGAGAATAAAAAACAACGAGTAGCGTATTAGAACACATGACGCTAGGCTTTCGCGTGTCAATCAAATTTTGACTTATGTGTCCTTGAAATAATGTTTTCCTCCAAAGGAAGGAGGAGCCCTTATTTGGTACATGGGATTGAAGTAAGAGGTCACAAAAAAGACCTGAAATGATGCACACAAGGCCTTCCTTAAATATTATGAATGCAACAAAGAAATGTGTATCACCCGCAAAGACCTTGAGAAGCTGAAATAGATTGATGATGAGGCAATGGTCACATTCATCACTCAGTGGAGGGTAAATTCCACTTAGATACGCAGTCATCCTTCCAATAAAGATCAAATCTATATTGCAATCACAAACCTCTGCAAGGATGTGCAGAACGAGCTAGGACTCATATGAGTACTATGATTCAAGGCGCTAAACCAAATAAGATGCCATATTAAAGAGATCCTATCCTCTAAAGCTAATAAATCCTCTAAGAAAATTAATCAAATGAATAATCGGTACACTTCCAAGAAAGCCTCCTCCAGAGCCTCTATATCAAACATCATCATAACCATACCACTCTCCTTTACAAAGCCTTATTCTAGTTAGAATTCTCATCCATCCTTGGTCACTTCCATTGCTTCTTACCAACTTGGGGACTCCATAAAAATCCTATCAAGAAGTTACTCCTCCTTAAAAACCTCAGACCTATTAAAGACACCTCACGAGCTTATTTAACCACTTAGTTGGGTTTGAACGCAATTTAAATTAAATGGGTGTTTCAAATCACTCAATAAAAAATCCCACTGGCCAATCGAGGCAGATATTAGCGGTCAAATTCACACCGCAAGTTCCACTAGGGATCGGGACACATGCTGGATACTTATTAGGGGCTTCGGTATACCTTACAAGACCTCACTGACACAAAAATCCTAATCCCCCTAAACCAAATGTTACGGGAAATCCCCTTTCTTATTGTCCCTAGCAAAATAATAATGTTGTCTATGATTTAACTCAAAGATATATCGATCCGTCCTCCTTGATAGTCCCATCCATCACAAATCGAGGAAGTGGGTCCACCTTTAAAGCCAAACATTATCCCTCCTTAGAGCCTCTTCTCTCACCTTATAGTTAATAATAAACACCAAGCCTACTATCGACCACATGAGCTTCTTCATATGGTCCGTGCAATTCCTAAAAGGGTGCCACTAAAACTAAGGTCTACTACAGTGCACCGAGTTCATAATTTCAAAGGAACTTACCCTCATACACCTTTCAATCTCGACTATATACTACTCAACATAATGGGAAGAAATGTATGATAAGGCCCTCAAAGCTATACAAAATATGTCACCTCTCTATAATACACCACATTTTTCTTCTAAAATAAATAGTGTAAGGACATAAATTTCCAATTGAGTCCCTGTATTGTTTTGACTTAATTCCGTGAACAAAACTGTGTTTGTAATATGTCATAGAGAGAATTTTATTTTGTCACGATCCCACTTGGTCTATGACGTATTGAATAAATTGAAGGCGTTCGACAAAGCTTCAAAGAATTAAATCATGCCGAAGTTTAATTGGTGCAAGTTTAATCGTCTTCAAAGTTAAGTTCATTGCGAGATCACTCAGGTATGAATGCGTATAATTAATGGTGCTCAGAATTATTTTATAAAAGATAAGGATGTAATTTTTATAAAGAAAAATGTTTTTAAATATTTTAAAAGTGTTTTAAAGGTTTACACTTCGTTTTATGATGATAAGATCGTAAAAGAGTTTGACATTTTTGGATCTTTCCTTGGAAGAGACGTTTTAAACAAAAAGTCAAAAAGTCAAACTTTCGCGCTGTCGTTCAGACGACATCCAATCTCGTTCGAACGAGATGGGATGTTGCTCGAACGAGTTCCTCAAGTCGTTCGAACGACACATTTTTTGAGGCGGCTTTTAAATCCTATTTAAACAGTGTTTTCATCATAGTTTTATAAATGTGCTTTCTGGAAAACAGTTTTACGAACCAAAACATTGTTTGCACATGTTTTATAAAGTTTAAAAGTCTTAAACACATCCTTAGAGTTTGCAAAGATCCGAGTTACCATTCTTATATGTTTAAGTGATCTTGCTGCACCAAAGTTGTTTGTTCTACACATTAAACATCAAAGGGTTTTGCGGTGAAGAAGCAACGGACATCGTGTTTGACATCGTAGACGAATCAAATCCATATCGGTGGACACCGAGACATGCGTGGAGTCGTGTGTTGTGGACAGGTATCATGGAAGAAGGAATTTCTGTGTGGGCACTATTGAAGAACGGTTGAAGATCAGAAGGAAAGTCAAGACCCGTGGGGATCGAGTCTTAGTGTAAGGCTAATCTGTCTTTGTAAAACCATTGTTCATAGTGATTGTCTGGTTTGGGCCGTCCGAGGTTGTTTTCCCGTTTTGGGTTTTTTCCTCGTACATCCGGCGTTGTGAGTATTCTTTACTTTACTTTACTTGATTTAATAACTAGATGCATGTTTAGGATTAATTAAGATAAAATTGGTTCAAAGTAAGAATTGGGTTTTCACAACTTGGTTTGGTGCATAATTAAAAGTTGGATAATTTTCTGTGAAAATTTTGGTTTTGTTTGAAACACACATATCGGGCCACTCACACTTTCAAATAATTAAACGATTCTATTTGATATTTGTGAAATAGAAATTTTTATGTAATTATATTTAGTTGTGACTAATTTAATGTGCACGTGTGTGGCATTTATAGGTAAAATTAGATAAATTCATAATTTATGTGCGACACAAAATTAATAATACATATATTATCGATATAGATTATTCAGAACATATTTTGGGACTCATATTGACTCGTTTAGATGAATTAAGCCTTTAAAAATGGTCCCGGGTCAATAGTATATAGGTTGGGTAACTTTTGGCTTATTGGGTTATGGATTCGGGTCCGTTTGGAGGTTCAAAAGTTGGGCTTTTGACCTAACTTGGGATTAGCACTAATTGAGTGGTTAAGTGGGGGTAAACCACTCCCCCATTATCACAATTCAAAACCTAAAGTAGGAGCCACAGGGGAGAAAATGGAGAAATACCAAGAGAAGGAAAAAGGGCGAAGAACAAGGAAGGAGTCGAGAGCTTTCAAAGGGTTTCTCCTCTACATAATTAAAGGTAAGAATTTTCTTTCATAATCTATGTTTCTAATTTATTCCTCAATGCATAATTTTTTCCCCTTTAGATTTCTGGAAATTAAGGTTTATTATGTTTGATTTGATGATGAAATACACATGTAGAGGAAGGATTTACATGTAGAATTAAATCCCAGAAATTAGGTATCGAAAATCTGGACATTGAGGTTAGATTTCCTTAAGTCTTGTAAATTGTTTGAGGTTAAATGAATAATCCATGTAGAGGATAACTGTGATAAATTATGGACTGAAACTTATGTAGAACCCTTGGCAAATACTCTGTTTTTGCAAATTATATTGGGCGTAAGATAGGGAAAACACCCTTTTAAACGTAAGCCTGGAAAACAGGTAAATTTTGGGTTGAATTGGGACTTGAAATGTAATTATGAATGGGCATGAAATTCTAGACTGCGAAGGGTATACTGGGTTTGGAAATTTCTGAACTGAATGAACTATAAAGGAAAATAGAAGTGGGGAAGAAGCAGGGGGTCGCTCAAACGACGTCGTGGGTCGTTCGAGCGACGCACCATGTCGAAGAGCCACAGTCATTCGAGCGACGTGGTAGTTTTCTCACTCCTCGTCCCCTTTTCTGCTTCAGCTTCGATTTTTAAAATTTGGTTACTGTATTGTGTTACCTTGTGTACAATATCCACATAATTGTTAAAGAAAGGAGATTTTGGTTTTTGGGTTAATTAAATTTATGGATCAATATTATACCCATATCCAAATTAATAATAATTACCTATAACTAGATGGTTAATTAATTATTTATTGGATGTAGTTATAATTTATTAGATGATAAATTATTAATATATGAGAAATGTCGTGGATCTTTTTGATTGAACTCTTTAAGGTAATTTTAGAGAAATTACCTATGCGTATTATAGAGATAAATAATTTGTACTACTATGTAATCATGTGGACATACCATATTCGTGGACTATCCTATCGTCTGGGGGGTTCGCGTGTTCGGGCTGCGTACCACACGTCATCATAGGTGGGCTTGACGATGTGTAGGCCATATAGGTACTACGTGGCAACTCCACCCACTAGAGTTAGGTGTTGGCACTGACCATTCTTGTATCACCTCTGGGTATTGTCCGTATACAGGTGTCCGACGTAGGGAATGCCCCTAATGTGTATGTGTGTTTGTGATGTCCCCTTAAGATTAAGAGAATTCCTCCAGACTTGCTGATAGAGTACGAATAGACACCAATAGTAGATGCCCTTGTGTGTCAAAATATATGAAAGGACATATATATATATATATATATATATATATATATATATATATATATATATTATGACCGAACGGGAATTAAATAAATTAATTGTCCAAGGAAGTGGACAATATCTATACATGAGGCCCTATAATGCATAATAGATATTTATGCCTTAATTGAAAGAATAATGAGATTGGGATAAATGAATGTTGGCAAATAAAATGTAGTAATTACATTTAAATAATTAATTATCAATATACATGTTTACAAATGGAGTTGATGTCACCATTCATTTTTTGGGATTTTTTGGGGTGCGAAGGATAACACACTTAGATGAGAGGTGAGATGTGATACGCATGTGAGTGATGAAAGGGGGAATAATTATTGTGCATCGACTGTATTATAACATTCATATATTATTCAAGTTAATTCTTGGACAACTCGAGCTCTGACCCATATATAAATGTTTTCTCCCCTTGGTGCTCCTAGACAGGGATAGTTGGATTGTGCTGTAGCAGTCCCGCGATCTCGCCTGCTCTCCAGATTAATATTTAGTTGTTTCTAGCATAGGTTCTTTTCATCTTCACTCATTTATTATTTGGAACATTTTTAAGGGCATAATTCTGATACTCTGTTCTTTTATGCCGGTTGGGATTTTATTACTCTAGTTGGATTTTATTATTTTTATGGTGGTTTGGATTGTTGGACTATTGTGTACGTTCTTCATTTTACAAATACATAAGTTTTGGAAAATAACTTATTTATATATACTTTTGTGCTAAGAATGGTATTGATTGACAAACAAGCCCTATCTTCGGCGTATCGTTCCTGGCCAGCCTTTACATGAGAAAATAGGGATTGTTACACTCTCCCACCTCCGATCACCCAACAAGAAGGGGAGAGTCAATCGATACCCATCTATACACCACCTCAGACTCCTAGATAGTAATGGCTAAGGGTCATGCACCATATTAAAAGACATGTATGGATAACACTCCCAAGAGGTGATTGGTCACTTCATCCCAACCACCCTCCTTACTTAGGACCCCCCAAAATATCTCAATCCTCCATCTTGAATGAGAGAATATGATAGATGTCCATTTTATATGGACATATCAGGTCCTTCACGCAAGCTATATGATGAGGACATGACTCATTCCAAACGCAGTGATTCCTCTTGGGTGGATGAAATACTTGACAAACCAAGTTCAGTCGCCTATGCGATATAAAACAAACTTACCAAAGAACGAATGATGATCCTCCTAAAAAGTCACCGGGAGTTGATTAGACAGATAAACTTCCAGCAAATGTATGGCAGACTCCACTAAAATTCCGCACTACCCAGTAGTATCACCCCCACCAGAGGCAGGATGGTACCCCCTTATCCCCACATCATCCATACAATAACAACTGATTCGGGCAATAGTATTGATCCATCCTGGATAATTGGTCAAGCGAGGAGATTATCGCTCCACCTCACTCAACCCCCAGCAATAAAGGCTAAAATAAAGTTTCTCCACTGACTATTAAATCAAAAGTTTTCAGCCTGACAGACCCCTACCAAAACTCTCTCATAGACTACCTTGGCAATCTCATAGTCACTGAAGACGGATCACCACACGAACCCAAGTTTAAATCACCCCTTAGTCCATAAGTTTGGGAAATAATTACTAAAGGGAACCACACTCATGGAAAGGACCCACTTCTTTCACATTACCACCCTCGAGAACACAAGTTTGAACTAGATATATATCCTCTCTGGAAGATCTTGATCTTAATGAACAATGCAGACACTGGTTTAGTATAGTGAAGAAAAAATGGTACACATAAGATAATGTAATCAAGAATCATACTACATAGAGCTGCCAATACTTTTCTTCAATAGCATCGGAGAACTCGGACATGCTAACATCATCGTATACATATGCATACAACCACTAGGGTGGGATAACCTTCCCAGAGAGATGCATTAAACCACAACAAACCAAATCATTAGGATTTTCTTCGATCAATGACTACCCCGGCGAAAAATATGTACTAGCAACAGTGGTTGAACTCAATATCCCAGCACATGATCCTGACCCAAGTATCCGATGGATTGACAATCCCATCATTAAAACCCGTTCCTAAGCACAAATAAATAGCCTGAACATTTTAGGTAGTCTCACAACCCTCAATTAGTCTCAGATCAGTATCTTGGCTCATGTTTCGCCTCAATATGTCCTGGTTGCCTTATTAAATTTCCTTTTCTGACTAGAAAATGTAGAGAAATAACTAAAAATAAAACAACTAGTCTCCTTAAACGAGTAAGTAGATTTATTGACTTAATTTAGACGACAAAAAAAAAAGAGGAAAGAGTCCGTTGAGGATCCCATCCCAGGCCCAGATTAAGAGTGCACACCCCATCTCACAAAGAGACATACTTGGACACGAGTGGATGCTAAGTGAGAGGGTTCCAAGATAGGAAGTACCAAGTAAAAATATGTTAAACGAGGGGGGTTGATATAAGAGAAAGTGAGATAAACCCCAAGCTAGCGAGGGGGTGCTTTGCGAGAAACCCTAAGCCCAAATTTCAAAGGAATGAAAGAACAAATCCAAATACAATGGAGGGATTCCATTATAATGGACCCAAGCCAAATGAGGGGGTGCTATGCGACCAGTCCTAAGCCCAGGTCATAAATAAATTTATTTAAACTATTTTCTAACACTATGTTATTTCTTATACACAATAATGCTTAACAAGAACCCTTAGTCGAGCAAGTTGGGCTCGAGCAAATGGATAGTTGGGATCCCTTGGGAGTTTTGGTTTGGAGGCTGGGAGGCACATCTTGTTGGGAAAGTTGAGTTCTAACCACTTCAGTACCTTAGGAATTAGAGAATACTAATAGGAGGGGCCTAAGAGGTCACTCACACACTTACACAATTCACACTTAGTCAAATATGTGAGCAGCTAAGGCACTATTCACAAAGTCTTTTCAAGATAAACATTAGCGAGTGACCCTCAAGACCACTCGCAAGTTTTCAAAAGATTGTTTACCAAGTTATCGTTTGAGAAAATATTTATCAAATCTTACTTTTTGGCACTATGCTCGACATATTTTCCTTTGACTTTGGGTTGTGCAGATGTCGTACGTCAGAGTGGAAAGACGACTTACAGTGAAATGGAATAAAAAGTATAACTCAAATATTGTCTTAAAGAATATCCTTTTGGTGAGCACATGCCACATCAGCCTTTGTATTTACCTATAAAAATAGACCTTGGGCAAGGTCAAATCATATATCACTAGTTAAGCAATGTTACTCCATTAAAATATCACCAGAAAATTTTCTCTGCCTGCTATCTCCTTGGTACTTGAAGTGCTTATCTCTTCATTCTCAAGAATCATCACTTTCAAGTGACCCCTTTTCCGTTTGTTACTACTGAAAAGTGTTGGAACATGAGGCCCCCAATTTTTAAATTTTTAAATAAGAATTTCCTTTTATAGATGCGGAAGCGAGATGGATCAAATAAACAAATTTTAATTTCTTTTACAAATTAAAATTAAACACAACTTAAAGTGAAATTAAATTAATTCACTTATGTTAATTTCACTTAAACCAATTTAATCCAAGTCCTAGAAATTTGCCTAAGTCTTATTTTTCATTTAATCAAATTAGGCCAAACCAATTTTAACAAATTAAATTAATGACTTGAATTAACTACACATTACCCAATATTACTTTAGCACCGAATTAAACAAGTAGTGATTAAAATCAAATTTTATCTTTTTACCTAAGCATGCGTTTTAGTTGATTTTGCAAGATAAAATAAACAATGAAACACTACGCCGCGATGTACGAGGAAAAACCCACAACGGGAAAAAACCTCGGACGTCCCTAGCCACAAATCCACTAAGTATGGTTTTACAAATACAAGACAGTAAGACTTACAACACTCGACTCGATCCCTTTCAATCCCCGACGCTCCTTCTTGTATACACCTCCGCCTAGCGAATAACCACGGAGCTCCACTGCGGTCTCGAAATCCACCGATCGGACTTTGTTGGTCACCGTCACCCAAACTAGGAGCCTTTCTCCAAGTGGGTATAACAACGTAAACAATCTTCTTCTTTGTGGGATTTAGAAGCAAACCCAAACTTCTCTTCAAACGGTAGAGATAAAAACAACCGGTGCCAAACTCCAAGAAAAGTATATATATATGGATGAACTTGGATAAACAAACTTTGGGTGTAAAACAAGTGTTTAAAAGATTTTTCTTGAAAAACAACAACACTTAAACAATGAACTTTTTCCTTTTGGAATTATACTCTCAAACTCTCTCTTAGAGATGGAATAGTATGAAAAAATTAATCAAAAAATGTTGGTTCCCGCACTAATAAAATCTGGTAAGAGATAGTGGGGTAAAGTAGTGGGAAAAGTGGGAAAAATTGTCAAAAACTGCCCAAAAAAATTTCCCGCCAATTTTCGTTCGAATTACTTTTCGTTCGAACGGATTTACTAACGATGTTTTAGAATGAAAAGATGAAAATCGTCAGATATCTCGTTCAAATGACCTGGCATCTCGTTCGAACGAGATGTCAGTTCGTTTGAATGATCTGGCAATCTCGTTCGAACGAGATTCCAGTGTGGATCGAACGACGTGTCAGAAAAATAAAATATTAATTTTAAACCCAAAACTTTATGGAAAGTTCAAAAAATGTTTTTCTGAGTAAAACAAAGTCGTTAAAATTAATTTATGAAAATTATAAATTAGACCCAATTAACTATTGTTCCAAGCTCCTATATATATATATATTATAATGCATTCATACCTTAGGAGCAATGGAACCATGTTGATGACGTAGAAACGAGGCTCAATACACATGATATTTGATGAAGCTTTAATATCTTAGCCGCTACGTCTTCAACTACCCCGTCATAGGCTTGAATGGATACAATTAAAAACTATCCTATGACATAAACGTTTTTGTCCAGAATTGAGCCAAAACTACATTAAGACTCAATCAGAGAATTGTGTCCTTACAAAAAGTTTATAGCTAATCATTGTCTTCCTCATATAGCAATCATAGAATCACCATTTTACTAGATAATTTAGCTTTTTTCTTCTTGTTGTTCTTGTAGCCTTGAACACTTTGAAGGCAACTTCCATTGGAGTAGGTCACGCCTCACCAGATCCAGTATATTCATAGACCCAATTACCACTACCATCTTACATATGGAGGCTCCACTGTGGAAGTATTCTCCGGTGGGTAAGGGAGTTCAAAGTGCTCAGATGACCAATGATGATGTCATGGTTACTAGAGGAAGATCACCTGCTCCTCAAGGAGGGAAGGAAAGCTCAACAACCACATCACTAAATGGTATGAACTTGATGAGCATGATCTTTGAGTTTCTGAATCAACATAACGTGGATATGGCTAGCTTGGGTCAATCCTGCGTAACACATGTGATGATGCCCGTTGGAGGAGTTACAAAAGTGGATACGGTTCCGCCTTGAAGAATGGTGATGAAGAAAGTGGCAATGATGGTGAGTTCACCATCAGTAAAAAAAGTTAGGATGGAGTAGTCAACCTCCATAGTTGTCACTGTGAAGGAAGTGAAAAAGTTGTTGTCCTCTCATACGGAGTCACCTCATATGTATAAGGAGCTGCAAAACATATACCCAGAAAGTATGAATAAAAACCATACCCAGAGGGGTATGTTCCTCCCAAGTTCATAAATTTTGACGGGAAAGGTGAAAACCCCAGATAGCATGTCAATAATTTTGTAGAGTACCTTGGCATGCACGATAATGACAAGGAGCTGAAGTTGCAGGAGTTTTTAAAAACTCTCAAGGGAAAAGTGCACACGCTGTATTCTAGTTTGATGTCCAATAACATTCCTAATTGGGAGGATATGCACAGTTAGTTCTTGCAAAAAAATTCTTGGCAGATGATGAATTCACTCTAAGGCATTTGGCTCGGGAGGTGCAAAAGTTAGGTGAGGAGTTGATGCATTATATCAAGCACTTTTGAGAAAGAGCGTTGGACGTCCATGAAGATGTTATAGAAGCAAGACTGTTATAGATCTATGTGGAGGGGTAAATATAATAGCAAAAAAATCCATCTGATCAATGAAACCCGAAATGGTACTTTTAGAGAGTTCACGTGAGCAGCCAACAATATAGTTATGATCATTAAACCCAGGCCTAAAGGATGGAGGGAAAAGATTCCTTTTCCAGAAGGAGTATTTAATTTTCTTAGACGGTAAGTGATGAACTATGTTGGTGGGATCCCTAAAGGAAAGAAAGGGAGCCAAGGATACAGAAATAATAGCGTGGTTGGAAAAAGAACGTTTGGGGATGATATCCCACCACCACTATCATATAGCGTGGCGGAGGCCATGAATTTCTATCGGACGTTGGTATGTGAGGGTGGAAAGCCCTCTTCACTCAAATGGCCAAATATCCACAACGACAGAAAAGGCAAATTCCACTAAGGACTGATACTACCTTCAAAGAATGATTGGAGAACATGTAGTTAATGGCACCTTATAAATATCGCTAATGGATGTTAATGAAAATCCTTTGCCAACTCATCACTATGGCATGACAAATATGGTGGTGGCGTATGATGAGGAAGGAATGCCTAGGTCTGAAGAATGGCAAAGTAATGAAAATGCATGGGAAGAGTGGCTAGCTGACTTAGCCAGAGAAAATCAGAAATATAATTGGGGCAAGTGGGTGAGTCCCCAGTAAGGATGCGAGGATGTAGTCCTTTACTTAGATGAAGTGGGACATCCAAAGAAGAGTTTATATGTAATGCGCAAATATACGAAGTGGAAATTAACTCAGAATGTGCACCTATTGCAAGGATACCCAATTTCAAATGGTTCTTTGAATGGACCGGGGTAAAGAACGGCACATGAACGGTGATCACCAAGAAGATTTTGAAAGTGGTCCAAGAGTGAGGGGATCCCTCTCTAAACTGGCATGGTCCCATTGGAAGGTTAATTAAAAGATATACGTCTGAGGTGGTGTGTTCGGAAGTGGATAGGCATGTACCCTTATTTCATAACCGACCTATATATGTTACAACATGGTAAATGGAAATAGTTTTCCAAGGGAACTTCTAGATGGAGGGGAATTAATAAATATCGTGCCCATCATCACCTTGTACAAAACTAAATTTTCTGAAGAGAAGATTGTACCGGTGCCACTTGTGATCTCTGGCTTTTATAGTGTAGGGATGCAGTCGCTCGTATATGGTAATGTAGGGAATAAGTTGGGAAACTTCACATCGTACATTAAGTTCCACATCATCAATCCTAATGCCAATACCAATTATCATCTCTTGATAGGACAAATGTGGATGCATACGCACGAGATTGTGAAATCGACATTCCACCAATGTGCAAAAGTGAATATTCGCAGAATGGAGATCGTAATTAAAGCTACATAAAATCCTATCTCAGTCGAGGAGGCTGTAACCCCCTGTAATTTTAAGCTGGTAATAATTTAATTTAACTCGAAATTCAAAAAAATAAAATTTTTGGATTTAATTATTTTTAGTAATTTAAAATGTTGAATTTTATTGATGGAAAATAGGATTTTAATCGAAATTGAAATCGGGGGAGAAATCGGGTTTTTATTTATATATATTCATTTTAGGGCGAACTGTGGACCTGTTCAGGTCTGACTCGATTCGGCCTTGGGGGCGAATCGATTCGGGAAAAATAATGTTAGTAGGTTTGTTGATTTGTTAGAGTTTGGGTTAATTAAAACCCTTAACCTTTTTTTTTTATATAAAAGTAACTCGGGGTTTGACTTTTCTAATCACTTTTTCACCAACTCTTAAACCAGAAGTCTTCCATATCTTTACCACCTCTCATCTACAAACCCTAGCCCCAAATTAAATCAATATTTAACCCAAGTTTTTGAAGGCTCCCACCGTGTTTTCTAAAGATTATTCAAGAACGAGTCTTTATTAATTTTTTTGAGAGGAACGTTACCATCCAATCAGAATTTCAATCGACTTTTCTAAGGCATAAATACTTCTATTCTTTCTCTTTAGTATTATGCGTTTTAAGTATCACCTAAACATTAAATTATATTTTTTTCTTAAAACAAACTAGAAACCTTAATTAGGAAAAGTGAAATCTATATTACGACTGTTTTGTTTTTTGAAAAATCTTATTATGAATTAAGACTTATAACCCTTGTGTGCTTAGGGTAGAGGTTAGATTTCTGTTGATATGGATGTAAGTTTGTTTGTAGAAAATTATAGTAGATGTGTTAATTGAAAGGTACTTGTGAAATCACATAAAATTATGTAAGTCTAATAAAAGAGAAATTATTCTTGTGTGCACCATAAACTTGCATGATGATGAAATTGTATTTATTGCATAAAAAAAATTATTTAATTATGGAAATTGATTAAATGGACGAAATTAGATTAATTTGTAATTTGATGATAAATTGGAAGCATTGTTGTTAAATTAATATTTGGTTTGTACGTGATCGTTAATTATGTTAAAATTTGACATCGCAGGAACGATGGGGGTTTTTCGGTAGTTATGCTCTCACCTTGATTTTAAGAGTAATTACTAGGTATAGGACTAATAACTTTGTTTTAGTTGTGGTTAACACTTTCTATGTATGTGACTAGTTAGTGTAGATTTTTTGCGGATGAGATATTCCGGGGTGGGGCTAATTTTTGTGTCGTTCCGTTGATTTAATAGTATAAGCGTGAGACTATTCTTTGGATACCAAGGAGTTATAAGTGTGTGTGTGTGTTTGCGGAGGAGAGTTGGAGATAGGAGATACAATTCTGTTTTTGGTTCTGCAGTTCAGGAGAAGTCGAGGCAAATAACTTTGGATGCTGAGGAGTTAGCGGCTATTGAGCGTGAGGCCACGACGACCGATATTGAGGTAGGTAGATAGGGGTGGGTAACTCTAGAGGCGCAGCATCAGGCTACACCCTTTTCGGTCTGGGATAGGGTGAGGGCCAGTTTTCATAAGGGCAATCCTCCCACTTTTGCAGGGGGATCTGACCCAACGGTTGCTCATCAATGGAGGAGGGACATGGAGAGACACTTGAGGATAGTGGGCTTTACTGATGTGCAAAACCAGATGTTGGCTATGTTCAAACTGACTGGGGATGCATTACGGTGGTGGGAAAGTGTCATCACATCAGAGGATAGGGATAACCTAAACTATGGAGATTTTATTGTAAAGTTCAATGATAAGCATTTCCCGTATTTGATTAGGAGCGTGAAGAAGAGGGAGTTTCTGGACTTAGAATGGTGTTCGAAATCAGTTGTTGAGTATGAATAGGAATTCATAAATCTATTGATATTTGTACCAAATGAGGTAAATATAGAGATGAAGAAGATGGAGTGCTTCATTAAGGGTTTGTATCAGTATATTAATCATATAGTGTTGGGGAATCTGGCATACACTATTTACACCCAGGTGGTAGACGTAGCATTGTGGCAGGAGAAAAAACTACCAAAAGAAGTTGGGAAAGAGACATAAATAAAATGGTCAAGGAGAAGAGCACAAGAGTCAAATTGACCAGTCGTGGAAGAGACAACGAGCAGGAAAAGAGCAACAAGCAATGGTATTATGCAGGGACCTTAGGGACAGGGTCAAGGATAGCCGGGTGAGCGAACGCTAAATAGGCAGTATGGGCATTTTAGAGGCACGTGTTTCAGTTGTGGGGAAGTAGGGCACCGATCTTCTGGGTGTACGAAGGCTTAGGACCATCAGGGTCAATTCGCACAGGGCTAGCAGGGCCTCTAGCACCCGTAGCGCCATAAGCACCAACAGTAACCGCAATAGGTATGTGTTATATTCTTCTGACTCGGGAGCCTCAGGCAGGGTAGGTACCACAGAAGCCAAGACGTGGCTAGTGGAGTAGCATGATATGTATTATTTTCTTATATATATATATATATATATATATATATTGTATTTTTTATCGTGGGTTATGTGCGTGTAGGAACGGGTGTTTGTGCGCCTAATCGTGACATTCTACGACTAGACATATCTGACCCTTATTTTATTTTTGCGCATTTATACTTCATCGAATTTTAAGGATGAAATTCCTATGCTAGTTGGGAAGTATGTAACACACCGTAATTTTAAATCGATAATCATTTCATTTAATTCGAAAGAATAAAAAATTTTGGATTTAATTATTTTTAGCAATTTAAAATGTTGAATTTTATTTATGAAAAATTGGATTTTAATCGGAATTGAAATCGGGGGAGAAATCGGTTTTTTATTTATATATTCATTTTTTGGGACGAATTGTGGACCTGTTCAGGTCCAAATCGATTCGACCGAGACAGTGTCGGCAAATTTGTTGATTTGTTAGAGTTTGAGTTAATTAAAATTCTTAACCTTTTTTTCATATTAAAGTAACTAGGGGTTAGGCTTTTATAATCACTTTTTCACCAACTCTTAAACCAAAATTCTTCCATATCTTTACCACCTCTCATCTACAAACCTTATACCTAAAATAAATCAAGATTAACCCAAATTTTTGAAGGCTCAAACCGTGTTTTCTCAAGATCATTCAAGAACAAGTCTTTATCAAATTTTCGAGATGAACGTAACCATCCAATTAGAATTTCAACCTACTTTTCCAAGGCATAAATACTTTTATTCTTTCTCTTTAGTATTATGCATTTTAAATATTACCTAAACATTAAATTACATTTATTTTTCTTGAAACAAACTAGAAATCTTAATTAGGGAAAGTGAAATCTATATTGAGCCTATTTTTTTTTTAAAAAAATCTTAATATGAATTAAGACTTATAACCCTTGTGTACTTAGGGTAGAGGTTGAATTTCTGTTGATATGGTTGTAAGTTTGCATGTAGAAAATTATAGTAGATGTGTTACTTGAAAGGGACTTGTGAAATCACATAAAATTATGTAAGTGTAATAAAAGAGAAATTATTGTTGTGTGCACCGTAAACTAGTATAATGATGAAATTGTATATATTGCATAAAATAAATTGTTTAATTATGGAAATTGATTAAATGGAAGAAACTAGATTAATTTGTAATCTCATGAGAAGTTGAAAGAATTGTTGTTAAACTAATATTTAATTTGTACGTGGTAATTAATTATGTTAAAATTTGGCATCGCGGGAACAACGGGGTTTTTGGGTAGTTATGTTCTCACCTTAATTTTAGGAGTACTTTCTAGGTATGAGACTAGTAACTATGTCTTAGTTGTGGTTAACACTTTCTAGGGATGTGAATAGTTAGTAGAGATTTTTCGCGGAGGATATACTCCGGGGTGGGGATGATTTTTGTGTCGTTCCGTTGATCTGATAGCCTATTTGCGAGACTAGGAGGAGATAAATGGTAGAGATTTATCCTATATAGTAGGGTAGGATGTACTTGTGTATTGGCGACCTCTAGGTATGGAACTTGGGGTAGGTTTGTGGATTTATGCTCAATAATAGGGCGGGGCTAATATAAAATAATGAAAAATTGAGAAATTGAGAATTAATGCCCAAGATAATAAATAAGTCTTACAATGGATTTGGGGCACAAGTATGAGCAGGGCTGACTGAATATGGGTCTAGTGGTCATAGCGATGTGGCTGTGTATTGGCGTCACGAGTATGTGCGAGGCTGACAGAATATGGGCCAACTGGCTATAGTGACGTGTCGTACGTGGAATCTCATGAGTATGTGCAGAGCTGACAAATATCGAGTTGACTGGATATAATGAGGGGAATGAGTGTGATGTGTAAGACTTTAAGCGTGTCAAGAGTGTGTGCAGGACCGCTATGGGGTCGACTAGCCATAATGGTGTCTCATGAATGAAATAATTGATTAATTGAACTAAGTAAGGAGAAGAGCTAAATTTTAAATCTTAGTGCTAATGGAAATCAGACTTACACTTTAGGGTGGATTAGTTAAATGGGTAGATAGTGGCAGTTTATTTTTATTCGCATGTTAATAAATAATTATCTAATTTAATTTAATATACTCTACTGTGATGTTTATCATGTATAATGCTACTGTCTGATTTTATGGACTCCAATTGGGAAGAGTAGCTAGTATTCATGCAGTGGGCTCTGACCCAGTGCGTTGATTAACATTTCAGGTATAGCGTTGGAGTAGCTATGTGAGAGTGATTGGAAATACTTTTAGAGATGAAGATAGAGTTTCATTTTAGATATTTTAGTAGTTTAGGATTGCTTTCTATTCCGTCTATTTTATTATGAGACTTTTATTTATGGATTTGGTGGGCCAATCGGTTCCACAGTTGTTTATGGTTTCTGTGAGATATTTACACATGGATCATTTCATTCGAGTTTATATTTATTTGAGATTGGGTTTATTTTGGAGATTAGCATGGTGATGGATTTATTATTGCATGAATGGTTATAATTATTAGATCAATTTGATTATTATCTTGTGGATAAATTTTTAAATGGCTCATATATTTGTCACATGCTAAGAATGATAACTTATTCAGTGACTCCCGACGTAGTTGGGCAGCGGCGGTTGGCCATCTCGCTTGCCAGATTGCGCGGGGCATTACAAAGGCCCACTTGGTCGATGTAATATTTTACACGGAGTTGGATGAAGAACGAAGATGTTTGATCAAAGGAGCGGGAGAACCCCACATGGTTAAAAATGCCAAACCTAAGAAGTCTATACATGATAGGTTGGGCCAAAGAGTGCCCCTCTCTGAGAGTAAAGAGAACGAAAAGATGAAGTTTGAAGAGGAGGCAAGATCCCCACGGACTTGCAAGATTTTTTTCCCAAGGGTAAAGTCATTTACCATTTATAATGGTTTATGCGGGAGACGTTTTGGGATGAAAGCGTCGATTCAACACCATAATGTTTTGTGATGGATAAATCCCATCTTGTCGAGCATGTAGAAGTGCCAGAGGAAGTGCCAGAGTGCATGCAAGATGGGCTGCATGAGCTGATCCAAGAGTTTGAAGAGATAAATTTGGCAACATAAGTGGTGATGCGAGACCCATCTTTATTTCCAAGGACTTGGACCCTAAGTAAAGAAAAGAGATCGTTAGCCTGCTCAAGGAGTTCATAGGCGTATTTTCATTGAAATATATGGAGATTCCAGTGATAGACCTAGAACTAAGCTCTCATAAGATGAATGTCTTGCCCAACGCTTTACTTGTGAGGCAAGACACACAGACTCACAAAGCTGAGCTTGATTTGTAAATCAAAACGGAGGTGGAGAAACTTCTCGTAACTGGATTCATCAAACCTATCCAAATCTGGCTATCAAGTATAGTACCTTAACGAAGAAGGGTAAAAAGCAGATACGGGTCTGTGTGGATTTCAGAGATTTAAATCGTGCTTGTTCGAAGGACGAGTTCCCATTGCCCAGCGTTGATAGCCTAGTAGATGCCACAACTGTCCATGAGATGAAAAGTTTCATGGATGGATATGTCGGCAATAATCAAATCTGAATGGACTCGTCAGATGGAGAAAAAACATCCTTCCGAACACTTTTGGGAAATTTTCATTGCACGATCATGCCATTTGGATTGATCAATTCGGGTTCCATCTATCAACAAACCATAATGGCCATATTCCATGACTTATTTCATGATATATTAGAATTTCACGTAGACGATTTGGTGATGAGGTCCAAGAAAGAGAGTAAGCATGCGCAAGATCTCATGAGAGTCTTTGAAAGGTGCCGAAAATACAAAATGAGGATGAACCCCTCTAAATGTGTGTTCGGAGTAACTGCATGGAATATTTTAGGATTCATGGTAAATAGACAAGGGGTGCAATTCAATACAGAAAAGAATAAATTCATCCTGTTGATGCCACCGCCGAAGAGCCAGAGACAGCTCTATAATTTCTTCGAAATTTTTTTCTATTTAAGAAGGTTTATATCGAACTTAATAGAGGTCACTCACCTCTTCGACCCATCATGAAGAATAAGTCCAAGTGGGTCTTGGGGGGAGGAGTAAAATAGGGCATATTGGAAATATTGACTTCTCCCTCGATGATGATCCCATAAAAAATAGGTACACCTTTGTTGTTGTATCTTACCTTAACAGAGTGACCTATAGGGGCTCTACTTGGCCAAGATAAAGAAGGAATGGAGCGCCCGGTGTATTAAATATCACGGGTGATCTCAGGAAGAGAATCCATATACTCAAATGTGGAGAGGAATTATTTAGACTTAGTTTTTATGGCACAAAATTAAAACACTACCTGCTCCCGTTCACGGTGCATATCTTCACCAAGTGTGAACCTATCAAATATTTGCTAACATGGACTATCTTGGTGGGAAAAGCAGCCAAGTGGTTATTGATACTTTCTAAATATGATTTGAAGTGCATCTTCCCAAAATCTATTAAGAGCTAGGCAATGGCTGCCAATTTTCCAAGTCAAAACTTTGAACCTTTAAGCAAAGAGCTACCAAGTGAAAATTTTCAAGCCTGTTTGGCTTAAGAGATGGAGGAGTGGAATTAGAAGTTTGATGACTTGTGTGTGCAAGGGACATGAGGGGCAAGTATCATTATCTCTAATGGTTAGTGAAATATCACCATCTCCTATAACTTAGATTTTAATGTTCCAACAATGAGGAGTAGTGTGGGGCTCTCATACTTGGCTTGTTGGAGGCACTGAGGATAGGTATCAAGGTGCTGTTTATAAGAGGATATTCCAACTTGGTAGTTAAACAAGTTAATGGAGAGTTCACACTCAAGCATGCTAACTTGGCCCGATATAGAGCAATTATCTAGAGGCTACTCAACCAGTTCCTAGAAGTGAAGATAAAAAGACATCCACGAATAATGAATAGGCACCCAGATACACCGGTAATGATCGTGCAAAAGTTAGAAATGGAAGAGATGGAGACCACCATCAGAGTTCGATGAAGGATGGTGATGACGACAGTATAGTCATTATTTATATGTGAAGAGCTAGAAGTTTGGAGATGCTCGATTATTAAGTAGTTAAAAACTGGAGAAGGAAAAATTAGTTATCAGATTTGGGCAACTGCCACCTGCTTTAAGGAACACTTTACTTTAAAAGTCTGGGTATATTTTTGGCAAGATGTTATATGAGAGTAGGTGGACAAAGATAAATTGGCAACAATGCGTGAGAAATATTATGGGGATACTGATATCTCACTTTATCGGTGGTTGCAGCAAGGAGGTTATTATTGGCCTATTATGAGCACGGAGGCTGCTCATCTGTAACAGGGTTATTTAAAGTACCAGACGTAGTTTGACCAACAAATCGAGGCCAATTTTGTGGAAACTTTTGAAGACTAGAGGGAGCCTTACATTGCATACCTAAAAAAAATGAAGAGTTGCTGCCTGAATAAGAAGATGCAATATACATGAAGAAAAGGGTAGCTCATTTCTACTTGGTGGAAGGGGATCTCTACAGGATGGGATATAATAAGAAGGCGCTATGGTGCGTGGTAGGGAAATATGTGGTGAAACTATTGAAGGAAGCTCATTAACCTTCACACATGGGCAACACTAAGCTATACGACCAATTGATGGTGTTGGGGTATTAATGGCCCATAATAGAGGCCGACTCTATCATCTTTGTAAAAAAGTGTAGAGCATTCCAAGTGCATGGTAATATGTTCCATGGACCCTCGGTAAGCTTATACAGTCTAGTTGTCCCTACCCCTTTCGCACTTGGGCATTTGATTTTGTGGGACAAATCAACCCAACTTCTCATGAAAAATCCTTCATCATTATTGCCACATAATTTACACCAAGTGGGAAGAAGTGATTCTTTTGAGGAGGGTCACTGCTTAGGTGGTGACACAATTCATTTGGCAGTGCATAATCTGTAAGTTTGGTATTTTGAAGGTGATCCTTATGGACAGTAGGAAGCAGTTTGTATGCAAGGAAATGGGTCTCCTCATAGATAAATATAAAATTGTCCATAACTGTTCAACCATCTTTTACCATAAGGGGAATGGTCAAGTAGAGGTCATGTATAAAACACTGATAAATAATTTAAAGAAGATGCTGATGGATTTGCCAGAGGTATGGGATAAAAAACTGCCAATGGTCTTATGGGTGTATAGGTCTTTGAAGAGAAAGTCAACGAGTTTTACCTTTTTCTCCCTATTTAATGGGACAAAAGTTGTCATGCTAGTATATTTGGTTGTACCCTCGGTCTAGGTGTGTCTAAGCCATAACCTTATACCAGACCCAAGACATGTGCAACTGGAAGCTTTAGATGAACATCGTTACAAAGCCAAAGGAAATTTTAAGGTCTACACTCAGCAATTATCTAGGGATTATGAAAATTTAGTTAATCGTAGAGAATTCCAAGTGGGAAACTTGGTTTTACTAGCATCCACTCACCATCTTATAAGCATGTCGGCATCAAAATTCAAACCCAATTGGGAAGGCCCATTCGTGGTGCAAGGAGTAGGGAGGTCAAGTACTGCCAGATCTTAGAGCCAGAAAGTGAATGCATTCAGTCAATTAACTGCAAGTGTTTAAATAAATACTTGCCTGAGGTATCCCAAGTTCTTTTTTGTTATTTCGAGTTTATTGGAAGTTTGTTATAGAGAGGGAAGTCCCTCTAGAAAAAAGATACAAAAAATAACGAGCAATACTCTATTGTAACATCACTTATTATATATATATATATTGACAATAGTGAGAATAATAGATATTATCTAGTCATGACTCGTTTCTTTTATTCAAGAGTTCTTTTTACTGTAATCATGTTTTTCATATAACATAGACAACAAGTACATCATATATCCACTCGCCAACAATGTGTGAGTGGGCGCATCATTATATAATTTATTTTCCTTTGATAATTTTACTTTTTTTAAAAGTAAAATTTTGAGCAGTTCAAGTTTTTGGCAGTATAAGAGAAATGAGATAGTACTACGAGGGGCATTACTCACCATACTTAGGGGATAGGTTCACCCTAATGACAAAGTATGATGAGAAAAGTACCTCTGCTTACAATTTTTAAAAAAAGTCTAAATCCAAAAATAATTGACGTGTTCAAAAAGAGGGGGTTAACCTCAAGTCCTATTTAAAAAAAGGGGATATAAGACAAGCATTCTATCGACTTAAGGAAAAGCTACACACACACACACACACACACACACACACACACACACACACACACATATATATATATATATATATATATATATATATATATATCACTCGCCATGTTGCGAGCAGTCACTTTCACAAAAAAAGAGCATTACCAGTTTATGAGGGAACACTTACCCGAATGAAAGACAGTCCATAACATATGAATTTAACAAATCAATAAAATAAACGAGCAAATAGTGACAAAGAAGAAGGAAATAACTTTCTTTCATTTATATAAAGGACCTGATCCAAACAAAACATACTTAATTATTACAGGAAAAATGTACATGGCCTATAATTGTCAATTAGATAATAAAAACAAAAGATTATCCTTGGATAAAAAGCCTTAAAATGAGGAGCCAGAGTCTCTAACTAAATCTACCTCCAGCCTAGATATTTGGGCAGTCTCTTCTGCCTCACTAGCTGAAACCTTAGCTAGTCTAGCCTCTAGTGATTAGACCTGCTCGCGATGGCGGTCAGCTTCAGAGTTGCGTCGCTTGACCATATCCCTCTCGAATGACTTAGATTTTATTAGTCTTCTGGAAGTTAGAAAAATGAGATGGAGAGCGAAAGCGTCGAGATAATCAATATTAAAGTGATATAAGTTCTCGAAGTATTTGATAACAGCTAGAAAAGGGCTAGCCCTCGCACTGGTAACTTCTAAGGGGGGAGTGAATGTGAACTTACGGACGTGGCTATCAAGGACCTTCAAATTGTGGATGATCAAACTGTCCACGTTGCAGACATTCCTGACAGTGAAAGTATAAGGGTGGTGCTAGAAGATCAAGTCTAAGACATCACGATCGACTGACCTAAATTTGTTGTGGTAGTTCTCACGCCACATATCCCTCATGTAGACATCTGGAGCATCCATCTCTATGGCATTAACTCCACTGTATAGAGAGATACCCTCACAGGGTGGGGACTCTTCACCAGATGGATCACCCTCAAAGTGAGTGGCCTCATAATTCCTCGCTACCATCAACCTCATTCACATCCTCCTAAAAATGAAATAACATGGGAAGAAAATAAATAAATACATACAAATCAAAAGTGATATCAGATAAATCTACTAAGGAAGGGGAGGAGCACTTACTCGCAATCCAAGAGAGGTCAACACACTGCCATATAGACGATGCGGCTCCCTTAGGGTGACCATAAGATCCACAGAGCTAGGAACACTAATGGTATCAACCTAAAAAAGGAGAGACAAAAGAAATGAGGATAGTTACTTGAGTAGTGGCATAGTTAAAAGAAGAAAATAGCAAAAAAAAAAATAAAAAACAGGTATAAAAGTGTGTAATACCTAAGAAGTTCTCGTGATGCCACTCACAGAGTGTTCCAAAGAAAGAGGAATGATTACGGTGCTAACCTAAAAATAAAGAAACATAATGTGTCAATTGAACACTTGCATAAGAAAAGCAAGTTAAAAGAAAAGAGATGAGGGTATGACAGTATAATACCTGAGTACTCGCAATGGCACTCACAACCTGTTCCATAGATAAAGGAATGCTCGTAGCATTAACCTAAAAATGGGGAAACATGAAAGTTTCATTCGAGCACTTGCGTAGTAAAATCAAGTTAAAAAATATAGGTATGACATAGTAACACCTGGGGAACGCCTGCTCCCAAGACCATAACAGGTTCCACAGGTAAGGGAACACTCATGGCATTGACCTGAAAATAGGGAAATAGGGAAGTGTCAATTTGAACACTTTCACATGAAAAAAACTTACAAAAATAATAATAAGGAGGTATGCAGAATAATACCTAAGAAACACCTGCAGTAATGTCTACAGAGTGTTCCATAGGCAATGGAACACTAGCATTAATAACCTAAAAATAAGAGCAAAGAAAAGAGTCTAAGGACACTTGCGATGTATTATTAAGGTCTAGAATAGCTAAAGCATGCCAAGACAATACCCGGGCACTTGTAGAAACACCTGAGGAAGCAATAGCTGGAGGTACAACTGACGAGGAGTTGCCAGCAGTGCTTGTCTAATATTAAAAGAACAAGATTAAATGAATAAGAAATGTAGAAGGTTGGAAAACAAGTGTAAAAATGTGCTAGTTCAAGTACCTGGACCCCAAAAGTAGGGGACGCACTCGAATCCATAACAAGAGGTGGAGAGATGCTTGCACTAAACCGTTAAAGGAAAAATCTGGCAGTAAGAAGGTAACTAGAGAAAAGAAGAGGAATTATAAAGTCATATGTTATAACCCGCGATATATATTTTATTATTATTATTATTATTAATTAATGAGTTCAGATGACTGAAAAAATTATTTTAGGCCAAGTGACAATTGCCATAAATTCTCATGTGCAAGTATTAATAATTTTTAGTACTCTAATTATCTTTGTCAAAATCCTAACGTGACATCATCGGTAAGATTCGAATATAAACTTCGAGTGGTTATTTCATAGTTAATCAAAGGTTTAGTTCAAAAGATTAAACTTACAAGAAGAATAAACCAAAAACAAACTCTAAATGTAATATATAAAGGAAAATAACCCCCTTTCTTTTCATTTGTCACTATTGTAACAACAAAAACCCCGATTTTCTCTCTCAGAGAAACACTTAAAAATCGAAAACCAAAAACCCGATCTCCCCGAACCTCCACCATTGCCTTTTGCTCTTCCCTTTAACCCCTCATCGCCGACTTCTCCCGCTCTCCCTGTCAAGCCGTCGATCAGGCCGGACACTCCTTCTTCATCCATTTCTTTTTTTTATTGTTATTTTCGGCCATGGATCTAAACAAGATTAAAAACTTTATATATTGATGTGTATATAGAAGTATGTCTGTGTGTATGTGCGTGGATGTGTGGGTGTGCGCGATTTGAGCCTGACCACCACCTATTTCCATGGTGGTGGACGGTGACCAAAACAACCCCAAATAGGGGTGTGTTTCTAATATTTCATTTTTTCTTTCTTTTTTATATATATATAGCTATACATACATATGAGGATTTCTCGATGAAAGATTATTGGTAGGTTGTTATTTTGTTCGAATTCCATCCTGTTTCGATTTGGATGTTCGGGTAGTGTAATTTCAATTTGGTATTAGCTAGTGTAATTTTTATCCTAACAATACCTGTTTATTATTTATACTCGATTACCTATAAAAATGCTCGAAAACATAAAATCCCGACATGTACGAGTAATCGTACCTTTTTCTGAATATATTTAGACTCGTTGTCCTTTTTCTAATAAAACTGATATTTTTCTTTTAAAAATTTGTTTAAAATAAGTTACGATGCCAAATAACTCGAAGTTATGTCATTATAATCTGAGAGGATATTACGAGCCATTTTTATTAAAAATATGATTATGCACGTATTGAACAAATTATTATGTTGTGTTGACTAATATTGGAAGTGGCATGATCACTGGTTTAATGTCCAAATAAGGAATGGAGTTTTCGATTTATTTTAATTTTATTGAGTCACGAGCATTAATTTTATACTCACCGTATCGATATTGACACTCGGATAATATAAAACATGATCGAAGAGGAATAGTAAACACTAACACAATATCGGATTAGATATAGTATTTTAATTAAATTAATTAAGTAATTAACCTCCGACCAACTGTGGAAATTAATATTTCCAGAATTAACTATCGGGATAATACCTGGAAACAGATTACATTCGTATAAAATTGTGGATTTTATTCAAATAGTCAAATCGTATATTTTCCCCGTTAATATTTTAAGAAAATATAAAATTGTTGCTTATTCAAACAGGCTGAATTCTTTGATTCCATATAAAGAATATTTACCCAGAAAAATTCTATTATTCAAATATCGAGTTACCATATAAACGTATTTTCTAAATTCCAAATATTACTTATTTCGTCAACAAACTAAAGAGCATAATTTAGAATTATATACAAAATTCATATATTTATGCTTGTCATAGCATGAGCTTTATTTATATTTACCGAACGACATCAGATATCCTAAACCCGAGCCATCTCTCATTTAAACCCTCGAGCCAATAACTACGGGAGCTGGAATGCAACAATGGAAGATCCGTGAATAACAACAAAAAGCTCGTAAACATTGGTAGGTGATTCTATTTCACTATTATACCTTGAACTTATGTCTTTGACATTACCGCTTTTTATATAACTATGTGATAGCATTGAACTCATATTCTCATTTATGAACTTTTTGATAGTTCAATTGTACCGTGAATATTGATTCAATATTTTATCTGATTAAACTCAAGCCTGACAACTTATTTGATTTCAGTAAATTATCTAGATTGCAGTACACCACTGTATCCTGTTGAACAATGATTTAAACTATTTTACCATATTGCAGTATACCCTCTGTGTTATTAAACTTTGGTTTCAATTATCTGATTTGCAGCATAGCCTGCCATTTTATAACTATTATCAGTGAAACCTTTAGTAGCATACCTTACGATCCAGGGATTAGATGCGATAAACCCCTGGTAAATCTAATTGGCCTGAAGGACTCAGATGTTGAGTGCCTTGTTGTTATATTTGATCTATGCATGAGTCCTGCTTTAGCTAAGTGTCCCTATTTATTATTCCCCAGTTATTTGGGATTGCCTGTTCAAGTGCATTTTATGCCTTGAGCCATATTATAATGGTATGTCTACGCATTTGCAGCCCCTATAGAAGATAGTTTATGGGTTATCATATTATAGTCTGACCTTATTTATAACTCGATAAACACCATATCATGTTATAATCACCATACGATTCTTTCATATATATCGCAAACTTCAGTATACCCCCATTTAGTTCTGTTGATATTTCATTTTGCTTCAAATTACTGTACACTATTTTATATTTCGAGCATTTCAAACCAAATTATGCTATTCCCATATTTACATTGTTATAGAACTAAAATTATCTATTGGGAAAAGTTTTGTTTATTCCTTCTTTTTTTAGTTATTTTACACAGGTACGAATAGGCCATGATGAATAGTTTAGAGATCAACTGATATATAGAGACAAACAAAGGTCATATTAGAAGAAAAAAGAGCCTAGTTAATAGGATAAATACTTTTGTATTATTCCTAGATTTCAGTTGTAACACATTTGAGAATCAATAAATGCCTCTGTTATTTCAGTATTGAGATTTATTTATGAATTAGTAATTATCTGGTTAACCCTCACTCTCGGTAAAACTGGGATGTGACAGTTGGTATCAGAGCTCGACCAGGTTAAGTAGCCTATGAGGGAAGTATGTTGAGCATTAGGATTAAGTGAGTGGTTTAGATCATAAGGATCATGAGAATAAGATGTTTAGATTTGGATAAGGAAATCGATCTCGACATAACACCTGAGGTACCTGGATTTTTGGTTAGGAAAGGATTTTGGAAGGTATATAAATGGTAATTTATATTTGGAAGATATTTATATAAAAGTATTACGAAAATTAATTCTTGAACTACGATTTGGATATATGTGATTAGTTCCGATATTCAGACTTTATGTGACCGAAAGAATCATTATTAATTTGGGATTATCAACGATGTGATTGAGGAATTAGAAACATACTAAGAAAATTATCTTAGGATGGGATTGTATAAAATATACTCCATAAGTCTGTACGTACAACACTATTGTTTTGTCTACATTATTCGATTGATACTCCCCTTGAAAATGACTTGCTTCACTTGGAATTCCAAAAACTTTCATTGTTGGAAGTTATTTCATTTTTTTGTTGAACTTTTATGATCAGCTTCCGCATTGTACTCTTGTTATACTGTATCCTATTCCCATTAGATTATGAGAAGAATTATTTATTTTAGAACAGTACTTGTTCAGGATTAGATAAGAAACTATTTAAGAAGAGTTCTTAATAGATATTGGGAGTTCTTTAGAAGAAATTTGAAGGCACTAGAAATATTATGATTCACCGTTCTACTCTTTGAATCGTAACAGTATTATTTACTAGATCCTACCCCATGAATATTATTTTCCTAAATTTTACATAAATTTAGTTGCGAATTACAATTAATTAACCAAATGCGATATGTCTCATAGCTACTATTAATTATCTCCCCAGCGTATCGTGACTTAGAATGTTATTGAAAATGTTATCACAAGAAACACTATGGGCTCCATTGAAAATATAATTCTTATCCTAAACAACGAACCTAGTTGTAATTACATGAAAGCTTACATCGTACCTCTACGTGACCTGGATGCTCCAGATGTATCTCCCTTATAAAACCATGTTTTCCTAAAGGAACCCTAATATGGAACTAGATAATCTTTTTATTGGACAATATGTCTTTTCATCTCGACAGGTAAATGATAAAATAAATAGTTTCCCCCATCCATTTAGGTAGGAAGAAATATGAATAAACCATGTGTATGTTAACAACTTGTGTTAATGACTTTTGTATATATTACCAAGATGACCTAAGCTTTGCATGAATTAATAGTTGCTTACTTTACTCAACCAGAGTTTTGCATTATCTAAAAATATTTAGTCCCAGATTACTTGTTCCTTTTCTTATTAAGTTACTGTGAATTATTATAGAATAAATTACTAGTCCAGTGAACAAATTTATAGACATTTACCTGAACTTTATGCTTTAATCATACAGACCCCATGACCACATCCGACAAAGTTACGTTTGACAACATGTATTCCTATTATGTTACAATAAACTTTACATTAGTCGACTCCTTATTCGGTATAGTTAAATTACTTACAACATATGTAAGATCCTTTAATAAAGATTTAAAGTAGTGACCCATTGAAATTTAGAACTTTTTCTACGAATATTTACTAGGTATCCCAGAGTGATTAGTCAAACATAGTACCATATGAGCTTCTAGAATATGAAAATACCAGCGAATTAGGAATAAACATCAATTGAACCCTTTAGAATCTGAAAGTGTTACACATTTCTTTATCAGTTGTCTATCGTAACCATCCAGATTATAAATAATCATCGATTCATGTCCCGTTACATTTACTTATGTTCACCCTATTACCATTGACGCAAATATCTAGTTAGATCCATCAAAGAGCACTTCCTACATTCCATATTAGTGCAACTTTTTGGATAGATATAGAAGATCCTAATATTTAAATGGACGGTGACAAATTCCAAGTTCAAGTCAACCATATTTGAAATACATCATCACTTATTAGGACTCGATTTGGAAACTGAAACGTCGAATGGAATTTTAAAGGATTACCAAAGCAAGTTAGAGTATTATCTAGAGAGATAAACGTTGTAGCCTACACCTAATATCTTAACCTTATTAGGAAACGTAACCTTCTGACCCTATAGAATATTGTTACCAAGGACCAGGTGAACTTTGGCGAACCCGGTAATTTTTCACATTTCACCATTACTATTGCCTATCTGAATTTGAGAAATAAAACCTTAGAACAACAACCTCCAATATCCCTTTTGTGATGAAACACAAACTAGAAGGAGAACCAAGAGTTACCCTACGACTGGGAAACAAATCCTTGATGAATCATTTAGAGATTCTCCCATAATCTCATCATTCTAGATTCAAAATACACCCCTGGAGCTTAAAATCTTTTTGAAAAGATGTCATACTTATCGTCCAAATCGGACACCAGTGTTCCAATAAAATTATTTAACTTCTTCTGATCCCGGAACGGAAATGGGATCGCATCACAATGAATCTTTGTCATTAGACTTTTTTACACGTCCTAAGAATATAAGTCAGTATGAATAATTGTAGAAGACTCGCCAAATTTGCCCCTTTTTAACCCCAATACAAGCTATTGATTAATTTCAATTTTTTGGTTGAAGAATTTATAGTAATATAATGAACGTGAACAATCCAGTAGTTCATGACATAAGGACACAGCCGTACCTAGAAACTAAAATTAAATTTTGGGATGAGAACATACTCTTTTAGATTTTACCTATCACCCCAATTGCACGAGCTTAGACGAAACCTCATCATGATTTAATAGTATATCACCTTGATTATACGACTTAGTTATAATAAACTCAAGCATTAGTGACCACGACTTCAGTACATCAGTAAAAATATCAGTTGAGAGAAACACACCCTTATAAACATATTCCCAACAGTAGTATACATATACTGAACGATTTTAGTGACTTCGTTTACATTGTTATAAGGCCTATATTTAAGGAAACTATTTTCATCCTCACTATTACACTTTAGATTATGGAAATTCCATCCATCTAAGAGATCCAAATTTATGGGATATATATATAATAGCCCCGATGTACCTTAAAGAATCCCTTTGACTTTCATGAGTACTAAAGATCTCCGAAGAAAAATTCTACACTATTAGACATCATTCTTGTTATACCTTTGACTTTCAAAATGAATATATGAAAATGAAGAATGTGTTATAAAAATATACCCCTCCAGAGCTAGCCATCATAGTGGAAATTAGGGGGATAAGATAGAGAACTGCTCGTTGTAGAAGCTATGAGTGGCCTATTTAGTAGGTGCGAGTGCGACCATAGACACCTATTAATAATAATTTATAAGACTGCAAAAGATATAAATAATCACTTAGAAAGAAATCTCAGCCGAGAAGTATCAGATACCTGAATAGAGCGAGCTGTCATGAAAGACCCCCTCGTAGTGGTAGGAAAAATGGTAGAGAGCTGCCAGAAAAGAAATTCATAAGTGTGGAGGGGTCAAGAAAACAAAATTTTCGAATTAATAAATAAAGCGTGTGAACAAAGTCCAGGTGCAAACCTATCGAGAAAAGATCAAGGAGGATACCAACATGGAATTCCTTTCATGCTGGAAAGGAGCTCCAGGGGCTATATAAGAGGAGGAAGAGGGAGTCACCCCTGCTTGGACAGGGCAACCCGTCTTAGTAGAACGCGTCATTTCCAAGACAAAAGAGTGCACGAAAGAGTCAGTAGCTAGAAAAGTTATAATTTAGAAAGAAATATCATAAAAGATAGGTAATATTAGCAAATACTTACAGGCACATCGCGATGAGCTTGCTCGTAAGGCAAAGGTCTAGTGGTGGGGCTTGTGAACAATGGTGAGTAGATCATGGGATCATCATGATCACTAAGGGGAGGCTTTATATCCATAGTTGATTCCCTCATGGATAATAATAAAAAAGGAGAAGTGTCAGGCGAGTGATCCTTATTGAAACCAGGTAAACCAATGTCATTTGAAGAAGAACTATGGTAATCATAATAAGGAATGCTTCCATAATTAACAAGTTCCTATTGAGATGAATAGTGTGAGGAGAAAGCACTTTTAACGCCACCACTTATATTTTTACTAAGCAAAAAAGGAGTAACTAGAGTACTTTCCACAGGGTGAGAAAATGATGGAGTAGGTGGATGAGAAATGGTGGCCTTAAGGGCCTCATAGCCCTGCTCGTGAACGGATTGGTATATCTCCTTAATCCCTAAAGTGTCAGTCTTAGAGCTTTGGTCTTCAATAGAAGAAGGACCAGCGGACTTGGTGGCTTTCTTCTTCTGTCTAGTCGCTCACATTTCGACGGGCGAGGGGGAGGAAGCAGCCCCCAGCAGAAGCAGGGAAAAAATTAAAAACATCGATGTGAGGATGCTTCCTCTTTGAGGGGACCTTGGCCTTACCCTCGATATTCCCCATAGTTGGTTGGGTTTGAATATTTTAATGTTTTGAGTAAATACTGTCTAGATAGAGAGGATTTTCAATGATGTGGACCACTTGCTCGAGTGGGGCCTTCTCAAATTATCTACAATGCCAAATATCCTTATAAGTATGTTTGGACAAGCACTTATCATTTGAGGGGTCATGCTCAATAAATAACTCATGTGGAGCCCATTGAATACCTTTCTTTATTGAGGAAGCTTTAGACGAAAGATAATCACGAGCAGGTATAAAGAAGTTCCCAAAACGAGCAGTTCTAAGCATCATCCCCTCAGAGGTAAAATAGGGAAATGCCTCCAAGTATAATTCTGGGTGCGAGAGGCTGGTGGGGAATTATGAGGTATAAGTACGTTAATTATATCCAAAATGCCTTTTGACCCGCTCAAAATGGTAAAACTCCACTCCTTAGCCAAGTTCTATCAGAGATGGAAGTATATAAGGAGTTACAAATGCCATCATAGGAATATGGGATAGCCACTCACAGATTCAACATTTGTAGGGTAGAGGACAATCCCAAATGAGGCAGAGTAGAACCGCCACAAAAATATTCTATCCACCCGCATAGATTAAGGGTGGAAGGAAAATTCATCTATGTCATCCAAAACTGTTCTAAGAGAATGCTTGAGGGATTTCTTGTGCCACCTGGCAATTCGAGCAGTTTTACTATGAAGCGAGTGGTGCTCATATGACTAGTTAGGAAATCGATCGTATAGAAAATCCATTAATAAAAAGGAGTTGACAAAATTTATCACATCATGGCTGCTGAGTGAGCGGTGCATGTCAATGTGGGTGAGATCCAACCACGTATAAATAGACCCTAAGGTAAGGATAGGAAGGGGACATTCCTCCCATGAGAAAGCCTAACAGATAGTCGAAATATCAACTCATGATGGGAGTCATTTGGTCACCCCGAAAAAGGAACCTTCTTAGAAAAATGTCAAAAAAGGCAGCCAAGTTGGTCATCGAGTTAATTTTAGGAACATCCTGTCTCTTAGGGACTTTGGTTGAACTTCCTTCTTCATCATTGGATCGAAATACCAGAAAAAATAGCATTTCCACTTTGAAAAAGAATGTTTAGTTGTCCCAGTCTTGGTGAGAGGGACATAACGAGGGCACTCTGACAGATCTTGGTAATGTTCCTCACACAACTCAATCTCGAGAGAGTCTTCATACTCATCAGTGAAAACGTGATTGCCTAAGACAGGTAGGACAGTCAACTCGCAAATGTCCTCCAAGGTGATGGTGAACTATCACCAATTGGTAATAAAGGTGTGTGAGTCCACACGCCAACGAGAGAGCAAAATGTCACTACATCAAGAAGGCCAAAATAGCACCCTTCACTCATCCAGCCTTATCACGGTCAAAGATCTTGACAAAAAATACACATTTTTTGTAAAGGTCTTTGATAATGATGAGTTCGTGACAGCTTCTTATCACGGTCAAAGACCGTAACAACCTTATAAGGTTTTCACTGTCTTTGACTGTAACACATCCATGATAATATTAAAAAAAAAACTTACTGCTTCAGCTTTTCTTTCCCTCGTTTCCCCTTCCTTCCTTTTATTTGCCTCGATTATCTCTCTCTCTAACCTGTGATTCTCTCTTTCTCTCTCTTTCTCTATCTCTATCAGGTACTTTTCTGTCTGTCTGTCTGTCTCTCTCTCTCTCTCTCTCTCTCTCTCTCTCTATATATATATATATATATATATATATACACATTTCCTTAGTGTGTGCGCGTCAGTGTATGTGTGCAGACAGTGGGTTAGTCTGAGAGTATGTGTGTGTGTGCGCGCGCGTGTGTGTCTTAGTGTGTGTTAGTATATGTTTCAGTGTGTGTGTATGTCTTAGTGTGTGTTAGTATATGTTCCAGTGTGTGTGTGTGTGTAGGTTAGTGTGGGTGTTTCAATGTGTGTGTGTTTCAATGTGAGTTAGTGTGTGTTTTAGTGTGTGTGGTGTGTGTGTATGTGTTAGTGTGTGTGTATTTGCTATAAATTGAAATTGGTATTTATATATTGAAATTGATATTCTGGAATTGGTATTTATATATTCAAATTGGTATTCTGAAATTGGTATTTGTATATTGAAATTGGTATTGACATTGTGTGTATAGTGAGTATTTGATTTTTGGTATAAATTGAAATTGATATTCAATTCTGAAATTGAAATTCGAGTTCTCTCTTTAATTGAAGTAGCGGCGACCATATCTCTTTGTACACACATTTTGGTACATCTCTCTATCTCTTTCTCTCTATATATACATACATATAGAGATTGTTGAATTGTTTGGGATTCTTGAATTGTTGTTAACTGGTGGATTTGAACATTTAGATGGCCATTGAGTTGGTTGGCCCTAGGAATTTCTAATATATCACATTATTATTTTCATTGTTGTTGACTGGTGGATTTGGGCACTTAGATGGCCATTGAGTTGGTTGGTCCTAGGCATTTCTAAAATTTAGGGTTGTGATTAAATCGAATACAAATAATACGTAATTAAATTACATATAGTGTGCAGATACTAGCCTTCTGGTTCTTATACGTACGCATTTAATAGCCCTTAGACCCGTTCGAGAGTCATTACCCCTGTAATGAGATCTCTCGAATTGTCCCGTTTGGAAAGTTTGGGACTGCATAGTTTCTATATAATAATATTCTTAGTGGCTTAAACTTGTTACTTTCTATATAATAATATTCAAATTCCATGACATGACCAAATATTGAAATAATATTTTTAGATTTATAATGTCGTTAACTCATATAATATTTTAATTCATTTGGATTTGATCATTTTCTCGTATACATGTTTGTACTACTACTAATAATTTTTATATGAAATGTCTTCATTAGGGACGAGTGGTAGTGGAGGCAACGAGGGCACCTTGGCCACTAGGTTCCAAAAATGAGGCAAATTGGGGTACGTCGTCGAGATTAAGACGGCATTACTGGCTAGATCCCTAAAGTTTGTTAAGGCGGTCATCGACCCGAGGTACACCGATTGGAGGTCCATGCTAAATGAGTTCAAGATGGTCATCTGGGGGGCACTACAGGTATTTTATTTATATTTATATTTAAATACAACTAACACTTACTTTCTTTTTGGTTTGTATTTGTTTGACAGGATCAATTTGGCTTACCCCCACATCTCTGTGACTCCACGTTGGAACAGTTGAGAGATAAGTATAATACCTGGAAGAAAAACATGTGGTTAGCGTACTTTGAAAAGACACGGGAGTCCACTCTAAGAGTGTGTGACACCGTCCCGTCGAAGGAGCCGGTCTCATTAGCACAGTGGAGCAGTTTGTCGAGAATGAGATCGATGAACGACAATTGGCATCTCGTCAATCTGGGAGAGAAAATGGGTGAAAAGGTGGACGTGCACTACTCCAGGCGGATGTCTTACGCCGAGGTGGAGCACAGGATGGTAAGTTTTTATTTTTCTTTAATTTTAGTTTTATGTTATTCTAACTTAGCATTACTTTGCGTTACTTACTAATTCTGCATTATTTTATTTCAAGAGGCGGGGAGTCGCCCTGGGGGTAGTCCACATAGGCTCGATGCCTATGTGGAAATTCGGATAAAGAAGAGCAAGGATAAGGAGGTGTCCCCGAGCGTTGCTGCCACGATTGTAAGTTATAATTGTTTAATTTTTTTAATTACATTATAATTTCTTTTATTAACTTAATTAACGAATCGTGTACTTTTTGTCTTTTCAGGCAAAGCTTAAAGAAGTGCATGAAAAGCATCTTTGGCTATGGACACACTCAACCAAATGCTCGGGGTGTATCGCAAGGGATGGGCTAAGGGTGAGCTCTCGATTAGGGAAGTCAAGGATCATGGAGATAGAGACGAGCAACATCGGGTTGACTCATAAGGTCGACACACATGTCAATAAGCTATCAAGGTTGGAGGCGACGATCCTAGATATGTACGCCTTCATGAAGCGTTAGTGGGGGTCCACCTTCGATGAGTGAAAGGGTAAGGAGGTAGACGAGGACGTCACTACTTCATTGCTGATACACACGGACTCACCGCCCTTATATGATTTATTTCCCATCTTGACCCCGTCGAACAGCCTATGTCAATAATCGGTTGGACAAGCGTGTTTTTAATAAACTTATTTGGGGGGGGGGGGGGGGAGATGATAGCGAGGGGGTTGAGGGATCCGGGAACCCTCCCAAGTATGGTGGTTCATGGATGTCCCCTGTAAGACATTAAGGCAAAGGTGCTCATCACGGATGTTTTGGCCGGAAAGGAGAATTCGTCTTTATGGTTGCAAGAAAAATGCAGTGTTTGGAGAATCGATGGGTGTCTCAATGCATATGTCGTGTGGCCTTCCTTCCTCCTCCAATCTATTGTAGACCTTACTCTATGACATTTGTTGCCCAGATTATACTCAAGAGGGGGGGGGGGGGGGTGAATTGAGTTTTTACAAACTTTTCGGGTCAAATTAATATTTGAGAAAATATTAAATTTAAATCACTTAAACAAATTTCAGATTTATAAAACTATAAAGAATAAATCCAACAATATCAAATAAATGCAACTAACTAATTTAAACAACTAGAGATGCAGATTTTAACACACTAGGAATATTAAGTTAATTTTCGTATTTAATATTAAGTGATATTCTGAAATTAATTATTAATTCAAAAATAATTATTTTAACCTTAAAATTAATTTAGTCAAATTTCGGAATTAATTTATTTGCAAGATAGTGTGCTGAAAATATTAACTCAAGCAAGCATGTGCAAATAAATAAATAAAAGTGCGGAAAATAAATGACACCGAAATTTAACGTGGTTCGGCCAAATCCCGGCCTACGTCCACGCGCCTAGAGCCCCTGTCTCCTTTGCGCTTCACTAAACCTGATCCACTTGAGGGTAGGATCAAACCACCGCGTACAACTGTTTGCAAGCTAACTCCGAGCTTCAAACCCCGTGGCCCACTTGCGGGTAGGAACCAATCACCGGTACAAACCGAAGCTTCAACAAAGCTTCACAACAAATCTGAATTTTTGTAGTACAAGATATAATACTGAAACTCCTTAAAATACAATTTGTAATCTGAGTTTCTCCTTCTTTAATCAGACTTCAATAAATGATGTTGAAGTAGGCACAAGTCTTCTTCTTCAATGATTGAGCAGATGATAAAATTTTTGCTCTCTTGAATGTGTAGCTGAGTAGTAAATTAAATGCTCTCAATAATATTTCAAGTCTTGCTCATGTTCTCATTCAAGTCTGTTGTTCTTCAATGCAGCTCTTCAAAGCTTTAATATGAGTCTTCCAAAACTAGCTGTTAGACACATGCATTTTGAGCATTAAATGCTCCGGATTTTCTGAGATGGTGTAGCTTCAAAATGATCTTCAAGTCTGATATGCAGATATTCATTTTTTATCTTCTCAGTATCCTCATTTGTGTATATTTGGATCTGCAAAAATATTTGTCCACACGCAAATAGAAATATCTAATGGTACTAGCAGGTAGCAGGTATGAAGATACAAATTTTGGAGTACATAAACGAATCTCATCAATTCATACTCGTAATGATGTCGTAGCCTTAAGGCTAGTCTCGATGTGTGTGGTCAAAAGCATTTAAGGGGAATAGCAGGGCATGGACTCATGTCCTTTATCTAGACAGAATAAGTACAAGAAGTGATAGACTAGAAGCATGCGTCTGAAAGTATATATATAAAAGGAATTCAGAATTTTTATAAAAAATTCCGGACAGACAAATGTGTATATAAAAAAAATTCGGAACAGATTTTTATAAAAAAAATCTCGGACAGAAAAATGTGAATATAAAACATTCCGAACAGATTTTTTTTTCCAAAAAAAAAACGGACTGAAATATATATAAAAAAAATACTGAAAGAAAATTTCGGACTAAAATAGATTTCGTATATAAAAGAGCTGAACCAAACTATTTTTTTTAGACCAATAGTTGTCGTAGCCTTTGCTAGACATATGAGTGGGTGGCCAAGAGATGACAGGGCATGGCCCCAAGTCTTCCATAAGTACATTTACCCAAGACTTAAGGTCAAGTCTCTGCAAAAGCTTTAAAAGCTAAAATCATGGCATAGGACATGTGGCGCCATTTTGAGAAACCAAGGAAAGCAATTAAATGGACTCATGCCAATGACAAGTCGTTAACAGGTTTTGTGCATAGCATAAGGCTACATATGAGAGTATCTCCACATGATCTAACATACATAATATATCATACATACACGCATGCATATAATATATATATATATATATATATATAAACTATAAACGCATAAACACCAAGAAGGTCTTATACGGCCAAAAAAAATATTGTTTCGAAAGTTCATTTCAGTTTAAAAAATAATTCCGAAAATTATTTTTAGAATAAGAAATTTATTTTAAACAAAGATACACCAATTTTACTAAAAAATATTTTCGAAGAGAAAAAAAAATAACATTTCTTTTTGAAAATGTTTAGGCTCATAATTAATTAGTCACACAATAGAAATCATAGATCAAGAAATATGCATGTGTGTCTAATGTGTCAAGTGCAAATGTGCATCACATGTGAATACATTTTCTCAGATATGTCATTGAGTAGAGTCGAGGCGTCCTGAGTCATGAAAATAAAACTCGACCATAAAGAGATATAACTCACTCAGAATAGATATGTAATAAATATATGTATATCATGGTATATAAACAAGATTATACAATAATAAATATCTATAGAATAACCTAATAAAAATATGTTTGGAATCATCAAAATCAATATATTAAGTTAAACTAAAATGTACATTAATTAAACTAATTTAATTAATTAGGGATAAAATACATTTTCCTTCCTCCTCCAATCTATTGTAGACCTTACTCTATGACATTATTTGTATTTATTTAATTTGGATATTAAATACTATTTTTTATTTTTTTTATTTGGCTATGGATATTCAAATGTTGGTTTGGTTTTTGTTATGGATATTTACATGTTGCTTTGGTTTTGCTTTTGGATATTTGTATTTATTTGTGTTGGTTATTGAATATCAAATGTTTCTTGATATATATGCTATTTAAACAGGTTAAAATTTGCTATAACAGGTACAAATATACTACTGGGCAGTGGCAGTGGCCATACTTCCAGTAGTTTTTTTTTTAAATCTGCCCAGATTTGTCACGAACTTTGACCGTGACAAGTTTAAGCTTTTGTCACGGACTTGTAACTGTTAAAGTCCGTGACAAATTTATCAAAGTCAAAGTCCATAACAAATCTAACGAACTTGTCACGGTGAAGGACCGTGACAAGTTTGACTTATCAAGGTTTTTGACTGTGACAAGTAGGCAATTGTGGTGTAATGTGTTAAAAGCACTGGTGATTTTAGAGATTGTGTAATTTTTTAGACTGGTGACTGCTCGAGTAAGTCCCAACTCAACAATGATGACACTATAGGCTGGGACATTGATGACATAATCCATCCACAAGTCCCATTATTCAGGAGCTCCAACACACACGTCAAGATTCACATTTGAAAAAGGAAAATCACCCATGTCCACTCGCACGCACAGTATATTGTCGGCAAGAACCACGGGGGGTGTCCTCAACTAAGGAAAACCTATGAGAAGTCGTCGCTAATCTATTCCACAATCTCAACTTCAAATTGCTTAAGTGAAGACATGAAAGTATCATCCTTACCAAAAATAGGGGTGAGATGGTAAGACGAAAATTCCCTATTTTTTAGGAATTACCTTTGCCCTTTGGGCAAGGTAAATAATTCTAAGGAGGGACTTGCTCCACCAGATACGGCAAATGCGATGGAAGGAGCGGCTATTGAAGTAGTGATGGTGGTGGCACCAATGGTGGTGCTAGTGGAAATAGTGACTTGGATAGGAAGAGAACCCACCAGGACCTCACTCACGGAGGTGAAAGCAACGGATGACACCATTGAAGTAGAAAAAGACATTTGAAAAGTGAAAAGCTTTAATGGATGGTAATGGAGAAAGAGGGGTTTTGAAGGACAAAGATGCTTTTTCTCGTTCTAACTCAAGGAAATCTAAAGGCAAATGACAAGGTAAGTTTTAAACTTTTTTTAAGGATGTCTTAATACCTTGTAAAATGCGCATGCCTGATGGCTCAAAAAAGAGGGTAATAATTACCCAAATCATGAAAAGAGAGTTCCCAAGAAGACACGTGTCTCTTCGAGACACTAAAGGCACCTAGGTATGGTTTCCTGATAGAGGGCATTAAATGCACAACATAAGTAATGATGCTTTTTGGATCCCCTCGAATTCATTAAGAGGCTCTTAGAATTAGTATAAGACTCTTCATTTACAGCACTAAATGAACACTTTCACACGTGGGATACCCCCTAATCTCACAAAGAAATATACTTGGACACGAGTAGGTTCCAAGAGAGTGGATGCCAAGAGAGGAAGTACCAAGTAAAAAATGTCAAACGAGGGGGTGCTCTACGAGTAACATATGCCCAAGATTTAAAGGAAAGTGAAACTAACCCCAAGCTAAAGAGGGGGTTCTTTACGAGAAACCCTAAGCCCAGATTTCAAAGGAATGAAAGAACAACCCCAAAGTCAATGGGGGGATGCCATTATAATGGACCCAAGACAAGCGAGGGGATGATCTAAGAGCGACCCCAATGTAGCAAGGGGGTGCTCTACGAGCACCCCCAAGATTAGGTCACAAATAAGTTTATTTAAACTATTTACTAACACTTTTTTATTTCCTATACATAGGAATTCTTAGCAAGAAACCTTAGTCGAGAAAGAAGGATGGACAAGATGGTTAGTTAGGATCCCTTAGAAGTTTTTGTTTGGAGGCTGAGAGGTAAGTCTTGTTGGACAAGCTAAGTTCTAACCACTCTAGTGCCTTAGGAAAGAGAGAATACTAACTGTAAGGACAAAATTTTCAATTGAGACGTAATGTAGTTTTGACTTATTCCCGAAAAAAAACACGTTTGAGTCATAGGTCGATTTTTATTGTCATGATCCCGCACAGACTATGATGTGTTGCAGTTTAATTGAAGATGTTGTGACAAAGCTTTAAGGAATTAATCATGCTGAAGTTTAATTGGTGCAAGTTTATTCATCTTCAAAGTTTAATTGCATTCTGAGATCACTCAGGTATAAATGCATATTAATGGGACTCGAAATTAATTTTCATAAATATAAGGATGCTATTTTTATTAAATAAATATTTTCTACAATGTTCTAAGTGTTTGAAACTCTTTACACTTCATATAACACTGATAAGGACGAATTAGAGACTGTTTGGTTTTGGACTCTAACTGTGCGTGTCGTTCAAACGACTCTATCAGTCGTTCGCATGAGATGCACTATCGTTCGAACGACATGCAGTCTCATTCAAATGATAGGCAATTTCGCTTGAACGACCAGACGCCTTAAGTAAGTGTGTGCAGAACGAATTTAAGTTTACAAATAATACATTTTTCTTCAATAGTTTTCTAAGGTTATACAAATCAAAATGCATCCTTAGAGTTTTCAAAAGATCCGAGTATCATTGGTATATGTTCTTTGATCTTGTTTGCACCAAGAAGAAGGTTTAATTGAAGAACAATTATGTTTTTGCGGTGAAGATTCGGTGGAGTTCGGTTTCAACATCGTAGACATTACAAGCCATATCGGTGGACACTAAGACATACATGGACGCGTGTGTTGTGGACAGGCATCGTAGAAGAAGGTTACTTTATGCATGGGTAGTGTGAGAGAAGTGGTTGAAGATTAGAGGAACTTTAAGTCTCGTGGGTGGATCGAGCCATTGAGTAAGACTACCGTGCGCCTTTGTAAAACCATATTCATAGTGATTGTCTAGCTTGGGTTGTCCGAGGTTTTTTTTCGTTTGTGGTTTTCCTCGTACATCCGGCGCTGTGAGTATTCTTTACTTTATTTACTTGCTTTAATCACTAGATGGATGTTTAGGATTAATCAAGATAAAATTTGGTTAAGTTCGAAATTGTTCACCACTTGGTGGGAATTAAAAATTGAAAAAAATGTTTTTCACAAAAATAGAATTTGTTTTTGTCATCCTTAAAACACTTTCCACGTTAGAAATTAAAAGGGACCATCAAATTGGTATCAGTTCTAGAAACATATTTATATTGTGTTTGATCCCTTGTGTTTTTCGAGATGAATTTTGGAGGTTTTGGAAGTTTTCGTGCTCCTATTTTTTATGGTACAAATTATGCTTATTGGAAAATGCGAATGAGAAGTGCTTTAAAATCTATTGATGAACGTGTTTGGTTAGCTGTTGAAAAGGCATAGACACCACCAGTCACACGAGAGGGTGAGGTCACTAGTTTGAAACCCATTGAGTCATGGACTGATGCTGAACATAGGCTTGCACTGTACAAATCTAAAGGTCTGCACGTAACTTCCTCACATGTCAGACCGAAAGAGTATAATAGAATTATGACTTGTGAAACTTAAAAAGAGTCTTGGGATACACTTGCACTTACTCACGAGGGCACTAGCATGGTTAGGGCGTCTAAGTTACAAAATATCACTACACGGTTTGAAACGATTAAAATGTTAGATAGTGATTCGTTTGCTGAGTTTTGCACTAGGTTGTCTACTATTGTCAACTCGTCGTTTAACTTAGGTGAGAGGATTCCCGACAACCGTGTCATAAAGAAAATTTTGAGATCTTTGCTGAGTAGGCTTGATTCAAAAGTGACTGTTTTGAACTCCTTTGGAATGCTTGATTCGACAAAATTAGAAGAGATTATAGGTGACTTGCAAACCTATTAACTCGATATGTTTATCTCCAAGCAAGTGCCTAAGAAAGAAAAGGGCATTGATTTGAAAGCCCGGAAGGAGGAAACTAAAGTTTAGAATGATGATTCCGATTATGATTTTGAGGATGTCGCCTTGCTGGCTAAAAAATTAAAAAAGTTTCTTTAGTTTCAAAAGCAGTCGAAAGATACCGAAAAGTTTGGGAAATTCAAGAACAACAAGGTTGAATCTGCCCCTAAAGATAAAAGTGAGAAACTTAATAGGGTTGAGTCGGATAAGTGTTTTAGGTGCGAGGGGTATGGTCAAAAAGTTGCCACCGAGTGTCCCACTAGACTTAAGAAAGAGGTAAAGAAACCGATAGCTTATAATGCCACTTTAAGTGATAGTGATACGGAAGAGGGAGATAGTTCCCCCAATGAGAGAAAGTTTGTTTCTTTCTTGGAATGTCATGTGAGCGACGACAATAAGTCTTTCCACGAAGATTCTCATGTGCATGACACTTCCGAGATCGTTGAATCCCAAGTAAGTGGGGGGTGAAGTGAGTGAGGATGAGGAGGTGGATGTGAAAGAGTTGCAAGTTGCATTTAATGAGTTATATGCCGAGGCGGTGAAAGTGAAAAAGGCTAACTCTAAATTGCCAGCTAAGTTGAATGAGCGTGCCATAGAAAATAATGATGCTTTAATTGAGGATCTTAGGGCACGGGAGAATAAGCTTAAGGAGAAGCTAGAGTACATTGAAAAAGAGAGAGATAGTCTTGGTGGTTTAATGTAGACTTTGAAAAATGAGTTTCTAGAGTTTGAGGAGTCTAGGCATGTGCTTGAGTCTAGGATTAGTGAGTTGAAAGAAAAGTTGAAAGACTCGAGTAAGGTTAAGTTTGAATTGGAATCTAGGTTGGAGAAGTTGGATAGGATGCTAGGCACTGTCCAAGTCAAAAGTGATAGGTATGGTATAAGCTACGATGATAGTGTTCCCATTCCCAAAGCCAATACCAATCCTGTGAGAGAGCCCATTAGGAATGTGAGGAGAGGTCGATATTTTGGTAATCATTCCCTCCGTTTTTACACTTGTACACATTGTGGTAGGAAATGCCACCTTAGACGTTTTTTCTATGACGTTAGGAATGCTACTAGGAAGTTTAGGAATAAAGTTATGTCAGTTTACAAAAACCCCACTCGTTATGTTACACCTACTTGGGTTAGGAAATCGGACTTAGAGTCTTTAGGACAAAAACTTCATGGGTCTCATTTGGTTGCACTTGATTCTTTCCATGCCAAATATAAAGGTTGAGTGTGTTACCATATGTATCATTTTGTATTATATTTTAATTTATTGAGTCTTATTTGAAAAATAGAAAAAGATTTTTCTTTTATTTGAGTCAAAATATGTTGAAAAAGACAAAAAGATTTTCTGTTTGTTTTTGTTTTTGAGTTTACATGTTCGATGTGGCATATTGGTGGGCTTGGACCCCTTCCTTTCATTATCCATGTGGCTAGGACATTAGGTCATAATTATTGATACTTAGGATGATCTTAATTATTGTATTATGGGGTTGTTTCGAAGTTGATATGCATTTTTATTCGACTTTGTATATATGCCATCTTTCCACACATGCACGAGTTTATATAGATGTTTGATATCTCTTGCATATTTGAGTTTGGTGAGATGTTCTTATCTCAATCGTAAGTGGACATAAGGAAGAGGTGGGCATGTAAGAACCATTTACAGTGAGGATTATAATTGAAAGAATGATGAGTGTTCACGAGAAAGGGATGCGAGAGTGTAAAATAGACTCGTCATGAAAGCCACCATTTAAAAGAGCCTGAAAAAAATTAAAAAGCAATAAAAAGATTCATATGCCAAATTTGAGCCAAAGTAGTTTATGTTCATTCAAAAGATAATAAGATATTTGACGGAGTTTGGATGGATAAATTAAACGGGTTTGCACCACGAATCCTAACGTTGAAAAATCGTATCATGATGCTATTGTTTGTAGAATCATCAAAATTCTGAATTTGTGTGCATGTTTGACTGTTTAGTTCATTAAGCTCACACTTTAACTATCACATATGGCTAAAATAAAGTTTGATGATTTATCGCTATCAATTAGAACTTCTTGGTCGTGTCGATGTGTTAGAATTGTGATTCATCTGCTATAGTTCACGTCCATACATTCCATGTTCCTTTTTTAGCACATTGATACTATGTTAGCATGTAACTTATGTTTTTTAGGAGAGTTTTCTATTTTAGATACTGAAAAGGCACTGTTTTGGATCTGTCAGGCCCGTCCTGGTACTTTTTAATGGAATTTTTTTCACTGGGCAAAACTGTTTGATTTTGTGGGCATTCTGGGAATGTTTCATTTTCTCGTTCGAGCGAGAACCGAGTTCGTTCGAGTGACCTATATGTGTCACGCGAAGCTATCGTTCTAACGACAAGCCTTCTCGTTCGAGCGACACGGAGTTTCGTTTGAGTGACCTATTTAGTTTTCTGGTCTAGTTTATTTCAGTACCCTGCTACATATTGTTCACATTTTGGTACTAAGTTGCTTCTGAATTAATTATTTCTATGCAGATTCATATGATCACATCGTTTTTTGCATATGATCGTCTAGTCACATCTACTTAGATAGTTGATTCATATTATGTGATTTGGTTGTTTGCTAGCTAAGGTTTTCATATTGTTCATCATAATTAGTTGGTTGTCTATGTTTACCTAGATACGCTACATATTGGTATATCTCATGCTAGGTAGTTTATCTTTTCATCGAATTGTCTATTCGAGACAAAAATGGGGAGAGATGTTTGTGATGGAGGGGGAGTTTTTGTGAGTTTTATAATTGTATACAACAAATTGGTATCATGCTTTATTCACTTAACTTGGTATCATGCTTTACTCACTTAACAAATGATTTGGATTTGATTTTACATATTGGTTTTTATCATTTATTCCTCCATAATTCACTGGGTATTTGTTTGTCTAATGTGTGTAGGTATGCTTAAAGAGATTGGATATTTTAAGTCTACATCACATTCAGACATTCAGAGACAGTTCCTGCTTGCCGGCGCGGCTTAGGAATTTCACTATTGGTTTCGTCCCGGAATAGTCAAAGGGGGAGATTTGTAAGGACAAAATTTACAATTGAGCCTTATTGTCACAATCCCACACAAAAGACATTGCGACAAATCTTCAAGGAATTAATCATGCTGAAGTTTAATTGGTGCAAGTTTATTCTTCTTGAAAGTTTAACTGCATTTCGAGATCACTTAGGTATGAATGCATAATACTAATGGGACTCAGAATTAATTTTCATAAAGATAAGGATGTTATCTTTATTAAATAAATGTTTTCTTAAATGTTTTAAGTGTTTGAAAATCTTTACACTTCGTATAACATTGATAAAGACGAATTAGAGTTGGTTTGGTTTTGAACTCTAATTGCGCGCGTCACTCAAACGACTCTATCAGTCGTACGCGCGAGATGAACTATTGTTCAAAAGACATGCAATCTCGTTTCAAAGATAGGCAATGTCACTTGAATGACCAACCGCCTTAAGTCCCCTATTTAGGGCGTGTTTCTATTCTTATTTCGAAGTGTATTGATTAGGCATAAATTCTTCCAAATTTATCCCTATAATTTAGTTACTTTTAGCACCTCGAACAATGTAATCAATTTGAATTTATCTCATAATCTTGCTACTGACTTATCCTAACGAGTACACCGAGTTTTTGGTATTTCGTACTAATTTTGCAGGTATTTGATGTCAATTAAAGAAAGAAAGAAATCGGAAGAAGAAAGAAAGAAAAGAAGGAAAGTCCAAAGGGCTAAATTATAATTTTTACCCGGAATTCGGATGAGGCACCTAAGAGAAGTTGAAGATATCAAGTTCATGAGCACATAGGAATAAATGGCACCTCAATCGGAGTCCCGGTGTGAAAGTTATGAGCAGTCAAAGTTTGAGGAAAAATTCAAAGGAAGTCCGGACCGATCCGGGCCGGACCAGTCAACCGAAGCTGAAAGAAATTAAAATAATCGATCCGCCTAAGAATTAACAGAACCGATACGGATTCTAGGCAGACCGAACTGCAGGAGGGCCGGACCTGTCAGACTGTCGAGTTTTAATTTTTTAAACTTCCTCTAATGGAGAGTCCCAGCGCAGCTAAAACTCTTGGAGTTTTGTAGGGTATTTAAACCCGTTTTATTATCATTCTTAGTACGGAGAATTTAGCTAATTTTCAATTCTTTTCAGAAAAACCCTAGTTTGGAAATAGCTTATGAATTTAATTCTAAGATTGAAGATTATTCAGATTTCAGTGATTACCAGTAATTGTAGTTAATGCTTTGAGTGCTTTGGTAAGATTTGTGAGTAATTTCTTCTGTTTAATTTCCCGTTTACATCATTCTACAAATTTTCCTTAGTTTAATCATGACTTCCTGCCATTCCAAAATTGTTTTCATTACTTTCATCATGGTAGGCTAGACTTTTAAAGGTCGGGATACATGAACCCAACCTGATGTGGTAGTTGCATGTGTATGAAATTAATCCTCTAAATTTAATGATTTGATTACGACCGTATTGCGTAGCAACACGACAATTGTAGATCTTTAGATCTCGTTTGCTTTCGAGTAATCGAGATACTTTAGAATACAATTCGAGTGTAACTATTGCAATACCGATTTACTCGTCCTCTGATTAAGTATGATGCGGGCTTGAACCTCATATACGTAATTCTTGGGAGTACTAAATTCTGGGTCTAATTAATCATTTAAATTTACGATTAGTTTTATAACATCAATAAACTAAGGTTGGGGGATTGTATTCCCGTCCTGTTTTCTTCATCATATAAGTTCGAGTTTTAAATCATTCTTCATCAACATTTTAGGTAGTTTAGAATAGTTTAATTTCTTTCATAATTTCATAATTGCATCTAGTGTAGCCAATTCTCAAATCAAATCATCTTTTCCTTTTCTTTAGAGTCAGAGTTAGGATTCATTCATCTGTCCAACGTCTTTAAAATTCCATTGTCCTATTTCCCTGTGGATTCGATACCCAGACTCGCCGCTATACTCCATAAGAGTGTAGTTAAAGTTTAGGTTTTTTTGTATTGTGGTTGGAATCCGGAAACAATGACTAGCTTATTACACGGACGCTTGGTTTTCAATACGATCATGTGTGAAAAATGAATTTCAGTTTACAAATAGTACATTTTTCTGCAATAGTTTTCTAAGGTTCTACAAATCAAAACAAGTCCTTAGAGTTGTCAAAAGATCTGAGTATTATTGGTATATGTTTTGTGATCTTATTTACACCAAGAAAAAAGTTTAATTGAAGAACAATTGCTGGTTTTTCAGTGAAGATTCGGTGGAGTCCGGTTTCAACATCGTATAAATTACAAGCCATATCAGTGGACACCGAGACATACGTGGACGTGTGTGTTGTGGACAGGCATCGTGGAAGAAGGTTACGCTCTGCGTGGGCACTGTGAGAGGAGTGGTTGAATATCAGAGGAGCGTCAAGTCTCGTGGGTGTATTGAGTCGTTGAGTAAGACTACCTTCTCTCTTTGTAAAATCATATTCATAGTGATTGTTTAGCTTGGGTTGTCCGAGGTTTTTTCCGTTTGTGGTTTTACTCGTACATCCAGCGTTGTGAGTATTCTTTACTTTATTTTACTTGCTTTAATCACTAGATTGATGTTTAGGATTAATCAAGACAAAATTTGGTTAAGTTAGAAATTGTTCACAATTTGGTGGGAATTAAAAATTAAAAAAAAGGTTTTTAACAAAAATAAAATTTGTTTTAGTTATCCTTAAAGCACTTTTCGCCTTAGAAATTAAAAGGGATCATCACTAATAGGAGGGGCCTAAGATATCACTCACATACGTATACAATTCACACTTAGCTAAATAGGTGAGCAACCAAGGTTCTACTCACAAAGTGTTTTCAAGATAAACATTGGCGAGTGGCCCTCAAGGTCACTCACAAGTTTTCAAAAGATCATTTACCAAGTTACCGTTTGAGAAAATATTTACCAAATTTTACTTTTTAGCGCTATGCCCAACGTATTTCCTTTTTGACTTTGGGTTGTGCCAGATGTCATCTGTCAGAGTGAATAGACGACAAACAGTGAAATGGGATAAAAAGTACAACTCAGATATTGTCTTAAAGAATATCCTTTTGGCACGCACATGCCACATCAGCCCTAATATTTACCTATAAATAGAGCCCTTGGTCAAGGTCAAATCATATATCACAAGTTTAGTGTTATGCTAATAAATATCACCATAAAGTATTCTCTCCCTACTCTCTCCTTGGTACTTGAAGTGCTTGTCTCTTCACATCTAAGAATCATCACTTCCAAGCGATCCCTTTACTCTTTTGTTGATATTGAAAAGTTAATAGTTAATCATTGCCTTCCTCATACGTCAATCATAAATCACCAATTTACCAGAAGATTAAGCATTTATCTTGAACACCTTGAGGGTAGTTTCAGTTGGAGTGGGCCATGCCTCACTAGATCTAGTATATTCATAGACCCCAGTACCACTACCCTCTTACAAAAGTAAAAGAGTAACTCCAGAGTACATCGACGAACACAACCATTTAGGAACTATTGACTATATCTCCTGAACATAGAGCAACCATAATTCATTAACCCTCCCATGCATCAGTACCCATAACCTATCTCCAACAGATATGTTGGCAACCATCAACTCAATCACCCTGCAACAACTCATAAGCTTATTAGATGAAGATCTGCCCATGAAATTTTGCAATTACATATGCGCATTGAATATAACTACTGAGGTACGGGACCTGATAGTCCCACTAGTCCTAACTGACAATGGATCCACAATCCATATGAGCCCTCTGCTAATTTCCACTAGGTTGGGCTACTCAGTCACGTATTTCGATCCTTCCACCATGGCCACTAGGACCTATGATGACACACATAGGGAAGTCCTAGGGGCAGTAATTATTACTCTCATCATATGGCCCATCAAATGCGATGTCAGTTTCAAATGCTCAATATCCTGACCAACTACAACCTCCTACTATGAAAATCTTGGATCCACCCCCTGCAAGTTCTACCTTCTCCCCCCCCCCCCCGGTATGAAGTTGAGGTTCCCATTTGACATAGATGCTATCATTTTACAAGGAAATAGTGTGTGGACCATGGAAGCTAAAATCACACCCGTACTATCCACTAATAACGACAATGACAACCTCTGCTAAAGAGGATTTTGAGTGATCCAACAAGTTTAAACATTAAAATAAGAGCCTATCATACATAACACTCCTATTTAGATCATCTAGGATAAACTAGTAAGGGAAACCCAAGGCATATATTCCCATCCAACCCAAAGGCAAGGTAGGCTATGGACATTCTGGAAATCCCAAAACTCTATTCTCAAATATTCAAAATATGGTTAGGACAAATACTTTCATATGCAGTGATAAAACTCAAAATATGGTTAGAACATATACTTTCATCTGCAGGGATAAAACTTACCCTACTATTGACTCCCCAAACGTTAGTGGGATGAATAGAAAAAAACCTTACAATCTCACATAGGAATCCTCTATGAGGAAGGTTTATACGTCGACTATGGAGAGGTACACCCAATTGTGATGATATCAACGTCCCCTGAGTCATAAAGACCAATAGATAAGTAAAAGACATGGGACCTGGTTAGGAGTTACTTTCATTCTTATAAGAATATGCCACTCTCATTTCCATGTTAGGCACATTCGGATTAACCCAACCTGAAAATTTTGATGCTTCGTATGTCACCTCATCCTAGAAGAACAATACAAAGGAAATGGGGCAACTGATTAGAATCCCCGAGCTTAACCTCTACCTTTAGATTCCACACGCCGACGATTCTAAAACTCCACCTTAGGTTAAACACGAAAACATACTTTCCTTCCCTCCTAGGGATTATCAATGAAGGAAAAAATACTAGCAAATATTTTTACAAGCCCTATCTAAGGTAATCCATTATTACGCCCCCCCCCCCTTCTTGGTAAAGCTAAGGAAACCATCAATCCTCCCAAGGGGAACAAAAGTGATCCCTACACACTCCACGTAGCCCCACCAAGATTGAGGTCATATTGCCATCTCTCCCAAGTATCATTTAGACAATTTTCCTCAAGAATCATGTTAGTCTCATCATGAGCAACATAGGAGTTGCGCACATTTGTCAACTTTACAGGGGTGACTTTCACTCTAACACCATTCGAGCCTGTCTTATTGAAAAATAATCCCTTAATCCCTTTTCTAATGTATCCCTTATGAGGCAGACTTCTCTACTCTAAAAAATGTTGTTTTCCCTTCCTTCGAATCATAAAAAATGTTATTTCTAGTATTTTCCTTCATGTGTTGCATGTGACAATTTTAAACACACTAATTAGTGAAAAATTATGTTTAATAACAATAACTCAGCAAACATAAAATACTTACAAACATTCGTCCAAGATAAAAAAAAACGTATGAATCCTGGTGAGGATGATACAACTACCGTAAACTTAAGTATATCCCTAAAACTTTAAAAACCATAAAATAGGATCCTCTATGAATATTCAAATAAAAAGATCTCAATATCCTCCTTGACAACCTCATCCATATATCATATGATTATTTGTAGACATGCCAAGGATATACCTTGAGTTAGTATTCAAGCGATCCATACTCTCCCCAAGTTTAGTCTAATCAAGAAAATACCTAAGATAAATCATGAATGGTCATTTAAGGTAAAAAAATAAGAGTAAAAATAATTTAGCTTCAGTTTTATATGCATAATAGAATATCCAACTTGGCATGCCAACATAGTACTAGTGCCTAAGTCTAATAAAAGAGTGTGCATTCATGTAGACTATCAGGACCTCAAAGGGGATTGTTCCAAAGACTACTTTCATCTTTTTAACATTTATCTTCTAGTAGATAACATCGCCAACAATGTTCTCAAGTCATTTTTGGATGGCTTCACGGGTTATACTTAGATCAAAATTCACCTCAACCATCAGGATAAGATTGTTATCATCACACCATTGAGAACATACTACTACTCAATAATGACTCGAGATGAGTTTATGAATGGTCTCTCACTATTTGACGAATATAACTAGTGTCGTGTGACTCAAAAAATACGTTGGTCTTGTTGAAGTGATCTTTAAGTCACCCCTTAGATGTTTGAGATTTAAGTCCATGTTTAAAGATTCAGATTGTTGGACACATAACAAAATGTAGGTTCAGATCGCCACCAACGGTGACCCAAAACCAGATAATATTCTAGACAACGAGATGGGATATGAGTTTTCCATTATTCACGACGCATCAAAATCTAAGAAGATCTAGGGAACGTGATTCGAATGGAACTTAATAAAGTCACGACAGTGATGGAGGCCTTCAAAATTAACTCCGCCAAAATCCTAGGTAGCAAATGTAAGTGACCAGAGGATGTGGACTACAACAAGGACGTTGTCTTCACGTAAGATGATTTGATCAGAGTGAGGACCCCACAATACGGTGCATGAGTAATCACTCTTAGGATTTCATTTTAGGATGTGGATAAGATACTAGTGGATCAAGGGAGCTCTTTTAAAGTAATGTGCGTGGAGATTTTTCACAAGCTCAAACTAAAGATAAGGGACCTGAAGGAAGCGATCATTCATCTGGTTGGCTTCATTGGAAAGATGACCATGTTGTTGGGGAAGTTAGTTTCGTCAATGAGGGTTGGAAAAATCTCTAAACTCATTGAGTTTCTAGTGGTAAACATCGACCCTCCTTACAATGCCATTCTTGTAAGGGGATGGTTTTTCACCATGAGGGTTCTGCCCTCAACATATCATCAAAAATCAAATGCATTGCAGAATAGGGAATAATTGAAATCATGGTCGATCAGGCCATCGCTCAAAACTGTTTAATTATTTCCATCAGGCCCAAGCAAGAAAAAAAGAAAGAAAATGAGGTCATACCCAAAACATTTCTAGGCGGAGCTATGCCATCTAAATAAAAACTAAAGTATGGCAGGCCAAGGGAAGAAGAGATAAGAATTAACCCCACAGACAGAGTCGTGGAAAGACTAGAGGAAATAGTTTTTGATGAGAGCCGACCATAAAGGAAATTTCTGATCGGCACCACACCGTATGAGCAGGAAAGGAAGGAATCAATTACTTTTCTAAAGAAAAATCTAGATATGTTTGCATGGGGACCATATGGGATTGATCCTAAAGTAACCTACCATAAACTTCACATTGACATAATATTTTTTTCGATCACATAAAAGACTTGTCGCACTGTCCCAGAAAAGGCTAGGGTAGTAGAAAAGGAGGTGGGGAAACTTCTGAAGGCAAGGTCAATCAGAGAAGTTCAATTCTTGAAATGCCTCTTAAAATCGGTGGTAATATAAAAGAAAAATGATAACTGGAGAGTATGCATGGATTTCACCAACCTCGATAAGGATTATCCTAAAGACAGCTTCCCTCTGTCGAAGATAGATCTGTTGGTTGACACCACGACAGTCCACTAACGGATAAGCCTTCTGGATGCTTACTCAGGGTACCACTATATTCCTTGTTCAGCCCCAACAAAGATAAAACTTCATTTATCACTCCCTTAGGCCTGTATTTTTTAGGGTCATGCCTTTTGGCATAAAAAATATTGGAGCCACGTACCAAAGATTGGGTACCAAAATATTCAAGAAACAATTGGGAGAAACAATGTAGGTGTATATTAATAATACGCTCATCAAAAGAAAACGCAGAGCCGATCACTTGAATGACTTATCGGAGACATTTGAAATCATCAGACATTACCAAATGAATTTAACATAAGCAAATTCTCTTTTGGGATCCAATTTAGAAAATTCCTAGGCTACTTGGTCAATAAAATAGAGATTAAGGCAAAAGTTGACCAAATAGTCGTGATCAACAACGCTCAACCTCCAAAGATATTATGGGAAATTCAAAAGCTAACAGGGATACTGGCAGCCTTAAACTGTTGCATCTCCAAATCTTTTGAACGATGCCGACCATTCTTTTAACAACTGAAGAAAGATAAATTATTCACTTGTAATGGATAATGATCAAAGGACCTTGAGAAAATCAAACTCTATCTAAGCAACCCCCTTTGTTGGACATCTCAGACCTGGGAAATCCTCTTTATATCTACCTAAAAGTTTCAAGCCACGCGGTCAGTTCAACCTTAATTTGATAAAAGGAAGGATGGCAATCCCCCGTTTACTACGTCCGTAAGACATCCCTAGATATCGAGCGACGCTACCTCCCACTTGATGGTCATTGCATCTCGCAAACTAAAACACTACTTTGAAGCTCATTCAAATATAGTCATCACATCCTTTCCTCTTAAAGTTATTCTTTGTAAGGCTGCCTATCTGGATAGATATCCAAATGGTCGATGGAACTTGGGAGGTTTGATATACACTACCAACTAAAAACAACGATTAAGGGACTAGTGTTGGTTGATTTTATCGCAGAGTTTGTGGGGAAGATGCACTAGCGATAAACAGATTATCGATTAATTGAAATGCCATAGGATTGACCAATCCCGAAAGTGGACAATGTATGTGTATGGATATTTTAACTCTGAGGGTGTTGGAGTAGGAATTGTGCTTATCGCGTTAGAGAATGCCATGATCGAGCAGGGAATCGGGCTTAGTTTTGAAACATCCAATAACGAAGCTGAGTATGAAGCCCTCATAGCCGAACTACATAAGGCTCGCTTATTAGAAGCAAGTCACCTTGATGTATATTGCAATTCTAAGTTCATATCCAACAAAGTAACTGGAGACTTCAATGCCAAGGATGAACGAATGGCAGCGTACCTATAGGTGGCTCATGATTTGATGTCAAAATTTAAGGAAATACACATTCAATAATTCCCTTAGGGACATAATAGCCATGTCGATGCCTTAGCAACCCTAAGCTCAACAGTGGACTCCGATCTAAGGAGAACAATTGAAGTTTAATTGCTCATCAAGCCGAGCATTATAAATCCAGTGGCTGTCGAGCACGTTCGCACCATACAAAACATTCCTAGTTAGATGGACCCAATAATTATTTATTTGCAGAATGATATCTTCCCAATCGATAAAAAAACAAGCCCATCATGTCAAGGTTAAACTTGCACGGTTTTATCTAGGGCCCAGAGGAAAACTTTACATAAGGTCTTTCACAGGGCCTTACCTCTAATTCATGCATCCAAATGAAGTCGACCTAGTTCTTTATGAACTACAGGATGGGATTTGTAGAACCCACCCAGGAGGAAGGTCACTTGCCTTCCAAGTAATCGAGGAAGGATATTGGTGGCCATATATACAAAGGCTCACTCTTGTTATCTATAGTATCGGAGAATATAAATATGGATGAACCAACGAGCCAATGGGTAGTTGGAAGAATTTGTACACAACTCAACCACTCTTATCACTATAAATAAAATCCTTGCCATAGGGCAATAAGGTTGTAATTCTGAAAATCTGAAAGAATTAATAAAAATTGAGAGACCATTCGTGGACGTAGGCAATTGCTGAACCACGTAAATTCTGTGTGTAGTGACCTTAATTGCTCTTTAAATCCTTTGCTATTAGAATCCTTAATTATGATTATTTGCACTCACAAAGTGAAATTGTGACTATGCAATGGCATTAATTAAAATTAAATGAGAAATAAAATAAATTGTGGGAAGTAATATGGGATTTTTGTATTTCCATTTAGAAGCCAATTTAAATATTACTCTTGGCTCCCTAGTTTAGTTCATTATCCAAGTAGTAGATCCATACTCTCTAAAAACCCTAATTGTCCCAAGACCACTTCAAGTATATATATATATATATATAGGGAGAGGATCACAAGTGAACCTAAAAAGCGTACTTTTTAATAGACCTTAACAAAAAAACCTAACAACATAGTAATTTTAACTCCTATAGTGTGATTGGTCTGTGCCAGTGGCAACGGACACGCGTGTGACCTGAGACCCGCTTACCCCCCCCCCCCCCACCCATACCCCCATCCCAACCCTACCCCTGCCCTAATTCCCACCATAGTAGACCACTAGTTAAAAAAATTAAGTTAAAAAAAAATTAAGTTGCTGGAATGTTTACTCAGGGGTAAGGCTACCATGGTGGGGGTGGGGGTGGGGTTAGGGTGTTGTAAAAAAAATATTCGATCGACACGCATTTTCGTTGCCGCTAGTGCGGATCAATTACAACATAGGAATTAAAATTAATGGGTTGTTAAGTGTTTTTGTTAAGGTCCACTAAAAAGACTGCTTTTTAGGTCCACTTGTGATCCTCTACCTATATATATATATATATATAAATGGAAGGGGTTTAAATAGAATAACATATCTTAAGAGAGAGAGAGAGAGTGAGAGAGGAAAACACTATTCAGGTTTTGTGAAAGGGTGGGGAGAGAGAAAGTGGTTCCTCTCACAAATCATCAAGTTTTGATCTCCGAAAGTGCCCACGCATAAGACTTACTTTGCGGGGTTCATATAATAGAAGAATCGAGGCATTTTAGGAAGTATTTGGAGCATGAAGAAAATCAACCTTTTCATCTTCTACTTTAAATATTCTCCTCATTCAAATCACCATCAAATTCTGCAGAGGTATCATTATCTAGACCCTAGATTCATTCCCTGAACCCAGTTATTTTAACTTACTTTTCGGTACGTGATCAATCAAATTCTTAGGGCAATAAAAAAATTTAATTATGTCAATCCCCATCTGTTAGATTACGTAATTGTTGAAGATATTGTTATGGAATACTTAACATATCATATTAACTTTTGGAAAGATGAAGTTTGAGTTGTGAATATTACTTATCCCTTAGAATCGTGATACTAATTCATCTGCCCATGTTAGGACATGATTATATTGTTTGAAATTTCATGTGAACCCCATTAGTGATTTATATAAATTAGTGTATTATGGACTTGTGAACGAAATTATAGAATTTTGAAAATCCGCACATAATTGGTCATAATGAACTAAATAAATAAAAGAGGATGAGTTTGGGGAAATAAGTTACATATTATTGTCAATATGATTATTGTTGTTAGTTATATGTTGTTGATGATGGGACTTATATAGATTGGATGAGACTTATGTCGTTGGTTACTCATTATTGTTCAGGGGATTTATGTTGTTTGGTTATATGTATTTATTGAGGGGTTTATGTTATTATCCACATGAGTCTGTCATTAGGACTTATGACATTGGTTATGTATAATAATGTCATTAGGAGCATGTTATCGAGTTTTAAACGTAGGGATTGAAATAAATAAATGTTGTTTGGTCTACTTGTATTATTATAAGGAGTTGATTTGAGATGTTGACATGTTAGGCAATTTTGTAAATATTATTAGAAGGAGGAATGATGAGATACAATAGGAAGGATGTGGAAAATTATGGACTTAAGAATGAACCTAAAAATCGGGAAGGTGATTTAATGCCTAATATGAATTTATGAACTATGATGCTTGGATGTTATAGATTGAGATAATTTTTAACTAATTAACGTAAAATTTTATCATTGGTGGAAATAAGTAAAGTGTGAAGATATGGGTAAGGTAGATGATATGCTATTGTCTTTAGACTTGTCTACTGTTAGGATTATCATATTGGTAACCGAGTATAGGTCGTGTGGATTTGTTAAATGATTGTTGGGATATATAGCTTGTGAGTAAGCCACACTTATGGATGTTGAGGTAATGTGATATATTAATGAGGATTGAATGAAGGAATGATAGTAACATAAATCTTTTTGTGATTGCATGTAGTGTATGGGTAAGTATTAGGGTTTGATGCACTAAAATGTATAAGGATAAGTTTATCAATCATTTGCTCTTGACGACTACCTAATCTAGAGATAAGTATGTCGGTGGGTTCCTTATTTAGTTTTATTTATAAGATGTCCTACACATGGGGTCTAAATAATTGTAGGAGTTTGGAGCTTAGGAATCGTAGATTATGTAAATAGTGATTCCTAAATATGGAGCTGGGAGAGATGTCTTTGTTTTAGGGTCTTGATGATCGCCTAGTCTAAACAGAAGTGTATTGGGGGTTCCTTCTTTAGATTTCATTTATGAGACATCCCACGCATCGAGTCTAAAGAAGGTTATAGGATGTGTAATGTTTTATAGAGATTGATAATTATGTATATGTCTTTGTGTGTTCGGTGTGTAGTATTGGATGGATATAGAGTATCATACGTGTAGGATTTTTATCGACTGCCTATTTTGACAACAAATTATGTTTATGCATTGTTGTATACGCAAGTCTAGAGTTGGTTGGATATAGAGATCATATGTACAGGAACTATACAGTTATGATATAATAACGATGAAATTTTCTTTTAAGTACATCATGAATATCTACTGGGTCATGAGAAGAGAATGACTGATTATAGTGGTTTAACTTTTAATATTGATGTGATGGTACGGGTGGATTATCAAAAATGTGTGGGGTCATGAGTGAAGCCAACTGGCTATGATGATGTAGGTTAGATATTAGTATAATTATGTACATTGGACGTGGTTGTTTACATTTTTTAGATGATATATATGGTACACAATATTATGTGCAGGACCATATGGGAGGCTAGTATATTATATTGAGGATCGTTAGTAGATACACGCGGTATACCATGTTATGTATGGGGCCATGTGAGAGGCGGGTTAGTTGTAATAAAGTTATCAAAATAAAGATATTATAGAGGAGATAAGAAGCAATAAGTGGTTAATATGTTTTCAACGTGTTAAGTGGGAGGTAGGTTGGCTATAAGAGAGATTTTAATGAAATATGAAAGTGTAAAGTGGTTAAAAGAATTATAATAAATTGATAAATATGGTCATTGAAATCTATTAAAAGGGGACTTAGTTAATATCTATTTATAAGTAACTAATGGGATATGAAAGTGAAAAATGGTTAAAAGATAACTAATGAATTGATAAACATATAGTCATTAATATCCATTACGAAGGAACATTATTGATATTTATTAATAAGTAGATATTTATTGTTATATTTTATTAATTGGATACTTGTTGAATATGTCATTAAATGAATAGCTATTGAGATATGCTAATGAATGAATAGTTGTTCATATTTTTGTTGGTGATGGATTGGGGAATTTATTGGAGACTATTATTGGTGATGGATTTTGCTAAAGGTTTTAACATAATTGGATCATATTGTTGGTGGTAAATTCACGTTAACTTTTCTCTCATATTATATTGTAGATAAAGATTTTAAATTGTCTCATGTTTATGTCATATCATAAGAGTGGTATTTTAATTATAGAAATTTGTATATTGACTTAATCAACCCTGATATTAGATTATATTGGTTGTTATAAAATTAGTCGGGCCTTATTACGCAATAAGATAACTTCTTCATCGCATTTGTTCTTGAATATCCATTTGGTACCAATGATGTGAACATTTGTTTGGCGTAGGAACAATATTCTAAACATCTTGTTTGGCTTGGTCTAATTAAGCTCGCATAGAATTAACCTAATATGCATCTAACATGGCTTCTTTTACATTCTTGGGTTCAAGAGTATAAGTCTAAGAAAATAACTTATTTATTGAGTTGAGAATGAGTCTTAGATCCAACATTATGACTTCCATTGATGTTCGAGGCATCATGGTCCTTTCTTACCGAATGAGGTGGGTCATCCACTTTAATACCCACTTGTGGTGGCATTGGTACCTTTACATAATCATTCGTTTCTTTTTACTTTCATTCTTCTACAATAGGAAATAAAAAAATTGTGTTTTAATAATTGTCCTCATTAAAAGAAAATGAGTCATTATCATCATTGACACTATTTAGTATTTACCAACTCCATCATCTCTTTAGTAACACAATTGTGCACGTGGTAGGCACGATTATTTATGGAATAATCTAGAAAGATTCCAATGTCACTCCTAGAGTCAAGATTAGTCGAATACTCTCGATCCTTGAGTATATAACATTTTCTTCCAAAGACTCTAATATACTCAAGTGTGGGTTTATTACCTTTCCAAATCTCATGGGGGTCTTATTGATATCATACCTCCTAGATACTCGGTTCACGATGTGAACACGTCGTGTTTACCTCCTCTGCCCAAAATCGCTTGGGCACACCCTTGCATATCATCATGGACCTTTCCATATCTTGGATTTTCCCATTTTTTTGTTAAAAAATCCCATTTAGTTGAGGCGTTTTAGGGACAAAAAATTCATGGTGTATCCCTATATCACTAGAACACTTCAAAATTTCGGTTCCCTTAAATTCTTTCCTATGGTCACAAAGGACTTTAGTAATAGTGCAACCTTTCTCATTTTGGGTTTGTTTACCATTAGGAATAAATAAGTCCTTATAATCGTACTTGCTATGTAAAAATCCTACAAAGGTGAATTTAAATAATCATCTACAATCATGAAGACATAATGCTTACCACCTAACCTTTTCGTATGCATAGGACGCATATGATCTATGTGGAAGAGATCTAAAACCCAAGAATTAGACATCACATTCAACTTCTTATGTGGATTACAGATTTATTTATATGGAACTACATTGAATAAAAAAAATAAAAAATATATATTGAAAAAAATGACAATCATTTGTGTTAACAAAAAACTTCAAAAAAACTTTACAAATTTTTTTCCTTCTATTAACAATCAGGGAATAAAAACTCATTATCTATATAAGCTCTTTGTTGGAGCACTTCATCATCTTCAAATGATGTTTTGAGTGCATTTCTTTTGGCAATTTATTCCATGAAGTATATACAGTACACCCTGCAGTCAACATTGAAATTAAAATAAAAGAAATATATCAGTTAGCATAATGTGAATGGAATTTGTTGAAATGCAAAGTGATAAATTATGCGTGTATTTTAACACAACTGCTTGATCTTACTTGTTATTTTGTCTCACACATTCATTATCTTTGAGTAGTTAAAAATTAAGATCATGACTCAAGAGTCAGTCTATTGTTACTTTTTCCTCGTTGGATAATGCATCTTCCAATTTCATCTTCAAAGTATCTTTTATTGTACCTCTTTGACTTATTTGTGGTCTTGGTCCTTCAATTTGTACAACATTTCTTTGAAAATAAAAAACTATTAAGAGGAAAAACCAGGAGTATATATAAAATACAAAAGAGCATGTAATGTAAATAAGTTTAGGGCGTAACCATTTTACTAGCTTCATTGTAGTACAATGAGGATTTATTGATTTTCAATGGGCGGTGCGAGTTCATATGGACAACTTTATTTTCTTCTTTGTAGATAACTAACAATGTAAAATGTCATGTATCATCACTGATTGAATGCCTTATTGGAATTAATAGAATATCATAAATTCCAAAAAATTCTAAAATTTATTTTTCACTTTGTTCTATCTACATTTTATGATCATTAGTTCGAATAGCTTCCTGTTAAAAGTAATAGATTTGTTAGTAAGAAACAGAATGATAATATATATTTCAAGGTGATGGACAAAACTTTATGTTTTATTTTCCTTACCCAAGCATATAAGTTAAAAGCATGCGTAGGTCGAAGCCCATTTTTTTCATTTTTGTCTCCATTAAACGGGAGAAGCATTGAATTATCTGTTTCGCAAATTTAAAAAGGTAATGATATAAAGATGCAAAATTGATCAATGTACTATGTTTCAATTACATACTTGGTTTGATTTTTCTTCGCCTTTCAGCAATTCTTTAATATCGTCGGCACAAACGAATGATGAGTCTTCTGTTGTATAGAGACAATTGCTGAATTTCAAGAAATAAAATAATATTAGAATATATATATATATATATATATATAAACTATGATCATTAAATAATATGTGTGTACTTTATAAAATATGCGTGTACTTAATAAAGTGCACGTGTAAAGTTCAATACAAAAATCATGTACTTTATAAAAATGAGTGCATTACAGAATAAAAATAAGTGCATTTCAAAATAAAAATAAGTTAGTATCAAGATAAACAATTAGAAGATTTACCCTGTATCCTTCTCCTATATCAAATATTCTTTCAATTTATTTTGGGCTTCTTTTGTAAGGTGTTTTGCACAGTTATAGATTTGCAGGTCTCCTTCATGTGTTGCTATTGAAGAAGACTTGCCTTTATTGTTCTGCCTTTTTTTATGGCATAGTAGTAACCTTATTGCAGGTCTACTTTCTTCCTTTCGACTGCAATTCAGCAGGAGCATCATTCAAAGGATTTTTATTCCCATCTCCTTTTGACAAATCATGAATAGGATATGAATATACATAATCTTCATCAATATTTTACTTCCTGTCAACTCTTTCTTGGATTCTCCCAATCATTGAGTTATGAATTAAAATTATTTCTTCATCCTTTTTAAAAATGGAGGACGAGAATTCTTCTATCTTGTTATTGAAACTTTTATTTTCTGTTTCTTGGAGAAAACAAAACATCATGTTTACCTATTAAACATGCCATAAACCTCAATGAAAGTAAACAAATGTCAAAGAACAAGATAATTCGTGGATTTACTAGATTGATAATGCGTGTACTTTATTAAACTATGTGTGTACTTTATCAAACTATGGATGATCCTCATAAAAAATGCGTGTACTTTATGAAATATGCGTGTACTCTCCATTATTTATCAAACAATACCTAAGTAAACGTGAAAAATTTCAAAGTACATATAAATATCAAAATAATTTCACGTGTACTTTGAGGTGATATGCGTGTACTTTAGAAAATACATGCATGATTTTAAATAAAATAATGAATACAAATACAAATAAATGAAACAAATGATAAATAATAACATGAATAAATGCTTGTACTTTATAAAAAAAAACTACATGTATTTTTTTAAACATCATTATACTACAGTATAAAATGTGTGTACTTTTATCAAAATATTGCATGTATTTTGATAAAAACGTGTGTAGTTTATAAAATAATTGCTTGCACTCTATAGAATAATGATATTTTCCATTTGAAAATTAATCAAAAGTACCTCTTTAGTTCTTTTCACTTCTGATTCGTGAAGATTCAGCCTCAATGTCACCATTTCTAGGTCACCATCTTTCAATTTTTGCACTATATTTTCATACATTTTTTTATATTTTTATTACTCTCACATAGATAGGCATTTATTTGTTCCAGCATTCTTGATGATTCAACCTATGTTTTCAATGATTCATCCAATTCTTTCATTCTATCTGAGTCATTCATTGTTGCTTACACGAGTTTTTCATTCAAAGAATTGTTTAATATAACAAGGCTGGCATTTTCCACCTCCCTCTTATTCAGTAACTCTTTTTGTTTCAAAAGTTGGTAATTTTTCACCTCCAACTTCTTAATTTCCTCTTATGTTTCCATAAGTTAACGATTATCTAACTCCAACTGTACATTCACAACAATAAGTCTTGAATTCTCCACCTCCAAAGTCTTCACCTTCTCAAGTGCATAATCAAGTTTTTCAACTATTTTAGATAATTCAGACTTTTTTCCCAACAACTCTTTCTTCAATTCAGCATTTTCTTTATCTAAATTTACCTTCTAAGCATTATCAAAATCTCCTGATTCAAAATTTCCAGTATCTTTTGGTTTATCATTTCCCTTCTTTTCTAAAGGAATCACATAGTTTTTAATGGGACTATTCGAACCTGATGAAAGTGCATTGTCATCAAAATCATCAGCAGCTTCATTGGATGATGACTCAGTATGTATAGGACTTGCTTCATAAATGTTCAAAGAGAAACAGGGCCCTTCACTTTGAGTTTAACTCTTTTATATGCCTTTGTTGAGATCAGCTTCACTTTGTATTGCACTGTCCTTACTGGCTTCTTTATTTGTAGTCTCCTTCACATTTGCTGAAGCGATATCATTCTCAGATAACCAATCTTTCAAAGATAACAAGCTCCGTCTAAGAAATATTGATGTATTTTATTTCTTTGCTTCAACAGGTGAATCATATCAAACTTTTACAATACCAATATTGTGGTCATGCAAAAAAACATAATATTAATAATTGTATTATCTAGTTTTCTAATTGAAAAATGCATGCACTTTGTAAATATCACGTGTACTTTGAAAGTACATATGATATTTATAATGTACACGCGTGTACTTTGTAAATATCACGTGTACTTTCAAAGTACACATGATATTCCAACCATGGTTAAAGAAATTAAGCGTGCATTTTATAAATATCACATATACTTTGAAAGTACATGTGACATTTACAAAGTACAAAATGGTCAATGAAATTATCACGTGTATTTTATAAAGGGATCACAGGTATTTAGTCTCACTTTTAAAAAATAATTTTTATCCACTCCTATACTTTGTATATATCACATGTACTTTCAAAGCACACGCGATATTTCGATTATCATGGTCAACAAAATTATGCGTGTACTTTATAAAAATCACGCGTACTTTCAAAGTACATGTGATCTTTACAAAGTACACGGGAACTTAGGTTTTCAAATAATTTTTCCAACTTGTTTATTGGACTGCATTAGTATGTTTTGCTCACCAATAGGGAAATGACACAACCAGTTGTTGTGCTAGGTTTTGAACTTGTTGTTTTATTGAGTGAATTGATGAGAAACTCATGCACAGCAGATGCCCAATCATATTTAATCATGTCATCAATACTGTTGATGTATGCTATCAAAAATTCTCTTAATGTGAAGTTTGAGTTGGAGAAAAACAACATCGTCATGAAGTGGAGACAAATACATTTTACAAAATCGATAATGCTTTCATCTGTGTCCAACTCTACCGATCTCTTCAAACCCTTGCAAATTTCTGACTTTTTAATTTTTTTAGCTTTGAAATATAGGGAAATGAATTCAAGTTTTTGAGACGCAGGCAATCTATTTTTCAGTTCTATTGATTTTTGCCCCTCTAGCATTGGGATTCCAAATATTTTGCTTATATCTTTTGGATTTATTTTGGCATTGTTCGTCATCTCAAAACTACTCGTTTCCATTTTGTAGAGCTTGATAATCGATAGAATATTTTTATCGAATTTTTTGTGCTGCACTTCTACTATTTCCTCTCTGTAATAGACATTGAAAAGCTCCCAAAATAGAGTCTTCTTAAGCAGTTCAATATGCCTATCATTTATTTTACTTTTAATAGCAGAGAAATCATGATAGAAGCTAATAACATTCGACCTATATTGGTCGTGTTTATTCACAACACTTGTAGATTCCACATAACCGCTTGAAGAACTATCTTCAGAACTACTCTTCCAGATGTCATTTCCTTTTCTTACCCTTATCTTCATCCCCGTTCTAATAATCTAAACACATAAAATTTAAATTGCAAACCTATAATGATAAAATAAAAGTACAAAAAATAAAATACATGCAAATTGGAATAAAATACAGGCTCTAATAATAAATTATGTCTATATTTAACAAAAGTACATGCAATATTCTCATAAACACTTCAAAAGTACATGCAATATTCTCATAAACACTTCTTACAAATATCAACAAAATACATGCTAACCAAGGCAATACATATCATCCGTTAGATGGTAATACCTAATACATGTTGTTTGATAATTTATAAACCAAGATTCTTTGTTCCTAACATATTCAGAAAAGAAGTTATACAATGAATACATGCTAAACGTGCCAGCATTTTCAAAACCTCTTAAGAAATATTGCCCAATTTGTTTTGTTAAATCCTTCACTTTCGATTCAGTTACTTGACGATTTTCCACATTAAAAGTACACATAATGTCTTCATAGTAGTGGAAAAAACTAAGTATCCTTTTCACTCTATCATTGATGCGAAGCAGAAAATGAATTTTGTCATCATAAGTAGTATTCACTGTCAATGTGAAAGGTTTTATATTCTTAAGATCTTCAAAAGTGCAACCAACAATTTTGTAGTTGAACATGTTTGACGGTATGACTCCTATAGAATATCATTCAAATACCGTTGGCGCGAACCACAATAACATAGGCTTGATTAAATTTGGAGATCACATATATATTGTATAGAGTACACGCATAGTGCATAAAAGTACACGCACATTGCATTGAACCAAATCAATTTCAATGTGCGTGTATTGTTCGAAAGTACACGCAAATTCAAAGAGTACATGGAATCCTAAATAAATGTCGCTAGCGCGGACCACAATTAATATAGGACTTATAAAAATACAAAGAGTATGTCGTATACTGTTTAAAAGTACACGCAAATTCATAAAGTACACGCACATAATACAGGACTTGTACAAATACATAACCTAAATTAAGAAAGTATGTGAAGTCCTGAATAAATGTCGCTGGCGCAGACCACAATTAATATAGGACCTCTATAAATACAAAGAGTATGTACATATTACAATAATTTATATATTCCAAGTCCTCGATAAATAATGTATACAAGAGGAAATGTACCGTGATGAAATACATAAATGTGCAGTCCTCAATATGAAAACAATATGTTTTGCATTTAAAATCATGGCAAAAAATGTATTTTTTCATATCATGAACAAGAATAATGTGATTTCATCAGTCCATATATAATGTCTATAAATTCATACATATGAGAATACAAAATACATAATAAAATACGAAAAAATTTATATAAAACCTAAGGACACAAAAGTAGTACATGAAATACACAACATAACACTAAAAAAACAATGACAAATAGGTGATATCAGAAACAAAATACTAAGAACACAACATATACAGAGTGTATGATATAATCTTAAGAACAAAACTTAAGAACACAATATTACATCTAATTCAAAATATATTACATCAAATACATATATATGAGCATGTATCCATACTTGTTATTGTTGTGTGGAAGAATTTGATTGAGAATATGAAATGATTGGTAGAACTTCCAAATTAGGGTTTTGATCGCTTTAATTTCTATGTCGTGTGTTTGTTTTGTAATTCATGGGTATTTATATGTTTTTGTTGGACCAAAATTTGATTGGGAATGAGAATCGCTTTGGGGTTTTGATCGAAGAGACAGTACGGTTAGGATTTTGATCGAAGAGAGAATATAGTGTTTTTTGCGCTTGAATTTTTGTGAAGTGCGTGTTTGTTTTAAGTTTGGGGGTATTTATATGTTTGACCTAATTGTATAAAATTTGTTGGGCCGGGTTTAGAGTCCAAAATTGTTAGTCCAGGGACCCGATAGTAAAAGACCCTATAAAAACATATTAAAATCAAAATCAAACATTGAAAAAAATAAAAAACCCTAAGATAACAACTGCAAACTTACCATTTAAGGGAATGTCATACTCCTCACCTTGCTCGTTCCATAAAATATTAAAAACAAACAAGAAAAGAACAATTTTGCTGAATAAATAAACATAGTAAATTCAAAGTCTATCATTAAAAAACTAACAAAACTACTACAAACTTATCATATAAAAGAGTGCCATACTCTTCAGTTTGTTCGATCTAGAAAAGATTAGAAAACAAATAAGAAAATGAATAAACAAACATATTAAACTCAAATTTTATTATTAAGAAAAACCAAAAACCTAACATAAAAGCTACAAACTATAAGGGATTGCCATACTTTTCTACTGGCTTGGTCCTCAATTCCACACCCATATTAATCGAATTTCTTCCACAAGTGCTTCTTATAAACCCTAGATCCCCTATATCACCTAAATTTGCCAAATGTTTTGACTTATAAATAATTTAGGCCCCAAGAGGGTTACATTTCCCCCCTAAAAAATATGTCATATGGGTCGCACGTGAAAATTCCGTTAAGATATATAACAACCGATTACAAACTGAATCACAAAGTTCTTGTGGGGGAGTTATCCAGACAATACGAGTTATTCAAATTGGGTGACACATGACCGAAAATTCAGATTAGGATCATGTGTTGAAGATGAGAATAAAGGGGAATCCGATCAGCGAGAATCTCAGGGGCAAGATCAGTTCGACCCAGCCACAATTACATTTAAAGCTCTTAAAGTCCTACACGGCTCCTTGACTTTCTGTTCCCTATAAATGCAACATTTACCCCTGGAAAAAGGGGATGTAATTATTGTTATAGGAAATATATTAATAATAATCATACATAGATAAACACCCCATGAAAGTAGGCACATTATCGAACTACGTATATTCTTCTATTGTGTGATTGAATGATTTATTTTTCTTATTCAGTTATAGTTATTTAGAATTAATCTTCGCAGGATTATAGCACCTACAATTGGCACTGTGTGTAGGAATTGAGTTTCTTTTCCTAAGACAATTAGAACTAATAAACAACCATGTCTCAGCCACAAAGTGCACCTCCGTCGTTCAATAGCGTCCATTAGAACGGGCCTCCAGCACCTAGGTTAAGATAAAAGATCTATCCCAACAGGAGTCACAGTGCTCCTAATGCATATTATCACCCTCAAGAGGAGAAAAGCAACATATATCCTAGATTTACATAGATCTCAAGATTGGTCAACGTATACGAACAATGGATATATTAATAAGAGGAGTCCATATGCCTCCAAGAAGAGAACGCGCGTCTGCAGCATTATCTAGAAAGGATGGAACAAGGGCTTCATGAAGACAAGCGCAAGTGACATGAATGAATTGATATCCCTTAAACAAGTAAAACTCACACCTGAGGAAGGAGTTCACTCCATAATCAAGAGCATTTCATACATGGTAGTTCTTCGACAAGATGAGATCAGGAGGAAACACATCGCAGGCACCACACCCGCGACCTCATTCGAAAGAATATGGACCAACACCTCGCTCATCATAGGCTAGATCCACAAAGGAACTGACCAGGAGGGTGTTCATCAATAAATGAATTCCCCTTTTCAAGGGCGATTGAAGAACTTGAACCTCTCAATAATCTTGCAACTCCTAGGTTCAAAATCCATGATGAAAAGACTGACCCCGTTGATCATGTCTGCCAATATAGGCAGTCTTCGATGTTGTGAAACAATAATGATGTTCTTATGTGCCGTATATTCCCTTCCATCCTGGGGGATATCACGCATAAATGGGTTAAAAATATGCCACATATGTAAATCAATAATTTCAAATAGCTCGCAGAGGCATTTACTTTTCGTTTTATTACCATCTCTACCCATATCAAGAGAATGGATTTGCTCCTCACCATAAGAAAAAATCTCATTAAAACCTTGTGAGAATATGCTAAGCGATATTGGAAAACTTACAACGAAGTTGAATATTGCTCCGAACAAGTCGATGTGGCCTCATTTAAGATCGGATTAGCTAATAACTCTATGTTGCACCAGTCAATCACTAAGAAGGAGGTGAACACCATCGATGATCTCATGTCACGCATTGATAAGTACGAGAAGGTGGAAGATGTGGTTGATGGCATCCATATTGACAATGTTATTTTGAAGACTACAAAGAATGACGATAAGAAGAATGCCCCCCCCCCCCATACACACACACATACACACACAAAAGGGGGCAAGAAGCGAAACAAAGGAATTAAGAATGGTGACAAGGTAGAACCTTCCAAGTGATCAAAACTTTTTTAAAGAACCAATTTATAAGATCATGAGTAAATTAAGGATCAATAATTCCATCAAAGAGAAACACTGCACTTAGGTTCATGTATCACAAAGATCATGTGCACAAAATGGAGAATTATAAGGCCCTCAAATCCAATTTAGAAAAGTTGGCCCAAGTCGTCCACTTGAATAATTATGTGGAGAAAAATGGCACCATAGCTTCCATAACCATCTATCAGTAACTTGATGATTTTCTTGACAAAGATAAGACTGGGCACGAGTTCGCAGTCATCTACGATGCCTTAAGACCAAAGAAAATCCAATATATTATTAAAAAAAGTCACCGCAATGATGGAAGCTTTCCAGATTGACCCTGACACGACTCCATCATGAAAACATCGATGCTAGAAAGATATCAATTACAACAATCACATAGTCTTAATGAAGGACAATTTGATCGGATTTAGGACACCACATGATGAACTAGTAATCACACTTAGAATTTCAAGTTAGGATTTGGATAAGTTACTAGTTGACCAGGGTAGTTCCTCGAAGGCTATGTAACTAAAACTATTTAACCAACTTAACCTTAAGGTAGAAAAACTCAAAGAAGCGAACATTTCTTTGGTCAGCTTTGCAGGAAAAATGACAATGCCACTAGGGCAGTGGTCCTATGAATTTGAATTGGGAATATCTAGAAAATGATTAAGTTCCTGGCTATGGACATTGATTCTCCTTACAATGCAATTCTTGGATGGGGATAGCTTCATGATATACATTATGTCCCCTACACTTATCTCCAGAAGCTCAAATGCATCTATTATTGGGGATAATGGAGATTAGGGGAAATTAAGTCGTTACTCGGCAATACTTTATCACCGCCATCGGGCCTAAATATGAGAATAAAAAGGAGAAAGTGGTCACCACTGAGTCAACGAAGGATGGGGACACACCATCCAAATAGAATCTAAAGTATGGCATACAGGGGTTAGAAAAAAGGAGAGTTCCCCACAGATAGGGTCATGAAACCATTATAGGAAGTATTTTTCGATGATTCACACGTGGAGAGAAAATTCCTGATTGGTAGCTCACTTACAAACCATAAAAAAGAAGAAATGATTTCTCTATTAAAGGAGAACCAATATATTTTTTCTTTATAGCCTTATGGTATGCCTAATATTGATTCTGAAGTCATGTAATAACGACTTCACGTGGACCCAACATATTCACCAATCACGCAAAAGGCAAGGGACATTGAAGATGGAGTGTGGAAACTTCTAAAGGTAAGGTTCATTAAAGAAGTTCGATTCCTCAAATGGATCTAAAACCCTATAGTCATAAAGAAAAGAAATGAAAAGTGGAGAGCTTACATAGATTTCACTTATCTCAACAAATCTTGTCCCAAAGACAGGCTTCCTTTGGCAAAGACCAATCCCATTGGTCATAGACATATCTATTCATAAACAAATGAGTTTTATGGATGCCTACTCAGGGTACCATCAAATTCCTTTGTTCAGCCCCGATCAGGAAAATACCTTGTTCATTCCCACTCTTGTTATGTACTAATATAAGGTTATGTTATTCAGTCTCAAGAATGCAGGAGCTAAATACCAATGGTTAGTCACCAATATGTTCGAAGACACTAATATGTTCAAGGATCAACTAGGATACACCAAGAAAGTCTATATAGACGATATATTTGTCAAAATCAAGAATAAAGTCAAACATTTATTGGACTTAGTGATAACATTTGAGGTCCTCAGATATTATAAAATGAAGCTCAATGCATCCAAGTTCTCTTTCGGAGTTCAATCTCGAAAGTCCTTAGGATACTTGGTCAGCCAAAGGGGTATCAAATCCAAACCCGACCACATCGAGAAAATCAATAATATTCATCCACAAAAGACGCTTCATGATATTCCAAAGATAATGAGAATGTTAGCAGCACTCAACCGTTTCATCTCGAAATCTTTCAAAAAGTGATGGCCATTCTTTCAGCTTTTGAAGAAAGAGGAGGGCTTAATCTAGAATGGGTAATGCTAAAATACACTTGATAAAATCAAAACCTATCTAATCCAACCACTTATGCTCGCGATCCCAAATTCGGGAGATCTAGTCTACCCGTATCTTATCATGCATGATCTTGCGATTAACTAGACCTTAATGCGTGTGAAAGAAGGGCACCAGGATCTTATTTACTATGTAAATAAAATAAACCTAGACTGTGAGAAACACTACCTTCCATGTGAGAAGTTAGCATATTCTTTGTTTATTTCTTTATGAAATCTGAAGCATTATTTTTAAGCTCATTCACTCATGGGCATCACCTTCTTCTCGCTCAATGCAGTCCTTAGAAATATCAACCTGTCCGAATGTCCAAATGGTCGATAAAACATGGAAAATTCGATATTTACTATCAAACAAGGATTTCAATAAAATGGCGGGCACTGATGGATTTCATCGTTAAGTTCACATGAGAGGAGAAGATCGGTGATAAGAAATTCACCGATCAAGTAATTAACCAAGAGCTTGATCGACTCAAGAAGTGGACTCTTTATGTTGACAGAGCCTTTAATTCAAAAGGGGTAGGAATGGGACTTGCCCTCGTTACTCCGGAGCAGACTATGATTGAATCAAGAATTATACTTGGTTTTAAATCATCCAACAATGAAGACGCATATATAGCTCTCATCATTAGATTGCGAAAGGCCTTATTCATTGGACCAAGTCACCTCTATGCCTCCTGTAATTCGAGGTTGATATCCAATCAAGTATTATGATATTATAACGCCAAATATGAGAGAATGTCATCACATTTATAGGTCATATAAAACCTTGTCATTAGGTTTGAAAAGGTCTGCATTCAATAATTCCCTCGCAAAAACAACAGTCATGATGGCGCCTTAGCAACTTTGGATATAAAAATTGATTCAAACCTTAAAAGAACTATCAAAATGGAATATCTCGCCCGGATAAGCCTATTACATCCTAAGGTCGTCGACCAAGTCCTCATCATTCAGAAGGTTCCTAGTTAGATGGATCCGATCATAGCCTATCTAGAAGAGGATGTTTTACCGAATGATAAAAAAATCCCATTTAATCAAGATAAAATCTACTCGTTTCTACTTATCACCCAAGGGGAAACTATATAGGCAATCTTTCACAGGTCTCTACCTCCAATGTGTGCACCTAAATGACGTTGATCAAGTTCTATACAAATGTCATGATAGAATATGTGGAGGCCATGCATGGGGAAGATCTTTGGCATTAAAGAAATCAAAGAAGGTCATTGGTGGCCATATATACAAAAGGATGCAATCTCTTACGTAAAAAAGTGTAAGAAGTGCTAAGAATTCTCGCTTATGCTTTATCAACCGACCAATGACCTAAAGTCAATGCCAGTCCGTGACCATTTTCTCAGTGGAGTTTAGGCATCATGGGTACCCTACCTAACGTACACAAAAAATAAAAGTACCTTGGCATAAACTATTTCATCAAGTGGATCGAAGTCGAACCTTTGGTGAATAAAAAAGATATTGATATTATAAGTTTAATTTGAGGAACATCGCAACTCGATTTAGCATACTGAGAACGATCATTACAGATAATGGAACGCAATTCAAAAGTAGTCTGTTTTAAGACTTCTGCAATAACCATAACATCAAGAACTACTTCAGCTCAGTGTCTGAACCCCAAAGCAATAGGTAGGTTGAGCCTTCAAATAAAATCGTGCTTGACGGCATAAAGAAAACATTGGATACGGCCAAAGGTGCTTAGGTGGATGATCTTACTCGCATCTTTTGGTCATATAGTATTACGTCCAGGAGGTCGATTAGGGAAACACCCTTCGCCTTGGCTTATGGGATGTAATCCATATCCCCTTTGTAGGATGGCTTGCCAACCATGAACACAATCGTTGCTGACTAATACTTAAATGGAGAACTAATAAGGATTGAGCTCGATCTGGATGAGGAACAAAGGAAATAAGCCTTAATAAAGTTAATTTCCTACCAACAATAGTTAGTTAAGGAATACAAGAAGAGTATAAATCCAAAAAGGTTCCAGGCCAGGTACTATGTCCGCAAAAAATTGCTCAGTGGCACGAAGAAGCCCTCTGATGGCAAGCTATGTCCTAACTAGGAGGGGACCGTTAAGATTGTTAGAGACGAACTCCAAGAACCCTACCATTTCGATACAATGGGGGGAAGGGAGATCCCTAGGGATCGAAATGCATCCAATCTTAGGATGGTTTATTTCTAGCAAGTTTACTTCTAGAAAATTTCATTAGGCATGTTTACTTTAGTTTTAAAGTTTAGTTATGTTTTTGGAAAATTTAAAGTTCAATTAATGCAATTAACTTTTTTATTATTCTAAATGGCAATCCAATTGGGTTTATAATAACTTTCCTTTCATTTTTATTACACGATTAAGTTCTGGCTGTGGATTTAAACACCTGACCAAACTCTGATCGACAATATGTGAATGTCTTAGTATGATTACACTTAATAAAAAATTTAAGGTCACATATTTTCGTCATGAAGAAATATTGTAAACACCCCATCAAAGTACCCCCTAAATACCTCTTTAGATCCCTTACACTTATCCTCTCACCATATGACCCTAAGTCCTATTCTGAACACTGATCTATAGGCCATTGGGTGCTCCCAAGCCCCATTTTAACTCGGTCAACCCTCCATCCAGAGAAAAGCTCATTAAAATCTCTTAGGGCTCTGAATCCATTTTCCAATAGTCTACACCGTGTGCAAATCAGCATCACGGTTCGCGCGTACTTGTCTTTTTACTTTGAGATCTAAGCTAGAGGCCACTGGGCACTCCCGAGACCCATCTAACCTCAGTCAATACTCCCACCTGAGTTAAGCTCATTAAAACCTCTTAGGTCTCTGAATCCCCTTTCTAATGATCCATACCATGAATCGTCCTAACGGTTCGTGTGTATTAAACTTTTTACTTCGAGATCTGATCTAGAGGCCACCTGGCACTCCCGATCCCCATTTAACCAAGATCAAATATCCAACCTGATCTAATATCATTAAAAACTCATAAACTCTGAATCTCCTTTCGAACGGTCCATACCGTGCACAAATCCGCTCATAGTTTACGCGTACTTTCTTTTTTATTCTGGGAACCCCTGTGTAGAGACCATTGGGTGATTTCAAACCCCTTTTGACTTTGATCAACTATCAAACCTGATGGTGTCTCAATGGATTCTTGTAGGTCTTTGAATACCCTCTATAACGGTCCTGACCGTGCAGGATTCGGACTTACGGTTTGCATTTTATGTCCATTTTCCCCAAAAAAGTCTGTTTCGGACTGCCTATAGACACCCCAAACCCCTTGCCTATTGGCATGGTATACTTTTCTTGACCAGTAAGGCAGGGGCTATACTGATAGGCAAGCCAAGGTCTATACCGTTCGTAACCCTCCGAAACCCTAATTTTTTTTAATTTCAGGAAACCATGACCTCATTATCAAGTGTCCCTTTCTAAAGTCAGAACATTCCCCTCGCAATCAGTGTGCCAAAATTCTATTTTTGCAAATATTGTGTCTATTTTCTTACATCACTCTCATCCACTTTTCACCCCCACTTTCCATCCTTACCTCACCACCATCCAACCATACTAAAATCAACCTCTTACCATTGTGAAATCATAATTAAAGTTCTCTAAAAGGTCTCCCTTATTTATTTACAACTCACTTAATTATTAATAATTGTTTACTTTTCTTTCCACTTTGATATATCTTTATTTCATCTCTTAATTCCAAAACTAATCTCACTTTTTATTATTTAGTATACACAAAATTTATTTTAGAACGCCAAAAAGAGGGTTTTCTTATAAACCCTAATTTGGAATTTCCTCATTTTTCACACTCTCAACACTTGTGCACATTTTATAAAAACCAACTAAAGGTAAGTTCTAACTTAGGATTTATGGGTTAAACCCCTCTGAGTGTTATCAAACTACGTTGACTTTGGTGCCCTTTGGGCTACATCAACATCTCGAGCTATCTTGGGATTCGAGTCCCATTTTCTCATTTATCCATTTTATGTTTTATTATTTTTATTAATATTGTGAGTCCACGTACTCTTACATATTCGTGTTTCATTAGATATACACACTCACTTCTTCATAGTGATTTATGATTTGAAGGACACTCACATTATATTATTATGTTATTTCTTTTATACACTCCTTAGGATGATTCTGCTTGTCTTTCTCATGGCATGAGTCGAATGATTTATTTCTCTCATTATTCATACCGCACACATGTACACATGTATCACACTTTGGAGAAAATGAGAATATTATATAGCCCATGAGAAATCGAATGGGCGGGATGGGTGACTAACACCTTTCTATTCCGTAAATTAGTCCCCGGACCCTTGATTCATTTGGTTTCATATCCATAATTATGTCTTTTGATGCCTTTCTCTCGGAACAACTACATTTCTTTTGCCTGTTTTGAGTAAAATAGGTTGGCGGCTCCATTTCTTCATTTTTTTTCTTGATGATGACCAATTTATATCCGAGGAAGCTCGTAAAGATTAGTGCGAGTGGAGTAAAGAGGACTCCCATATCCTCGAATCCCCACACGCACGGGAGAGAGGTATTTCTACGATTTTCCCTCCCCTCCAATTTCAGTGTCGGCCCGCATTGGAGGAATTCGACCTAGACGGTCGTAGTGGAGACTCCGCTGGGGAAACTTTTAGAGAACTAAACTCTATTTTCATATGAATGTTATTTTTTTCGCTTTCCTTTTTTTATATATGCGTACATATGCCTCCACCTATATGTTCTCCTTACTTTTCTACTTACATCTTGAATATATGTCTCATTCTTATCATGATGTTTATATTTACTGTGCTCTTTTTTCATCATGTGTATATATCACCTTCTTATCACATGTGTCACCATGTTTTAGTCACTTGTATATATTCACCATACTTCACTCTACGTACTCCCACTTACATATGTTGCACACACCACTTGTAGATATTCATGTTTAGTCTCACTACCACACACTCTCACACTCTTCTTACTTGTACATAACTTCATAAACTCACACATTTCACACAGGTCTTATAGATATTCATGTTTAGTTTCACTAGCACACACTCTCATATTCTTTTCATATGTATATAACTTCATGCATACTCACACATTTCACACACCACTTATAGATATCCATGTTTATTCTCACTAGCACACACTTCCACATTTACCTTATTTGTATATATCCACATACTCTTTTCATCCATACATATTCACATGTCACTCTCTCACTTTGTAAATATTTCTCACCCACTTGTTTAGTCACACGCCTCACACTTTATAACTATCACCACGCTTTATATAGTCTTCATGCTCCATGTACATACTTGCTAGTTTTTCTTTACATGATTATCCCCCTTATTCCATGCTACTTGTATATTTTATGCTCTCCCTCATGGTGGTAGTACTTAGCATACATAAAACTCTCCATAATATACTAACCAAGACTCATGCATTTCTTGCGCACTACATCACTTGAGTATGGCAACATTGACAAAAAAATTATCCCGTGCTAGGGGTCACTTCGTGATAGGTGTCGGTCCTGCAGGACGTTGTTAACCTAAGAAATATGATTCCCACCTTCCATTGGCCTCGTACCTTCAACATATATCGAATAATTCCCTCCGCATCCTACCATTTGAGCGAACTCACGACGAGAGGTATATAACATAGAACTCATTCACATACTTCGAGTATATCGAATTCGCTCTCACACATACCATCTCCACGAGGTATATCATGAGGTAATTCACGTACACTCGAGTATATCAAATGGCTTATCCACGCGTATTGATGAATGATTGCCCTTATAGGAAAGAGATATGTTGTGGAAGTTATGAAAAATGGAGGAACCTTTCCACTAACCCACCAAGTGTATCAACCTCATATATGTGTCTACCATAGGACAGTCATACCTAGTTTTTCGATTATAACGTGAAACTATTTCAAAATTTTGAGTCTCCTTACCACCCGAATTTTCGCACTATTTCACCCATTTTTAAAATAGGATCCTATTCATGAGTCAGGAAACAAGTCAAATCGTGTCTTACATCATGTACCCTATATTTTCCCCCAGACTCGGGTCCCGTCCGGCATTTTTCTTGCATCATAAGCAAACATAATACAAGTGGAACCGAATAATAATAACCATTGTGAGAATTTTCATTTTTCCTTCTTTTAAAAAATATGCAAAAAATATTTTTCCCATATCCAAAAACAAAAACAAAATACCAAAAATATTCCTCTTTTCCTCAAAATAAACCAAAAACCATTTTTCCTCTCAGGTGTGCTCGCGTACCCTAATTTTTGGTCTTGCTCCCTATTGGCTCTAGTCTTCCGCTAAACCACCCCAAAGCTCAACTTCTTCATCTGCTGCTTCCACCGAGTTTGAGATATCCCTCTGAAGGTAATTCATGGAGAAAATTGACCAAACTGCGAATACTCAACCAGATTCGATGACCATCCTTACCCAGCTCAACGATAAAATTGATAACTTCCAGGCAGAAGTCCAGGGTATGCAACGACACAGGGTCCACACTCCCGAGGCTACTAAGAAAAAAATCCTCTTTCCCTGTGCCATGGGTAAACCTTCTCTTGAACCAATATGGGTCCTGGAAGAATATCAACATGCCTCGCGTGCCCCACTTGCCAATGGGTCGCTGCCATCTCAGCTATCGATACTGAATCTTACTTAGCTAGGGGCCCAAGGAGGAAGAACTGAACAAAGTCAATGAGGACCTTAGGTTGCTATTAAAGAAGCTCGGTCAATTCAAGATCTCATGGAACCATATGGAATACACTCACATGTCTCCCTATCCCAAGGCCGATTATCGAAGAAATTCAAGATGTCGTACATAGCGAAGTTCGGGGGCAGCGAGCCCCCATTGTTCACCTACGTAGCTATCATCTTTCCATAACTCTCCTTGGGGAGTCATAAGAAGTAATAGCCCAAAGGTTCCAGCAAACCCTCAAAGAAAGTACCTTTATGTGGTTCCTGTCCCTCGAAGAATCTAAAATTTGCAGTTGGGAGGAAGTGTCCAGAGAGTTTATGTCATTGTATAAGTATAATGAGGAATTAAATGTCATGCGTAGAGACTTAGAGCTACACAAGAAGAATCCAAGATAGTCAGTCAGCAGTGAAATAAGAAGGTGGAGAGAGAAAGTAGATACTATGACCAACAAACCATTAGAAGAAGAACAAGTGAGCATAGTGAAGAAAAAATTCTTTCCCCATATTCGAATGTCGATGGGAGGTTAGTACTACCCTCACTCTAGAGCCTTTTGAGAGGATGAGGTGGAGATTGAAGAAAGGGTTGCTAGTCACAAAGCAGAATCTGAACCAAAAAGGTTGACCGGGTAATTTACGCGTAGAAAGTATGACAAGTTGACCAGCATCTCGATCTCAACAATCAATAATATATCCCAACCTGCCACTTCCTGGACACCTGAAATTATCCCAACCCTGCCAAAAAGGAGTATACTGAACTCCATTATCCTTTATCAAAAGTGTACTAAGCCTTTCTTTCCCGAAATCTCATTAAACATTTGCGACCCCGACCATTACCATATCGTCTTCCTAGAAATTTTAAACATAACGCCCATTATGACTTCCACCAAATCACAAGACGTACTACTGACCAATGTTTCTACCTCAAGAATGTTATCCAGAGTCTTATAGACAGGGGTATCATTACCTCATCGGCCAATCCTAAGCCCAATATCACCAATAATCCGCTCCCAACACACATAATTGGGTTGAATGCCATTATTTTAGAAGGATGTCTATAATTTGACCCCTCAACTAGAATAAAGCTCGTGGTTACAACTAACCTGCCTACCATCTCACTAAAAACCCTCAAATCTTGCCCTTCCTATCTCTTGTATCCTACAAGTTCTGTTGATCAAGATCTGTCACTCCTCACTTGAGCCTACATTACCGTCTTCACTCGCTCAGAAGGGGGAGCCATAGAATTACCTACAATTTTAGAACAACTTCGAAAGTTCGGACTAAAATTACCCTCGGAATTAACTATTGATTGTGAGAGGATCATCAATTTATTTATGGAAGCCCAAAGGTGGGATTGAGAATCTGATGAATGGGTTATGCTCGTAGAAGAATCCATCCTAAATGACATCGTGCAGGTCATGTCAGACTCATTCCTTCAGAAAAGAGAGATATGCACCATCCTCGAGTTATTTAGGATCCTAAAGCTCCAACGGCGTCTGGTCCCTTCATTCCATCATTTACCCGATGAGTGGGAAGATTTATATGATGAATCCATTAAAGTTGTTGAGTGTATATATTTTGCATAGAAAGATGACATCATTGCCACTGGATGGCAGCAATTTTGATAGTTCGAATGATGAAACAAATTGTGGAGAAGTCAGTTCAGTTGCTTTTTTTTATTGGATAATCTCCTTCGAAGAATTATTGGGGGGTCAATAAAGTATCCACTACGCCTGAAGTAGATGAAGACACAGGTTTCTTATTCTTCATTACCTCCATTAACCACATGGCCCGATCCGGTCGCATTATAAAGATCCAATTCCTTAGTCATCCAGAACAAATAATGGAAAATGAGTCTCCGAGGGGATCCCAATGTCGAAAATGACATTTAAAAAAAGCAGGGTCCTCGATAAACTAAAAAATACTCAGGCAAATATCACCCTATGTGGGCTCATGGTTCCTTCCACTATTACTCCTGCAAAAGTAGTGCATATGGTCGGATCTCTGACCTCTACCAGACTCTTTTCCTTCTGGGAAGAAGAAATTCCAAAGATAGGGCTCGAGCACAATTATACCCTCAACATCTCCATTGAAGTCATGAGGAAGACAGTTCTATTGGCACTTGAAGATAACGGGTCCATCCTCAATGTATGTCTACTTATAACCCTTAATTTCTTGGGGATAAAAGTCATTGATCTCACTCCAATGTCCGTCATTGTGTGTGATTATGACAACACTCGTCGAGAAGTCATGGGTCCTATAAATCTTACACTAGGGGTTGGCCCTATCCACCTCTGCTAGAATTTCAGGTCATTCATATACCTGTTTGTTTCAACATACTCCTTGGTTGCCTATGGATCCATAGTATCAGAGGCTTATCTTCTTCCCTCCACCAAAAATTAAAATTATTCGCCAATGATCAAGTCATCATAATCCTTGGGGACGATGATAATTCAGATGGTACTAACACTAGCAACCTAGTACTAGAGATTCAGCACAGAGCCAATGATATGTTCCACTCGGGTTTCAAGATCAACCCACTTCCTTATCAAGTTAGGGACAATTTCAAATACCTAGTGTGTCCAGAGCATAGCCCTCTTGTGTAACACCCCACGCATTCTGGCATCGGCAGCCGCTAACCTACGTCGGGTGTCATTAAATAAAATACCATTATCAGCATGAGACAGAATTATGAAACAATAAAAACATTAGTTCCATAAGATACAATGTAATTTAATCCAACGAATATAATTATCCAAACCATAATATCCATCACCAAGCTAACTCCAGAATAAAATCCAACTCCAAGCGATAATTAAATACTCAAATTAAATAATCTAATAAAAAAATCTCTGATTGAAATCCGTAAACAACCGTGGAACCCAATGGCCCACCAAATACACAAATAATAGTCTCATAAATAAAATAACGGAATGGAAATAATCTAAACAAGTAAAGAATGGAAATACTCTAAACAAGTAAAGAAATAAGTGTAAATCTCTAGATTCACTCCAAAAATCTCCAATCCATCCTGGGCAACTACTCCAGCAACTATACCTGAAATGTTAGTCAATGCAATAGGTCAGAGCCCACTGCATGAACACTAGCTACTCCTCCCAATCAGGGTCTGTGAACACAGACATAAGCATCATACATGATAAATATTACAATAACGTACTTTAAATTACATGAAATAATAACCTGCGAGTAAGATGAAACACTACTAACTACCAACCTAACTAGGCCACCCCACTATTCAAGTCCAATTATGCTATTACAACATTTCATATAAATCCACAATTATTAATTGAATTAATGTAACCAATTTTATTAATGTGACAGCAGTATAGCCAGTTCACCATGCACAAACTCCTGGCGCGCCCATAATTTTACACCACGCACATTCCCCTCACTATAGTCAGTTCGCCTAATTTATTTAGCCATGCACATACTCGTGAGTTTCCATGCACGACACATCACTATATCCAGTTTGTCCAATTTCATTAGGCCTGCACATACTCGTGACGCCCCACACACCCACGTCACTATATCTAGTTCGCCCAAATTGTTAGTCATACACATACTCGTAATGCCAATTCATTTTAATTATCAATTCTTATTCAAGTTCTCATAGTTATCTATTAGCCCCAACCTTTATTCGGGTAACCCAACCTAAACCATCCCTAGTCCCATACCTAGAGATCACCAAAATCACAAGTATTTTTCTAGTCTATCACTTAGGAGGAATATCTACCACAAATCACCACCTAGTATCGCACCTTGGCTAACGTAAAATACGTGACAATGTACTACCTAGGCCCACCCAAAAAATATTCAACCGTATGAACCTACACTCTCTAATCCCATATCTAGAAAGTGTTAACAACAACGAGCCTTATCTATTAGTCCCATACCTAGCAAGCAACCTAAAAATAAGGGTAAAAGCATAACTGCCCCAAAAATCCCAACGTCCCCGTAGTGACGAAATATTAACACGAGCAACATCACATAAAACATATTTTCAATTTATAGCTACGATTCTTCCAATTTATTTTTTGAGTCGAAGCACCATTACAAATTCATATTTTTAATTTTAATACGTGAATCGCTCCACAATTCTATCGAAATCCCAATCTCTAATCTAAGCATGCGTTTGTTTTGAGTCTTAAGTTCTATTATAATTTTGAATAAAAACAACCCCTTAATTATTTTCACTTTCCCTAATTAGTCTTCCTAATTTATTTTAAGAAAATACCATTTATTAAAGTTTAGGCAATATCTAAAACGCATAACACTTAAGGGGAACAATAGAAGTATTCATGCCTGTAAAGAAGTCATCTTGAAAACCTGATTACACGGTTGGATTCTTCTCATGAAAATAGCAAAAACACATTCTTGGATGTTCTTGAGAAAACTTAATTTAGATCTTCAAAACTTGGGTTGAAACTTGTGCTTAATGGGGTTTCGGTTTTGAAGGTGAGAGGAACTAATATTTTGGGAGTCTACTGCTTTTTGAGAAGGGTTCAATGTGTTTTAAAAATCCTAAACACATGACTTTATATATTAATAAGATAAAAGAATTTGAGCCCTACATAAACACAAAAAAAAACTCCACCTCCGACCAATTATCAGCGCGAATCGGTTCGCCCCCATGGCCATACTGGTTTGGACGGCTTACTACTCCAAGCTCCACCATGATTTTATATAAAATGTTAGAAATTCCAAATTTAAATCCTGATTTAACTTCCACTTAAAATCTTATCTCTTGAATAACACAATCAACATTTTTAAATGTCAAAAATATTTCTATCTAATAAAAAAATATCTTTCCAATTTTCGATTTAAAAAGAGTTATTTTCAATTGGAAATCACAGGGTGTTACATCTTGGGAATGTCAATGTGATTCAAATGTTCAAAAGCATGCACTTCATGCCCGAAACGGGGCTAGGTCGACACTAACAGGGAATCATCGAACCAATAGTCCTAAAGGAAGACTTATCCCCATGCGACTTGGGATACCAACTATCACCAACTGAACTCAAGGCACTTCCCCGACCACATAAAAAAAATCTTAGAAAGAAAAAGGATGGTCTCAGGAGACTCCCTGGATGAGAGGTTTGTCAATGAGGGTGAGGATTTACCCTTTTGCAGGTTCCTTAAACTATGGTAAGTCCCTGCCAATAAGAAAACGAAATCGGGGGTAGAATGTTCTTGAAGATGACATCGCCTGGAATAAAGGGCACAAGCATGACATAAAGCCTCTAACAGACAAAGCCATAAAAAGCATTGAAAATTCCGAGGATAGTGATATCGATGAGTCTTTCAACCTACACACACTAGGAATGGACCTTTGCATGATCCGCCAGGAAGGCTCATTATCTAACCAATATAAGAAGATCATTGTTTCTCAAGCACCCCTCCTCAATTTGCATGCCATTCATGTTCAACCCTCTCAAGTTAACCAGAACCCTATCGTCCATTCTCTCTAAAAGATACCCTAGCCTAGTATTTTTTTCTCCTTTGATGAGGTCCTCATTGTTGTATTTCCTGCAACTCTCTTAATTAAATAAACGAGGGTATTAAGTATTTCGTTATGCCTTAAATTAATTTTCATGATTATAATCAAACTTTTGATGAAGATGATTTAATAAATGAAAATTTCTAAACTACTCTAAAAAACAATATAACCATGTTCAAACTAATGATTATGAGACCGTTGTTTATTAATCTCGATTTTAGTAGCCATCCGCGCGAGATTAGGATAGGGTCCACCCTCAACAATCAGGAGCGATCGCAATTTGAAGAGCTTCTAAAAGAGTTCGCGGATGTCTTTGCATGGTCCTATGGTGACATAACTGGAATTGACTTAGAAATATCACATCATGAGATCCCTATATTCCCAAAACGTAAACATGTCAAGCAGAAACTGAGGAAATTTCAGACATAATGGTCCTTCAAAGTCAAAGATGAAGTGGTGAAACAGTAAAACATAGGCTTGATTCGTGTGGTCGAATATCCTATATGGCTTGCAAACATCGTACCCATACAGAAATCGAGAAGGAAAGTCCCCATGTGCATCGACTATTGAGATCTGAACAAGGCATTCTCAAAGGACGACTATCCTCTGCCTAATATCGACATGATCATAGATAACATTGCTAGTCACTCCCTGAAATCATTTGTTGACAGTTTCACCTAGTATAATCAGATTAAGATACATCCTAACCATCAAGAAAAGACCGCCTTCATCACCCCATGTGGAATCTTTTTCTATATAAGCATACCATTCGGTGTTAAAAATGTCGAGGCTACCTATCAGAAGGTCTCTAAAACAATACTGCATGACCTTATCCACACAGAGGTCGATGTCTATACTAACGACATGATCATCAAATCCAAGACTCGAAAGGGTCACGTTCCTACCCTGAGAAAATTATTCGAGCGATTACGACAGTACCAAATGAGACCCGATCCACAAAAATGTGTATTCAGTGTCACCAAAGGCAAACTCTTTGGATTCATGGTCAGTGAAAAAGGGATTGAGGTAGATATTGCCAAGATAAAAGTCATACTCAAGATGCCACCACCCCGGACTTAGGAAGAAGTGCGTGGATTCCTGGGTAAGATACAATACATCGATCGAATCATCAACTAACTGACCTCTATCTACAAACCCATTTTCAAACTTTTTCGAAAGGATTTAACTAAAGTTTGGAATGAGGCGTGTTAAGAAACCTTCTGTTGGATCAAACGAAACATCACTCGACCTCCGATACTCATGCCTCCGCAGTAAGGTCTTCCCCTCCTCCTTTACTTGACTATCACCGCCCTCCTCCTTTACTTGACTATCACCGACACTGTAGCAGGGGATATATTGGCTGAATACATTGAGGAATATTTTAAAGAGATAGCAATCTAATATGATAGTTAAAGGCTAGTTAGGTACGAGATAAACTACACTACATTAGAGAAAGCGTGTGTCTCCCTAGTCTGGGTCACACAGAAGCTTTGGCACTACATGCTTGTATTTCCTATCAAATTGGTGTCCTGAATGGATCCGATGAAATATATGTTAGAGAAGTCCACTATGTTTAGTCGTATACCAAGCTGGCAGATGTTACTGGCCGAGTTTGATATCTCTTATGTCGTGTAGAAGATAATGAAAGGGAGAGTCATCTCTGGTTACCTTACCGACAATCCCATGGAGGTAACTGAGCTTTGGATTTCTAAATTCCCAAACGAAGACATCCTCTGCACCTCCCACGAACACCTCAGGTGGTAAATGTTCTTCGATGGAGCTGCAAACAAAAAAGGATATGGTATTAGGATACTCCTAATTGCCCCTGATGATTATCATACTCCCATTGCCATTAAATTGGATTTCCCTTGCACCAATAACATGATAAAACACAAGACATACACCGTAAGACTCAATATCTCTCTCAATAAAGGAAGAAAATGCACGGATATCTATGGAGACTCAGCCCTCATCGTGGGGAAAATCCTCAGGAATTGAAAAGTTAAAGACGATAAGCTCTTACCCTTCTATGCTCACCTAGAACAGTTCGCATCCCAATTCAAATATGTCATCTTCCATTACCTTACTCCTCGAGCAATAGCCTAGCTGATGCATCAGCAATATTGGCCTCCATTGTTTACACGAATAAGGGAATAACAACGGCCCCCTTTATGGTTCAGAAATAAGTTGCACCCACTCACTGCTATCACATCGAGCTCATTACAGAAGATGATCCATAAATTATTAGATTGTGGTATTATGACATTTGGCGCATCTTCAAATATTGTAGGTATCCCCGAGACAAGGACAAGAAAGACGTGCAAGCTTTCTCAAGTTGACTACTCAGTACATCATCTGCCACAAGGCCCTCTTCACAAAAAACTTCGATAAAACCCACTTCCATTACATAGTCGGGGTTGGGACGGAAGACATGATGTAGAAAATCCACGATGGGGAATGTGGGCCCCACATGAACGGTCATATGCTTGCCAAGAAAATCATCCATTAAGGATATTGCCGAACCACCATAGTTTAACACTGCACTGCTTATGTTCAAAGATGCCTTAAATGCTAGCAGTTTTGCCAACCTTCATCACTTGCCTCCTCGAGAGTTGTACAACATGACCTTTCCCTGGCCCTTCTCCACTTGGGGCATATACATCATCGGTAAAGTCACCCCCAAAGATTCAAACAGGTATGAGTTCATCCTGGTTTCTATTGATTACTTCACGAAATGGGTCAAAGCCGAGTACAACAGCATAACAGATAATTAGTGGGAAAAAAATGTAACCAAATAAAAAAAATTCGTCACTAAAAATATTTTGTGATGAAAATAATTTCGTCAATCGTCCATCACAAGAGTCCCATCGCTAAAGGTTTCAGTGAGAAAATAAAAATTTCATCACCAAATAGTAAACCTTTTGGTGACAAAATTTTATTTGTCACATAATAGTAACCTTTTAGTGACAAAATTATTTGTAGCCAAAAATGTTTTTTTGGTCACAAAAATGCACATTTTGTTACCTAATGTTTGTGATAATATGCAAAAAGATAACCAATTTGTGACAAAATTAATATACTTTGGTGGCAAAATATTTTTGTCACGAAATGAATTTTAGTGTCAATAAATTATAAATTTAAAACCCATAATTTTATCTTTTCAAATTCGTTTCTTATATAAATATTGAGTCGAATAAATATTAAATATAGAATCAACTAAATTTTATCGACATTATACAAGTAATCAACTATCATCATATACATACTCAAAATTAAGGTTCAAATATTATATAATTGATATGAAATTATTCGTACAAATATCTCAAAACCATTGATCTATTACAGAGTAGCCTACATCTTTTGTTACAATACATAGAAAACTTCAAAACGTCCAAAAATAAATCACATTGTAAAGTTCTCCTTTCATCTTCATCATCATCCTAAAATAATTTCCAAAAAAGCATCCTCACAACGTCCCAATCTGAAATTAAAAAAATACCAAGACATTAGTTTCTAACTTAATAAGTTTATTAAAACTTGATAAATATAATAACATCAACTAATAAATAACACATATTGAGCTAAACATCCAAAAAATTACGAAATTCATTTTCTTTTCAAAATTTTAAAAAAAAATCGGCAGACCATTCTTTGTATATATATTAAAACCACCCTGTTAAATTGAGAAAAAAATAAAGAAATCCAACGACATTCCACCAAAATATCCCTTCAACCGATTCAAAAGATAAGATAATAGCATCACCAATATTTTAAAAAATCGGTAGAGTTTCCTTTGTTTATAGATTAAAATCACCCTGTTGAATTAAAAAATAAAAAAGTCAAGAAACCCAAGGACAATTGATAAAAATACCCCTTCCATCGATTAAGAAAATAAGATAACAGCATCACCAATACAGATATAAAATAAGTCAAAGGATGTGAATCCAACAATGTTATTTCGATAAATTCAACAATGAAATTATTAAAACTTACCATATAGTAATTGTGTGAGGAAGGGAACCTGATGCTTTTAAAGCATCACATGACAAGGGGTGTCCTCACCTCAGACGAGGGGTCAACTTCGCCACAGTACCATCATAGGAAGGGTCGGCCATCCCGACCCCTATCCTATAGCAGATGACCCTATAAGGGGTCGACCCTTCATCACGGACCAGACGACCCTACAAGGGGCTGACCCTTCATCATAGACCAGACGACCCTTTAAGGGGCCGACCCCTCATCATGGACCAGATGACCCTATGAGGGGATGACAGTACGAGGATTGCATTCAGCCGGACCCAATGCCATCATCCACTATAGCCTCGACCTGGCATCCTAGGCCGAGGGTGACATCATCACAGTGTGTGATTTGGGAGATGCGTGGGACTCATATAGCACGTGGACTAGACCGTTGTAACTATCATCCCCTCACGTAAGGGAATATTATGTCATCATTAATTGCAAGTGGCATATCTAGGTGTCAGTAGGGGATTGGCTAGATCATCATTCACATGCCCCATGCATGCTTGTGGGGTAGACTACTCCCCCCAAGCCCAATATGTACTTGTCATCTTCAACCTTATAAAGGGATCGAGAATTGTAACCCTAGCTAAAACTCTGCTTGTACACACAGTAGATAGAGAGTGAGCTTATGAGCATTGTATCCAAGGCCATTAGTGCCCATATTTAGTGGATCACACACTCACAGTGGATATAGGCCTGATTGGCTGAACCACTATATATAACTGTCTTCATTCCTCTTATTTTCATCCCCTTCTATACACTTATACACATATAACTCTATTGTTGCCATGGTTATTACTGTTTGAGCTTTCCACCTCTTATCTGGTGGTGCTAAATCTTTACATCATTAGTTTAGCGTCGTCTGTGAGAACGAGAAGATCTCTTCCTTCATACAGCTTGACCTCACCGAAAACTCTGGTGGTGAACCAGTTCTCCCCCTTCGTGCGGAGATGTTTCACCATTGAAAGAGACACATTAAGGTTCTAAAGCTTATCAGTCTTTTGATCATTCATCTCTTCATAGCTCAAACATATGGCACCGGAGATTCCACCACCACCTCCTCAATCGGATAGTGGATTAGGACTTAGTTCCAATCATGCACCACCTCAGTCTGAGATGGCAGATGTGGCTGTCACCCTGAAGTCTTTAGCAGCAAGCTAGAAGATTATGCAGGAGCAATTAACAACTCTTAGCCAAAACATACTGAGACCACCAGGAGTCTCACCAGAGATGATTACTCCGGCAGCAGCTCCAGGGCAGCATGAGGCTAGGGGACCACCCCAGGCACCACGCAAAGACTTGCCACCTCCACAACGGCGGAGGGATGTTGCTGACCCCCGACGTCTATGCCTGGGGAGGAAAGGAAACCCTTGACCAGAGGACAGATATGATGATATGGAGGTGGAGGAGGATCCGATAGAATGTTGGGAGCCGTATGAGGTCTCCAATAATACTGTACGACCTATCCAAGAAAGCAGAGGGAAGTGTGGAAGGCAAAATCCCGACGATCTCCTGAGGGGCTCTGCTTTTGATCATCTGAGAAGGGGGCGGCCTTTGAGAGGCTGGGCCTAGTAAATGACTTGCAAGAAAAATTGTCCAGGTCGAGAAGTATTGCGAGGTCCAGAAGGGAGGCAGTAGATGGCCGACCCCACAGAAGGGACGACGGTTAGGGAGAAGTAAACAGCCGACACAGAACTGTCGCAGTAGAACCCTCCGTTCACCTCAGAGAGGCGGCGGGGATAACATCGGCCAAGCCGACCCTATGAGGCTCTGGAACGACTCGATCCAAAGGCTGGAGGATAAAATTAGTGATATCTTGAGAAGTAGGGACCCCCTTCAAAGAGGATACTCCATAGGCTCACCCTTTGTGGCGAAGATAGTCAACTTCCTAACTCCATCCAAGTTTAAGGCATCTGTGGTCACCCCAAGGTATGACGGGAGTACCAACCTTATCCATCATATTGAGATGTACCAATCAGCGGCAAGCATATACTCCATCTCAGATGAGATGAGGTGTCGTGCCTTTTCTGGCACTCTGACTGGGGCCGCATATGTATGGTATATGTCTCTTCCAAAGAACTCCATTGAAAGCTTTAAGCAGTTAGCAGATCACTTTATCCATAACTTTTGCTTTGGATTGAGGCCACAGAAGAAGACCACACACCTGCTCTATGTTAAGCAGGGGAGGAACGAGAGACTAAGAGACTACATAGCCAGATTTAATAAAGAAAAGTTAGAGGTTGAGGATTACGAGGAAAGTATAGCCATGACAACCCTCATTGGGGGGCTCCAGAAGGGGAAGTTATTACGGAAGCTTGCCAAAGACCCCCTAAGACGATGGCTGAATTGCTGGAAATAGCGGGAAAGGTGATGAACGCCGAAGAGGTGATGGCCGCAAAATACGAAGACGAAAAAGTAGGCACTAGTGGGGGTACGTACCAGAAAAAGAATAAGGAGGGGAAGAAGAGGCTAGCAGATGAAAAAATTTCTGATTATACCCCTCTGACGGTCAGCTACGAACTCATTCTGAATGAGATAAAGAGTGACTGGTCCTTGAAATGGCCCGAGAAGTTGAGGGCAGCGCCTCACAAGAGGAATAAAAACATGTGGTGTGAATTTAACCAAGACCACATACATGTGACCGACAAGTGTTTTGCTTTGAAAGATGAAATTAAAAAAATGTTAAAAGAAGGGAAGTTAAGGAAATACGTTGACAAGAGTGCCTTTAAGAGGGGCCGAGGGGACGAACTAAGGAAGAAGAGTGGTGATATGTGCAGAGAAGATCCTCTAAACAGAAGGGACGACCCTTCGAATGATGAGGACGACCCTGACCTCCCACCGATAAACGACTACGGCCCTGTAAAAAGACTTAATATGATCTCATTCGGTGTTGGGATGATCTCCGAGGGATTAGCAGGAGGAGGATCAGAGGTTACCGAAAGGAAGGCCCATGTAGCTGAAGCCAAGGCAGTGATAAAAGTTGTGCATTCAACCTCTATAGAAGTAAAGCCGAAAAAGAGAAATAAAGTTGACATGGATACTCTGATAGTGGGATTCTCAATAATGGACTTCAAAGGCCTCTTAGCCCCACATGATGACCCTCTCGTCATCACTACCAGGGTACACGGATGCGAGGTGTCGATGATCCTGGTAGATGGGGGTAGTTTTGCAAATGTGATGTTCAGGCCGTGCTTTAAAGCCTTAGGTCTCAGCCGTGCCAGGCTCATCCCATACCATCACCCCTTGATTGGTTTCAGTGGGGGAAAAAGTTCATCCTCTAGGAGTGTATGAGGCCAATGTTAGGATGGGACCAAGAAGGTCAATTTTTTTTGTAATGGATGAACACATCTTCTCAGCCTACAACATTATACTAGAACGAGTGGCCCTCAAGGAATTTGAGGCCGCGCCGTCCACGGTTCATCAGATGATAAAATTCCCGACCCCTTATGGGGTAGGGGAAGTTCAGGGAGACTAAATGACGGCACGAGAATGTTACTTCAACTCCGCCGAAGAAAGAGAGGCACTCAAGAAAGCAATAATTACTTATAATATTAATACCCTCGACCCCAGGGTTGAGACAAAATTGAAGAAAGGAGAGGTCGCGAAAGAGGTAGAATCCATCATCCTCAATGAGGATGAGCCAGAAAATAGTGCCCAAGTAGGCAAAGCTTTAAATACAGACATAAAAGAAGACCTCATTAAGCTGCTAAGGAGAAGACAGAACATCTTTGCATGGAGTCATCCAGATATGTTGGGGATCGGCCCCGAAATCATAAGCCACAAGCTCAACGTGGTAGAGGGTACAAAGCCGGTAAAGCAGAAGAGGAGAATTTATTCTCAAGAAAAATATGAAGTCATAAGGGACGAAGTCAGGAAGCTAGAAGATGCTGAGTTTATCAGGGAGGTCATCTATCCTGAATGGTTGTCCAACGCATTCATAGTCCCCAAAGCCAATGGGAAATGGAGGATGTGCGTAGACTTCACTGACCTCAATAAATATTGTCCCAAAGACAGTTTCCCTCTCCCCCGCATTGACCAGATGGTAGATGCTACCGCAGGCCATGAGCTCATGAGCTTTATAGATGCCTATTCGGGTTACAACCAGACTTCATGAGCCCTGAGGACTAAAAAAAATGGCTTTCATTACCGACAAGAGGACATGTTATTATAGGGTCATGCCCTTTGGCCTAAAGAATGCGGGGGGAACGTATCAGCGCCTTGTGAATAAAATGTTCGAAGACCAAATCGGGAAGTCTACAGAGGTTTATGTAGATGACATATTGACCAAGAGTTTAAAGGTTGAGGATCATGTGGCCGACCTCAAGAGGACCTTTAATACGATGGACAAGTACCGGATGAAGCTCAACCTAGCCAAATGTGTCTTCGGGGTAAAAGAAGGGAAGTTCTTAGGGTTCATCATCAATCAAAGAGGCATTGAGGCCAATCCTGAGAAGATAAAGGCCCTCCTAGAAATGAAGACCCACAGGACCATTAAAGACGTTTAAAGTCTCACATAGCGAGTGGCTGCTTTGAATAGGTTCGTATCTAGAGCCACAGACAAGTGCCTACCGTTCTTCAAAATTCCTAGGAAAGCCTTCGAATGGAATGAAGAGTGTGACCAGACTTTTAAAGAACTAAAGTCATACCTAGGGTCTCCCTTGCTGTTGTCACGAACAGTACAAGGCAAACGACTATATGTGTACCCAGTCGTCTCAAGATTAGCCATCAGCGTAGCCATTATAAGAGAAGAGGACGGGGTACAAAAGACTGTGTATTTCAACAGTAAGGCGCTCCAAAGGGTAGCCATGCATCAAGAAAGATAAAGTCATACTTCCAGTCCCATACAATGATCATCCTCACTGACTCTCCTCTTAGGTAGGTCTTGCACAAGCCAGAAAAATCAGGGAGGGTAATGGCCTGGGCTATAGAGCTGGGAGAGTTTGACATTGTATATCAACCTAAGGTGGCAATTAAGGGGCAAGCATTAGTAGATTTCGTGGCTGAATTTACTTGGAAAGATGATGAGGATGAAGATGAGAGCCTCGAGCAGATAGATATCCGACAAGGCAGAATTGTTGACCCATCCACTACATAAGGCTAAGATAAGCACCGCTAGAGAAAAAGTTGCCAAAAACGAAGAGGGAAGATATCTCTTTAAACAGGGGTCCCTCACCGAAGAAACTTTCTTAGAGGAACAGATCGTGTGGAACCTCTTCGTTGACGGGTCCTCTTGCAAGAGCGGAAGTGGGGTTGGATTAATAGTATCAGCACCCGATGGCACACACATTAAGTACACCATGAGGTTTTACTTCAAAGCCTCCAATAACGATTTTGATTATAAAGGCCTGGTATCAGGCCTCTCCTTAGCCAGGTCTCTTAGTGTTGGCCAGATCTTGGTCCATAGTGATTCAAGACTTGTGGTGAATCAAATACTAGGAGCATACGAGGCTAAGGATGAGAGAATGGCCAAATATCTTGAAAGAGTGAAGTCATAATTGAAGAGCTTCAGAGAAGTGAAATTGAAGAGGATACCTAGGCTTGATAATGGTCGAGCCGATGCGCTTGCTAGGCTGGCCTCAGCAACTAGGACAGATATCAGTAGGACAGCCCCAGTGGAAATTTTTCTTCGACCAACGACTTAAGAGGCAGAGGGAACACTTGGATCTTGCTTAAATATTAACAGGGAACCTTCGTGGATTGACCCCCTAGTCAAATACATTAAAGAGGGGGAGATGCCAGAAGAAAAATAAGAAAGGAAGAAGTTGAGATACAGAGCCGCGAAATTCACTGTCATAGGAGACACCTTGTACAAAAAGGGGTTCTTGCTCCCCTTGCTCAGATGTGTGCACCCGTCTGAAGTCCCATATATCTTGTAAGATGTGCACGAGGGGTCATATTCAAGCCATATTGGGGGTAGGTCGTTAGAAAAGAGGATAGTAACCCAGGGATACTGGTGGTCGACCTTAGGGAAAGATGCCACGAGGTACGTAAAAAGTGTGATAAATGTCAAAGGTTCGCCACCATCCCTCACCAGCCTGGGGAATCGATCTAGTAGGACCCTTGCCTAGGTCCATCAATAACTATCAATACTTGATCGTAACGATTGACTATTTCTCAAAATGGGTGGAAGCGGAGCCGATGGTCATGATTACCGAGCAAAAGACCTTCCAATTCATCTGGAAAAATATTATATGCAGATATGGTCTCCCCAACACCCTTATCTCAGATAACGGGACTCAATTCACGAATGCATCCCTGAAGAAATACTGTGAAAGAGTGGGAGTCAAATAATTCTTCTCTACCCCAGGCCAACCTCAGGCAAATGGGCAAACTGAGGTTACAAACAGAACAATCTTAGATGGGATCAAGAAAAAACTCGAGGACGCAAAAGGAAGATGGGTTGAGGAGTTATACGTTGTATTGTGGGCCTAGAGGACGACAGCAAAGACTCCTACTGGGGAAACCCCGTTCATGCTGGCGTATGGCTCAGAAGCCATCATCCCCACCGAGATTGGGTTTCCTACTCACAGAGTCCAAATGTATGACCCCCAGAGGAATATGGAAGAAAGGAGACTTGATCTAGACTTGATTGAGGAGAGAAGAGAAGACACTGAAATAAGGCAAGAAGCCTATCAATAGAGGACTGCAAGGTTTTATAACCAGAGGGTGAAGCAAAAGCCAATCGATGTGGGGGACATAGTCGTCAAAAAGACATGGCAGAAACCTAACAAGCTCTACCCAAATTGGCATGGCCCATATAGTGTCATTGATTAAGTTGTCCCTGGAACCTATAGACTAGAGAACCTTGAAGGGGAACCCTTTTCGAACCCCTGGAATGCATATCATTTGAAGAAATACTATCAATAATATTGTAATGTCCTATCGGACCACAGTTGTAATGAATGTGTTGCTCCAAATCAACACTTGATGTTAATGAGAATATTATATTGACCCCTCATCTTGTGTTTGTCAATTTTGGTATGATTGGGGTAATTCTTGCTAAATCCCCTCGGATAAAATGAGGGTGCATTCACTCTCAAGAAAGCCAAGGGGGACATATATTTTAAAACATCATTAGTTTGGTGGGAATCACCCTCAGCTATGATGAGGGTGAGTGGTAGGAACGACCCTTCATTCACTCTCAAGAAAGACGAGGGGGGACTTATATTTTAAAACATCATTAGTTTGGTGGGAACCACCCTCGGCTAAGATGAGGGTGAATGGTAGGGACGATCCTCCATTCACTCTCAAGAAAGATGATGGGGGACTTATATTTTAAAACATCATTAGTTTGGTGAGAACCACCCTCGGCTATGATGAGCGTGAATGGTAGGTACGACCATTCATTCACTCTTAAGAAAGATGAGGGGGGACTTATATTTTAAAACATCATTAGTTTGGTGAGAACCACCCTCGGCTAAGATGAGGGTGAATGATAGGGACAACCTTACATTCACTCTCAAGAAAGACGAGGGGAGACTTATATTTTAAAACATCTTAGTTTGATGGGAACCACCCTCAGCTATGATGAGGGTGAGTGGTAGGGACGACCCTCCATTCACTCTCAAGAAAGACGAGGGGGGACTTATATTTTAAAACATCATTAGTTTGGTGGGAACCACCCTCGGTTAAGATGAGGGTGAATGGTAGGGACGATCCTCTATTCACTCTCAAGAAAGATAAGGGGGGACTTATATTTTAAAATATCATTAGTATGGTGGGAACCACCCTCGGCTATGATGAGGGTGAATGGTAGGGACGACCCTCCATTCACTCTCAAGAAAGACGAGGAGGGACTTATATTTTAAAACATCATTAGTTTGGTGAGAACCACCCTCGGCTATGATGAGGGTGAGTGGTAGGGACGACTGTTGATACCAAATTTAACCTGCTGACGTGGACCAATTATGTGAAGACACGTGTCAATCTACATAGCACCCGCGAACATTTTTGACAACACATTGACTCCGAGGAACTCAACCTCCCCGACCAACTCAGTCGCTCCGAGCAGCAAGTGTTCTCCGAGGAACTTTATTGTACCGAGCAACTCATGTATACCGAGCTACTTAGGCGATCCGAGAAGCTCAGGCAGTCCGAGCTGCACCTCGTACAGAGCATTTATAACCGAATAATTAAGAGGATTGAATGCGCATTAAATGCTGATTATTATCATACAGATGTACACGACTATTTGACAGCTATGTAATATTCTCTCGCATGTACAGCCTCAAGGCTATAAATACATTGTAACCTCCTCATTAGCAGGGGACTCGGAATTCTTTGGTAAACTCATTATCGAGAATTCTGCAAACAGTCAGCAATAACACAAACAGTGGACGTAGGTCATTCTTTCAAGGCTGAACCACTTTAAAAATCTCTTGTCTTATTTATTTTTTATCTGTGATTAAATAATTAGAGATAATATAATTTTTTACATCAACAGATTGGCGCCGTTTGTGGGAAACGACTGAAACTATCATTTTTTACCAAAATAATTCATCCTCAATGGCTGATAATCCTGAATCCAGTAATCGAAACACTGGAAACCCCCCAAATCCATCCGCTCCTCCAAGTGTCCAAGATCTGGATGGAATAATGTCTAGTTTAGCTCAGGGCCAGACCGCCATGCAAGAAACCATGCGATAACTCATGCAAACTATCCAGGGTGGAGCACCTACCCAGTCAGGACAACGAAGCATTCAGAGAAATACCCAATTGCCTTCCTCGCGAACTAGACGAACATTACTCCCAGAGGAATCTCGATCTAGACATGTCGATTCATATCACACTGATAGATCTAATTATTTTTCTTATCAACCTGGCCAAACTTCATCAGTACGAGCCACAGATACTGAACAAAACATCACTCTATCTCCAGAAAGGACCAGTGCTCTTGAAAGATTGAGTAGAGTCTCTCCCTTTGATCATTTGGGTCCTAGGAGGAATAAAAGTCCCCCTATGATGGTGTCGAGGAACTCTCAACGATTCTCTGATTTAAAAGAAGGTTCTGCCCAATCCCGACCAGCTGCTCGTCGTGAAAGATCCCAAGAGGCAAATTCAACACGATCAGTTGCTCGGACCAATAGGCTCGAGGAGGCAAATGACGCATGGAAAGGATCTATTTATAGGTTGGAGGATAGACTAGGGGAAATGGATAAGGCCAAAAATACTCTATAAAGAACTTTTGTCCAAGGGACCCCTTTATCCAAGCAATTGTGGATTTTCCCACACCATCAAAGTTCAAAGCCCCAGTGGTAACACCAAAATATGATGGAAAAACTGATCATGTTCTCCATATAGAAAAATATCAGGCAGCTGCTGATATCTATGCTGTTCCAGACGAAATGCGATGCAGGGCGTTTTCAGGAACCCTCACTGGATCTGCTCAAATATGGTACAACAATCTTCCTCGGGGAAAGATTGCAACTTTCTTTCAACTGGCCGAGCTCTTTATTGGAAACTTCTGTTTTGGAGCAAAACCAGTTAAGCGGGTAGCACACTTGCTAAGCGTTAGACAAAAAGCAGGTGAGAGCACCAGGGACTATATTACTCGTTTCAATAACGAGAAGCTCAAACTTATTGATTATGAGGAAAAGACAGCAATCACTGCTCTGATGAGTGGATTGTTACCACATAAATTGTACTATACTTTGGCCAAAGATCCACCTAGGACCATGTCAGAATTAATGGCAAAAGCAGCCAAAATCATGAATGCCGAGGAAGCTATGGCTGCAAAGAAGAGCATGGACACTAAGGAGACCAAAGTTGAGGCCGATAAGATGGATAAGAAGGATCAGAAGAATAATGGTGGTAACAAGTAGTCAAAAGCAAAGCAAACGTTGGAACATTTAAAGAAATTTGGAAACTATACTCCTTTGAAGGTAGATATAAACCACGTTCTGGAAGAGATCAAGAACAGCGAGGAGTTAAACTGGCCTGAGAAAATGAAGACAGATCCTGACAAAAGGAATAAGGCCAAATATTGCGAGTTCCATAAAGACCATGGTCACACGACCAAAAATTGCATAGCTCTTCAGAATGAAATTGAAGCGCTCATCAGACGAGGAAAGCTGGCCAAGTATGTTGATCGTAGAAATGAAGGAAAAAACAACGACCGAGCAAGACAGAGATCTAGATCTCCTCGTCGAGCAGATGAAAATAAGAAAAGAGATCATGAAGATGATCTAGAAGACGACCCCGATCTCCCTAAAAGACCAAGACAGCCAGAACGTGAGGTATTTTCTATCCGTTTTGGGTCATTTGATTGCAATGTTATTACTGGTGGAGATGCAGGAGGTGGAGACCTTACTGCAGAAAGGAAATCTTACCTCAACGAGGCTCAATCTTGTTCGTATATTCAACGGATAAATCTAGCTGAAGAAGATCGCCCAAGAAAGGTGAACAAAGATAAACTGGTCATCGATTTCTCTAAGAATGACCTCGCAAGTGTGCTATATCCTCATAATGACCCATTGGTGATCAAAATGAGGATGAAGGAAGTAGTAATTTCGCGAGTCTTGGTGGATAATGTCAGCTCGGTAGATATTATGTTCTACCCATGTTTTGACAGCTTAAATCTAAAGTTATCTCAGTTGGAACCTTATCACAGGCCCCTCCTCGGTTTTACTGGCGAGAAAGTTTTTCCACTTGGGACGATCAAGTTGGATATGCTCATCGGTACATGGCCTGCCTATCGAACTGAAAGAGTGCGCTTTTTCGTGATGGATAAAAATATCCAATCAGCTTACAATATCATCATGGGAAGGATAGGATTTAAGAAGTTCGAAGCAGTACCATCTACTCTACATCAATGCCTAAAATTTCCAACCAACTTTGGAGTAGGAATTGTGAAGGGTGACCAAAAAGTAGCTCGGGAATGCTACTATTCATCGACCGAGCAAGAAGAACTCGAAGAATCCAGAAAAAGACTACCACCTATCAAGTGGATGAAGGTGCAGAAATTGAAACATTAGATCCTAGAGACTAGTCACATCTCATAAAAGGTCAGGTGGTGGAAGCTACTAAAAATATCATTCTGGACGATGAACACCCGGAACGAACAACTCAAATCGGTTCATCATTGGACACCCCACTAAAACAGGAATTGATAGCCTTCCTAAAAAGCAGAAAACAAACTTTCGCATGGAGCCACGAAGATATGCCAGGAATAGACCCAAATTTCTTGTGTCATGAACCTACTGTGAACAAGGAAATTAAACCTATGAAGCAGCGAAGAAGAGTGTTCAGCCCCGAGAAAAACCAAGCTATACAAGAGGAGGTCGAGAAGCTCCAAAAAGCTTGCTTTGTTGAAGATGTCAAATATCCAGATTGGTTAGCTAATGTGGTGATGGTGAAGAAGAACAACAACAAGTGGAGGATGTGTGTAGACTTCACCGACCTCAACAAGGCATGCCCAAAGGATCATTTTCCTTTTCCCCGAATTGATCAATTAGTGGACGCTACCTCGGGACATGAGCTGTTGAGCTTCATGGATGCTTATTCTGGTTACAACCAGATTAAAATGAAACCTGAAGACAGGGAGAGTACTTCTTTTATTACCCCTAGGGGAAAACACTATTATAATGTTATGCCTTTTGGTTTGAAAAATGCAGGTGCAACATATCAACGACTGATGAACAAGATGTTTGCAGAGCAAATCAGTCATAATATGGAGGTTTATGTTGATGATATGCTGACAAAGAGCAAAAAAGCTGCTGAACATCTAATTGATCTAGGTCAAATCTTTGATCAATTAGATAAATATCAAATGAAGTTGAACCCTACCAAGTGCATATTCAAAGTACGAGAAGGCATGTTCCTCAGGTATATTGTCAACCAACGAGGTATTGAAGCAAATCCAGAAAAGATCAAGGCTCTATTGGGGCTACGATCTCCAACGACGAAGAAGGAAGTGCAAAGTCTCACAGGGCGAGTTGCAGCACTTAATAGATTCGTATCATGAGCAACTGATAGATGCCTCCCATTCTTCAAAACACTCCGAAAAATGTTTAAATGGAATGATGAATGCGAGAAGGCCTTTCAAGAGTTAAAGAAATACTTGGGAGCACCCCAACTGTTGTCCAGACCAGTGATGGGAGAAAGATTGTACTTGTATCTGGCAGTTTCAGAGAATGCAATTAGCTCGGCATTGATAAGAATGGAGGATGGAGTGCAAAAACTGATCTATTACACTAGCAAGGCCTTCCGAGGAGCAGAGATCAGATATCCAAGACTGGAAAAGTTGGCGCTAGCGTTGATTGAAGCGATTAGAAGAATGAGGTCGTACTTCCAAGCTCATACCATAGTTGTGTATACTGATATGCCATTGAGGCAAGCTCTCCATAAACCAGAAAAATCAGGGAGATTGATGTACTGGGCAGTAGAACTTGGTGAATTGACATAGTTTATGAACCTAGATCGTCGCTTAAAGGGCAAGAAGTAGCAGATTTTATAGCAGAGTTCACCTACCCTGATACCCCCGAGGAGCAAAAGCTGAACACCGACCAACCTGTGGATGTTACAGGATCATCAGATTTCAACACCGACCAACTTAAGTCGGTTGACGATCAAGAGAAGATGACGAGCAGCCGAAGGTGCTAGGGGAGGACATAAAGAAGCAATAAATATTCCACCGAGGAACTCTATCCCGATAAAAAATTTGAGGAAGAGGTACCTATATGGAATCTGTATGTGGATGGCTCATCTTGCAGTACAGGCTGTGGAGAAGGGATTGTTTTAAGCAGCCCGGATGAAATCGATGTGGAGTATGCTCTGCGCTTTCAATTTAAAGCCTCTAATAATGAGGCTGAGTATGAAGCTATAATTGCAAGTCTTAATTTAGCAAAAACCATGGGGGCAGAGCAGGTCATCGTATTCAGTGACTCACAGTTGATCGTAAATCAAATACTATGAGTATATGCAACAAAGGGAGAATTGATGATCAAATATCATGTAAAAGCGATGGAAATTGTATCAAGCTATAACGCTATGCAATTAATTAGAACACCAAGATTAGAGAATGTAAGAGCAGATGCTTTAGCTCGGTTAACCTCAGCCACACGCACCGAGCTACGAAGAACAATTCTAATAGAGATTTTGACTAGCAGGAGCATCGACAAAGATCTGATGATCAACTTTATTACCCTTGATTTAGGACCATCTTGGATGGATCCCATCAGGGCATACATTGAAGAAGGGGTTTTGCCAACTGATAAGCTCGCAGCCAAGAAACTGAAGTTTAAAGCTACTCGTTATGTATTAACTAATGGCATTTTATATAGACGAGGAATTATAGCAGGACTGCAAAGATGTGTGCATCCCTCCGAGGTAAAGGATTTGGTTGAAGAAGTCCATGAAGGGTCCTGTGGAGCTCATGTAGCAGGTCGGACGCTTTTGCAAAGAGTAATGACGCAAGGATACTATTGGCCAACAATGAGGGTTGATTGTATAGCCTATGCTAAAAAATGTGATAAATGTCAACGATTCTCCTCTATCCGAAGAACTCCCCAAACATTGCTAACACCCATAACATCCCCTTGGCCATTTTCCATGTGGGGAATAGACTTGGTCGGGCCACTCCCGACGACAAGAGGAAGGTTCAAATACCTCGTCATCGTTGTGGATTATTTTACTAAATGGGTGGAAGTTGAACCTCTAATTGATATGACGTATGAGAAGGTATATCAATTTATTTAGAAGAATATCATTTATAGATATGGTCTTCCCCATGCATTCATTACTGATCATGGAACCCAATTTGATAACGAGGAGTTCGCCGCATATTGTCATCAGTCAAACATTTTGAAAACCCACTCGGCACCAGGCCATCCCCAGAGCAATGGACAAACTGAGGTGACAAACAGAACACTGCTGAATGGTTTGAAGAAAAGACTGGATGATGCGAAGGCAAATTGGATCAACGAGTTGCATTCTGTATTATGGGCTTATCGTACTACACCACAAGCAGCAACAGGAGAATCTCCATATATGCTGGCTTTTGGAAGTGAAGCTGTTATACCTGTCGAGCTGGGCCTCCCCACACACAGAGTGCTGAATTTCAATTCTCCTATCAGTGACTTGATGAGAAGATTAGACTTGGATATGCTCGAGGAAGTTAGAGTAGAAGCAGAAATCAAGAATGTTGCATACCAACAACGAACAACTCTGTTCTACAACAAGAGGACAAAAAAGTTTGATTTAAAGGAAGGAGACTACGTGCTAAAGAAAGTAATTCAAAAGCACAATAAATTGGAAGCTAACTGGCATGAACCCTACAGAGTAACATAAGTTGTTCGCCCAGGAACTTACAGGATTGAAACCTTGGAGGGGGAAGAATTTAAGAATGCATGGAATGCAGAGCATCTACGCAAGTATTATCAGTAGTAGGGATTCCTATGTAAATGAATAAATGAAGTTTTCTTCAGTATGAATAAAGTGTTGAAGTTTTTATCCAATTCTCTCATTTTGATGAAATTTTTTTGGAGTATTAGTGCTACACACTATGCATCAAGTTCAAAATAAAAATCCCACCAACTACGGTTGGTCGATAAACAAAAACCCTACCAACTACGATTGGTCGGTCTACCAACTACGGTTGGTCGACAAATAAAAATCCCACCAACTACAGTTGGTCGGTCTACCAACTACGGTTGGTCGATAAATAAAACCCTACCAACTACGGTTGGTCGGTCTACCAACTACGGTTGGTCGGTCTACCATCTACGGTCTACCAACTACGGTTGGTCGATAAATAAAACCATACCAATTACGGTTGGTCGGTCTACCATCTACGGGTGGTCGATAAATAAAAATACCACCAACTACGATTGGTCGGTCTACCAACTACGGTTGGTCGATAAATAAAACCCTACCAACTACGATTGGTCGGTTCACCAACTATGGTTGGTCGATAAATAAAAATCCCACCAACTACGGTTGGTTGGTCTACTAACTACGGTTGGTCGATAAATAAAACCCTACCAACTATCGTTGGTCGGTCTACCAACTACAGTTGGTCGATAAATTAAATCCCACCAACTACGGTTGGTCGGTCTACCAACTATGGTTGACAAATAAAAATCCCTTAACTACGGTTGGTCGGGGAATAAAAGTTCACCAACTCCGGTTGGTCGGAAACAAATATATTAATAAACTCTAGTTGGTCGGTAAACCAATTACAATCATCTCCAGTTGTTTAAATTAAACAGGATCATGAGATAAAGGATATTTTATCACATAAAGATCAAAGATTGATAAATCACTGCAATAAAATAAGCAACCAACAAGCAAAAACATTCTACAAATTATTTAGAAGAAAATGACAAAAGACAAATTTTCATTCATACTAAATAAAATTACAAATGTATTACCAAAATTTTTCATTCAAATTAAATAGAATTACATAAGTGGTGAAAAGTACAAGTCATTACATAAAATCCTATTCTATGGGTTTCTTTCCCTCTGCCTTTGAAGCAGGTTCCATTCCGGCAGGAGGATCATCAAAGGCATAGGGGGAGTTTATGAAGTGTATGTCTTTCAACATTCGAATATTCATCACAGAAGGACGAGCAAGCAGGTGCTCTGGTCGAGATATCTCAAAATTTGAATGAAGATTGTAGTCACCAAGATACTTTGAGATCAGGCACTGAGGAATGGCCCGAGCAGGAATCTAACTCATGTCAAGCTTAAATGGAGGCACTAGAAAATTGAGCAACCCAGGATCATAATAGTCCCACAAATAGTGACCTTGTTCCAACTGTAGCACACCCAAGGAATTCAGCCATCCTTGCTTGTACCCCTCGTTGTTCGACTGCAGGATCCGGCCATCAAGGTGGTAAAGGGCTTCATTATAACCGGCCATCCAAAATTCTTTGGGCTGCTTGTGGAACTGATAGGTCAACATCTCTAACTGCTCGTGAAGATTCTTCACCAGATTTATCTTATTCTCCAAGGTAGAATTTTGGGCAGCAAGTTGCTCATCGAAGGTCTAAATCTTCTTGGACATCTCAGCTAATGCTTGATTCTTCGCCATCAAATAGAATTCTTGATTCTCCAAGGCTACCTGTGTTCTAGCTTCTTTAAAAGTTACCCGAGCAGCCCTTGCTCGTCCCCGAGAAGCTCTTGCTCGTCCGCGAGCAAATGTAGAGGGTCCCAACCTCTTTAAAGTTTCCAACTCGTCTCTCAGATTGGCATTTTCAACCTCCAGAAACGAGAAACCTTCGTCATTAACAGGGACCAAGGCTCCCGAGGTCGATGCTGCAGATTTTAGTTGGGATATTTCTCCTCGCAAGTTGTTGTTTTCCTGCTCTAGCAGTTTCGCGATCTGCCTATGCTCTTCAACTTCGGTCTTCAAAGTCCTCTCCTTAAAATCATAAGCAGTGACTAACTTATCTCAATGGTACCCTGGAGATCTTCAATTATCTCATAATAAGCCACATTATTGGCAACAGCTCGGTCGAATAAGCATTTCAGATATTGGTAAGCTTCCACTGCTCGTTCAGAGGCATCCGAGCCCAGGATATCAAAAATTTGTGACTCATCCAAGTCTATATGGCCAGCTTTGAAATATTTATTACATTTTTTCATCAACTCAGTATCGTGAGCTGACAAGAGTTCCATCCTGGCTATAAACTAGCAAAGAGAAGCAATAAATAGGATTAATAAATGATAAAGGCAGAGCAAGATAAAGAAAGTCAACATGAACAATAAAAACTCAATTTTTTATTCATCAAAAGACAAGTACAAGGTTCAGGGTTACATTCAAAAGAAATAATAAAATTAAAGCCCGAGCAACTCCACACCTTCTCCTTGTGTTTTGAGACTTCCTCGGAAGGCTGAGATGAGGAGGCTGGTTGATCGGAGGATATTAGCAGTTGCTCAATAAAGGTACTGGTAGATTGAGGCTGCTCGGTAGGAGTAATAGTTGGTTGGGGTTGCTCGTAGCGAAGTTCAACAGTAGGGACCTGATCCCCAACCATCATTGAAGACTCTTCAGAGGCAGCTTCGTCCTCTTCTTCTTCTTCAGGAGAGGGAGGAGGACCATGAACATGGCTCTGAAAAAGTTCAGAACTCTCTAAGACCTTTAACTCCTACAGAGCAGCAATCCATCCATCCCTGAAGAATTTGAGGCTAGCAAAATCCAACTGAGAGGACATGGCAGCTAGGCCTTTGTTCCAACCTTTATCCCAACCAGCACTGAAGGACTTTTTAACAGCCAGTTTCCTCTTCACCTTCTCCGAGGAAATCTTCTCAGATAGAAGTTCCTCAGCAGCTTTCAATTTCCTTTCTGCCTCTACCTTCTGACGATCAGCTTCACGGAGTTTGCCCAGTTCCTCTTCAGCAGTTTTGAGCCTGATCTCAAGCTCTCCAGCATTCTTGAGCTTTTCTTCAAGCTCTTCATTTTTCTTCTTAAACTCTTTCAGTTTCCTCTCCAACTCCTGAGATGCCTCCACAGCTTTTTCTCTCTCTTGCTCGACGGACTTCAGTTGTTTCTCCCAAGCAACCTCATCTTCTTCATATTTTTGACGATAATCCTTTAAGGATTGAGTCAGACCTACAAAAGCCTCCTCCACACCTCCCGAGGAGATCGAAGGTTTAAGAGCTTCATCCGTTTTCAAAATAGTATTAAAACATGTTACCAGCTGATAAGAAAAATAACTTTGAGTCAGTACAAGAATAAAACATTGAATCATGAAAGTTTAGATTAGTAATACTTACTGAGGCAATATGTTGAGCTGCCAAGGTGGTAACCCTATCCCGAGAAAGAGTGTCTTCAAGGCCTTGAATTTTTGGGATAACCCAAGACTTCACAGAGCCCATGGCAGAGCTCGGAGCAACAAAAGTGGGAACACCACTTCCAGCAGTTAGAGGCTGAGAGATGGACTCAACCAATTTATCTGATGAGCTTTTCTTCAATTTCCTCGTGGGAGCAGGAACATTCTCGATCAAGGATGTTGTCTTGGTCGGTGATATAACTATAACCTCGCTAGGAGGAGAAACAGCTACAACTTTGCTCGGAGCCATAGGGTGCTTCTAAACAACTTTCTTAGCAGCAGCAGGAGGGGGTGCATCAACTTTTCTTGTCCCTTCCTCTGGGACATCCTGCTTATTTCTCTTTGCCTCTACATTGGCAGAGTCTAATTTGTTAAAGTATGAGGGAGCTCTTCTTCTCTTCATTCTGTCACTGAGAGGAATATTTGATTCAGGAGAGGAACCTTCAAAAGCTGGTGCTGGTTCTATGTCACTTATTACTGGACGAGCAGTAAAAGAAGAAGTCTAACTCTTGTACTGCAACAAGTACGAGGCTGATCTGATATGTTCATCAGCAACAGTTTGGTGTAAACTCCAGATAAGTTTCAAGTGCCTCAAATTGACATCAGTTTCTTTAGGGGATTTCTTTTTGCTATCAACTACAAATAAACAAAAATTAAAATGTCAATGACGCATTTTATCAAACACAAAGAAAACATAATTTCAAAAATAAAATAAAATAAAAACAACCTATCCCATTGCCATAGGGAGGGCATCTAGGACCCTGATACACATCATCGCCATTTAATGGAGCATGTTGCCAATTTTTCATAACAACCCCATGCTCGAAGTAATCCCTGTTGGCATCGGGGAGATTGACAACTAAAGCCCTATTTAAAAACCTAGTTTTTAAATAAAATGTGCTATCACTAACAACCCATCTATAACAAAACATAATTTCTGGAATTCCTAAACGGGTTCCATGAATTTGATTTAACCTATGAACTCCATTAACTATTCTCCAAGTATTGGGTGCTATTTTTGCAGGAACAACATCGAAATACTGACAGAACTCCAAACATAGGGAATTTGGAGGAAAAGAAAAGCCATATTCGGCCACAAATAGACTGGGGAACCAATGTCTCTCAGCCAAAGAGAAATAGTCAGAAGGTTCAGAGAGTTCCTCCAAAATGACCCAAGAAGGAATTGAAAACTCAAAACAAAATTTGTCAAGAGATTCAACGACGTAAACCATGATGAACAAAAGAAATAAAAGAGAAGGAAGAATATCTTACAGATAAAAGATGAATCAGGTGACAACGAACAATGGAAGAAACAAACGCACAAGACAGAGAAGAAGTGAAGAAGTTCTAAAGATGCAGATTTGAAAAAGTAAAAGACGATCGAGTTTTTAGAAGCGTTTAAATACTTTACCTCGAGAATGGAGAAAAGTAATGATTACCAAGATGGACGATTGCGTATCCGGCGAATAAAAAGAAGAAAAAGGCACGAAACACGAAGAGGTTATGGAAATTCAAAATACTTTAAAAGCCTGATACTATGTATTCAAAAAGGAGTTATGTACAACGAACGATTGTCTAAAATTCATAAAGTTTAGGCAGCATAAATGTTCCATAATTTTCTTCAACATCAAACCACGAAACATTGGGGGCTTCTGTTGATACCAAATTTAATCCGTTGACGTGGACCAATTATGTGAAGACACGTGTCAATCTACATGGCACCCGCAAACATTTTTGACAACACATTGACTTCGAGGAACTCAACCTCCCCGACCAACTCATTCTCTCCGAGCAGCAAGTGTTCTCCGAGGAACTTTATTGTACCGAGCAACTCATGTATACCGAGCTACTTAGGCGGTCCGAGCAGCTCAGGCGGTCCGAGCTGCACCTCGTACAGAGCATTTATAACCGAATAATTAAGAGGATTGAATGCGCATTAAATGTTGATTATTATCATATAGATGTACACGCCTATTGGACAACTATGTAATATTCTCTCGCATGTACAGCCTCAAGGCTATAAATACATTGTAACCTCCTCATTAGCAGGGGACTCGGAATTCCTTGGTAAACTCATTATCGAGAATTCTGCAAACAGTCAGCAATAACACAAACAGTGGACGTAGGCCATTCTTTCAAGGCTGAACCACTTTAAAAATCTCTTGTCTTATTTATTTTTTATCTGTGATTAAATAATTAGAGATAATCTAATTTTTTACATCATCAACGACCCTCCATTCACTCCCAGCAAAGACGAGGGCGGAGTTGAAATTGAAAACATCATTAATTTGGTGGTAGTCATCCTCGGCTATAATGAGGGTGAATGGTAAGGACGACCCTCTATTCACTCTCAAGAAATACGAGGGGGACCTGAAATTGAAAACATTATTAATTTGGTGAAAACCACCCTCGACTATAATGAGGGTGAATGGTAGGGACGACCCACCATTCACTCTCAAGAAAGACGAGGGGGGACTTGAAATTGAAAACATCATTAATGTGGTGGAAACCACCCTCGGCTATGTGGCCATCTCCGATCCTCGCCGGGTGGGCGGGCGCGTGGAGGGAAGGATCCCTCGGGTCCCGCGCATCCCTCGCGGGAGCACTTCGACCGACGTCGTTTGAGATGTGGTGTAAAAATGTAGAGAGATTCAGAGTCGCCAGTCTATTTTACTCAAAACAGACAAAAGAAAAAAAAGGGGAAGCCATCCCGAAGGATGGCATCCAAAGACATACTGGTGCGTGCAAAACCAAGATGATTTGAGAAGGGTTCAGAGGCTTAGTTACGAAATGGGAAGGTGTTAAGCACCCATTCCACCCTTTCGGTCTCTCATGAATATTTTCTATTTTCCTTTTGTTTCCCCCCGTGATATGTGTGCATGTATATATAGAGAATGGAGGTAGGAATCCTCGACTTGTATCATGGAAAAGATAAAGCGAGTCCTACGTAGGAAGATATAAGAATAATATTAGAAAAAATAAGATTTACGCGATTACCCCTACGTTGATCGTTATAATGGAATGATAACGCATATGGAGTAATGCGTCACTAAGGGCAAGTATATAGAATATAAGGAAAATGGATTTAGAGAAGATAGAAAATGAGAGAAAAAGTGAGAAAAAGGACTCGAGTCATGGGTTTTACCCCGAGACGCCTACGTAGCCTATAAAGGCATCAAAGTTCACGTAGTTCGCATACAAAACGAGGGGTGGGGTTTATCCCATAAATCCAAATAGGGAATCTCTTATTTGTAAGTGTGTGTGTGTGTGTAGAAAAAGTGTTTTAGTTGTGAAAAAAGTATGGAAAAAGTGTGAGAATCCCTACTCGGAATTTATGAGCAAACCCTATTTTTCTTATTTTTTGGGTTTTATGAAAATAAAAGGTGTACAATAATACTAAATAAAAAGTATATTAGGATGTGTAAGATGAGATAAAAAGTGCTAAATAAGAAAATAAGTTTTGGGAATTTAAGAGAATTTAAGAGAGAGTTTGAGAAAGTTGGACCTTCTTGAAGATCTTGAACTTAATCTTGAATGTTGGAGAGAATCCCTTGCACTTGGATGATGATGAAGAGTGGCTAATTCACCAAGTTTGATGAAAAGGATGATGAAAAGTGGGAGTAAAAAAGGGATTTGGAAGTTGAAATCACGCTGCCTTCGAGAGAGATTTCTGGGATTCGTTCAGAGAGATTTTTATCAGATTTGGGCTCCCCTTGCAAATGAGGTGAAGGCCTCCTTTTATAGGCCCAGGTAACTGCCAATCGGCATAGATCTGTTCCTGTTTATCGACAGGTGCCGATAGGCAGGGTCTGGAACCTGCCATTTGGCAGTGCGCTTCAGGCTTTTTCGGAAAATCGACCGTCGAGGGCAAACCGTTGGTCAGAATCGCACACGGGGCATACGGTTGGAAAGGTAATTCAGAGACCTTCTAAAGTCCTTGGATCGCTCTCGGGTTCGGGAGTTGACTTTGGGTCAAATATGGCTCGGAAGCGTTTGTCGGTCCATTGGACGGGGAATTGTTCGGACGCAAACGGATCGTTCGTCCGCATGGTAAGTCCGTATCGCACACGGGGTAGACCGTTGGAAAGGTTAGGAGATGTACTTCGACATTCCAAAGAGTTTGAACCAGTTTAGAGAGTTAACTTTGGTCAACCGAGCTCAGGAAGCATTCGATGACCTCCCGGAGTCAAACGGATCATTCATCCGCATGGAAAGTCGGAATCGCGCATGGGATGGACCGTTAGAAAGGGTATTCGATGCCCTTCGAAGATTCATTTAGCCTCGGTCGAGCTGAAGAGTTTGACTTTTGGGTCAAACTGAGTCGGGGAGCGCTCGATGGCCTCTAGGTCATGTTTTGGACGTAAACAGACCGTTCGTCCGCATGGTAAGTCGGAATCGCGCACAGAACGGACCGTTGGAAAGGGTATTCGATGCCCTTAGAAGATTCATTCAGCTTCAATCGAGCTGAAGAGTTTAACTTTTGGGTCAAACTGAGCCGGGGAGTGCCCGATGGCCTCAAGGTCAGTACTCGATACATGACTTGGGTTTGTAGTGATGGAGGGAGGTATTAGGGACCTAAGGAGAGTTAGGGGGTAACATAATGGGGTGTCTATAGGCTATAATGAGGGTGAATGGTAGGGACGACCCTCCATTCACTCTCAGGAAAGACGAGGAGGGACTTGAAATTGAAAACATCATTAATTTGGTGGTAGTCATCCTTAACTATCATGAGGGTGAATGGTAGGGACGACCCTCCATTCACTCTCAAGAATGACGAGGGGGACTTGAAATTGAAAACGTCATTAATTTGGTGGAAACCACCCTCGGCTATAATGAGGGTGAATGGTAGGGACGACCCTCCATTCACTCTCAAGAAAGACGAGGGGGGACTTGAAATTGAAAACATCATTAATTTGATGGAAGCCACCCTCGGCTATAATGACGGTGAATGGTAGGGACGACCCTCCATTCACTCTCAAGAATGACGAGGGGGGACTTGAATTGAAAACATCATTAATTTGGTGGAAACCACCCTCGGCTATAATGAGGGTGAATGGTAGGGACAGCCCTCCATTCACTCTCAAGAAAGACGAGGGGGGACTCTGAAATTGAAAACATCATTAATTTAGTGGAAACCACCCTCGGCTATAATAAGGGTGAATGGTAGGGACGACCATCCATTCACTCCCAGGAAAGACTAGATGGGACTTGAAATTGAAAACATCATTAATTTGGTGGAAACCACCCTCGGCTTTAATGAGGGTGAATGGTAGGGAGACCCTCTATTCACTCCCAGGAAAGACGAGGGGTGACTTGAAATTAAAAACATCATTAATTTGGTGGAAACCACCCTCAGCTATAATGAGGGTGAATGGTAGGGACTAGCCTCCATTCACTCCCAGGAAAGTCAAGGGGGGACTTGAATTGGACCCCCTGAATTATCAAGGCCTCTTCCTTCTCCTTGATAAGGTTTTCCTTCACCCTCAGGTCGACCTCATGCTGCTTCACCAGCTCATCCAGGACCCTTGCATGCTCAGTCCTTGTACTCTCCAGCTCAGCCCTGGCAGTCTTCAACTCGATCTTCAAGTCGGCCTCATTCTTAATATCTCTCTCTGCCTCATGGAACTTCTGTTGGTTTGTAACCATCCATTTGGTGGCAGATGTGAAGGCACAGAAAGACTGCACAAAGATGCACATAGTAAGGGGACGAGGGAACAGTTGATTGAATGTTGGTGAATCAAAAAATGAAGTTGAAAGAAATACCTGAACCAGGGTGTGAAGACCGTAGTCAAAAACCTTAGCCGGGGGCATCTTTGATAAGAAGTCATAATCTGCGATCGAGGGAGTAGAAAACATCGAGGACTTGGCTTCCCTCAAGTTGGCTATGAGGGAGGAGGGCTCAGCTTCTAGGAAGGTCAGATTCTGAGACCAGAAGGCACTCATGCTGGAAGAGGAGCTAGTCCCCTCAGTATGTGTCTGAGGGACCTCCACCCTCACCCTCGTCCTTGTGTCAGGTCGAGGGCCATCAGGAACTTCAGGCTCCTTCCTTTTGTGACTGCCGACGATCGGCTCCAACTATGTTGGCCCCACAGCCTTTGTCTTTCTCGGAGGTAGCTGAGTCTCTTTGCCTTTCTTCTTTCCCATGACAGACATCAAGCTGGGGGTAGTCATCTCCCAAAGTTGATCAGAGACGTTTACAGGCCAACCTAAAAAAGAGACGATACATTAGAAATAAACAGTAGCAACAAGGATACACTTGAGAAAAATAAAATGGAGTAAAAATTAACTCAAATAATTCTGTCAGGGGGCCGACCCTCAGACCGGCTTCTTTAAGGAAATGAGGGGTCATCAAGTCTTCAAATTTGGCAAGTCCACCTTCCTTCCCTTGTTCCCTCAGATAGTCAAAAACATCCCTCTCATCCAAACTAAGTCAGGGGTCTGACCATGCTTTCATTGAGGGGTTGGACCATGCCCTTGGGATCATCGGACTATTTTCTGCGAGCTCGTCCACGGCTGGGAATTCTCAATCCCCAGAGATGAAGAAAAACCTATTCTTCCAGTCATGGTTGGAAGTTTGTGCCACGTGAAGAAGTTTTTTATCGGACTTCCTCACCCCCAGATGAAAATACCCAGGCTTCTTAGACGAGGAAGTGATATTATAGCAGGCTATGAATAAATCGGACGAGGTCTCATCGGTGAAAGTATTATTCCAAAGGGAGACATAGCCGAGGATAGTCCTCCATGAGTTGGGAGGAAGTTAAGAAGGAGCAACCCCAAGGGCAGAGAGTATGTCAACTACTACAGAGTGCAGAGGGAACCTAACACCTACCTTGAGCATCTTCTCATAAACAACAACTTCCCCCTCATTCCCCTGAAAGACCCTCTCGTCTGCATTGGGGACCCTTATAGTTATATTGGGTTATACACCAAATATGTGCCTCCACAGAAAGAGGTCACGATCCTTTACAGATGAGACGTAAGCCGGGGCACTAGAGGTGTCAACTTGATCATCATCCGAATTCTCACTATCGTCCTCATCCCTCTCATCCTTGGATCTCTCGGCCTCTTCGCCTATCGACGGGCCACCTGGAAAGAAAGAGAGGATAGGGTTGTCACAGGGACATCCTCAAAATGAATTGTCCCCTCGGTCTATCAGCTTGGGATAAGTGGGGACGTCTCTCTCCTTCCAGAAGGCCCAGCACTCGTCGGTGACGATGCTCTCTCATTCATCTCTCCCTCGTATGTCTGACTCTCAGCTGGACGACAAGAAGACCCACAGGACTCAGATGGTATTATTGTGGCTAAAGGAACAGGGAAGATGGGTCGTACCCAATTAGGGTTGGCCCCTCGTCTTTTCTCGTAATCCTCCTCTATTCGCCTTATCTCAGTAAAGAATTTTTCCCTCAAGGTGGGAAATTCCTCGGCTAAACCAAAAAGTCTTTTGAGCATTAATGGGAAGACCCTAGACTTAATCAATTTGTTCAAACTAACAACAAACTAGTTTACTGTTTGACCAAGTTGACTTTTGGATTAAAACCAAAGAAATAAAGGGTTTTGTTGATGAATACCCATGAACAAGAGGAAGCAGGTTCACCGGAGAAGAACATCGGGTAACAATTGGAAAACCTAAGAAGTGTCGCAAAGAGGCACTAAACCACCACGAAATGGTGGAAGAATAATCCTAAGAAGCCTAAAACCTAATGTTCAACCCTATAACCGCCGCAGGAGGGTGGGTTCACAAGCCGAAAAAGTATAAACAACCAAGAAAAATTGGAAAAGAAAACCAAAGCAAGAAAGCAAATGAAAATGGAAGATAAAGAGGGAATTAGGGAAGAAAGGTTACCTGAGGAATAAGAGTGAGACTCGGCCAAGCTTGGAACACAAGAAGAAAGGCGGAGAATGGCAGAAATGTCGATTGGAGCTGATAAAGAAATTAGGGAGAGAAAGTGTAAGCGCGAAGAAGAAAAAGAAATGATTGTTTAAAAACAGTTTAAATACTTTGTTATTGGTGGGCCCATAAATTAGGGCGGCGCACAACCCACGAGGAGATGCATCATTAGGGCACCCAGCCCCAAGCATATTGTGCAACCACCACACCTGGGGAATACATGATAATTCACACCTGACAAGATGTCAATCAAACGACAAATGTCACTCAGCATCCTGACCACCCACTTAATATTTTCAATGCAACATTACCCCTCAGCGATCTTAACAAAATCGATGGCTAAGGGCTGGGGTGATTGATATACCAATATATAACCTCGGCCAGGCCGAGGGTGTCCTCACCTCAGACGAGGGCTCAAGGCCAGGACGAGGGGTCAACTTTGCCACAGTTCCATCATAGGAAGGGTCGGCCATTCCGACCCCTATCCTATAGCAGACGACCCTATAAGGGGTCGACCACTCATCACGGACTAGACGACCCTACAAGGGGCCGACCCCTCATCATGGAGCATACGACCCTTTAAGGGGTCGACCCCTCATCATGGACCAGATGACCCTATGAGGGGACGACAGTACGAGGCCCGCATTCAGCCGGACCCAATGCCAGCATCCACTTTAGCCTCGGCCTGGCATCCTAGGCCAAGGGTGGCATCATCACAGCGCGTGATTTGGGAGACGCGTGGAACAGTGCGCGTGGGACTCATATAGCATGTGGACTAGACCGTTGTAATAATATCATCCCCTCACATGAGGGAATATTATGTCATCATTAATTTCAAGTGGCACATCCAGGTGTCAGCAGGGGATTAGCTAGATCATCATTCACATGCCCCATGCAGCTTGTGGGGTACACTACTCCCCCCAAGCCCTATAGATACTTTTCATCTTCAACCTTGTAAAGGGATCGAGAATTATAACCCTAGCTAAAACTTTTCTTGTACACACAGTAGAGAGAGTGAGCTTATGAGCATTGTATCTAAGGCCATTAGTGCCCATATTTAATGGTTCACACACTCACAGTGGATGTAGGCCTGATTGGTTGAACCACTACACATAACTGTCTTCATTCCTCTTATTCTCATCCCCTTCAATACACTTATACATATATAACTCTATTGCTTCCATTGTTATTACTGTTTGAGCTCTCCACCTCTTATCTGGTGGTGCTAAATTTTAGCATCATCATCACACATCTTGTCGAATCCAAATTGATGAGCCTTTGAATGTTCCAGATGCTCATTACGAGCCTGTAGTTGTTCCTTTAACTCACGATTCACTCTCTGAGCTTCCCTAAGGGCCTCCTCCAACTCTGCGTCTCTTCGTGATGTTTTTGATTTGGTAGCTTTTGGTCCATGACCAATACCTATAATATATTATGATTTAGTACGAAGTACTCGATCAACTATCTCATCGGGAGTAAAAGGTTCGCTACCCTCGGGAGTAGGCTCAGCTTGAGACCTTTTCATCTCAATCTGTAAAAAAAATTAGTATATAAAATTTCACAAAATCAAAGTAATGGTATTTGTCTAACATATGTTATATTCTTACATATAGTTCCTCAGCTTCGGGAGAAGACCATTTTTCATGAGTCCAGTAGGTTTTCTTGTAGAACTCAATTCGATTTATCTCCTCATTTACCTTATCATTCTTCATAATCATGAAAGACAATCATTATCATCAATATTTGTGAAAGATAAGATCAACTATAGAAAAAACAAATATATAAAAATATATACCAAGTGATAACGAGCTGCTACAAATGCCCCCGACCCTTAATTGTCTTTGATAGTTTGCATTGCTCGATTATTCTTATTAACGTCACATTGATGATTCAATAATAGTTAAAGGATAGTGAGTATGTTATATGTCAATTAAAAGAACATAAATGTTATATTTTATAAATTTATTATACCTGATGCTCGGAGTTAGTAAACAAATCACAAAGAGCATGCGAATTTTCTCGACTCGTGTTTTTTGGTTTATCACGTCCGCCTCTTCAATTAATTTGTACTTTTTTAACCTTAGTCGATATCTATATCTTGCACCCCTTCTTTGACTTGTCAATAATTTTTTGACATTGTTTCTAACATATTCGTCCTTTATTTTAATGTCAAATTTGGATTGAAAATTTGTAATTTATAAAAATATGTATATAAAATAAATTAATTACTCTAGCATGTTTAATAACATAGTAATTTTTACTTACATCGAGTCGTTCGAAGGCTTCTTCTTTGTCATTTTCAAACATGTCCTTCCATTTCGTAGGAATCGAGATGACATTTCGTGCAATGATTCCCAATTCACTTAATAGTTTAGAAGATTGCACCACATTTGTCAGCCTTTCTTCATCCCTTGCAATTTCAATAGTCAACTTTTTTCCATCCGCCCTAGTCAACTTCTCGAGGCCCTTTTCTTTAGTTGGACCATATATCCTATTTGTCGCGATGGAAGCTGCAATTAAAGGATACATTAGTTCATCGAATATAACTTATAATCAGGCGAGGCACTATAAAAACCACGATGTGAATATTTAGGTTGATTGTACATGCAAGTATATGATGTGAACACTTAGACACTATAAAAACATGGCGTGCACACCATGAGGTGAGGCACATATACTTCCAGTGTATGCTGCCAGTATACAAAACAAGGGAGTACTATAGAAACCTCCTTTTGGCACGAGTATCAATATAATTTATAGCAGCCTCTTTTTGATTCTTAAGAATAGTGGCCTTCATAAAGACCTATAGGCCTCTAATTTAGCTGATAAAAGGACTGTGAAATGTTGAAGCTCTTCTAAATCAAGATTTGTTCAATTCCCTAGAGCATTATCCAATTTTAACTGAGTAGGAGCAGGTTGGGATATAGAGAAATTTGCCTCTTTAGCAAACAAATGAATAGGCAAACCAATCTTGAAGGCTGATTTGAGGCTAAAAGAAGAAAAGTTTTTTCTAATGAAATCTAAGGAAGATTTACCATGTGAAAACTTACCAAAGATTGATGATGATAAGGCTTTACTAGAATCTTCATTTAATATCGAGTAAATTACACAACGGGCTCTCCATGATGGCTTTGAATTGGTTGAATATCGATTACATTATTTGAATTTAATTACATAGTAGGTTCTTAGTGACTATGTATATTCAATTGAATTATGAAGGAGAGAATAAAATTAATGTATTGTATTCTCAATGTCTATTTATGATTATCAATTATTTAAGTTCTAAAGTTTAATAGATAGATAAAGTGTATATATATACTCAGTTTTCCTTTTTATAATTGTGTTGCTGAACACTGCCACGTGTTTGGACTGAACACAGTTTTATGTCAAAAAATTTTCTCTTAAAACGCCCCATTTTACCCCAAACTACCACATCGAGTGTTATTTCCTTTAGTGTAACAATCGAGCAATTAACAAAGCCCAACTTCTTTTTTGTTCGTCAAGCCTTGGTGATTGTGCGCACCCAAGTGGCATAGATATCACTAGAAATAAGAGGCAAAACTAAAAGGTCGGTAGGACTGTTTAAATAGTGGATTGCATAGGGATTCATGACAGATGAAAAAGAAATTATGGTAACATTGTTTGTAACTTAAATGCATTTCTTATTAATTTGTGTATAACACTATTTTATATCAAAATTTTAACAAATTTTTAATAATAAAAAAGCAACAAGTTTGTTCTGAAATGCAGAAATATTGAACTTTCACTAATTTTAGTTCAGATGTTTAGAAACAGAATATTTGAAGTTACTTTCTATCACTTCTATTATTAAAGAAAAAAGTGAAAATGACCTACGACCGAGTGAGATTATACTGTATTTTATCCATACATCAAATAACACGCATATAAGTCCTATATAGCAAAGCGACAACATACCAATGCTATTAGCACGGGTTTCAACATAAGAATTCATTGATGGATAGGGATTTGAAGTGATCGGCGGAGTTTGATTGGAAGTAGGACTGCTAATTATTTCTGAACTTCTGATTTTTCCGATTTTCGATCTGTAATTTTCCGATTTTGGCATCATTTTTAAATTTTCGATTTTTGAATTTTTCGATTTTTGAATCTTTCGAAATAAATTGGAATGGAATTGGAAACCATATTTAATTTTTTGAATTTCCAAATTTTCAATCTGAAAATTTCGGTAACACGCCGATCCGAATTATCCAAAATATATTCCGAAATCGTAATATTAATATTTATTTTAATATTTTTTTAGTTATCATTTTTACTAACATTTTTACATTAAAAATTTATTTGTTAGCAGCGTAATCAGGACCCTTCGTTTAAAACCATCTCAACCCTCCATTTATATTCCATATATATACTACACCCAAACCATAACAAAGAAACTCTCAGCCGCTCCTCTCCTCTCTAACTCCTACTCTTAGTCGCTCCTCTCTAAAACCTAAACTCTCAGCCATCGCTCACTCGCACGGTAACAATCGCCTGAAACTCTCAGTCGCTCCTATCTAACTCAGGCCGTATCTTACTCCTTTTCTCTTGTTGCTCCTCTTGGTCCCAACATGTAAGGATTTACCACCTTTTTTTAATTTATTTTCAAAAAATGTTGTTTTGATTGCTAGATTTATTCTATGTTATATACTAAAAATGGGTTCAATCAAATAGGTTAAGGGGAATCTTTATCAATTTGAACTTGGTCCAAACATGAGTGCTTGTAGGTAAATCCAATAAAAACTAAGTATATAACACACCCCTAATAAAAACTAAGTATGAGGAGTGAATAACTCATTAATGGAAGCATTTAACCTGCTCAAAGGATGCACTTATGGATAAGGAATCAAACCAGTCATAAAACTGGAGGTCCTACGTGAATGAACAATCAAACCAGTCATGCTAGTCGTAATTTTCTGTGTCACCAATTAATTTGCTGTGTACCTATTTTTTTAGGGTCTTTCGTTGGATTATATAACGAGATGAAGAATGGTATTAGTATGAACTCGAAAGATGTTGCAAAGACCCGAGTCATATAAACACCCTTTATTTTTTCGACAGTGTGTATAAACCTAGTTACACAGATATGTTTCAACAATGATAGTTCTGATATTTTCCAAAATAGATAAAACTGATAATTCCAACTTTTTCGAGATTTTTTCGAATAATGAAAATTCTGAATATTTCGAATTAGCCAGCTTGGAAAAAAATTGATTTTTCAAAATTGATTTTTCCAATTTTGGAAAGCACTTTAAAATTTTGAAAATTTTGGAAAATTTTCCGAACACCCCTATTCCGATCCGATCCGGCCGAAACACACCCCTAATTAGAAGTCATCAATGGAATAGGACTTGAAGTCACTGGTGGTGATGGGCTGGGACTCACCTGTTGAATCAGTCTACCATCAACTCTCATTCGTTTACGTCCAGGAGCCATACTAACAAACAATATATATTTCATGTTAAGATACATAACAATATGCCATAATCTTAGTACAATACTGATAAATAATTACACATAAATAAACATAAACAAGTTCATTTAAGTTACAAAGGGTACAAAATTACTCAATATCAAATCATAACTTAAATAACATGAAAATCTCGGAACAAAAGCACAAAAATTCAACACCATTTCACCACATAACTAAATTTAATAGTATGAAAATCTAGGAACAAAAGCACAAAAATTCAACTCCATTCCACCACATCACTAAATTCAATAACATGAAAGTCTAGGAATAAAAGTACAAACATTCAATCTATGTCACTATAATCATCATCATCTACGAAATCTTCATTGATGATAAGAGAAATCGTCCACTTGTCGTTCTCGTACTAGCAAATCATGAGTAAAGTGCGTAATAAACAAGTAAAGCAAGTAAATAGAGAGAAGACACTATATAGAGTGGTTCAGCCTTTAAAATAGGCCTACATCCACTGTGTTGTTCCGTTCTCATTATATGTGTTGCATTGTACAATATAATCGTGCCTAAAGAGGCGTACAAGTATGAGAATAAAGGAGAGTACATGGCAGTATTGAGGATTTCGGTGTGCCGGATGGGTGGCTGCGATGTAGATGTGTGGCCTCCAAGTCGTATGTTGAGGTTGTGTAGAGAGGATCTGTCTTGTGGAATCTTCCCGAGTCTGTCTGGGATCGATCCCTCATTTCGAGGTGTGGTCCTCTATTTATATACGTGGTATGCGAGCCGTGTCACATGCCCCGAGCACGTGACAAATATCAAGTCTGGAGTAATTGTCAATGAGGGGGATGCGGCCTGCAAGGCAAGCAGTGTTGTATCCTGTGGCCCTGGAGACAAAGTTGCCGAGCCCTGAACTGAGTAGTGCCGCGGTTTCTTCTTGGTGAACAATTACTGTGTCGCACCCTATAATTGACAGGGCCACACCCTGTGCTAGCTATCTCCGTGGCGTTTCGATGAGGCCGCGCCCTGTATTTCTGTAGGGTCGCGCCCTGTATTCTGTTAGGCCATGGCATCTTAGCATTCGTATTGTAGAAAACTATCCGAGGCAGGGCGCTATATTCGCATTATCAATAAGCCCCCAAGCTGTGGTGCCAAGAGAATTCAATTGGGATTGTTGCTTAGATCAGTTCGTTCGGGTGCCGCGGTTCTTCTAAAGGGACGATTCGTCTTTCGCGCTCTCTTATATAAATTATTTCTGGTCGTGGACTTCATTACGTTTCCAAAAATTTGAGAGCAAATCGAGAGCGAACCTCTGTGTGTCTAACTTCATCTGTTTTCCGGTGACCCTTCGAGGCTGTGTGTGGTGGTTCCAAGCTGGTGTGAGGCTGAGCATTGCTGACTTCTTCATTTCCAGGTAACTTTTTCGATCAATCATCCTTTTTAATCAACTTCATTGCTTATATTTCTTCAATAATCAAACACACAAGCTTCTTCATTGCTTGATAGGATTTTAGGGTTTCAATTGAACTGTCATCACCCTAGAATCAAACACACGTACGATAAAATAATTGTAATTATTGTTTAAATCAATCGTCGTATGCTGAATCCCATGTTGAATCCCATGGTAAAGGCCTTTGATGAAGGGTTCTTGCTGTTCATGATGTTCTTGAAGTTCTTGATACAAATTCTTCATATTCTAGGTATTGGATCTTAAAAACGGCTAAACATAGATACTTAACTATTTAAGGGAGAGGCCGCGGCATGATAGGAATTCAATAATCCATTCCCCAGAACTATTTTGGTCCTTATCTGTGTCATACCGTGCCCGATGGCCGCGGTCCCCTAAATTCAGGGATTTATCCTCCACGGCACTTTGATGCATATCCACGTATTCTGCCGTGGCGGTGGAGTCTTTTAAGGCTCTGAATCACCACCCTTGTATTTTTGAACAGCCTTCAAACTTTCATGAACCAAATACACATCCATGTTAAATAACTGTAATTTCTACTAGAATCTCTTGGATCGGCTTTTAGCAAATTTAGGAATGGTCGTGGCCAAGAATCTCTTAAACCAATTTGAGCCTATATCCGCGGCAGTATATGTTCCCTTGCTGATTTAGGAGGTGGTCGCGGCTAGTAGGGCCAGAGGACGATCCCTTAGGTTCAAGTAATAGAGTTGGCCCATTAATAACCACGTTAGGGAAATAATTCCCAATAAATATTTACTATTTATATATAATCTGCCCGCGGCTTCTTGAAGTCTTTTCCAAACCATACTGCCTACGGCGCCTAACTGCGAACTCTGCTTTTTAGGTACTATTGCATCCATATGAGCTTTAACCTAGACGAGTTTCTGAAAGGCTTTTGGGCAAAGCACTTTGGAACCTCTCCTCCTGAACTCACTTCCGTGCCCCCTCTAAGATCAATAGGGCCTTGCATACTAAAGGATTGCCCAAACTGCGTGATACTAGACTCAGACTCCACGGACTCTGCGTCTGGGAAGGATTTTCAATCCGCACCGATGGAAAAAGAAACCAACTCAAGTAATCATCCAGTGGGTGCAGGAGATTATGCCGCGGAAGTTAGAGATAACCCAACTGGTACATCTGGGAAGGCTGAGAGACCCTTAGCTGCACTTGATATCCGCAGCGCCATGACCCAAGACTGGGTTGAGCAGGTGGCTGAGGCCTTCGAATTTCCAAAAAATTTGATGTGCTCGGCACCTGCCGTGAACCAAAGACCTTGCACGGTTCTGGCCGATGGAGTTTGCTTCCCACTCTATGCCTGTATTTATGGGCTATGGTTGCCTGTTCCTGTTCCCATTCGTCGCTTTTTCATACAATGAAACTGGCCCCAGCCCAGGTGGATCCTAATGGCTGGAGAGCCATTCTTGCCGCGGTTGTCCTTTGGGAGAATCTATTATCACTCCAGCAAAATTCTTTCACTTATACCGCCTAAAGGAGAACTCAGTGAAGTTCGCGGGTTACTACTACTTTTCTGTCCGCGGCAGGGACGAGACCCTTTATACTGGGAGGCCGACCAGTGTGAAGAACTAGAAGGGAAAATATTTTTACATCTTCTGTGAAGGCTGGGAGATTCACCCCGAGGAGAATGAGAGGGAAAGGTCATACAGAATGCCGCGGAAATGGGGGTCTCCCTCTAAATTAGGTGCTAAGACTATAGCCGCGTCCTTTCATCATATTTTGTATATTAATTTCCACTAACCTTTAAATTGTCTTTTCTGCAGTTCTTGAAAATTTGCACTTGAACAAGCGGCAGCAGAAGAGAGTTGCTGAGGCCGCGGCAGTTCCTGCTGAACATAAAAAGTTCAGCACACTCGTCATATCAGCGACCATATTCGAAGCAGTGTTTTTCCCCAACAAGTCCATTCCTCAACAGATGGCCGCGGAAGGTAATATCCTGATCTTCATAACTTCACTGCGCGGTAACTTATGCTCCCAGTAATTCCGTTTCCAATATTTGCTGTTGTTTTTTCAAGTGAGGAGGTTGACCGAGAATTGCTGGCCGCGCAATTGACGAAAATGGACGAGGACGCAACCGTCCTTAATAATACTATACGGAGCAGGAAGAGGAAAAGGCCCAAAGCTAAGGTACCTGTCGCGGCTCATTCCGCAAAAAAAATACAACTCCTGTCGCGGCTCATTTCGCAGACAAAAATACAACTCCTGCCACGGAAAAAATGGAAAACGTTGAGAACCTCCCACAGGACGAGTTCGATGACGACATAGGGGCAAACCTAGCCGCGGCGGGATTGATGTCTACGAACGCACCCCTTCATTCAGCATCTCCGCCGCCGCCACCTGTGGTTTCCATAAATGCAAACCTGTCACCTTCCCAGTTTCGCGACGGAGTTGGTCCCGACGGTAGACCGCAGCCCCAATTGAGACAGCCTGACCCAGAGTCTGTATGGGACACTACAGCAAAGGCTGCGCGAAGAATGAAAAAAATTATTGATGTCACGGACCTGGACAAGTTGGTGGGAGTAGACCACGACGACTTGGAGGAGTGTGGTCTCCATAGCCTTCTGAGGGTAAGTGTTATCATTCTTTAATTTTGCTACTAACTTTTTTTCCGCCCATATTTTGCTTCTAACTTGTTTTATTTTAGGTCGCGGATGTCATGGTGGCCCTGAAGAGGAAGTATGAGGCCCTTTATAAATTGAAAGAAGCTGCGGATAGGGTACATACTTCTGACTTGGAAGCTGCACGGACCTCGTCTTTTGAAGCTGGAAAGAAGTCTACTGCCGCGTCTCTTCAGGCAGCCCACATGGACTTGGAAAGAGCAAACAAGGCGAGGGAGGAAGCAAAAGAGAACTTCAAACAGGTCGCAGACTCCCTTAAAGCCTCCCAGGCCCAGACTGCTGAAGCTACTCGTTTCGCAGATATTTCAAGTAACAAGCTCGCCCTCCTCCAGAAGAAGAATGAAGAGCTAGAGGCTAAGTTTGCTCAAGAAGCACTAGACCATGCCGCGGCACTAAAGAATATTGATGAAGATCACGGTGACGCTCTTCAGTTGTCTATTGACCACACCGTGGAGTCATTCAAGGGCTCTAGGGACTTTTTCCTCATCAACAACAGGGCTTACCTCCGCGGCTATCAGGAGCTTCGGCAGAGATTCATAAAAACTTCCCTGAGACCAAGGATTCAGTTCTTGCTTGGAAACTCAGTGATGACGAGCATCAAAAATGCATTGCTGAGCTTAAGGCCGCGATGGAAGAAAAAGCGAGGCTGAGGGCAGAAGCAGAAGCAGCAGCCGCGGATGGAGAAACTGAGACAGTCGCGGATGGCGAGGAGGGTGATGAGCATGATGATGCAGTTTCTTGAACTTGTAATTATCTAGTTTTTGAACCGATCACTAATACAGAGTGCAGCCCTTCTTTTCTGTAATCTCAACTGCTAATATCAAGGCTACGGCCATATTTGATTGCTTGCAACTCTTTTCTCTTTTACTTTGCTTTCTTTAATGAATGGTTGAACGTAACTGCTCATATTTGAAAATGCATTCTTGATTGGATGAACATAATATTTTCAATCCGCGGATAGTATGCGACTTCTTCATAGGATGATTTTTTGCTAATGTCGGCATTCACATAAATAGTGCTATGGCACCTTTAGAAGTACAGGCCATAGGCTGCGTTATTTCATATGGTTGTTGTATACGGGTCGTGGCCCTTTCTCCATTTTCAACGAATGCTTGGACTGCCCCTTGAATAAGTCCGCGTCCTCTAAACGATTTCACTTGATGGTGGCAGGCGTGCTTATAAGGCTACGGCACTCTAAGTACACGGATCTTCACAGACTGCTTTCATTACACTTGGTTGCCTGAACCGCTTAGTTGTTGTCATCCCATAACCAATATGGAACATGTAGAGAAGGCCTTTCTTCTAGTGCTTCAAGATGCCGGTGCCTCAACACCTTCATGAATGAATGGATCCTAGAGATCTGCAACCATATCGGTGAGCTGCGACATATTTCTGGCCCTTTGCATCTGAACAATGTGCCTCTGTAGACATACATGGTATTTTCAAGCCTTCCAGGGTCGGGTTATGTTATTAATCCACCCACAGCTATCAGATAGGATATTTTTAAGCCTCCTCAGGCTGGGTTATGTTATTAAGCCACCCACAGCTAATATACGGGATACTATCAAGCCTCCCTAGGTTGGGTTATGTTATTAAGCCACCCACAGCTAATATACGGGATACTATCAAGCCTCCCCAGGCTGGGTTATATTATTAATCCACCCACAGCTAACACATAGGATATTTTCAAGCCTCCTCGGGCTGGGTTATGTTATTAAGCCACCCACAGCTACAGGTATATTCAAACCCATCTCTGGCTAAATGTTATAAGTCTCTCGACTTAATGACGCATCCTGAAAGCTAAGAACGGGCAGTGGAAGCCCTTATGAGAGACGTTACAGTCCAATCTTGCATAACTACTTCCAATATTTGCTATTGCCCTTTTTAAATATCATCAACTTTCGGGTGATCCGATGTCTTGTCGGTCAATACCGCCCATTTAGATATTACTATTCCCGAAATAACATATTGCCTCGGATCGGGATCTGTTTAAGATGAAAGTGGTATTTATAAGATAACATTTCATGGAAATGAGAATCAAAATATGACACTATAAAAGTGAACTCGATTTTATAACTATTCATATATATAACTTTGTAGAGATAACACAAAGTTTAGTTTAAAACAACATAAGCGGAAGTTGTCATTGTAAAGTAGGGACAGATGGAACATAAGAAGTAAGCATGAAAAATGGGCATGTGGCCTGTGAGATTGGGCTGCATCCCCTAATCATCTTTGAGGAACCTCCTCAGCATCCCTTGCCCAATTAGCCTTTCAATTTCATCCTTCAGAGCATAGCATTGCCCAGTTTCATGGCCATGGTCCTGGTGGAATCTGCACCAGGTAGCTTTGTTCCTCTTGTGGGGTGGAGCTCTCAGCTTTTCTGGCCACCTCAACAGCTTGTCCTCTTTGATGAACTCAAAGATCTCTTCAATCGGGAAGGTCAATGGAGTGTAGGCCCTTGATTTCTTCTCTGCCTTCTCCATTCTCCTTTTCTGGCTCCCGTTGACTGCTTCCGCGGCCGTCTCCTCTTGAAATGCTGCGTCATCAAAGACCGTTGGTGCCATCTTCAAGGGTGTCGTTCCCACATTGGGAGAGGCCGCGACCTCTAGCATTAGGACCCTCTGAGTTAGATAATTGACATGGGTCTGAAGTGAGGCATGGTTGTCGTAGAGGTGATTGAGGTGATTATACAGCTGCACAATCTCGTCTTTGATTTCTGTGCTCTGGATGGATTCTCATTCCATTTTCTGCTTTTGTTAGTCTTTTCAAAGTGTATGTACAATCTGGGAAAATACTATTAAAAGTGAGTAATCACAGAAACACCATGTAGGAAATGGGGATGCAACATTGTACTGTCGCAGTTTTTAACAGGTGCCGCAACCAGTATAGCACCTAGGTGCACTACCGTGGCCTTTGTGTGACATTCACCAAGGTTGAGCTGGAGACCTCCTGAGTCCATTCATTGATGTTCTGAAGGTTCAGTAATACGACCGCACTACTACAGGCCGCGGTATGAAGGTATTTAAACTACCTGCCACATCCCTTGTGACGCGACTAAGAATGTGTCTCAGAAATGCATACTCTCTAGGCTCAAGTGCAAGCCTGTCGCTCAAGTAATAATTCAATAAGTCGGGTATCGATCCTTAGGGAAATAGGATAACAGGGTTGTGACGACGGGAAAAGACGAAGGAATCCTAACTTTGACTCTAAAAAGAAAGGAAAAAATATTTTTGTTTTGGAATTGATTAAACTAAATGCAATTGTGAAATTATGAAAAGATGAAATTATACTAAATTACCTAAACTGCTAATGAAAATTGATTTAAAACTTTAAACTATGTATGAGAAGAACAGGACGGAAATACAATCCCCCAACCCTAGTGTAGTGCAGTTATAATACTAATCGTAAATTTAACTGATTAATTTGACCCAGAATTTAGTACTCCCAAGCATTACGTATACGAGGTTCAAGCCCACGTCATACTTAATATGAGGACGAGTAAATCGGTATCGCGATAGTGACACTCGAATTGCATTCTAAAGCATCCCGGTTACCCAGAGGCAAACGAGATCTAAAGATCTACAATTGTTGTGTTCCTACGCAATACGGTCGTAATCAATCACTAAATTCAGAGGATTAATGTTATACACATGCAACTAACACATCAGGCTGGGTTCATGTATCCCGAACTTGGGAAATCTAGACTAGCATGGTGAAATAATAATAAAAGTGTTGAAAATAAAAGTTACCAGGATTGAAGAACAAGAACATGCAAGAAGAAATCAAAGATTGAAGAAAAACTGGAAAAGCTCTTGAATTAATGGTGCAAAATATGTGAATCTTTCTCCTAGATGTTCCTACTTGTTATGGAGCTTTTACATGAATGAAATCTTAATAAAAAGAGTCCTAATGACTAAATATATAGGCTAGATGTCATTTAGAAGAGTCCCCAAAATATAAAACTCTTTTGGCTAAAAGATAAGCACAAAATAAAAATCTCGTATCTGCCAATTTATCACACTTAGAAAGCTTGACTAATTTTGTAACGGATCTGGAGCGTGGCTAATTTCATAACGGATCTGGTGCGTGCCAAATGGGCGGGCCGGTTCTTTTTCCTCAGCTTCGGTTCGGTTTGGGTCTGACAGCTTTTTTCTTGGATTTCTTCTCAACTTCAAATTGCCATAACTTCTTCACCGTAGCTCGGATTGAGGTGTCGTTTTTTCTAGTGTTCTTGTAATTGAAAGATCTTTAACTTTCTAGTTGCCCCAACTCCAGAATAAGGCTGAAAATTTATGAAAATTCCCTTCAACTCCCCGATTCTTGGTTTCTTTCACTATTTTGAATTCTCTTTTCCATCTTTCTTGCATGAAATACCTGTAAAACACATAAGAGATACACAAAATACGAAATACTTGCCAAAAAGGGTTAGTAGCATAAATATGAGACAAATCCATGTTATTTACACCCCACGGGATCATAAAAATACCGAAATTAAGGGGATAAGTGTGAAGAATTTATGCCTAATCAAATCCCCCTAACTTAGAACTTTGTGCGTCCTGAGCAATGTAAAAGAATGAGAGTATGATTTAAGGACCCTTCAAAAAACAATTATTGGGATAGAATACCTTTTTCGCAGGCAAGCGATTGCTTTTAGCGTATGCAATAAGCCTTTAAACCCCTAGGTTACCCTAGTAGGACGAGTGGTGTCTCGTGAGGGTTTGCAGAGAATATACCTACAAAATTAGACTCAAAGAAAAATCAAAATACCTAAAAATAGTATAAATTAAACTTTTCCAAAAAATAGTCATCGTCAAGTCATGTTCAATAGTCTCAAAATCATAATGCGTGTGTGCGAAGCCGAAAATATAACCGCCAATTTTCACTGATTGATCATTACGTTACTTATTCGAAAATTCGTTTTGATTTCAATTTCTCACGGACTGCTCTCACAAACGAATCTCTCGAATTATGGCTATTCTCTCGGTATGCGTGATAGAAGAGTAAGTGTAATGGACGCAAAGTCACGCATACAAGTAGAAAGATGGATTTTTTTTTATAGTGATAGGATCTCATCAACGGATTACGGTTTTAAAAACGGGAACATTGCCTCTTTTTCGCGCATTCAATCTCTTTTATTATCTTTTGATGTATTAGCTCTTCACGCGGTAACCAATTTCGCAATTTAGACTCGATTAGGACTTTTTCGGATTTTAAGGTATATTGGGTAAAATGAAAATGGTAGGGAAGGTTGGAATTGGAAAAGTCATTTATGATGTCCATTTGTGCTTTTTTCGGGCTATTGCTCATTTTTTTTTCTCTCTATTTTTTCTGTTTTTCACTTCTTTTCTTTTCTTGCTATTTTTATTGAGCATATCTATTTTTTTCTTGCCCCTTTTTATGCACTTTTCGGACTTAAATTCTGAATTTTTCTATTTTTCGCAATTCCGGGCTATTTGGGTTTTTCGGGTTGTCAAACGAAAGGAAAAAGCTATTGGGCTCAATTTGGGTTGCAAAAGGGGTGATTTTTCGCATCTTTTTCTGGCCAATATTTTTGGGTGACAAACGAGGGCCTACTTCATTGTCCAAAAGACCAATTGCGCTACCATATGCGTTTCGAGATGAATTTAGGTTTAGAGATCAATTTTTGGCACGTTTTTCAAGGCAATATCACACACGTCTTTCATAACCGATCAAAATAAAAGGGTTGAGATCCGCGACGACTTTTTAAGCGCTGAAAAGAACTTTGAGTTAACAGTTAACTCGAATTGATTTAAAAACTCGCAAAAAGTGATAGGCTCGAATATCACCGGATTTGTTAATCTCCACACTTATTCGTTAAGTCGTCAATTTTCGTTCAATTTCCATCTTTGGTCAATTTTGGCTTTGTGTATGTTGAATTTTACAACTTGAGACTTTAAACCGACTTTTAATGATATTTTTGAAAAATTTGAATTCCAATTTTTATTTATTTTGAACAAAAATATTTTTGGATTTTTCAAAATTTTATGATTTTTTTGAGATTTTTGGGCATTTTTGAAAATTTGTGAAGTTTTAGAAATACGCACTTGTGACCCCCCCTAACTTCGACTTTTGCATTGTCCTCAAGCAAAAAGGACTAAAATCTAACTCAAAGCGAATGAAAAGTGCGGAAAAATAAAACAAACAAATATTTAAAATGCATAAAGACACTAAATGACCCTAACACATGACTCAATAATAAGATAAAAATCACCCCATACGCGTCGGGGGTGCGACGACCTATCATCTTTCTATATAAACTCACTCGACCCCTTTCATGGGGAATGGTGCTCTTCTTGTCTCGCTCGTCTTCCTCACATCGTAAACCAAAAGTCGAAATAATTGGGAGTCGACCCAATAGAAAAAATGAACACCTCGAGGCATATGATGAATGATGTGAGTGAAGTCAACGAGGTGCTCAATCACCTTGTAGCTCAAATGGGCCGACTTGGAGAGAAAATCGAAGTGAATTTTGGAATGGCCTAGATTGTCCCTAAACTTGATAATGCTTGGATCACGCTCTAAATCAGACAATACTCTAACCATGGCCTTGATTGCATCCGAGAACTCCAGTGGCATGGGTGGATGGTCACAAAGAAGGAAATCATCAATCCTATCTTTCCATTCGCTCTCTTCTAAGTGAAAAAATGAGTCTAATAGTGATTGGACTTCGATAGTGAAGCTCTCATCCACCGGCCCGAATTCGTTCTGAAAGTCCTCTAGGCTCATATCTCCTAACGCTCTTTCTTGCTCATTATTAGAATACTCTCTCTCACTCTCCTCCGAAGGCTTCTGTGATGTGGAGGGATAATTACTACGAAGGAATTCATCTACTATATCTTGCCATTCGCTCTCATCCAGCATCTCCCTCGTAATACTCATCAATTTTTTTTTTGATTTTTTTTTATATATTTTTTTTATGGTAAAAGTTTTAGATTAACTTGCTATAATCCTAAGTCTACCTAATTCCCCGGCAACGGCGCCAAAAACTTGATGCGACTAAGAATGTGTCTCAGAAATGCGTACTCTCTAGGCTCAAGTGCAAGCCTGTCGCTCAAGTAATAATCCGATAAGTCGGGTATCGATCCTCAGGGAAATAGGACAACAGAGTTGTGACGACGGGAAAAGACGAAGGAATCCTAACTTTGACTCTAAAAAGAAAGGAAAAATGTTTTGGTTTTGGAATTAATTAAACTAAACGCAATTGTGAAATTATGAAAAGATGAAATTATACTAAATTACCTAAACTGCTAATGAAAATTGATTTAAAAATTTAAACTATGTAGGAGAAGAACAGGACGGGAATACAATCCCCCAACCCTAGTGTAGTGCAGTTATAATACTAATCGTAAATTTAACTGATTAATTTGACCCAAAATTTAGTACTCCCAAGCATTACGTATACGAGGTTCAAGCCCGCGTCATACTTAATCTGAGGACGAGTAAATCGGTATCGCGATAGTGACACTCGAATTGCATTCTAAAGCATCCCGGTTACCCAGAGGCAAACGACATCTAAAGATCTACAATTGTTGTGTTCCTACGCAATACGGTCGTAATCAATCACTAAATTCAGAGGATTAATGTTATACACATGCAACTAACACATCAGGTTGGGTTCATGTATCCCGACCTTGGGAAATCTAGACTAGCATGGTGAAATAATAATAAAAGTGTTGAAAATAAAAGTTACCAGGATTGAAGAACAAGAACATGCAAGAAGAAATCAAAGATTGAAGAAAAACTGGAAAAGCTCTTGAATTAATGGCGCAAAATATGTGAATCTTTCTCCTAGATGTTCCTACTTGTTATGGAGCTTTTACATGAATGAAATCTTAATAAAAAGAGTCCTAATGACTAAATATATAGGCTAGAGGTCGTTTAGAAGAGTCCGCAAAACATAAAACTCTTTTGGCTAAAAGATAATCACAAAATAAAAATCCCGTATCTGCCAATTTGTCACACTTATAAAGCGTGACTAATTTTGTAACGGATCTAGAGCGTGACTAATTTCGTGAAGGATCTGATGCGTGCCAAATGGGCGGGCCGGTTGTTTTTCCTCAGCTTCGGTTCGGTTTGGGTCTAACAGCTTTTTTCTTGGATTTCTTCTCAACTTCAAATTGGCATAACTTCTTCACCGTAGCTCGAATTGAGGTGTCATTTTTTCTAGTGTTCTTGTAATTGAAAGCTCTTTAACTTTCCAGTTGCCCCCACCTACGGACTAAGGCTGCAAAATTATGAAAATGCCCTTCAACTCCCCGATTCTTGGTTTCTTTCACTATTTTGAGTTCTCTTTTCCATCTTTCTTGCATGAAATACCTGTAAAACACAATTGAGATACACAAAATACGAAATACTTGCTAAAAAGGGTTAGTAGCATAAATATGAGACAAATCCAAGTTATTTATACCGCACGGGATCATAAAAATATCGAAATTAAGGGGATTAGTGTGAAGAATTTATGCCTAATCACCTTGCTTGGCGTGGGGAGAGCAATCCCAGATCGAAACTCAGAAACTGAGTTTTTCTCCCGCAACATGGGGAGAGCATGCCTACTAGGGTCTGTTAACGAGAGGATAGCCTCACGGTGCACCAAATGGCACAGTTTCAATGATAAACCCTAGATCATAGGTCAATAATAGACAAAAAAAGGGGGGTAAATATAATTCTTCCCTAATCATTCATCCTTTCGGGGCTGGCGCCCATCATTCTTTTCAGCAATATCTAGATGAAACGATATCACATGGGTATTGTAAAATACATCTAAGGTCATAAAATAATGACACAAGAACATATCTGACTATACAAAATACCCATTTAAGGGTGTAAATATAGAATAGAGCTCGATAACCAACATCTACCCATGAGATGACGATCCAAAGGATCCCCAGGGATCGAATGAGGTGTTTTAATAACTTGAAACACAAAGAAACAAGATTGAAATATTTCATTCCCACAGACGGCGCCAAATTGATGATACGAGAAATCGTCCACTTATCGTTCTCGTACCAGCAAATCATGAGTAAAGTGCGTAATAAACAAGTAAAGCAAGTAAATAGAGAGAAGACACGATATAGAGTGGTTCAGCCTTTAAAATTGGCCTACATTCACTGTGTTTCCCCGTTCTCATTATATGCATTGCATTTTACAATATAATCGTGCCTAAAGAGGTGTACACAAGTATGAGAATAAAGGAGAGTACATGGCAGTATTGAGGATTCTGGTGTGCCGAATGGGTGGCTGCGATGTAGATGTGTGGCCTCCAAGTCGTATGTTGAGGTTGTGTAGAGAGGATCTGTTTTGTGGAATCTGCCCAAGTCTGTCTGGGATCGATCCCTCATTTCGAGGTGTGGTCCTCTATTTATATAGGTGGTATGCGAGCCATGTCACATGCCCCGAGCACGTGACAAATATCAAGTCTGGAGTAATTATGAATGAGGGGGATGCAGCCTACAAGACAAGCAGAGTTGTATCCTGTGGCCCTGGACACAAAGTTGTCGCGCCCTGAACTGAGTAGTGCCGCGGTTTCTTCTTGGTTCACAATTACTGTGCCGCACCCTATAATTGACAGGGCCGCACCCTGTGCTAGCTATCTCTGTGGAGTTTCGATGGGGCCCGCGCCCTTTGATGAGTAGGGGCGCGCCCTGTATTTCTGTAGGGCCGCGCCCTGTATTTTGTTAGGCCGTGGCATCTTAGCATTCGTATTGTAGAAAACTATCCACGGCAAGGCGCTATATTCGCACTATCATTCATCATAACAATATTCAACCAATATTGCGTCTTCCTCATCAATATCGTCATGAAGGAAATTGATCTCATCGAAAGATATGTTGTTTACATTAACAACATCAGTGTCAACATTATCCACATCAATATCATTCCTATGCAATGGCCTGATATCAACTTAAAAAACTTAAACAACGTCAGATGACGAGGACTCCTAGTAGATTGGTGTCATTGGGGACATCACTTATATCCACAATAATTATTTCCACGTCGAGATCATACACATGTTAATGTGGAAACTCTTTCACGACTTTTCAGTTATTACCCAACTTTGTGTCGTTAAGATAGAAAACTTGTTTTGCTTGTACCACTAGCACATAGGGATCATTTTTATACCACCTATCATTCATATTAACGCTCGTGAAATGGTCATCAATTTGTATTCCTTCTTTCTTTCTTTTGTCCTCCTCGAACCAGTCACACTCAAATAGAATAACCTTTTTAGCTTTGATATATTCCAACTCAACAACCCTCCATAAATTTCTATTTCAATATCATCACGATCCCTCTTGACAACCAATCCTCAATTTTGAGTTTTACGATGAATTTCATGATCCTTAGTGTGAAACCTAACTCCATTAACAATTCTACTTGTATACTTCCTTGATCGAACATTAGGACTGCATGCTAAAAGGTGCTTTGTAGCTTCAAGAGTGATTTGATGGTATAAATTTTTGAACTGACAAGAAATACGAGTGAATTGCATTATTAGGGTAATTTGATTACTCAATATCATATTAAATTGTTACTAATGTCTCACATGTTCTTCAAACCATGGAGGGAATAGCATTTTTTATCGTTGTTCTAAGTTCAAAAGGCTTTCTTTCGTATGCTCCTCCCTAAATTCACTACATAAAATATGAAATATAAATTTCACACACAAATAATCAAGAAAATATATATAATCATAAATAGAATACAAAGAACAAATGATGACTTACATCAAGTATGCCTCCACCTTATCGCAATTAGTCAAAACATACCACTGAGTCATTTCTTGCTCTTTCATGAGAGGAAGTCATACATAAATGCACTAAAAGGTCAAACCTTTTGTAAGAACACATCAAATCCATCATCCTCTGTCTATCGTCATAATTTCATTTTGCGCGATTGAACTTAGTTTCGATCCCTTCAAGGTACATGGAACAAAATGACAAACACTCATTGACAATGTATGCCTCCGCTATTAAGCCTTAACGGCATGCTTTGTTATGTACATAGCCCTTAAAAGTGCCCAAGTACCTATTCAAAGCAAACACAAAGGCTGAATTAGATGTTAAAGAAATATGTAACCAACATAAGGAAAAAGGGAAAATGAGAAAAAAAAGAACAAGCTATCACCTTTCAATTGGATACACCCTACCTATTCTAATCATGCGTGATCAGTCCATTATTAAATTAAACAGGAATCATCAATGGTTTCTTTCTTAGTATCACTGTCAAAACATAACTATATTACTACTACCTTAATGGCCTGGAGTCAAAATTTTAATCTTTTTATTAACATGCAATAATTTAAACTATTAAATCACATTCACCATTCCAGGAAACAATGTAATAAATGATAAAACAACATAATAAATAAATGTGTCTGGAATAAACACTCCAGACTGAAATTCACATACAATAGTCCATAATTGAAATCAAATCCAACAACTGGCAATAAAATAGAAATGCAGTATCTCTGAAATATACACAAATTAAAGATGGGCGACATGCCTGACTGAGATAATTGAATCATAAAGAGGAATTAATAAAGGTGGAAGCGTCTACTACCGAGGTCCAGTAACGTCCATAGCAGTTGCAGCACGCCAAATAAGAACGGAATCCTAAGTTGGGCGTCCCTGTGGCTGGGCACCTAAAAGGTTTTTATAAAAAAAAATGGATTTAAAACGGGTCAGGGCCCAAGAAAACAGTTTAAAACCGTTTTGCAAGTATTTAAAATGCAGTAAGAGCATATATTATATACATGTTAACTTCACATGCCCTCACTTGATATCTTCTGCTCTCAACTGTTGTGCATGCCGAACATATTATTCTAACCCAACCTAGATACGCTACCCCACCAAACTAGTTTGAACTAATTATCTCCCTGAATACTAACTCGTTGTGCCCGCCCGTATTGCCCATACAATACGTTACCGAATTTTCAAACCTTTAAGCGAGTACAAATCACCAAGTAAGTATCAAGTTCCCACATACTTAGGTCACTTTAGATTTCACGACTAATGCACGCACGGTAGAATGAATCACACGTATATATATATATATATATATATATATATATATATATATATATATATATATATATATATATATATATATATATATATATATATATAGTGAGAGTCTCCTGTACATATCAAACAGTACATACTAACGGTGCATACCAATTTTTTAAAATAGTAAAAAAAATATTTTTCTGTTGAATGTTTTTATATGATATTTAAACATTTCAATATATCCATATAAAAAAATCAACTCAAAATAACATTTTTTGCTATTTTAAAAAAATCGGTCAAACTTTCGGAGCTTTTAAACTACTTTAAAGCTGCAAAAGTTTGACCAATTTTATAAAAATAGCAAAAGAAAGTTTTTTGTCCAGATTTTTTTTATATGCCTCCCCGAAATGTTTCAATACCACATAAAAAAACTTAACTCAAAATCAATTATAAAATGAGTCCGCGCCAGCAGTATGCACCATTCGTATGTACCATTTGGTATGTACTCTCTCTCTCTCTCTCTCTCTCTCTTTATATATATATATATATATATATATATACCACTCTTATAATATATACGGATACCGTACCCCTACGTGGAGACCTGCAATGCATGCATACTCTGCTATCGAGTCCTGGTACATCACGTAAGTAAAGGACTTTTGGTTCGGAATCACTCTCGAACCATACATTCATAATTCACACAATTTGAAGGTGAACATAGTTCTAAGCCTTTGGGCTATGCACACACCTAACGCACCCAAACGGTCGATCACACTTTCATACACACAAGTAGTGCTCAACCATAAGTTCTATATTCATAGGCACAAGTCTAAAATCCCCCCAATGGCTCATCAGAATAAGACTGTCTACGACGCAGAACCTCCCGTGATTGCAAGTAGAGTAGGTATGTTCACACACATAAGAAGTTACACAATAGGTATATATATATATATATTAGCATAGGTATACACGCAACCTATAATATATCTCGTATGCAGTATATAACTGTCATATATTCTACGTATTATCAATTTACCATTATATTACTCATCGTATATTACCGAGTAATTTCCACTAATCTAATGGTTTCAATTATCCCATACAATTATCTCGGTAGTTATAATATCGCTCTACTACTGGTCTGGTCTTGAGTTTACTCATGCTCTCCGTGACCCATTCTAATTCTCTTGAATTCATTAAATATCAAAATACACCCAATAATCCCTAGCCTTAATTGTCCTTAATTGGGATAAACTCAACCCTAGTGTATGCTTACTCAAATTACAATCTTCCTCATTAACATTTAAAAATAACCTAAAAGTCTCCCCGAAATTTATTCACAAGCTCTAGGCCTAAATAAGGGAAATTTCCAAATTCTAGGCAGACCGACTTGATTTGACCTTGAACCGAATAGAATCGCTAGCTGAATTGATTCGGCCAAGGAGCTTAATCGATTCAAAATTGTACAGATCTCTACTTCCTTATGCAATTACTATTTTTCACCATGAAAACTTCTTCAAAACTCCATTAAACTTCTTCAAACTCTCAACTAACTTGACCAATAATTTATTATAGGTGTAGGGAAAATTTGAACGTAAATAGCATATTTCATCTTCTAAAATTCAATTCAAGAATGGATCAAAACTTAAAATGCACACAAAACCCTAGTTTCTTATGTTCTTCATCTTTCTCAATCAAAAACACAGTTTTCTTCAATTATTATCAACTCATGTATTCTGATTTCATTTTCTATTCAAATAAGGATTTAATCTACATTGAAATCCTACCCTAGATCATGAATTTAATTTCCAATTTAAAGCTAATAACCATTTATTCATGAAATATTCAATCCTTCACTATCATGGATAGTATATGCACTCAAAATTTTGTAAGATAAACACTTATCTGGAGTTTTTAGGTCTGATTTGTGTAGAAAAATAGTGGAGTTGTCTTCCACTCCTTTCGATCTAAACTCCGGTGGTGGTGGTAGTGGTGGTGCAAAAGTGGTGTGGGGAGCCTTGAAAACCTTCACCTTCCTCCTTTAATGGCCTCTCTTAGTTTTTCTAAGTGCTAACCGTAGCACCCCACAACCACATGCTGATATAACCATATTAAATGTGTTGGTATATTTTCTCTAAAATGCCTCGAGACCAAATCCAAACCCCTGAGTACACTTTCTAACTATCTCGACCCTACCGGACACACTGTCGTACTCGAAGTGGCCATTTGGATGACTCATAAATAAATCACATTTTATTTCATAAATTTAAGTCCCAACACGACTAACACGTGCGTCCCGACTAAATTACTGTAATTGTCATATTTCTCACTCACGACAATCATAATACATTCTTAATAATTTATTACTCGTTCACTAAGTAATACTCAATATAATTCAAACAAATAAATATTTATCCTTGTCATTAATATTTATTTTAATCGGCAATAATTTCCTATTAATTTCCCATTTTAGTTTAATTAATCCCAATATAAAAATCGTTAAAAATACGGGGTGTTACATAGTTCTCCCTAATAATGAAATTTTTTCCCAAAATTCGAAAAAATACCTGGTGTTAACCCAAATATTCTCCATGTACGAGGACCAATCAGAAAAGGACACATGTCATCCTACGTGGCAATATTCGACACCTAGGAGAGTTGGTCGGCATCCGAGGAGAGTTGGTCGGCACCCTAGGAGTGTTAGTCGGCACCCGAGGAGAGTTGGTCAGTACCCGAGGAGAATTAGTCGGCACCCGAGGAGAGTTGGTCGGCCCCCGAGGAGAGTTAGTCGGCACCCGAGGAGATTTGGTCGGCATACCAACCAGGAAGATCAAAGGATAACTATGCATTTAATGTGCATTAATGAAGATGACAGCGCATTTAATGAGCCTTAATGTACATTTATACTGTATTAATAGATGACAACACATAGCATACCAAGCAATTCAACAATTAGATTCGTTGAATGTAGACATAAATGTCTACATACAATGAATCTCTTTATCTCCCATCACTATAAATACATGTATTCCCTTAGCCAAAAGGGAAGATCCGAGAGAACCTAGAAACACCATACACAAGATACACATCATTTCTCTCTCTACACCTTATGGTGCTATTGTAAACCCCTGGGAATAAAATAACAGTGGACGTAGGCTTTATTCATAGACGAACCGCTTTAAAAACCTTTGTCTCTTATATGTTTGATGTGAATGTTTATCTTCATCTTCAATCTCATCCTCATCATTTATCTGCTGTTGACACCACTAAAATGACAGTGGCCATTTTCTGTCTTCAACAGATTGGCGCCGTCTGTGGGAACGTGTTACAAGCATTGTTCTCCATCAAAAGCTAAGTTTTTTTTTTATTTTCTCTATGTATAATCAATTATATATTATACATACATCTTTTGATTCAATCATGATTTTTATGCTTATATACATAAATTAATTGTCCAATTTTTATCTGCAAAATATTGCATATCATAATTTTAAAATCATAACTGTTAGATTAATTCTTATTTAGAAATCTGAAAAATAATGGATTTCATAAATCACAACTTTTTGCTTGATTCTCAAGTTTCAATTTTATATCATGGAATAAATATTTTAAATGATTACATATACCAATATATATGACGGTGGTAAGATTTGATAATTTTTATTATAAATTTTGTAAGATCTTTGATGTCTATTCAAATTCCCATCATATTTTTAATCAGAGAATGTGAAAAGGTTAAAGACAATAAAAAATTTTCTCATAGAAATCATGACCCAGATCTATTTTCTCTCTCTTCAAGTTTGAGTCTCTTTGCATTCATTTTTATGAACTATATACTTAATTTGGTTTATCTTCCATCTATGTCAATAAAGTCTCATTGACTGATTTTTTATATAAATTTGGTAATAACTTCGATCATTCAACATATTTTTATCTCTCCAAATAGGGAATAGGAAAGGATCAATATAAAAAATAATTTTCTCTCACCTGAAAAATCATTACCCACCTCTTGTAAAAGAGGATCAGTAAAACAAATCATGACCATATCAAGACTCTGGGCACAAATTTGATATGTTGGCCCCTCGTTCATCACATCACGGGGTTTTTTTATCGGAATCACACGATATAGTGGATTAGATAATTATTCATTTAATTAACATTCTTAATACTTAAATTTTACATCGAATGTCATTTTTCTGATTTAAGGATTCGAGATATTCTGGTCATCCATCCATATTGTTGGTCGGCATCATCTTGGGCCATCTTTTATTAAAGGGAAGCTTAACCAGACCATTTTTGTTTGTCGAAGAAAAGATGTGAAGATCCATCAGCAACGTTGAAATAATTTTATCCAACTACGAGGTATCTTATTGTTGGTCAGAGACTCTTATTGTAGCTCGATGGAAGCAATTCCAGGTCGACGATCATCTACTTTTTGATCGGCGACATCTCAGTCTTGTTCGAAGGGTTCAATTTACTGGTCGGCAACTATCCAACCATCCACTTTTTGTTCGGTGACATCTAATGTTGTTCGGTGCTGTCAATGCACCATTTTTGTTGATCGGCGAAATTGCTCAGCTGGTCGGGGACCATTTGCTTCTTGGTCGGCACCATATATTCTATAACTTGAGATATCCTTAAATGTTGGTCGGTAACATCCATGCCGTTTGTCGACAGCAGTCGAATCTTGGGGTATTAAAAAATACGAAGCACCCCAGATATTTCTTTAAACACGAGTTCAACTTGGGGACAAATAGGGGGCTTAAATTTTTTTTAACTTGTTATCACCCCAAAAATACTTTTAAAACCAAGTGATAAATAATTTTCAAACAGCAACTTATACATGATTAGTTGTTGGAGATTAAATAACTTTACAAAAAACTCTACGTCTTATTTATGATGCATATCTGATAAAAATTTGTCCATCTCACACACATTTGGCACAAAACATATTATTTCATATTTTGAAATTTTTATTGCCTTATGCTGATACACATCACATATTGTTTAGCTGGATAATTATTCTCATGATAATAATTATTTGGTCTAGTCTCGACAGGTGCTCGGGCAGCTTATTAAAATTTCATAGGGACGAGATTCAATCCCGACGAAAGCTCAGCCACAATCTTAAACCTCTGGAAACTATTATTGCTCGACATCAGGCCATTTTGCCTCGACTAATCAGCCAGACATATATTATTTCATATTTTGAAACTGATATTTTTATTGCCCGAGAAAATACATATCATATATTCATTATATTTAATGATTAAATTATTCTCACGACTAATCAATTCAGCCTACACAAATGGTAGAGCAAGATATTAATTTTTACAGGTACAAGACTCAACGCCGACGAATGCTCGGAAACAATCTGGAAACTATTATCATTTCACTCGGAGATATCGGCTCAAGCACAAATTATTCTATATCCCTTGGGATTCATATTGTATTTTCATCTCAATATGGAACTGGCGAGATACTTATTATCATATTCAGCTCCGAGGAGAACTATAACATTTATTATATGTCACCCCCCAACGGATAGTTGGTCGGGGTAATTCTTATTTATATGCAGGCCCAGCAAAGTTCTCGGCCATATTCTTATGTTCTGGAAAATATTATTCTTATTCGGCATTATGCAATTGTGCCTCGACAAGATACTTATTCATCTTTAAGGAGAATTACAACATTCGTTGTATTTCACCCCCAACGGATAGTTGGTCGGATAATTCTTATTCAGACCTGACAACGTTTTCGGCCATATTCTTATGTTCTGGAAGATCTTATTCTTGTTCGGTATTATATAATTCTACCTCAACAGATCAACGAGGCACTTTATTATTTTTAATTATTCTTTATATCTATTTGGATGCATATTCTATTCTTATTTCAGCATGGAGCTCGACAAATATTTATAATCATATATTCAGCTCCAAGGAGGTCTCCAACATTTATGTTATCTTATTCCCAACAATCTGTTGGTCAGCTCCAAGGATGTCTCCAGCATTTATTATATCTTATTCCCAACAATCCGTTGGTCAGCTCCGAGGAAGTCTCTATCATTTATTATCAAAAGTATATTCCCAAAAATGCCAACTAAGTTTGGTTGGGAAGAAAAACTATTCCTAAAAATGACAACTAAGGTTGGTTAGAAAGTAAATCTATTCCTAAAAATGCCAACTAAGGTTGATTAGGAAGTAAATCTATTCCTAAAAATGCCAACTAAGGTTGGTTAGGAAGTAAATCTATTCCCAAAAATGCCAACTAAGGTTGGTTGGGAAGTAAATCTATTCCCAAAAATGCCAACTAAGGTTGGTTGGGAAGTAAATCTATTCCCAAAAATGTCAACTTAGGTTGGTCGGAAATAAGAAGCTGTCAACTACAATTGGTCGGAAACATTTTATTTAAACAAAGTATGAGTATGTGAAAGCGATCAAGCAAAAAGCATTCAAAGTTCACATTCCACACTTGGGGGCTTCTATTATAGATATATTTGTTCATTTGGTGGCACATTATTATAACATCATGCAGTCGAGCATCAAATTCAACTCCACAAACTCACACGGTCGGGGCCCCGACCAATCATCATTCAGGAGTTGTTTTTCTTGCTCATGAATTATTTTTTATATTGAAGTTCAGGAGGTATATTGAAGTTCAGGAGGAATATTGAAGTTCAGGAGGTATATTGAAATTCAAGAGGCGTATTCCGAAGTTCAGGAGGTGCATTCAGAAGTTCAGGAGGCATATTCAGGAGTTATTATGAACATACCATTGAAGTTCAGAAGTCAAATTTAGCATCTACAGCACTGAGATCTTTACTACTACTATCCCAACCAACATTGAAGAAGAAGTTGTATGAAAATGTTTCGAAGTCCACCACTAGCTTGGTACTAATCAGATTGAAGAGTTGGGTTCAAAAGCTAGTATGTTACTCGACAAAGTATTCAGAGGATCATAAATCAGAAGAATCAAGCACGTGAAGTTAGCACTCAGTTGCTCGGCACAGGAGGCAGTTGGTCGGCTAGCAAACCAATCAACATACTTGAAGATTACGATAAGCTACAAGTTGCATACTATGGCATGGCTGCATCTAAATTCCCAGGGTTGATACATAGCACACGGAGTTCCTCTAAAGAAAGATTAGCAACCATCGATCAAACTGCATCATATGTCGTCCAGGAGATAATGCACTTTATGTTGAACAAATCAAGAAGGTAGATCAAGAATTTCACGAGCACCGAACAACACTGCAGACTAAATACTCCATCCTTTCAAGTAAACCATCAAGCATGGAGCATTGGGGGCTTCTGTTAACGCAAAAATTCTCCATCTACGAGGACCAATTAGAAAAGTACACATGTCATCCTACGTGGCAATATTCGACACCCGGGAGAGTTGGTCGGCATCCGAGGAGAGTTGGTCGGCACCCGAGGAGTGTTAGTCGGCACCCGAGGAGAGTTGGTCAGCCCCCGAGGAGAGTTAGTCGGCACCCGAGGAGAGTTGGTCGGCATACCAACCAGGAAGATCAAAGGATAACTATGCATTTAATGTGCATTAATGAAGATGACAGCGCATTTAATGAGCCTTAATGTACATTTATATTGTATTAATAGATGACAACACATAGCATACCAAGCAATTCAACAATTAGATTCGTTGAATGTAGACATAAATGTCTACATACAATGAATCTCTTTATCTCCCATCACTATATATACATGTATTCCCTTAGACAAAAGGGAAGATCCGAGAGAACCTAGAAACACCATACACAAGATACACATACTTTCTCTCTCTACACCTTATGGTGATATTGTAAACCCCTGGGAATAAAATAGCAGTGGACGTAGGCTTTATTCATAGCCGAACCATTTTAAAAACCTTTGTCTCTTATATGTTTGATGTGAATGTTTATCTTCATCTTCAATCTCATCCTCATCATTTATCGTCAACACCTGGTATAAATAACTCTGGTTATTTGTCGCACATATCATCCTCGTGCTCCTAAGTAGACTCGTCGGCATTATAGTGCCCCCACTGAACATGTACAAGTGGAACCACCTTCGACCTCAGCCTCCTCTCACTATGGTCTAGGATAGCAACTGGCCTCTCCTCATATAAAATATCAGTCTGTAAATTGATCTCCTCCAATGCAATATGAATGTGAGCTAACTCTTCTCGGAGATATCTCCTCAATGAAGAAATATGGAATGCATCATGAATCTGATGCAACTGCTCCTACAATCCTAGTGTATATGCAACTGGCCCATCCACTCGATGATAGGTAATCGGCCCACATACCTTAGTGCTAACTTCCCTTTTGTTCCCGAACCTCATTATCCCCTTCATAGGAGATACACGTAGTAACACCTGGTCCCCCACATTAAACTCTAGGATGAACCGCTTGGAATTGACGTAACTTTTTTGTCTATCCTGAGCTATCCGTATACGACTCCGAATCAGCTCAATCTTGGTTGAATTGTCCTGAATCAACTCTGATCCAAAAAGCTTGTTGTCACCCACTTCTAACCAATAAGCGAGCGAACGACAAGGCCTACCGTACAACGCCTTAAATGGTGCCATGTCAATCGTAAACTGATAGGAGTTATTATACGCAAACTCCACCAGTGGAAGATACTGCTCCCAACCTACACTAAAGTCAAGGATGCACATCCGCAGCATATCTTTTAAAATCGGATTCGTCCTCTAGGCCTGCCATCCGTATTATTAATATAATTATATTAATAATACCCTAATGACCCGGTGTCAAAAATTTAACCTTTTTATTAACATGCAACAATTTAAACTATTAAATCACATTCACCATTACAGTAGACAATGTAATAAATGATACAACAACAGAATAAATAAATGTGTCTCGAATAAACACTCCAGACTGAAATCCACATACAATAATCCATAATTAAAATCAAATCCAACAACTAGAAATAAAATAGAAATACAGTATCTCTGAAATATCCACTAACTAAAGATGGGAAACACGCCCCAATGAGATAACTGAATGATAAAGATGAGCTAATAAAGGTGCAAACGTCTACTACCGAGGTTCTACAATGTCCATAGAAGTTGCAGCACGTCAAATAAGAACGGACTCCTAAGCTGGGCGTCCCTGTGGCTGGGCACCTAAAAGGTTTTAAAAAATAGATTTGAAACGAGTCAGAGCCCAAGAAAACAGTTTAAAAACATTTTGAAAGTATTTAAAATGCAGTAAGAGAACATATTATATACATGTTAACTTCATGTGCCCTCACTTGAGATCCTCATCTTACAACTGTTATGTACGCCTAACGCATTCTTATAACCCTACCTAGTTACGCTATCCTGCCTAACTAGTTTGAACTAATTCTCTCCCTGAATACTAACTCGTTGTGCCCGCCCGTATTGCCCATACAATACGTTATCGAATTCTCAAACCCCTTTAGCCAGTACAAATTACCAAGTAAGTATTGAGTTCCCGCATACTTAGGTCACTTTAGATATCACTATTTCTCTTATCTACTAATGCACAGACAGTAGAATAAATTATATATATATATATATATATATAGAGAGAGAGAGAGAGACACACACACACACACACACCCCACTCTTGTAATATAGACGAATATGGCACCCCTGGGTGGAAACCGCGAAGCGTGCATACTCTGCTATCGAGTCCTGGTACATCATGTACTGAGTAAAGGACTTTCAATTCGGAATCACTCTCGAACCATAAATTCACAATTCACGCAATTTGAAGGCGAACATAGTTATAAGCCTTTAGGATACACACCCACCTAACACACCTAAATGTCCGGTCACACTTTCATACATACGCGTAGTGCTCAACCTTGAGTTCTATGTTCTGAGGCACAAGTCTCCCCCCCCCCCCCCCCCCCCCCCCCCCCGCCCCCCACACACACACACAGTGGATCATCAGGATAAGATTGTCCACGAGGCATAACCTCCCGTGATAGAAGGTAGTGTGGATATGTTCACACACATAAGCAGTCACACAATAGGTATTCACACAACCTATATATATATATATATATACGCAACCTATAATATATCCCGTACGCAGTATATAACTCTCATATATTCTACGTATTATCAATTTACCATTATATTACTCATCGTATATTCCCGAGTATTTTTCACTACGCTATGGGTCTCAATTATCTCAATAGTTATAATATATCTCTACTATATGGGTTCACTCATGCTCTCCGTGACCCGTTCTAATTCTCTTGAATTCATTATATATCAAAATACGCCTAATAATCCCTAGCCTTAATTCTCCTCAATTGGGGTAAACTTAACCCAACAGTATGTTTACTGAAATTACAATCTCCCTCATTAACATTTAAAGTGTCCTAAGAGTCTCCCCAAAATTTATTCACAAGTTCTAGGCTTAAATAAGGAAAATTTCCAAATTTTGGGCAAACCGAATTGATTCGGCATTGACCCGAATTGAATCTCTAGTCGAATCGATTCGTCCAAGGATCCGAATCGATTTGAAATTGTATAGGTCTCTACTTCCTTACGCATTTACTATTTTTCACCATGAAAACTTCTTCAAACTCTCAACCAACTTGACCAATCATTTACTATAGGTGTAGGGACAAATTTGAACGTAAATAACACATTTAATCTTTTAAAATTCAATTCAAGAACAAATCAAAACTTAATACGCACACAAAACCCTAGTTTCTCACGTTCTTGATCTCTTTCGATCAAAAACACAGATTTCTTCTATTATTATCATCTCATATATTCTGATTTTTTTTCTATTCATATAAGGACTCAATCTACATGCAAATCCTACCCAATATCATGAATTTAATTTCTAATTTAAAACCAATAACCATTTATTCATGAAATATTCAATCCTACACTAACATGGATAATATATGCACCCAAGGTTTTGCAAGATAAACACTTACCTGGAATTTGTAGATCTGATTTGTGCAGAAAAGTGGTGGAGTTGTTTTTCCCTCCTTTCGATCTAAACTCAGGTGATGGTAGTGCAAAAATGGTGTGGGGCGTCTTGGAATCCTTCACCTTCCTCCTCTATTGGCCTCTCTGTGTTTTTGGTAACTGCTAACCCTAACACGCTCAACACACCTGCTGATATAACCTTAAGAATTTCGTTTGTCCCTTAACCCAAAAAAGTCAAAAGACCAAAATACCCTTATGGGGTGCCGATTTGGCCTAAAAATGTCACGGGGTCCAATTCAAACTCCTGAGTACACTTTTTTTACTTTTTAAACTCTTCCGAACACACTGGCGCACTCTAAATGACCATTTGGATGACCCATAAATAAATTATATTTTATCTCATAAACTTACGTCCCGACACGATTGACACACGCGTTCCGACCAAATTTTCGTAATTGTCATATTTCTCACTCACGACAATCATAATACATTTTTACTAATTTATTACTCGTTCACTAAGTAATAATTAATATAATTCATACAAACAAATATTAACCCTTGTCTCGCTAATTAATATTTATTTTAATCCAGATTAATTTCCTATTAATTTCCCATTTTAGTTTAATTAATCCCAATATAAAAATCGTTAAAAATACGGGGTGTTACATTCTTCTCAATGTGCTTGAAATCTAAGTTGTGACGCAACTTTAGTGATTTCTAATATGGCAATTCAAAATTTTGCTCTTCTCAGTCCAATTCAGCTCTTCTAGCATATGATTTCTCTTACGATTATCTCCATGCTTCCTTGATTTACAATTTTTGAGATGATCCTACTGTCTCAACACATCATCCCCATTTAATTCCATAGGGTTCAATCGATGCTCAGTCAACCCATCAAACTTTTTACTCCTCCGCCATTTATAATCGGTTGGTAAATATCATCAATGACCCATGTAACAGATCTTATTTCATAACTTATGCAAAAAATTATGTCCCTTACAAGTTAGACATGCCATGTATCCTTTTGTTCTCAATCCAGACAAATTAGCATATGCAAGAAAATCATTTATAGTCCATAAAACTGCTGCATGCGTTTGAAAGTTAGTTTATGTAGATGCGTCATATGTCTCTACAACCACTTCCCACAACTCTTTCAGTTCATCAACTGGAGGCTTTAGATACACACACACACACATATATATATATATATATATATATATATATATATATATATATATACCGGGTGCAATAGTACTTGGAATAAGCAATGCCATCATAAAAAATGGTTCCTTCATACATAATCGTGGAGACAAGTTGTGAGGCATAAGTATAACCGACCAAATGCTATATGAGTTGTGCATGTTACCAAAGGGATTAAACCCATAACTTGCCCATCCAAGCCTTAGATTTCTACGTTCTTGTGAAAACCATGCATGCTACTTGTCAAATTCCTTCTAAGCTTTAGAATCAGCCAGATGTCTCAACTCATTATCATTATCTTCACGCTTCTCTTTGTTCCACCTCATATCATCAAACATTTTCTTTGACATAAACAATCTTTGGAGTCTTGGTGTTAATATAATATAATGCAATACCTTGTGAGGGATTTTTTTCCTTTGTTATCATTAAATTTCCATATAGACTCCCCACATATTGGACATTCTTCTCTATATTTGAAATCCTTCCAAAATATCTCACAATCATTTTTACAAGCATGAATTGATACATATCCCAAGCCCAAATTACGCAAAATATTTTTTGCTTCGTATGAGACTTAGGGAGTGTCTCGCCCTCAGGCAAAGCTTTTTTAAACAGATCAAGAACCATATTGAAGGATTTGTATAGTGAAGTAACTTCACAAGAAATGATAGTGTCTAAAACTTCGTACAAGTAGGATACAATTCACGTTCAGACTCTTGGAATAACTTGTCAAGTTTTTTTTTCGGTAATATTTTCTTAACTATCATTGGATTACACATGAATGGATTCATGAAAGGTGACCCTTTGGATGACGTCCAACATATCATGTATTCCATCACCTTCTTCATGACATTTCATCATCATCGACATAATCATCATCAGCAGTATCGTCATCACCAGAGGCATGAGATCCCCTTAAATGAGAACCTTCTCCATGATGAGTCCATTGAGTATAGCTCGTAGAAATCACCTTAAAAACAAATGCTCCTCAACTTCATGAATATATTTAATATCGATATTCAAACAATCGATGCATGGACATCTAACATCTCTTGTTGAGACCATGTGTTTCTTAACATACTGAACGAAAGATCACATATTTATCGCATAATCTATTAGTTTCCTGGATCTAACTCCGATTCATCTCCATTTTAGAATCCTATGAAAATATTTAACAAACATGTTATACATAAATACAACATATTAACTATTGTACCAAAAATTATCCTGATACGTGGACCATTCATGTATGAACACGTGTTATCCATCTGGTTATTATTCCAAGTCAGCAAGGGCGAGTCACTTACCAACTAAAGGAATGTCGACCAACAGGTTAAAGAATCCCGACCAACACGAGGAAAATCCATCAATAATAACAGTAAATCGCCAATAGTTGTATACATTGTTAACATTGTACAAATGTAAATGCCTATGTTATAAAGACATTCCATCATTTAATATTCCTACTCTTGTACACCCTTAAGGGAATATAAATACATTGTAAACCCTACATCCAAGGGATATAAAAAATGAGAGGAAGAGGCAATTGAATAAGCCCAAAGCAATACACAATAGTGGACGTAGGATTTCCTTTTTCAGTCGAACCGCTTTAAAAATCCTTTGTCTCTTTTCCTTATATTTATCTGTGATCAATTAATTAGATCAATCTAGTTTTTACATCAACAGATTGGCGCCGTCTGTGGGAACGAATTTCTAATAGTTCTCATTCATTCAAACGCTTAAATGGATGATATTCCTGAATTAAGTATCAGGAACGATGGCATTTCGCCTATCCCTTATGCCCCATCAGTAGCGAATGAAATAACTGGATTGTCCAATCTGGCGAGAAGCTAAGAGGCTATACAGGATACTATCAGGCAACTCGCGCAAACTCTTCAAGTCGGCGCACTTTCTCTATCTACCCGTGGAAATATATCGCCACCACCACCACTAATGGTGGCAGGCGAAGTCAGTCAAGAACTACAGGGGATACTTCCTATCATCCAGGGTCAAATTCACTATTTAGGGCGTCAGAATCCTTCAACATAAAATCTTACTCTCTAGAGAGGCTAAGTGATTTAGAAAGACTAAGTTGTGCTTCTCCCTTTGATCATTTGGGACCCAAGGGGAACATAAATGTTCCTTGTTGGGAAACATTCGTCGACTATCTGATTGAAGGGAAGTCTCTGCCCAGTCTAGATCAGACGCTTGATGAACTACTTAAGTTGAGCAATAATCCAAGAAAAAAGTTCAGTGAATAACAGGGGTGCAACGCATACGTCTGATGTTGGTAACAACGCTTGGAAAGGTTCTATCTAGAGATTAGTGGATAGGCTAGAAGAGATAGCTAAGGCCAAAAACCCACTACAAAGATGTTTTGTAAAAGGATCTCCCTTCATACAAATAATTATGGATTGTCCGAGCAACTTTAAAAGCTAAATGTTCCATACTCTTGTAAAAACCTCAAGCATGAAACATTGGGGGCTTCTGTTGATACCAAAAAAAAAATTCTATGTGGACCATTCTTGTATGAACATGTGTTATCCATTTGGGTATTAATCCAAGTCAGCAAGGGCAAGTCACCGACCAACTGAAGGAATTCCGACCAACAGGTTAAAGAAGCCCAACCAACACCAAGAAGACCGACCAATAATTACAGTAAATCGCTAATAATTGTATACATTATTGTCATTGTACAGATGTAAATGCCTATGTTATAAAGGCATTCCATCTTTTAATATTTCGACTCTTGTACACCCTCAAGGGGATATAAATATATTGTATACCCTACATCCAAGGGACATAAAAAATAAGAGGAAGAGGCAATTGAACAAGCCCAAGGCAATACACAATAATGTACGTAGGCTTTTTTTTCAGCCGAACCACTTTAAAAATCCTATGTCTCTTGTTCTTATATTTATCTGTGATCAATTAATTAGATTAATCTAGTTTTTTGCATCAACGAATTAACAACAGGGTTGCAACACATAGGTCGAATGCTGGCAACAACGCTTGGAAAGGTTCTATCCAGAGATTGGAAGACAGGCTACGAGAGATGTACAAGGCCAAAAACTCACTACAAAGAAGATTTGTAAAAGGATTTTCCTTTGTACAAACAATTGTGGATTTCCCCACTCCAGCAAAGTTCAAAGCTCCAGTGGTTACACCCAAATACGATGGGAAAACAGACCCAATCCTCATATAGAAAAATACCAAACAGTCGTTGATATTTATGCAGTTCTCGGCGAAATGAGGTGTAGAACATTCTCTGGAACAATTACTGATATGCCCAAATATAGTACAATAGCCTTCCTCGGGGACAGATTTGCAACTTTAATCAGTTGGCCGAGCTATTTATTAGCAACTTTTGTTTTGGAGCCAAGCCTGTAAAAAAGGTAGCACATTTTCTCAGTGTACGGCAAAAGGAAGGAGAAAGCATCAAGGACTACATCACTCATTTCAATAATGAGAAGCTAAAGGTTGTAAATTATGAGGAGAAAATTGCTATAACAGCCCTTATGAAAGGATTGCTCACCAAGAAACTCTATTATACACTTGCTAAGGATCCCCTAAATACCATGGCAAAATTGATGGCCAAATCAGCCAAAATCATAAATACTGAAGAAGTAATGGCAGTCAAGCGGAGCTCGAGAGTAAAAGCTGAAGGTAAAAATGACAAAAAGGATCACAAAGATTCTAAGGAGGACAAGGAATCAAAATAGAAAGGAATTATAGAAAGGCTCTAGAAGTATAACTGCTACACTCCATTAACTACGAGCATTTATCATATCTTGGAGGAGATTAAACACAACAAAGATGTGCGTTGGCCTGATAAGTTGAGGAATTCCCCTACCAAGAGGGACAAAACTAAGTACTGTGAGTTCCACAAAGACCATGGTCACATGAAGGATCATTGCATTGCCCTTTAAAATGAGATTGAAACTCCCATCCGAAGAGGACAATTGAATCAGTTTGTTGATCGGTAGAATAATGAAGGAGCTTGGCACAGATCAAAATCTCCTTACAGACCTAGAGAGGAAAAGAAGAGGGCTCATGAAGATGACCAGGATAATGATCCTGACTTACCCAAAAATCCCCAATAACTAGAACGAGAGGTATTCATACTCAGTTTTGGTTCTTTTGATTGCCAAATGATTACAGGTGGAGATACAGGAGGAGGAGATCATATAGTAAAATGAAAATCTTACCTCAATGAGGCTCAATCTTGCTCATACATATAGAGGATTAATCTTATCGAGGAAGACAGACCAAGGAAGGTTAACAAAGATAAGCTGGTGATAGGCTTTTCTAAAAATGACCTATTAGGAGTACTGTACCCTCATGATGACCCTCTGGTAATCAAAGTCAGAAAAGAAGATATCATTGTCTCTAGAGTGTTAGTAGATAATGGCAGCTCGACAGATATCATGTTCTATTCTTGTTTTAGCATCTTGGACTTTAAGCTTAGCCAGTTAGAGCCCCATCATCGACCACTAATAGGTTTTACAGGTGAGAAAGTCTCCCCTTAAGGAACCATTAAGATGGAAATGATGATTGGCACATGGACAACCAATCGAACGAGAAAATCTATTTCTTTGTAATGGATAAAAATGTCCATTCATCTTACAATGTAATTATGGGAAGAGTTGGGCTAAAAAAGTTTAAAGCAGTGCCATCTACTGTTCATCAATGTTTAAAATTCTCAACTAACTTTGGCGTAGGAGTTGTGAAGGGCGACCAAAAAGTAGCTCATAAATACTACTACTCATCTGCCGAGCAGGAAAATCTGGAAGAAATAAAGAGTAAAACCACCACTTACCAAGTGGATACCTCTTAACCTGATGAAGAATCTGAGGTTGAAACCTTATATCAAGGGAGGAAACAGGGCTGATGAAGGACCAGATTATAGAGGCAACAGAAAGCATTATGTTAGATGATGACAAACCAGAGCGCACCACTCAAATTAGAACACCGTTGGATCCTGTTCTTAAATAAGAACTAGTGAGATTCCTTAGACAGCGAAAACATGTGTTCGCTTAGAATCACGAAGATATGCCAAGAATTGATCCTAGTTTCCTTTGCCACGAGCTCGCCGTTAATGAAGAAATCAAGCCGGTAAAGCAAAGGCGAAGAGTATTCATCCCCAAGAAGAACCAAGCCATATAGGAAGAAGTTGAAAAGCTTCAAAAGGACGCCTTCATTGACGAAGTGAAATATCCATATTTGTTGGCCAATGTAGTTATGGTTAAGAAGAAAAATAACAAGTGGAGGATGTGCGTAGACTTCACAGATCTTAACAAAGCATGACCAAAGAAACAATTTACTTTGACCCGAATAGATCAGCTTGTGGATGCTACTTCAGGACATGAGTTACTAAATTTTATGGATGCTTATTCTGGTTATAACCAGATCAAAATGAAGCCTGAAGATAGCACTTCTTTTATTACTCCCTGAGGAACTTACTGTTATAATGTTATGCCTTTTGGTTTAAAAAATGCAGGTGCTACATATTAAAGGCTGGTGAACAAGGTCTTTGAGGAGCAAATAGGCAAAAACATGGAAGTATGCATGGATAATATGCTTACAAAGAGCAAAAAAATGTCTGACCATATTACCGACCTCATCCAGACTTTTGATCAACTTGAGAAGCACCAGATGAGATTAAACCCGACCAAATGCATCTTTGGAGTACTGGAAGGGATGTTCCTTGGTTATATAGTAAATCATAGGGGAATTAAAGCAAATCTAGACAAGATTAAGGCATTACTTGAGATGCAGTCCCCAACTTGCAAGAAGGATGTGCAAAGGATAATCGGGCGAGTAGAAGCTCTGAACAGATTTGTGGCTCGAGCTATAGACAGGTTCGTACTATTTTTTAAAGTACTCAAAAAGAGTTTTGAATGGAATGAAGAATGTGGGAAAGCTTTTCTGGAGTTAAAAGGGTATTTGGGGTCACCTCCACTGCTTTCCCGACCAATTATGGAAGAAATTGTACTTGTACTTAGTTGTTTCTGAATCAGCCATGAGATTTACTTTGATCAGAGAGGAGAATGGAGTTCAAAAGCCCGTTTACTACACCAATAAAGATTTTCGAGGAGCAGAAATCAGGTACCCTCGCCTAAAAAAGTTGGCACTAGCATTGATTGAAGCGTCTAAATGCATGAATACGATAGTAGTGTACATCGATATGCCACTAAAGCAAGCTTTGCACAATCCAGAGAAGTCTGGAAGATTAATTTATTGGGCAGTGGAATTGGGGGAATATGATATTATCTATGAACTAAGGTCTTATCTAAAAATCCAAGCAGTAGTAAATTTTATAGTTGAATTCACTTACCCCGAGGTTCCCGAGCAACAAAATCAACAGGACGAGTAAGGATCCAAAGAAAATAAAGTGAAAGAAGTTATTGATAGTAAAGCTCTCGAGGAACTTTTACGATAAGAATCCATTGCCGACCAACTAGATACTTCCTCCCGAACAAAGGAGATGTCTAAAACGTGTGAAGAAGTAAGGAGAAAAACATTCCACTATGGGATTTTGTCAGACCAAGTGTTTGACGACGATCTCCCAATATGGAACTTGTACGTTAATGGGTCATCTTGTGCAACAGGAAGTGGAGCCAGTATAATACTTAGCACTCTTGATAATATTGATATTGAATATGCCCTGCGATTTTAATTTCAAGCCTCAAATAATGAAGCAGAATATGAAGCTCTCATTATGGGCTTAAGTCCAGCTCAATCACTGAATATCAAGAAAGTTGTGGCATATAGTGATTCCCAATTGGTAGTAAATCAAATATTGAGATTATATAGAGCTAAAGGTGAATTGACAGCAGATACATGTCCAAAGTAATAGAGGTAATAGTAAAGTTACCAGTTATTCGGATGAATAGAATCCCAATAATGGAAAATGATCAAGAAGATGCTCTTATTCGGCTAGCTTCAGCTACCAGAGTTGAACTACGACGAACAAGATTTTAGCAAATAGGAGTATAGATGAGGATTTAATGATCAATTTCATCGCTATAGACATGGGGCCATCTTGGATGGATCCCATTAGAGCATATATTGAAGAAGGAACTTTGCCAATAAATATAGCTGAAGCCAAAAAGTTAAAGTGTAAAACTTCCAGATATGTGCTAGATAAATGAGTTTTGTACAGGAGAGGATTGACAGTCAATTTGCAGTGTTGTATTCATCCATCAAAAGTTTTAGACCTAATTCAAGAATTACATGAAGGATCTTATAGAGATCACATAGCAGGAAGAACACTTCTGCTGCGAATAAGTGCGCAAGGATACTACTGGCCAATGATGCGAGCGGATTGTGAAACTTTGCCTAAAAAGCGTGACAAATGCCAAAGGTATTCCAGCATTCGCAAGACTCCACAGGCTGCTCTCACCCCAACCACTTCACCGTGACCATTTGCCATATGGGGTATCGACTTGTTCGGGCCTTTACCGACCACCTGAGGAAGATTCAAGTGATTGGTTGTTGCAGTGGACTACTTTACAAAGTGGGTTAAGGTATAGACATTTATAAATATGCCTTATGAGAAGGTCTACCAATTCATTTGAAAGAACATCATTTGTAGATACGGGTTGCCTTATGCCTTCATCACCAACCATGGAACGCAGTTTTACAACGATGAATTCATAGCTTATTGTGCTCGGTCCAACATCCAAAAGTTACATTCTGCACCAGGTCACCCTCAGAGTAATAGGCAAACTGAAGTTACAAATAGAACTCTGCTAAATGGGTTGAAGAAAAGGCTTGATGATGAAAAGGAAATTGGATCGACGAGCTACACTCTATTTTATGGGCGTACCAAACAACCCCGAGGACTGCAACTGGAGAATCCCCATACATGTTAGCATTTGGGACTGAAGCAGTTATACCTGTTGAGTTGGGTCTTTCATCCCATAGATTTTTAAATTTTTAACTCTCCTGTAAGTGATCTAATGCAAAGATTGGATTTGGATATGCTGGAAGAAGTGCGAGAAGACGCTGCTTTGAGAAATGCAGCTTACCAACAGCGAACAACTCGGTTTTATAATAAACAGATGAAGCCGACCAACTTAAAGGAAGGAGATTATGTGCTGAAGAAGGTTCTCCAAAAAAAAACTTGAGGCTAATTGGCATGGGCCCTATCGTATTTTAGCAGTCATCCGACCTGAAACTTACCGAATTGAGACTCTAGAGGGGGAAGAATTCAAGAATCTGTGGCATGCTGAGCATCTTAGAAAATATTATCACTTATGCGATCAATTGTACTCAGTTCAATATCAATTTTTAGTATCAATAAAATGATATTTCCTCCAATTTATGTTTTTAAAAAAATTGGGAGTACTAGTGCTATGCACTACACTACGTATATACTTGATCTTAAATAAAGCTTAAAAGCATGAAAGTTTCCAGAAAAACTTCAAAATGTTGCTCGATACAAGTCTTCTCCAAAAAGCGGACCTAAGGTTGGTCGACATAAGCAATAAGTTGCTCGACACAAGAAAAACTTGATCGGCAGCATATTAAACAGGATATTACGACCTCAAGATGGTCAATAAGTATAAGGATAAAATAAGATCTTTATCCTACTGGGCAAAGTGCAAGAAGAACGTTGCGAAGATTCCTCAAGAGGAATGTAGGCACATATTCCACATACGCCTGGTCACACCACTGGTAACTAATACAGAAAATCTAAACACTTGGATGTGTTAGTAAAACCTTTGGAGACACATGGGTAACTAGCTCCAAATTTAGATTTTAATCTAAGTATGCTAGTAGAACCTATGTATTCATTGGTAATTTATACTAGATTTAGATTTTAATCTAAGTGTGTCAATAGAAATAATGAAAAAGAAGAAATTATTCACATAAAAAAATAGTAATTTCCAATGATTAGCAAGATAAGTTGATCAAATACATTTTATTTCAATTTTCATTACATAACTGTGTTTACAAATGAAATACAGGACGTTATTCTAAAGGACGTTTCCCCTCAGCTTTGGAAACGGGATCCATGCCAGCTGGAGGGTCATCTGAAGTGTAAAGAGAATTGATGAAATTGAAGTCTTGAAGCATTTCGTATTGTTGCTGCTTGGCCGATCTAAAAGATGAGGAGGTCGGATGATTTTTAGCTCGTCGTATAGTCCGTAGTCTCCCAGATATTTAGAAGTCGGGCACTATGGAATTGTGTTGACAGGAATCCAAATAACATCCAGTCTGAAGGGGGGTCTTCAAGGTCGAGCAACCCAGGATCATACCACTTCCACAGTTTGTTATCTTGGTCCACCTTCAGCACTGTTAGGCAATTGGTCCAACCCCATTTGTAGCCTTTATTCCGGGCCTCTTTAAACCTAGCATCTAAATGCTCAAAGCTTTATTATACCCTTCTATACAGATCTCTCTAGGTTGCTTGTGAAACTGGAAGGTCAACCTCTCAACTTGATCATATAATTTCATTAGTACTCCATCTTTAGCTTGCAGCTGAGAAGAGTGAGTGGTAAGTTGTCCAAATTGAGTTTAAAGTTTTTGGGACATCTTAGTAAACGTTTGGTTTTTAGCCTTTAATTGGGAAGCTTGGTTAGCAAGGGTTTATTAAGTCCTAGCCTCATATATATTACCTCGGCTAGGTTTAATTCTTGCTTGGGAAGAAGATGCAGACTTAGTCTTTTTTAGTGCTTCCAATTCTTCCCTTAACTTGACATTTCAGCCTCCAAGAAAGAATGTCCTTCATCGGTAGTAGCAACATCAGTAAAATAAGACTTAGGGGCATTTAGCTCATCTCTTAAATTATTGTTCTCCTCCTCCAACGGTTTGGAAATGGCTCTGGCTTCCTCCACTTCACAGTGAGCAAAAATTCATGTCTTCGAAAGTGAGAAGCAAATTTTTTCAACTTTTGTTCAAATCCCCAACCTTCACTCAAGGCCTTGTACTTCTTCTCATAGTCAGCATGGAAAAGAGCCCTGGCCTCCTTATGCTCCTCCTGCAACACTTCAACCATTTCATAGTAGGTAACATTATTGGCCACTGCCCGATCAATGAGGCATTTCAGATGAAGGTAGGCTTCCTTAGCTTGCTCAGACAAACCTTCCCGAGCAACTTCAGTAGCTCTTCCTCAGTTAGAGATAGATGACCTACTTTAAAAAGTTTATTGCATCTCTTGAGTAGCTCAATGTCAGTAGAGGACAAGTGTTTCATTTATCCATGAACGATTAAGAGCAAGAAGAATATCCAATTAACAATAGTGTGCAAAGTATAGAGAAAAGACAAGCGAAAGAGGAAGAAGATTTCTTTTTATTGATAAATTATCAAGTACAGATACATCATCAAAAAGAAAAAATATTATAAGTGAAGAAGAAAAGAAAAACTAAGGTTTCTCATACAGATCTACACTTTCTTCATGTCTGGAGTAGTCTCAGCAGATGTAGAGGCAAGAGCAGGCAAAGACGGATGATTGTCAGTTGGAGGAGTAGAGGAATCAACAGAATCTAACACCATAAAGGATTCTCTTGAACCCCCATCATCTTCAATCTCCTCATCCGTGTTAGGAGGAGCTCATGGGTCATATCTGAGGAAGATTTTAGAATCTTGAGGGGTGCCGACCTCCATCAAGGCTGCCGACCAACCATCCTTGAAGCATTACTTCTTCATAAATTTAATTTGTGAAGAAGCAGCCCTAATGGATTTATCCCAGCCCTTGTTGAAGCCAGTCTCCCTCGCCTTAGCTCTTTTAGACCTCTCTGCAACAACCAAGGCATTCTCGACGTCCAAATCCTTCTGCAGCTTGGTAATCTTAGCCCTTTCTGCAGTGTCCAAGGCATTTTCAGCAACCAAGTCTTTTTGTAGATCAGTAACTAGGCCCTGAGCAGCCACTACATCTTCTTCTATAAGTTTTATTTTCTCCTCCTAATTTTTCTGCTCATTGGCCAGTGTCTGTTGGGAGTCAAACACTGACTTCTTAAGCTCATCAAAAGCTTCTTCAACCTCTTGAGAAGAAGAACACAAGGCATCGTCCTTCTTCAACATGATATTGAAGTCAACAAGAAATTGCAAAAATAAAACAAGGCAGGTTAATATGAAAAATATCAAACAAAGAAATAAAGAAGGCAAATGAAATTACCAGAGATAAGTTTTGAGCATCCCTTTCAGAACTCTTTATCGGGGCAGTGCAACTGCAGCACCCTTATGGTCTATCAATATACTAGACTTTATTAATTGTCTGGCAAAACCAGGGCCAAGAACCACTGGTGAGCCAGAAGCAAATAAATCAATCAACTCTTATTGGTCGGTGTTGACTGAAGACCCTTATGTTAGCCTAGAAGGGAGTCATATTTTCAGCCTCTTGAGGTGGCTTTCATTAACCTTCTCAGTTGGGAATTTCTTCCCAGCATCCTCGTTATTGAATGAGGGCTTCTTCCCAACATCGTCTTTATTTTTATCTCCATCAGTAGTTTGTTTGGAAGAGCCAGTAGCAGCTATGTCACCCAAAATATTGGGAAACTTTCTCTTCCCCATGACAGTAGCAAGAGGTAAATCTGAATCTAAAGAAGAGGGGGAAGCAATATCAGGTTCACCACTACCAGATGCAGTGGCAAAGGATGTGGAAATGGGGTCTTGGTCAAGGTTGATTAAAGGAGAGGGTGCACCTATAGTTGGGCGAGCAATGAAAGAGCTGATGGTATTCTTATATTGCAACAAATATGAGGCTGATATAGTATGCTCCTCCCCAAATTTTTGGTGAATGCCCCAGATAAACTTCAACTCTCTAAGGTTGATATCACTCTCTTTGGGACACTTTATTTTTCGATCAACTGCAATGTTAACAAGGTATACATCAATATTAGCATTTAGCAGAATATGCAAAGAACGATAAATAAATAAATGCAACCTATCCCATTGCCACTTGGTGGGCACCTAGGCCACTGATACTCAGCATTCCCAGTCAAAGGAGCATATTGCCAATTTTTAACAATAACTCCATGCCCGAAATAATCTCTATTGGAGTCGAGAATATTAACTACTAATGCTTTGTTCACAGCCCTAGTTTGCAAACAGAAAGTGGTATCACTAGCTACCCACTTATATCAAAACATAATTTCTGGGATCCCTAAATGAGTCCCATGAAGTTGGTTTAATCTATATACTCCATTAACTACTCTCCATGTATTGGGGGCTACCCTAGCTGGAACGACATCAAAATATTGGCAAAATTCAAGACAAAATGGGTTTAGGGGAAAGGTGATTAGGCATAAATTCTTCCCAATTGTCTCAAAAGTGCGTTTTCCTCTAGGCTCAAGTGCAAGCCTGTCGCTCAAGTAATAACCCGGTAAGTCGGGATCGTATCCACAGGGATCGAGATTGTCAAATAGTAACAAGAAAAATTATTAAATCTTGAAATGATTTCTTAAAAGAAACAAAAAGATAATTAATGATTGGGAAAATTTCTAGTGAAATAAAAATTTACTTAAGAAAAACAAACTGAAAATTGCAAACAAATTTAGATCTGACAAATGGGAGAAAATAGGGTAGGGTACAATCCCTCAATCCTTAACAAATTACCGTATAGAATACTAGATTTGTAAATTAAAATTATTGACTAGATCCAGCCTTTATAGATCCTAAGCATTACGTATATGAGGTTCAAGCCCGCACCATACGAAATCAAAGGTAAATATAAAGCAGTGAATGATAATTCATACTCGCAAAGCGTTCTTAAACATCCCAAGTACCTAGGGCAAGAGAGATTAAAAGATTGACAATGTTTGTATGAGTTTCTTTCACGATTCAATCAATATTTTAATTTAACCTCTATTTTCTACATAAATAATTTGCCTTGGATTGAGTTCATGTACCCCAACCCTTGGGAATTTAGCTACTCATGATTTGGTTCAAGAATAAATTCACATATAAAATTATGGATCTAACAAACATTGATAACAAATTGCAAAACAATTGAAAATTGAAAATAGAATTGAGATTAAATAAGAGAAGGGAATTTGATACTTGAATTGAATTGAAGAATTGATACTTGAAATCTGCACTAGATGAACTTGAGTCTTCAAACATACAAACCAGGGCTTTTCTAAGAGTATGAAAAACTAAAAAGGATTTCTAAAAAAAATGAATTTCTCTCTCTAATTTAGAGTCCCCCTTTGAATGAATTAGGGCTTGGTCTTTTATAGCACCAAGTTGCACGAATTTAACATCAAATTTCGCTTGTGGAACAAGTTTTTGCCAACCAATCACCATAAAATCTGCATAATTAATGACAGAAATCCGCACATCCAGACTCTTCATTATCGCGTAACTTCAAAACATCGTAACTTCTTCACCGTAGCTCGGATTGAGGTGCCGTTTTTTCTAGCATTCTTGTAATTTAGAGATATTCAACTTTATAGTTGGCTCCACCTCCGGAATAAGGCTGTAAAATTACGAAAATTCCCTTCAACTCTCCATTTCTTGGTTTCTTTCACTGTTTTGAGTTCTCTTTCGCACCAATTTGCATGAAATACCTGTAAAACACATGAGAAATATACAAAACACGAAATACTTGCCAAAAAAGGTTAGTAGCATAAATAAGAGACAAATTCAAGCTAATTACCCTGCACGGGATCATAAAAATACCGAAATTAAGGGGATAAATACGAAGAATATGTGCCTAATCAAACGACATCAAAATATTGGCAAAATTCAAGACAAAATGGGTTTAGGGGAAAGGTGATTAGGCATAAATTATTCCCAATTTATCCCTTAATTTAGTTACTTTTAGCACCTCGAACAACGTAATCGATTTGAATTTATCTCATAATCTTGTTACTGACTTATCCTAACGAGTACACCGAGTTTCTGGTATTTTGTATTGAGTTTATAGGTATTTGATGTCAATTAAAGGAAGAAAGAAACCGAAAGAATCGAGAAAGAAAAGAAGGAAAGCCAAAAGGGAAAAAGTGTAATTTCTATCCAGAATTTGGATAAGGCACCTAAGGAGAAGTTGAAGATATCAAGTTCATGAGCACATAGAAAGAAACGTCACCTCAATCGGAGTCCCGGTGAGAAAGATATGAACAGTCAAAGTTGAAGAAAAGAAAGTCAAAGGCAGACCGATCCGCATGAAGACCGGACCGGTCCGCAGTGCAACATTCCAGAGAACCCGGACCGAAGGCAAATCGAAGAGGGATGAAAAATAAAAGAACCGGTCTGCCCCGGACCGATTCGCCCCAGAAATAAAAGAACCGATCCGCATTCCAGGCAGACCGATCCGTGGGAGCCTTGGACCGGTCCGACTTTCGAGTTTTGAAATTTTATCTTTCTCTAATGGAGAGTCCTAGTATAGCTAAAACTCCTGAAACTTTGTATGGTATATAAACCCGAGTTTTTATCGTTTTTAGTACGAAGAATTAATATGATTTTCCATTCTTTCCAGAAAACCCTAGTTTAGAGATAGTTTATTCTTTTAATTTTAAGATTGAAGGTTATTCAGATTTCTATGATTACAAGTGTTCTTAATTGCTGCTTTTAATGCTTTGTCAAAATTAGTGAGTTATTTCCTCCGTTTAATTCCTTTCTACATTATTCCACAAATTTCCCTTAGTTCAGTCATGGTTTTCTGCAATTCAAAAATTGTTTTCATTAGTTTCAGCATGCTAGGCTAGATTTTCTAAGGTCGGGATACATGAACCCAACCTGATGTGATAGTTGCATGAGTATAACATTAATCCTCCAAATTTAGTGATTTATTATGATCGTATTGCGTAGAAACACGACAATTGTAGATCTTTGGATCTCGTTTGCTTTCGGGTAATCGGGATGCTTCAGAATGCAATTCGAGTGTAACTATTGCAATACCGATTTACTCGTCCTCTGATTAAGTATGGTGCGGGCTTGAACCTCATATACGTAATGCTTGGGAGTACTAAATTCTGGGTCTAATTAATCAGTTAAATTTACGATTAGTATTATACCTGCAATACACTAGGATTGGGGGATTGTATTCCCATCCTGTTTTTCTCATCACATAGTTTAAAGTTTCAAATCATTCTTCATCAGTATTTTAGGTAATTTAGTACAATCACACCTTTTCACAATTTCATAATTGCATCTAGTATAGTCATTCCACAAACCAAATCAATTTTCTTTTTCCTTTAGAGTCAGAGTTAGGATTTCCTTATCTATCCAACGTCGTCACAACTTTGTTGTCCTATTTCCCTGAGGATACGATCCCGACTTACCGAGTTTATTACTAACGCGACAGGCTTGCACTTGAGCCTAGAGTGAACACACATTAGAGACACTTTCTGAGTCGCGTCAAGTTTTTGGCGCCGTTGCCGGGGAATTAGGTAGACTTAGGATTAGATCGAGTCAATCTAAAACTTTGACCAAAAATTTTCAAAAATCCAAAAACATAAAAAAATTCAAAAAAACACAAAAAGATTCATCATCATCTCTCACAAGCTGTTAATGCAAAATTCTGAACTCACTCCCACACCCCCATAATACTCCAACCAGTATTCACGAAAATCCAATAGTTGAGTACGACCCCGATAGCCCTCACACTCCTAACGCCCCACAGTTCTGGATTCCACCTCCCACACCGTCACACTCAATATCAAATAACACTCCATTTTCCTTCTTAGGAACACCTCCGAGCACACTTCGAGCACACCAAGTGAGGACACCGAGTCGATAAGAGAGACAGAGATATCCTAACACGATAGTGCAGCCGCCGGTGAGGAAGAGGCCCCATATCGCCCGCTGAGAGAAATCTTATATCCCGAGCGCACTGTCACTCCGGGATGAATTATACTCCCGTATAATGCCGGGCAATTTCATTTTAAAAATGGGATGATCCAGATGTTACCCCATTACCATGGTATGGATTTTGAAAATCCATATCTCCACAGTAGGGAATTTGAGGATGTGTGCGATACTCTCAATGATCAAACGTGCACACAAGAGGTGATCCGCCTCAAACTCTTACCCTTCTCGCTAAAAGATAAAGCTAAGACCTAGATATGGTCTTTACCTCCAAGCTCGATCCCATCTTGGAATGAGTTACAATCTAGATTTCTCAAGAAATTCTTCCCACCACATCGAAAAATCTCCATAAAGGCTCAAATTCAAGCGTTCAGACAATCAGAAAATGAGCCATTCCATCGATGTTACGAGCGTTTCAATGAGTTAGTTACTTCATGCCCCCATCATGGATTTTATACAGCGCAAATCATTTCCTTTCTCTATAATGGGTTGAATCTTAATTCAAAACAACTCGTTGAAACCATGGGTAGTGGTCCTTTTATCGAACTAGACGCCCACGATGCTGAGGTTCACCCAAGGTATGTCGCTAAGACTACCCAATCCTGGGATACATCTGATCCTAATGCTTAAAATCAAAGTCTTCAAGTACCACCACTCCAGCGGCGTCCGGTCTATTTCACATAGACAAGACTTCTATGACGGACAGTCGATTGGATACACTTGAGAAAGGATTTCGGGACCTATGTGAGGTATATGGAAGAGGACCAACTGGATCCATACCAAACCCCATCGAAAAGGTGTGTGCGATTTGTGAGGCGGGTAATTCAACTGAGGAATGCCCGACTATACCCGCCTACAAAGTGATGCTTCAAGAGCAAGTTAGTGGTATAGGAGGATTTAAGGGTAATTTTGGTGCACCGCACGGGAATTCTTACAACCCTTCATGGAAAAACCATCCTAGTTTTAGCTATGGGCAACAACATGCTGCGATGAACCCTACTTCACATGTTTCCCCTCCTCCGCCATAACACTCCCAACAAGCTCCACACATGCAAGGACATGTGCAAGCACCACCACCTCAAGGAGCATATATCCCGCCACCGTGAAGAATTCTCGAGGATACTATGAATCAATTTATCAATAGCCAGATTGTAACCAATGCTAGATATGATCGCCTGATTAGCGATATAAATGCAAGTCTGTTAAAGATACAATCCTCGTTGAGTGTCCAAGAGAAGGAAAAGTTTCCTGCCCAGGGCCAAAGACCTCCCCAAGGTCAAACTAGTGTTAGCTCCACCTTTACTGAACATCAGGAGCAATGTCAAGCTGTGACCACTCTTCGTAGTGGGAGAGTCGTTGATTTATCACCTCCCCCACACGACACAATGAAAAACAAGGAGATTTCGCTCAGCACGAAAGAGGTCGAAGATGTCCCTTTGAATGAGAGTGACAAAGAAGACACTGGTGAGCCCGAGGTAGTAATGAAACCACCCACCGCGGCACCGTTTCCTCAAAGGTTGATTCCTTCCCATAAAGGAAACCCACGTGAGGACGTGCTAGATGTGCTAAAGCAAGTAAAGCTGAATTTACCTTTCCTCAATGCCATTAAGCAAATTCCAGCTTATGCAAAAGTCATCAAAGACTTATTGACGGTAAAGAGAAAGATGAAGGTAAATAAAAATATTTTTCTAGCACAGAACGTGATCTCCATTCTACTTAACGATCTCCCGCCTAACTTCAAAGATCCCGGTGCACCCACCATTTCCTGCATCATTGGAGAAATCAAAATCGAAAAAGCCTTACTTGATTTGGAGCAAGTGTCAATATCCTCCCTTACTCCATCTATAGGCAACTTAATTTGGGCAAACTCAAGCCCACAAGAATCACTCTCCAATTAGTGGATCGAACTATAAAGATCCCACGAGGTATAGTTGAGGACGTGATCGACCAAGTTGACACTTTCTACTTCCCGGTAGACTTTGTCATTTGGGACACGGAGCCTTCATTCGCCTCGAGCAATTATTTTCCCATCATTCTCGGGCGCTCATTTTTAGCTACGACTAATGCTATTATCAACACTAGGAATGGGCAGATGCAACTCACTTTTGGGAACATGACCTTAGAGACCAACATCTTCCATATAGCCCATCATACGGGGGAAGAAGATGATCTTCACGCGGTGAGATTCATAGATGAGATAGTAGAGGAGTACTTTGAGGAAAATTATTACGGAGATACCTTATGGTCCTTTTTAGTGTTGAGTCACGAGAGCGAGGGAACGTACACTTAATTCGAGAGGGAGGTTGGGGAGTTGAGAGAATTACTTAATGAGAGAGCGTCAGACGAGGACGCGAGAGATGAAAATTGGATTTCAAGATTCTAGGAGTTACCACCGAGGGATACACGCATGGTTCCCTCCAACAAAAAATTTCCAACCCTCGAGTTGAAGAAACTCCCCTCCCATATTAAATATGCATACCTAGGAGAGGATGAGACATCTCCTGTTGTTGTCTCCTCTAGCCTAGACGAAGAGCAGGAGGGTAAGCTATTAAAAATTCTGAGAAAGCACCAAAGTGCTTTTGGTTGGTGAATTATTGATTTAAAGGCGATAAGTCCTTTGATTTTCACTCACAAGATCCATCTCGAAGAGGATGTCAAATCCTCAAGAGAAATACAAAGAAAGCTAAATCCCAATATGAAAGAAGTAGTGAGAACCGAAATTATTAAATTATCGGATGCCGGGATTATCTACCCAATCTCGGATAGCAAGTGGGTGAGCCCTATTCAAGTCGTCCCAAAGAAGTCGGGCATGACAGTGATTGAGAATGCTAAGGGAGAGTTAGTTCCCCAACGTACCACCACCGGGTGGCGCATTTGCATTGATTACCGAAAACTCAATGCGGGAACTAGGAAAGACCATTTCCCCTTGACATTTATTGATCAAATGCTTAAGAGAGTAGCGGGACACCCTTACTATTGCTTCCTTGATGGTTATTTCGGATATAACCAAATTGAGGTAGATGTACTTGACCAGGAGAAAACGGCCTTCACTTGCCCTTTTGGTACGTTTGCCTACAAACGTATGCCATTCGGCTTGTGTAATGCACCCGCGACTTTTCAAAGGTGCATGTTGAGCCTATTTAGTGACATGGTCGAGAGAGGACTCGAAGTGTTCATGGACGATTTTAGCGTTTTGGCACCTCTTTCGATCTTTGTCTAGAAAAACTGGAACAAGTGCTTGCCCTGTGTGTGGAAAAGAACTTAGTGCTGAATTGGGAGAAATGCCATTTCATCGTCACTGAGGGAATAGTTCTTGGCGACATAGTATCATCCAAGGGGATAGAAGTTGATAGGGCAAAAATAGATGTCATAGCTGATCTTCCCCTACCAAAATCGCTCAAAGATGTGCGCTCCTTATTGGGCCACGCGGGGTTTTATCAAAGGTTCATTAAGGACTTTAGTGCCATCGCTAGACCCTTAAGCAACCTACTCATAAAGGACACCCCATTTGAGTGGACAGAAGCATGCCAAATCACTTTTGAAAAACTGAAAACCATGCTTGTGTCCGCTCCCATCATGCAAGTTCCGAATTGGTCTTTACCATTCAAACTTATGTGTGATGCTAGCGATTATACGATTGGAGCTGTTTCGGGCCAAAGAAAAGATAAGTAGGCTCACGTCATCTACTACGCTAGCCGGACTCTTACCGGACCTTAACTCAACTACTCTACCATGGAGAAGGAGTTGCTAGCGGTAGTCTTTGCCCTTGATAAATTTCGATCATACCTTATCGGTTCTCCCATTACTTGCTTCACCGATCACGTGGCATTGAAATACCTACTTGCAAAGAAAGATGTAAAGCCGCGCCTCATAAGGTGGATCCTACTCCTACAAGAGTTCAATCTCTCCATTAAATATAAGAAAAGGGTAGAAAACGTCGTTGTCGGCCACTTATCGCGGCTTTCATTCGACGTACCTAGTGATCCCATACCCATAGATGAATACTTTTCGGATGAGCAACTCTTTACTACCTCTTCTTTGCCCTGATTTGTGGATATAGTGAACTACCTTATCACGGGAGCCGTCCCTCCCGATTGGACACCGCAAGACAAGAAGAGGTTTATTACTTTGTCGCGTATGTTTTTCTATGATGATCCCTTCCTTTTTAAATATTGCGCCGATAAAATCATCCGACGATGTGTACCGGATGACAAAATCCTGAAAGTCATCCAGTTTTATCATTCGAAAGCTTGTGGAGGTCACTTTTTGACGAAAAAGACGGCCGTTAAAATTCTGCAATGCGGCCTCTATTGGCCAATAATATTCCGGGATGTGAATGATGAGTGTAAATCTTACAATAGGTGCCAACGGATGGGAGCTATTTCTCGATGATACATGATGCCTCTTACCCCCATACTCATTATTGATCTTCGATTATTGGGGTATTGACTTCATGGGACCTTTTTCCCCATCTGTTGGTTTCCTATAAATCCTTATTGCGGTAGACTACGTTTCTAAATGGGTGGAAGCTATAGCTACCAAGACAAATGACAACAAAGTGGTGATAAATTTCCGGCAGGAACACATACTTTCCCGCTTCGGTGCACCGAAAGCGATAATCAACGATAATGGCACACACTTTTGCAATTGACCATTCGAGAAGTTAATGAGAAAGTATGGCGTCGTTCACAAGGTTGGAACGACTTATCATCCGCAAACGAATGGGCAAGCCGAGCTAGCAAATCAGGAAATCAAGAACATTCTTGAAAAGACCGTCAATCCTACTCGGAAAGATTGGTCACTTAGATTGAATGATTCTCTATGGGACTATCGCACCGCATATAAAAATCCACTCGGCATGTCCCCTTTCCACTTTGTGTATAGCAAACCTTTCCATCTTCCCGTGGAGTTAGAACATAAGGCGTATTTGGCGATTAAGCAGTTGAACTATGCCATGGATAAGGCCGGTGAAGCTCGCAAGCTTCAATTAAATGAGTTAGAAGAGCTACGCAATGATGCGTATGAGAATGCTAAAATTTCCAAACAAAGGATGAAACTCGCTCACGATAACATCATTCATTGCAAAGAGTTTCTTCCCGGGAAAAAAGTTATTCTCTATAACTCTCGGCTTCATCTCTTTCCGGGCAAGTTGCGGTCACGATGGTCTGGCCCATTCGTTGTGAAGAATGTTTTCCCTCATGGAGCTGTTGAATTAGACGATTTGAAAGGGGGAAATACATTCAAAGTAAATGGACAACGCCTAAAGCCATATCTAGAGGTGTGTGTGGAAGAAGTAGACACCGTTTGGTTGTCGAACCCCGTTTACGGGATCGAGTGAACTGCTACAGTGAGGTTGTCGCACCCCCGACGCGTATGGGGTGAATTCTTGTGTATAGTAGATTAGAGTCGCGAGTGTAGTGAGAGTCCATAGGATTAGGGTACATTCGGGAGAAAGCATTCACATTTTCGGTGAATTGAGTCAAGTTGCGTTGACCATTGATATCGAGGGTTTTTTAGTCTAAAATTGATAGGGAGTATGTTGTGAAAGTGAAAATTTTTGGAGATGAGCGATCAAAATTAAGTTAGGGGGAAATCCAGCTCACAAATAAGAGCCGGATCGATTCCTTTAATTTTGGGTCGGATCGGTTCCTTTATTTTAGGGCCGGATCGATCCGGTAATTGAAAAGGCTCAAAATTTAAAGGACTTGACCGGTCCGGTACCCAGGCGGACCGGTCCGCCTTCTACAGAAAATTTTCCCCCTTTCCCAAGGTGTGCCCCCCCTCTCCCCAATCCCATTCATTCCCTCCCAATTCGTTCCCCCCACACCCAACCCTTAAATTTCCTTCCCAAATACACCCCCTTTTCCCTCCCAACACTTTCCCTCTAAATCCAAACCATTCCACCTATAAATAACTACCTCTAGTCTCCCTTTCTCTCCACACTATCAACCACATCACTCCTCTCTTCTCTCTCCCTAATTTTCTAGCCACCTCTCCCCGATATCATGGCCCAACGACCTGCCCCCACCAAATACTACTCCACCGACATCCTCCCCTCCGGCCATGGTGAATTTCATTCCCGTAAAGAGGAACGTTGGTGCAATTGGTTCTTCGGTCCGAATCGCAAACTCCATGTGGATCACGCTGTCCAATGGACAGGTCTGCCCAACTCCGTTACCGCCCTCTTCATGGTTAGGGGTTGGTGCCGATTCCTCAATGAACCGTACAAAGCGGTTTGGGCGGCCAAGGTCTGCTCCTTTTATGGCACCCTTGTTCGGACGGGCTAATTCGAGGCTCAAGCATACGTGGATGGCACCGTCATCCCCTTTTCGTTGGCCCTCCTCACGGCCAAGTTAGCCAAATACGACGCTCCCGATGTTTAAGAATTCACATACCCAAGGAACGTCGCCCTAGTCGCCAAAAAAATTATCATGGATCGCATTGCCCTGGATGTTGCATGGACTGGGCAAACTGTCACCGTTGGACTTCTTAATGAGACGACGCGCCTCACTTTTCAAATTTTGTGCGCCAATATTTTGCAAATGTCTAACGATTCTGCGATGCGGCCCCATCAAGCCACATTGATCTACCACCTATTTGATCCACACACTTCCATCCACTTGGCCCGCACCCTATAGGCCGACATCATGGTCGCCGTCCTTGATGAAAAAGGTGCAGCCCCACTTCCTTATGCATGATTGATTACCTTTATCCTCAAGGATGCTGACATTGCGGCATCGCTCGACCGTACTCGCCTTACCGGTCCTTTTGGACAGGGAACCCGCACTAAGATCTCCAAATAGCTAGCCGTCTTTCGGGCAAGGCGGGGTAGTGATAGCGAGGATGAGGCTGGCTCGAGTGAGAGCGAAGAAGAGGAAGAAGAAGCAGGCGGTGCTGATGTAGAGATGGGTGACGTAGGTGCGAATGAAGAGTCGGCGGACGAAGAAGACGACCCTAATTTTGAATGGGCGGGTAGCGACCTCACGAACAGTATGGCGGCACTTGAGACGCGATTCGACAACTTTTTGACCGACAACCGTCGCGACACCAGCATGATGTTCCGTTTCCAAGCGGACATCTACCGATGCCAAGGGGATCCCAACGAGCCCTTGCCATCCTATTTCTATGACCCCTATGGCCCCGAAGCTCCCGGTTCTTCCCAACCACCTCCCCAGTGAAGCTTTATGTGGTTATGGCAGTTTTTATTTGTTTTCCCTATTCACATGGTTGTATGTTTTTCCCTGTAATTGTACCACAGTCCTGTTTTCTATAAAATCTGCATTTTATCCATTTTTTTGTTTTATTTATCACACTTATTATTTTGCCTTGTTTAGCTTTTAGTCCTTTTTGCTTGAGGACAATGCAAAATTATAAGTTAGGGGGGTGACAAGTGCGTATTTCTAAAACTTCACAAATTTTCAAAAATGCCCAAAAATCTCAAAAAAATCATAAAATTTTGAAAAATCCAAAAATATTTGTGTTCAAAATAAATAAAAATTGGAATTCAAATTTTTCAAAAATATCATTAAAAGTCGGATTAAAGTCTCAAGTTGTAAAATTCAGCATACACAAAGCCGAAATTGACTAAAGATGGAAATTGAACGAAAAAGGACGACTTAAAGAATAAGTGTGGAGATTAACAAACCTGGTGAGATTCGAGCCTATCACTTTTTGCGAGTTTTTAAATCAATCCGAGTTAATTGTTAACTCAAAGTTCTTTTCAGCGCCTAAAAAGTTATCCAGGATTTCAATCCTTTCATTTTGATCGGTTATGAAAAATGTGTGTAATATTGCTTTGAAAAACATGCCAAATTTGATCTCTAAACTTAAATTCATCTCGAAACGCATATGGTAACGCAATTGGTATTTTGGACAATGAAGTACGCCCTCGTTTGTCACCCAAAAATATTGGCCAGAAAAAGATGCGAAAAATTATCTCTTTTGTAACCCAAATTGAGCCGAATAATTTTTCCTTTCGTTTGACAACCCGAAAAACCCAAATAGCCCGGAATTGCGAAAAATGGAAAAATTCAGAATTTAAGTCCGAAAAGTGCATATAAAGGGGGAAGAAAAAAAATAGATATGCTCAACAAAAATAGCAAGAAAAGAAAAGAAGTTGAAAATAGAAAAAATAGAGAAAAAGAAAAAAATGAGCAATAGCCCGGAAAAAGAACAAATGGACATCTTAAATGACTTTTCCAATTTCAGCCTTCCCTACCATTGTCATTTTACCCCATATACCTTAAAACCCAAAAAAGTCCTAACCGAGTCTAAATTGCGAAAATTGATTACCGCGTGGAGAGTTAATACATCAAAAGATAATAAAAGAGATTGAATGCGCGAATAAGAGGCAATGTTCCCGTTTTTAAAACCGTATTCTATTGATGAGATCCTATCACTATGAAATTTCCGCCTTTCTACTTGTATGCGTGACTTTGCGTCCATCACATTTACTCATTATATGACGCATACCGAGAGAATAGTCATAATCCAAGAGATTCGTTCGTGAGAGCATTCTGTGAGAATTTGAAATCAAAACGAATTTTCGGGTAAGTAACGTAATGATCAATCGGTGGAAATTGATGGTTAAATTTCTGGCTTCACACACACACACTACGGTTTGAGACTTATAAATATGACTTGATGATGACTATTTTCTAGTAAAGTTTGAATTAAACAATTTTTGCATATTTTGAATCTTCTTTGAGTTAAATTTTGTGGGTATATTCTCTGCAAACCCTCACGAGACACAACTCGTCCTACAAGGGTAACCTAGGGGTTTAAAGGCTAGTTGCATACACTAAATGCAATCGCTTGCCCGCGAAAAAGGTATTCTTGCCCGTAATTTTATTGATTTTATTTAAGGGATTAATTAAATTAAATGAGAATTAATTGGGAATTAATCCGGGTATAAATACTAACGAGATGTGAGTTGGTATTTGATTATGATGTTAAAATTTAATATTTCTGAGTATGTATGGTAATACATGAGTATTGAAAATATTAAAGTTGTCGCGAGACTGAAATACGACAATTTAGAAATTTAGTTGGGACGCGCGTGTCAGTCGCGTCATAAATGAAATTATTTAAATTAAAAAGTGAATTATATTTTTATTAACCGAATGATCATTTTGAGTGCGCCAACGTGTCCGGAAGGGCCGAAATAGTCAGAAAACACTAGCCGGGGGTTTAGTTTGGGTCCCGGGGCACTTTTAGGCCAAACCGACAACCTAGAAGGGTATTTTGGTAATTTTAAAATATGGAAATTAAAACCCATGAATTTTTTAGGTAAATTAAAGATTATTAAAAGACCCATTAAGTCCATTATCAGTCAAAAAGGGAGTTAGTGGGCTACGGGAGTTTAAGGGAGAGTTTGAAGAGGTTCCAAAAGAAAACCTCCAACCACCATCACCATCCTTGGGAGAATTCTGTAGAGAAAGGGAAAAATAAACCTTCATTCACCAACATCAATTCAGAAGAACAAATCTAAGGCAAGTGTTTGGATGTCGTTATTTGCAATGAATATTTCTTCCATGTGTAGTGTAGAAAACTGTTTATGTTTTGGAAAGTTTGATGAAGAACACCCAATGAAATTATTGTGAAACTTGTGGCTTTGGGTAGGAATTTTCATGTAGAATGACTATGGACGAATTCGATACACAGAACATAACTTTTGATGATCTGAAAAAGGACTAATAAGGAGTCTTTAATTGCATTTAAACCCTAGGTTCATGTTCATAGAGTTTGGAGTGAAAAATTGAGAATTTATGTAAATTGCATGTTGATTTGGAGTATTTGAACCCTAAAATATGTTAGAAACGACCTAAGAGGATTTAGAGTGGTTTAGGAACACTAAAATGCTATTGGGATAACCTTAGGGTGGATTTAGAGAAGAGAGGAATAAAGAGAAAACTGATTTTGGGATTTCTGGGCGTGTTCTGCCATCTCGTTAAAAGACCTGCCTAGGTCGTTCGAACGACCTCGTTCGAACGAACTTCTAACGAGATGACAGTATCCCTTCTAACGAGTTGGTAGTTCGTTCGAAGCCTTTCGTTCGAATGAACTCGTTCGAACGACCTCTTTCGAACGAGACTTCTAACGAGTTGACAGATGGCCTTTTAGGCCTAATTTCATTTCAAATGTTCCCGTAGACTTATTTAATGGAGTGATAACCTCCCCTTATTGACCAGTGAGTATAATTGAGAGATTGGAGTACGTGAGGAGTAAAACTTAGAATCTTAGAGTAAATCGGATGACATTTGTGGATTAGGAAACGAGTACATAATTACGATTTGAGAAGAGTTGACAACGTTAATATACATGAATCGGGGACTTGTAAACGTATAACACTAAATGACAGTATAAGAACGATAAGTATACCTATATTAATAATTCTAGATATCTAAGATGTTCGAATTCTTAGTATATGTGGTTTTATGTGTATAACATACCTACCATACTTGCTATCATGGGAGGTCTGCGTTCGATTAGGGCCATCTAATCTTTGTGTGCCTACGGGGGGATTTAGATTGGTACCTCGAGGATATAGGTCAAAGAAGGACTTATTGAGAAGTTAATAAGTCTGCTGATCATGGGAGCGTAGGTATGTGCGTGACCCATGTGATGTGAACTATGTTCGCCTCCATTTTGTGTGATTGTTGTTATATGAGAACGATTCCTGAGAGATTCGGAATGTGTGGTCCTTCTATACGTGATGTACTGGGATTGGATAGCGGAGTATGTGTGCACCGCAGCTTAGTCTCGGGGTGCTAGTGTTATATATTTATGTTGAGAATAATATACTGTTGATTGAAATGAACTATCATGTATAAATGTGAGTATAAATAATAGCAACGTTTTGTAAAGATAAAATGGAAGATCTCTAGTAAGTAGTATTACTAATATGGGAAACTGTGAAGTAACGTAAAACCCTCTGTTTAAATGAAGATGTCAGGAATTAAATCATGAATCCTATAGTAATGTTAGATTTTGTATTGGATTTGTTAGATATGGGAATAACTAGAATGGGTACGGGTACGATAGGAGTGCACACTTAGTTGAGAGGTGAGGAACTCATGTGAGTGCACACACTATCATGTACTTTATATTCACTATTTAATGATATTAAACACTTGCTATTTTTAAACTGTTTTCACAATTGGGCTCTGACCCATTTGCTTCCAAATATATTTTCTTGTAAAAAACCTTTTAGGTGCCCAGCCATAAGGACACCAAGCATAGGAGTTCCATTCAGGTGATGTACTGTAGCTGCTGTGGAAGTTACAGGACCTTGACAGTAGACGCCTCCACTTTCGATATTGACTCTATATTATCATATTTTCTCATCTGTAGGGCATGTCGCCCCATTTCTCTTAGACACTTTATCTATTCAGTTATTTCAGATTTTGGGTTTAATTACTTTAGTGATGCAGACTTAGTATTTGTTTATTCCGGTATTCGGATTGTTGTGAGGAGTATTTATTATTATGGTTATTCTATTGTGACTATGTTGTGGTGGCTATGTTAGCATTTCATAATCTACTCATTGCATGTTAATCGGATTTAATTAAAATTGACAACTCACTTTTTAAATATTAGGTGGCTAGTAATTGTTAAAACATTTTTCGACAGTGATGCTATTAACTGAACCAACTTGGCATGTTGTATTAATTTAATAAAGGAGTAGCTACCCGGTATTTAATTAGTCGGGGTGTCACGGGTGGTATCAGAGCATCAGGTTCTGGTGTCCTTAGGATCTGTACGGCTTATTATGTTTCCGCTGAGCTTTCTTTAATGTAGAGCCCTATATTTTAGGACTGCTGTATTCTTTTGTGTATGCTTCGCTCTTCAGCTATTTTGAGATAATAACTACGAACTTATAAGACTTTACTCTCATTTAAGATGCCTCCACGACGTGCACAGCGAGTTCCTAGGGATGCTCAGCCCGAGCCACAGCCTGCACCAGTTCCGGGCACCATGAATGCCGCAGAGGTTGCAGCTATTGTAGCCCAAGCGGTAAATGTCGCACTCGCAGTTGTGCAGTAGGCACCACCCCAGGCGCCGGTAGTTGTGCCAGTTCAGGCTCGGGTATTCCCATCTGCTTGGGAACGCGTTCGTGATGCTTTTCAGAAATCACACCCTCTGGAGTTCGTAGGTAGCTCCGACGTTGTTGTGTCCAGTCAGTGGAGGAAGGACATTCAAAGGCACTTAAGGATGTACGAGTGCACGGATGTTCAGAAGCAGATACTGGCTACTTTCAAGCTAGTAGGATCAGCGTTGCACTAGTGGGAGTCCGTTACCACCGCGGAGGAGAGAGACGCCCTTTCTATTCAGGAGTTATGGGTGCGGTTCGACCGTAAATATTTTCCATCAGCTGTTCACACTGAAATGAGGAGGAAGTTAATGAACCTCAAGCAGGAGGGGAAGAACGTGGCCGAGTATGAGGACGAATTCACTAATCTCTTGAACATGGTTCCTGATGAGATTCCGACTAAAGAGAAGAAGATTCAGAAGTTCATGGATGGATTGACTTGGAGGATCCATCAGCACTTATTGGGAAACCTTTTGTTGACCACTTACTCTGACGTGGTTAACGCAGCACTGCTTCACTGCCAGGATCACCGCTTTCACATGTCTGAGAGTAAGAGATCAGGAGAGTTCAGCCACCAGGGAAGGACAGGGGGAAATGGTGCCAGTGGGACACAATCTGCTCAGGGTCAGCATAGGCAGGGCGATCAGGGCTCCCAACAGGGGGATCCTAAGAGATTCAGATCTGGGGGTTTCAGGAATGGTCAGGGAGGTTTCAGACATGGCCAGCAGGGTCAGAACGGCCATCAAGGCCAGCAGGGCCAGAATGGTCAGCAACAACAGTTTCAGCAGGGCCAGTATGGTCAAGGTAGGAATGGTAACGGCCATCAGGGCCGTGGGAAGCAGGGACAGCGAGGGGGAAACTTCCCGAGAAAGTGCTTCGTTTGTGGCAAGATTGGTCACAAATGCCAGGATTGTCCTGATAGGGGAAGGGGCCCACCGCATTAGCAACAGGGTGCTCGACACGAGCCACAGAGGCCTATGTTTCCCGCCGCCCTCCCAGCACCACCACAGATGGTAGCATTACCACCCATCCCAGCGGTCCCAGTCCAGCAGGGACAACTTCAGTATGGGAGAGTGTATCAGCTCCAGCATGCCACAGTCCCACAAGATCCACCTGCTATTGAGGGTATGTTCTCTATTCAGGGGACTATGGGGCGTATTTTATTTGATACGGGGGCCACACACTGTTTCATTGCCACAAGATTTGCACGCACTATTGGATTGTTAGACACTGCAGAGAGCACGATTACTTGTGTAGATTCACCGTTGAGTAGGGGTTCTATGATTTCCCTTATTTGTAGAGGTGTGGGTATAGAAATCGGGAGATTTACTTTACCCGCTGATATGTTAGTATTAAAGATGACTGAGTACGATGCGATTGTCGATATGGATTGGCTAGTTGCGTATCGAGCCATGATTAATTATTTCAGTAGGAGTATTATATTTTCCATTCCCGGGCAGGAGATGTTTTTAGTGGCGATACCTCGCCCTGAGGGAGGATCGTCCACTCACTTGTACTATATAGAGGAGGAGACCTCTAAGGAAGTGGTGATACCACTTAATTTGATTCCAGTCGTGAGGGAGTTTGCTGATGTATTTCAGGACATACCTGAATTACCTCCTAGTAGAGAGATTGACTTTGTTATCGATTTGACGCCGGGCACTCGGCCAATTGCCCGCGCACCGTACCGTATGGCTTCAGTGGAGATGAGAGAGCCAAGAGATCAGATAGAGCAGTTATTGGGTCAGGGGTTTATCCGGAGGAGTACTTCGTCATGGGGTGCCCCTGTGTTGTTCGTAAAGAAGAGGGACGGATCGTTGAGATTATGTGTAGATTACTGGGAGTTGAATAAAGTCACGATACGGAATAAGTATCCGTTGCCCCAAATCGATGACTTATTCGACCAGCTGAGAGGAGATTCCTTCTTCTCAAAGATTGATTTGCGATCGGGATACCATAAGTTGCGTATCAGGGAACAGTACATCTCGAAGACTGCTTTCTTGACGAGATATGGTTCCTATAAGTTTTGAGTTATGCTTTTTGGCTTGACCAACGCTCCAGCCGTGTTTATGGACTTGATGAATAGGGTGTTTAGAGAATTCCTAGACCAGTTCTTCATTGTCTTTATTGATGACATTCTGGTTTACTCCCACACAGAAGAGGAGCACGCCGAGCATTTGAGGCAGGTTTTGCAGACGCTACGTCAGAACGAGCTTTATGCAAAGTATGAGAAGTGTGGGTTTTGACTGAAGGAGGTTCAGTTTTTGGGGCATATCATTTCAGATCGGGGAATATTTTTTGATCCGGGGAAGGTATCCACGGTGAGGGAGTGGGGACAGCCCACGACACTGACTAAGATCCGTAGTTTCTTGGGCTTAGCAGGATACTACAGGAGGTTTATTCGGGGTTTCTCAAAGATAGTGGGTCCTTTAACACATCTGACTCGCAAAGGTGTGTCATTCATCTGGAGCGATGCCTGTCAGTTGGCATTCGATGAGCTAAAGGACAAGTTGACCTCAGCGCCTGTGTTAGCATTGCCCAGACCAGGAGTTGAGTATTTAGTTTACACCGATGAGTCCTTACAAGGACTTGGAGGTGTGCTGCAACAAGAGAGTCAAGCCATAACTTATACTTCCCGTAAGCTTAAGCCTCACGAGAGGAATTACCCCACGCACGACTTGGATTTAGCGGCAGTCGTATTCGCTCTTCGGATTTGGAGACACTATCTCCTGGGGGAGAAATTTCGGTTATTCACAGACCACAAGTCTCTACAATACCTCTTCACGCAGAAGGAGCTGAATATGCGTCAACGTCGGTGGCTTGAGTTTGTGAAGGATTATTAATTTGATATCTAGTATGACCTAGGGAAGGATAACGTGGTAGCAGACGCGTTGAGCCGTAGGCCAGTAGATGATATGGCCGAGGTGTGGAAAGCTAAGTGGAAGGATTTGGGACACCAGGATGCAGTGGCCCGATCGTTCATGTCTGTGATGACTATTACACCTCAGATTGTTACGAGAGTAGTAAAGGCCCAGGCAAATGACTTGTTCTGTAAGGAGCAGATAGTTCGATTACTAGCAGAGGGAGTTGAGTCCTATACCGTTAGCTCAGATGGGGGATTATGCTTCAATGGGAGACTGGTTGTTCCGGAAGGGGAAGACTTGCGATACAAGGTAATGACGGAGTTGCATGGCTCACGGTTCGCGGTACACCCTGGTGGGGATAAGATGTACCAAGACATGAGACGAAAGTACTGGTGGAGCGGGATAAAGAGAGATATTGCCGTGTTTGTTTCTAAATGCGCCACTAGTCAGCTAGTAAAAGTGGACCATCAGAAACCGGCAGGACTTCTGCAGCTGTTAGAGGTTCCGATGTGGATATGGGAGAGCATATCCATGGACTTTATCACGGGGTTACCTACGTCACAGAGGGGTCACAACTCCATATGGGTAATTGTGGACCGGTTGACCAAAGTTGCTCATTTTCTACTCGTAAGGACATAATACACTACGGGACAGTATGCCCAAATTTTCATTGCAGAGATAGTGAGACTTCATGGGGTGCCTCTAAATATCGTGTCTGATCGAGACAAGATATTTGTTTCACTATTTTGGGAGAGTTTCCAGGAGGCCATGGGTACGGAGTTGTGGTTGAGTACGGCTTATCACCCGCAGACTGATGGAAAAACAGAACGGACAAATCAGATGTTGGAGGACATGTTGCGTATGTGCATCCTAGACTTTGGAGGTGGTTGGGAGCAGTACCTTCCACTGGTGGAGTTTGCCTATAATAACTCCTACCAGTTCACCATTGGCATGGCTCCATTTGAGGCGTTGTATGGTAGACCTTGTCGTTCCCCATCATGTTGGTTAAAAGTGGGGGATAACAAACTCCTTGGGCCGTAAGTGATTTAGGATACTTCGGCAAGGATAAAGATGATACGGAGTCGTATTCGGGTAGCTCAGGACCGGCAGAAGAGCTATGCTGATGCGAAGAGGTTCTTCAGAGAATTCAAGGTGGGGGACCAGGTGTTACTTAGAGTATCTCCGATGAAGGGGATTATGCATTTTGGGAAGAAGGGGAAACTGGCACCAAGATACGTAGGGCCATTTACTATCACCGAGAGGATTGGGCCAGTCGCATACAGACTTGGGTTACCGGAGCACTTGCATAGGATTCATGATGTGTTCCATATTTCCTCGCTAAGGAAATATCTTAAGGATGATTTGGCCCATACTCACATTGCTTTAGAGGATATCGATCTTCAGCTCGATAGTTCCTACGAGGAGGGGCCGATTGCTATTTTGGACCGAAGCGAGCGGAAACTGAGGTTGAAGATAGTACAGTTAGTACGTGTTCAGTGGCGACATCATAATACCGAGGAGTCCACATGGGAGCGCGAGGATGAGATGCGCGAGCGCTATCCGGAGTTAGTTTTACCAGGTACTCTTTAGTTTCGAATTTCGGGACGAAATTCTATTATTAGGGGGGAAGTATGTAATACCCCGTAATTTTATTGATTTTATTTAAAGGATTAATTGAATTAAATGAGAATTAATTGGGAATTAATCCGGGTATAAATACTAGCGAGATATGAGTTGGTATTTGATTATGATGTTAAAATTTAATATTTCTGAGTATGTATGGTAATACATGAGTATTGAAAATATTAAAGTTGTCGCGAGACTGAAATACGATAATTTGGAAATTTAGTTGGGACGCGCGTGTCAGTCGCGTCAGAAATAAAATTATTTAAATTAAAAAGTAAATTATATTTTTATTAACCGAATGATCATTTTGAGTGCGCCAGCGTTTCCGGAAGGGTCGAAATAGTCAGAAAACACTAGCCGGGGGTTTAGTTTGGGTCCCGGGGCACTTTTAGGCCAAACCGACTACCTAGAAAGGTATTTTGGTAATTTTAAAATATGGTAATTAAAACCCACGAATTTTTTAGGTAAATTAAAGATTATTAAAAGACCCATTAAGTCCATTATCAGCCAAAAAGGGAGTTAGTGGGCTACGGGGGTTTAAGGGAGAGTTTGAAGAGGTTCCAAAAGAAAACCTCCAACCACCATCACCATCCTTGGGAGAATTCTGTAGAGAAAGGGAAAAATCAACCTTCATTCACCAACATCAATTCAGAAGAACAAATCTAAGGCAAGTGTTTGTATGTCGTTATTTTCAATGAATATTTCTTCCATGTGTAGTGTAGAAAACTGTTTATGTTTTGGAAATTTTGATAAAGAACACCCAATGAAATTATTGTGAAACTTGTGGTTTTGGGTAGGAATTTGCATGTGGAATGACTATGGACGAATTCGATACATAAAACATTACTTTTGATGATCTGAAAATGGATTAATAAGGAGCCTTTAATTGCATTTAAACCCTAGGTTCATGTTCATAGGGTTTGGAGTGAAAAATTGAGAATTTATGTAAATTGCATGTTGATTTGGAGTATTTGAACCCTAAAACATGTTAGAAACGACCTAAGAGGATTTAGAGTGGTTTAGGAACACTAAAATGCTATTGGGATAACATTAGGGTGGATTTAGAGAAGAGAGGAATGAAGAGAAAACGAATTTTGGGATTTCTGGGCGTGTTCTGCCATCTCATTAGAAGACCTGCCCAGGTCGTTCGAACGACCTCGTTCGAACGAACTTCTAACGAGATGACAGTATCCCTTCTAACGAGTTGGTAGTTTGTTCAAAGCCTTTCGTTCGAACGAACTCGTTCGAACGACCTCGTTCGAACGACCTCGTTCGAACGAGACTTCTAACGAGTTGACAGAATGGCCTTTTAGGCCTAATTTCATTTCAAATATTCCCGTAGACTTATTTAATGGAGTGATAACCTCCCCTTATTGACCAGTGAGTATAATTGAGAGATTGGAGTACGTGAGGAGTAAAACTTAGAATCTTGGAGTAAACCGGATGACATTTGTGGATTAGGAAACGACTACCTAATTACGATGTGAGAAGAGTTGACAACGTTAATATACATGAATCGGGGACTTGTAAACGTATAACACTAAATGACAGTATAAGAACGAGAAGTATACCTATATTAATAATTCTAGATATCTAAGATGTGCGAATGCTTAGTATATGTGGTTTTATGTGTATAACATACCTACCATACTAGCTATCATGGGAGGTTTGCGTTCGATTAGGGCCATCTAATCTTTGTGTGCCTACGGGGGGATTTAGATTAGTACCTCGAGGACATAGGTCAAAGAAGGACTTATTGAGAAGTTAATAAGTCTGTTGATCATGGGAGCGTAGGTATGTGCGTGACCCATGTGATGTCAATTATGTTCGCCTCCATTTTGTGTGATTGTTGTTATTTGAGAACGATTCCTGAGAGATTCGAAATGCGTGGTCCTTATGTACGTGATGTACTGGGATTGGATAGCAGAGTATGTGTGCACCGCAGCTTAGTCTCGGGGTGCTAGTGTTGTATATTTATGTTGAGAACAATATACTGTTGATTGAAATGAACTGTCATGTATAAATGTGAGTATAAATAATAGCAACGTTTTGTAAAGATAAAATGGAAGATCTCTAGTAAGTAGTATTACTAATATGGGAAACTGTGAAGTAACGTAAAACCCTATGTTTAAATGAAGATGTCGGGAATTAAATCATGAATCGTATAGTAATGTTAGATTTTGTATTGGATTTGTTAGATATGGGAATAACTAGAATGGGTACGGGTACGATATGAGTGCACACTTAATTGAGAGGTGAGGAAGTCATGTGAGTGCACACACTATCATGTACTTTATATTCACTGTTTAATGATATTAAACACTTGCTATTTTTAAACTGTTTTCACAATCGGGCTCTGACTCGTTTGCTTCCAAATATATTTTCTTGTAAAAAACCTTTTAGGTGCCCAGCCACAAGGACACCAAACATAGGAGTTTCATTCAGGTGGCGTACTGTAGCTGCTGTGGAAGTTACAGGACCTTGACAGTAGACGCCTCCACTTTTGATCTTGACTCTATATTATCAAATTTTCTCATCTGTAGGGCATGTCGCCCCATTTCTATTAGACACTTTATCTATTTAGTTATTTTAGATTTTGGGTTATAATTAATTTAGTGATACAGACTTAGTATTTATTTATTCCGGTATTCGGATTGTTGTGAGGAGTATTCCTCCAGATTCATTATTATTATGGTTATTCTATTGTGACTATATTGTGGTGGCTATGTTAGCATTTCATAATCTACTTATTGCATGTTAATCGGATTTAATTAAAATTGACAACTCACTTTTTAAATATTAGGTGGCTAGTAATTGTTAAAACATTTTTCGACAGTGATGCTATTAACTGAACCGACTTGGCATGTTGTATTAATTTAATAAAGGAGTAGCTACCCGGTATTTAATTAGTTGGGGTGTCACACTAGGATTCTTTTACATTGCTCGTGACGCGCAAAGTTCTAAGTTTGGGGGGGTTTGATTAGGCATAAATTCTTCCCAATTTATCCCTTAATTTAGTTACTTTTAGCACCTCGAACAACGTAATCGATTTTACTTTATCTCATAATCTTGTTACTGACTTATCCTAACGAGTACACTGAGTTTCTGGTATTTCGTATTGAGTTTACAGGTATTTGATGTCAATTAAAGGAAGAAAGAAATCGAAAGAATCGAGATAGAAAATAAGGAAAGGAAAAAGGCAAAAAGTGTAATTTCTATCCAGAATTCGGATGAGGCACCTAAGGAGAAGTTGAATCTATCAAGTTCATGAGCACATAGGAAGAAACGTCACCTCAATCGGAGTCCCGGTGAGAAAGATATGAAGAGTCAAAGTTGGAGAAAAGAAAGTCAAAGGGAGACCGATCCGCATGAAGACAGGACCGGTCCGCAGTGCAACATTCCAAAGAACCCCGGACCGAAGGCAAACCGAAGAGGGAGGAAAAATAAAAGAACCGATCTGCCCCGAACCGATCCGCCCCAGAAATAAAAGAACCGGTCCGCAGGAGCCTCGGACCGGTCCGACTTTCGAGTTTTGAAATTTTATCTTTCTCTAATGGAGAGTCCTAGTACAGCTAAAACTCCTGAAACTTTGTAGGGTATATAAACCCTAGTTTTTATCGTTTTTAGTACGGAGAATTAATATAATTTTCCATTATTTCCAGAAAACCCTAGTTTAGAGATAGTTTATTCTTTTAATTTCAAGATTGAAGGTTATTCAGGTTTCTGTGATTACAAGTGTTCTTAATTGCTGCTTTGAATGCTTTGGTAAAATTAGTGAGTTATTTCCTCCGTTTAATTCCTTTCTACATCATTCCACAAATATCCCTTAGTTCAATCATGGTTTTCTGTAATTCAAAAACTGTTTTCATTAGTTTCAGCATACTAGGCTAGATTTTCTAAGGTCGGGATACATGAACCCAACCTGATGTGAATGTTGCATTTGTATAACATTAATTCTCTGAATTTAGTGATTTATTATGACCGTATTGCGTAGGAACACGACAATTGTAGATCTTTGGATCTCGTTTGCTTCCGGGTAACCGGGATGCTTGAGAATGCAATTCGAGTGTAACTATCACAATACCGATTTACTCGTCCTCTGATTAAGTATGGTGCGGGCTTGAACCTCATATACGTAATGCTTGGGAGTACTAAATTTTGGGTCTAATTAATCAGTTAAATTTACGATTAGTATTATACCTAAAATACACTAGGGTTGGGGGATTGTATTCCCGTCCTGTTTTTCTAATCACATAGTTTAAAGTTTCAAATCATTCTTCATCAGTATTTTAGATAATTTAGTATAATTGCACCTTTTCATAATTGCATCTAGTATAGTCATTCCACAAACCAAATCAATTTTCTTTTTCCTTTAGAGTCAGAGTTAGGATTTTCTTATCTATCCAACGTTGTCACAACTCTGTTGTCCTATTTCCCTGAGGATACGATCCCGACTTATCGGGTTTATTACTAACGCGATAGGCTTGCACTTGAGCCTAGGGTTAACGCACATTAGAGACACTTTCTGAGTCGCGTCAAAAGGTAAACCCACATTCAGCAATAAAAATGGAGGAAAACCAGTGACCCTCAGCTAATGAAAAAAGATCAACTGGCAAACTGGGATGTTCTAATTTTACGTATGAAGGGATATTCCATTCATTTATGAATTGATCAAGAGCAATAATAGGATAAACCATGATTGATTTAGAAGAAAAAGAGAAAGGAAAAGATTCTTACAGAATTTAAGGATTCAACAAGAACTGAAGAACAGAGAACAATCGCACAAGAGAGAGAGAGAGAGCTTGAAGACACAACAACAGAAAATACACAGAAAGTTTGCGGTAAGAGGCGATCGTGGCTTTTCCTGCCTTTAGGGGTTGCCTCGAAAATTAGAAAGGTAATAATTAAAAAGAAACATCGATTGAACTGATGGCAGCTAAAGACAGAAAATACATATTTACCCAAAAATGAATCGCTAAAGTTGTGTATAATTATAAAAATACCATTTATATTATGTCCCGATAGTTAAAGTCATTAAATTTACAAGTATGGGAAGTCGGTAACCGACCAAGCATCAAAATTATTTCCCGAGAAACTTTAAGAGCTAAATGTTCCATACTCTTGTAAGAATCTCAAGCAAGAAACATTGGGGGCTTCTGTTGATACCAAAAATTATCCTTCTACATGGACCATTCATGTATGAAGACGTGTTATCCATCGGGTATTAATCCAAGTCGGCAAGGGCGAGTGATCGACCAACTGAAGGAATGTCGACCAATAGGTTAAAAGCCCAACCAACACCAGGAAGACCGACCAATAATGACAGTAAATCACTAATAGTTGTATACATTATTAACATTGTACAGATGTAAATGCCTATGTTATAAAGGCATTCCATCCGTGAATATTCTGAGTCTTGTACACCCTCAAGGGGCTATAAATACATTGTAAACCCTATATCCAAGGGACATGAAAAACGAGAGGAAGAGGCAATTGAACAAGCCCAAGGCAATACACAACAGTGGACGTAGGCTTTCCTTTTTCAACCGAACCACTTTAAAAATCCTTTATCTCTTTTTCTTATATTTATCTGTGATCAATTAATTAGATCAATCTAGTTTTTTGCATCAACATTAAAATTAAATTTCATATTGATATTATGAATAATCACATTAACTTCTCCATATGTCAATGCATACAAATGACATTAACTAACTAATTATTAGTACGAAGAGATTGTAGAGTAGAATAAAAGAATTACTAAGTGAAATTGGCACTATATATTTAGGATTATTTGTAATTTGAAACTCACTAATTCTTTAATATTGACTTTGGCTCTAATATTTACACTTTTTTGGGGGCTTGATAACCAAAATTAGTTCTAGTCGTAGAGAAGGGTTGAGCGAAAATAATTGTCCACATCATATGTGTTATAAATTCACATGACAAATTACATTACTATATTTTTGTCCATGTCATATGTAATTATCATCATTTAGTGTACTTTTAGCTCATAATTTGCCGAAAGAAAACAAAGATAATGACAATGTTGGCGTGGATGGTAAAACTGTCATTTTACAGAGTATTCTTCTTCGATTAAACTAATCATCACGCAAGAACAATCACAAACAACAAGCACCAATTCAATTCGCTTACATGTACGAAATGTAGTGGTAGTAGTTTCAATATTTGATAGTCTGCGAGGTTTTAAATAAAAAATTCCTACACTTTGGGTTTTACCAGATGCCACAACAGTTTCAACTAAAAAAATAACACTATAACGGTCTCATCATAACAGTTTCAACTAAAAAAAATAATATCACAAACAAAACCAACACATTAAAGAAAATCATCTCATTAAATGTCATGTGGGTGTGTTAGAAGAATGAACCTAAAGGCTAAAAGGTGCAAACCACTCAAGTGAGCATCACAAATAATTTATTATGTCAATTAATGGTTGTATGCATAAACAAAAAATGGATCCCTTTTCTAAAGACAAAAACCTTAACTTTCAAATGAAAACCTTACCTTTCAAATGATTCCCAGCGGCATTTTGAATAAAATATGGTTTTAACAACCAATTTAATAACAAATTATACCGTCAGAGAAACATTATCAGGGGGTAAAGAGAAACGATTAGGTGATAGATAACCCATCTCTCAACAAATTATACAATGAAAAAACTCTCTGAATAAAAACTAATTAGCTGTTAAAAGATGCACAAAATCACATGGCAAATTATACAATTACCTTTGAGGAAGATAATTTTTAAAGACTGAAAGAGAAACGATTAGGTACCTTTGAGGATTTTTTAGGACTTTGATGCTTCTACGACGTTGAGGGATTTTGACGATTAGGTACCTTTAAGGAAGATTATACAATAACCTTTGATGCTTCTACGACGCTGAGGGATTTTGGGGCGACGGGGATTTTTTTTTTTTGGGGGGGGGGGGGAGATTTGGGGTTTAAAAGAATGGCTGTATGAAGGGATTTTGTCATTTTTTAGTAATAAGTGAGGAATTTTTTTTTGTCACCAATTAATTTTTTTATGTGTGATTAACGTATTTGTCACTAAATATATATTAATTTTGTCACGAATAGATAAGTGGAACATTTTATCAGGCGGGAACAATGGTGACAAATTTTTTATGATTATTTGGTGATAAATATTATTAATTCGTCACCAATTTAACATCATCCCACTCAATGCGTGATGAAATTAATTATCCTCACGAAAAGGTAAATTTTAGTGAAAAAATTACTTTTGTCCTAATTTTTTTATCACTAATAAGACATTCTGTTGTAGTGTCATACGTCATACTAAATGAAAATAAAGTAGCCAAATTCATCAGAAAGAACATTATCTGCCATTATGGAGCTCCCCATGGGTTGGTATTAAAATATGGTCTTGTAAATGCCCTTGCATGTGCTTAAGGATGACAAAATAATTTTTCTTTCAAAACCCTTTTTTCAATTTTAATACGCACCAAGTTTGTGAACCAATTTTTATTAAGCAAATTTTATCTTGTTTAATCCTCAACATACATCTAGGTGATTAAATCAAGTAAAATAAATCAAGTCCACACACACAGTGCCGGATGTATGAGGAAACCACTAAGGGAAAAAATCTCGGACGACCCAAGCCAGACAATCACTATGATACGACATTTCAAAGGAAGATAGATAGACTTACACAATGACTCGATCCCCACAAGCCTTGACGCTCTTCTTCTCTTTAACCGCTCCTCTACGGTGGCCACGCATATATCCTTCCAGGATACTCATCCATAGCACATGAGTCCACGTGCACCTCGGTATCCACAGACGCAGCTTTGGCAACCGCCTACAATTAGGAACACGACCTTCACCATTTGTTCACCGCAAAACTCCAATAAAACAACTTGTTCAATTTGGATGAATAAACTCCAATAGTGCAAATAATATCTCTATATAACATATGTGTATAGTATTTGAAAACCTTAGAAAACAAGTGCAGAAAAATGTATTCTGTTATGTATTTCAGTTATGCACTCCCTGAAATTCTAAGAGAAAAGCGCCGTAAATAAAAAAGTTAAGTCAGCAGGTCATTTGAACGATATCTCTATGTCGTTTGAACGACTTCGCCATGTTGTTAGAACGAAGTGTCCATGTCGTTTGAATGAATCTTCCAAAACGTAAGGGAAAGATCTACACGACTCTAAACAATGTTAATCTCATAATAAATGAAGTTAAAACCTTTTAAAATCATTTTTGACATTTTAAAATAATATATGAATAAAATAACATCCTTAAAACATTTTTCAAGTCCCATAAACATTATGCGTTCATACCTGAGAGTACCTCATAATGTAATCTGCTATTAAGACGTGAAACGAGCACCATTAAAACTCGGCATGATATATCTTTGAAGCTTAGTCGTTACGTCTTCTTAAAATAGCAAGTCATAAACTATGTGGAAATCGTGATAAGTTAAATTTTTTCTATGACTCAAATAAGTTTTGTTCCTAAAATAAGTCAATTACAAACAAATTAACTCAATCAGAAATTTTGTCCTTACAAATCTCCCTCTTTGACTATTTCGGGACAAAACCCAAACAGTGAAATGCCTAAGTCGGGCTGTCAAGTCGTATGACACCTAAATCCCATCCCATAAAACCCAAAATCAAAAATTACAGGACAAGGACTAGTATATGTACATTCGGCAAGCATGAAATGTTTGAATGTGATGTAGTAAAAAATAACGAATCGCCTAAGCATACCTACATACATAAAACAGACATATACCCAGTGGAGTATGGATGAACAAATGATATGAACCATTAAGATACCAATGAGTAAATCAAACCATTTGTTATGCATGTGAGCAAAACATGATACCAATTTCTGCAAGACACTATGATACCAATATATTAACATATAAGTGTGTAAACATATGTGCTCATCAATTAAAACTCATCTACATCACATACCATCTCTCCCCCCTTTTTGTCTCGAATAGACAATAAGTGAAAAAAATAAACAAACATCGTATCTAGCATTCAAAATAATCATATGAAGCATATCTATAAAAATAAATATAGCCAGCTAATAATAATCAGAAGATACCAACTCGTAGCTTGCAAACAATCACATAGATGAATAACCAATATCAGCAATGATGTGACTAAACCAAGTCTATGGAGTGTAAGAATCAAAGCATGGAAAATCAATATTAACTTCATATAAATTGTCCAAACATACCCAGAAGTATCAAAATATAATGAAATCATCACATATACGAAGCATGTACTAAAACATAAAGAAAAACAAAATATCCTATGTGGGTCGTTCGAACAACATTGGCATGTCGTTTGAACGAGGTAAAAAATGACCAGAAACAGTAAGGTGTCGTTTGAAGAATCTATCTAACGACAATACTTGACACAATTACCGCCTCAAAACTCATGTTGCGCGATCCAATTTTCGAATGCCTTGGACATGTCGTTAAAACGACATCCAGAAGTCGTTTGAACGACTTTACAAAAAAATTCGTATTCCAGATCTAAAAATTGCAAGGATTTGCCCGGTGAATTTTTTTTCTCAAAACAGTTAATGGAAATACGAAACAGTAGCAAAACATAAAATATGAAACAAACAAAAAAAATATGAGTTACATGCTAATATGGTATCAATGTGCCTAAACATGGATATGGAATGATTGGGCGTGAACTACAACAAATGAGTTACAACTTAGACACACCAAAATGATCAAGAAGCTCAAATTGATAATTAAATGTCATCAAACTTAGTTTTAGCCATATGTGATAATTAATATATTGAGCTAAATGAATCAAACAAACGTCATGCACACAAATTCAAAATATTGACAATTCCACAAACAATAGCATCATGACACGATTTTTCAACATTAAGATTCGTTGAGCAAACCCGTTTATATATCCATCCAAACTCTCTCAAATATTAATGTTTCTTTTCTTTTGAATGAACATATCAAACTAAACTAATTGGCCCATTTTGGCATATTATTCTTTTTATTGCCATAATTTTTTCTTGGGCCCTTTTAAACGGTGACTTTCACGACGAGTTTATTGTTTTCTCGCAACCCTTTCCAGTGAACACTCGTCAATTTTTCAGTTTAAGCAATATCAATCCTCACGACAAATGGTTCTTACATGCACACCTCCTCCTAAGTCTATACACATAGATGACAAAATTGGAAGTAAAACGTCTCACCAAACTCAAATATGCATAAGAGCTCAAATATTCATAAAAGCTCGTGTATGTGTGCAGGCATATATACAAAGTTGAATCCAAATGCATATCAACTTCAAAACAACCCCATTAATCAATGGTTAAGATCATTATAAGCATTGACAATATTGACCAAATTCCCTAGCCACGTGGATAATGAAATGATGGGGGTTCAAGCATACCAATATGCCACATCAAACATGTAAACTCATGACAAACACTACACCAAATCTGTTGAATTGTCACGGTCATTGGTCTTGACAAGTTGGACTGGTTAAGGTCCATGACCGTGATAATTTTGGGGGTAAAAACTTTTTTTGTCACGGACTTGTCACGGTCATTGACCGTGATAAGTTCGTTAGAATTGTCACTGTCATGTCACGGGCCTTGACCGTGACAAACTTTACCACGGTTAAGGACCGTGACAAAATCGTGACAGCATTCAAAAAAATTATCACGGTCTTTGTTCGTGACAACTTCCTTTGTCAAGGACTTATCACGGTCAATGACCGTAACAATTCTGGGCAGAATTGAAAAAAAATCTGATGGGCAGTATGGCCACTGCCACTGCCCAGCAGTATATATGTACCCGTTATAGCAACGTTGTACCTGTTCAAACATTATATATCCAGATAAAATAGAGATAGTGCAAATATACATTCAAAATAAAAACAATCTCGTACCTGTTCAAAACTTTGGCATTCTCCACAAAGTACCTCAACTGTTCAACTCCATTGTTCGACCCCAATCCCATAATTTCGATTGTCTTTAGGTGTGATCTCAAATAATTAGGTACATACCATTCCAACCACGATGTCCCGATTTTTTCACAGCAGAATGAAAAACCCTAATATAAGAAGAAACAACATCACCATCAATTATCTAAAATCTACAAACTATTTAGCTGGAAGTGATGCTATGAACCCTTGACGTACCTCAAAGATAAGAACCACTAGAAGAGGACAACTTTTGAGAAAATCCAGCACCAATTTCCAGTTCCAGTTCCACTATAAGAATCAGCCACTGCAAGACACTGCACAAGAGTGTAGTGCCACCCAACAAGCAAATATTCATAAAAATTGAAATCGAAATTGAAATTTAAATATTCATATAAATATAAATACATTACCTGTAGTGCCACCCAAACAGCTAACTTGAGCTCATATGGCACATCCTTCCAACTAATGTACCTCGGGCAATCGTGTCAAATATAATTCCCTTCATATCTGAACACTAAGAAATGCCATAATCCTATAGAGTTATGCTCTGCAAATTCCTTCCAACCGTTGTGTAGCCAAACATCACCAGTTGAAGTTGTCAATTCGACTTTCCATATTTTCCCATATTTTTCTAGAGGTTCCAAGTGGTGGGGTATGGAAAGTATAATTGACAACTTCAACTGGTGATGTCTACACAACGGTTGGAAGAAATTTGCAGAGCATCACTCCATAGGATTATGGAATTTCTTAGTGTTCGGATATAAAGGATAGACGAAGAGATTCAGTCTCCTCTCCACAAATTGGACACCCCAAATAACTATGTACTAATCACCTATTAAAGGTAATAAGCGTATATTCATGGATTAGTATAAACAAAACTTAAATTTCAAATTCAAATTCAAATTCAATTTATAATAGAAAATTCCTCTAAAAGTAACAACTTTAAGCCACTAAGAATATTATACATAAATTATGCACTCCCAAACTGTCCAAACGCATTGGAATATTTCGGTACAAATTGGAATATTTATTACAAATTGAAAAATTATTTAAAATTCAGGTTATCATAAAAAATGGATTGATATTCGGTAGGAGCAGCCAAGTCATCCACACTACTATTTAGACGTTTTGGTGCGTGTTGGACAATTGACCACAGCTCGTTGTTGATACACTCTGAGTAAAACACTTGGTTAGCCTTTTGATATGCACAAATAAACGGCTTATCGCTCAAGTGGTCGTTGCTCTTCAACTTGGACAAGTCAACCATGATCAAATTGGTGACAGGATCAACTTTGCAAGCATTTCTATCCTCAACTCTTACCCAGTCACAGTAAAATACAACCTCTTTGAAGCTTATATAATCCAATTCAAATATATTTTGGATTACACCATAGTAAGTCATTTCAGCTTCAACGAGGTTTTTATCTTTTGCTCTCGCTCGAAAGAAAGTAAGAGCCTTGTATGAAATGCCCGAGTTTTGTACATTTGTACTTTCCTCGTACACTATAGCACTAAAAATATAACCATTCAATCGATAATTTTTGTACTCTTGTGCCACGAACAAGTGTCCAGTGGCTAGACGAGCAAGCCTTGATATCGCATCACCCATCTTTAAGAGCTGAGAATATAGATAAATTAATTATATTAGTTGTACAATTTGAGTGTAATGTAACATTATATAATAGCCTCTTTCATTATAATTACCTCTTGTGTCAACCACAGCCTAAATTCACTGTCTGATTGTACCATTATTTTTCGTTTTTTATTGTTCTCACAGGCTTCATATTTTCTGCATATTACAAAATTAATCATGTATAAAATAATCTAAAATAATGTTAAACATTATAATAATCGAAACTTACTTTTTCCATTCTTCGACATCTCCATGTGTGTCAAGTAGATAACGAGCTACTTGTTCATATTGCAAACTCGTTAATTTCACTCATTTTTCATTACACGGCGCATCGGGTTATTCTTGTTCGACATCTTCATGTTAAGCGAATTTCTTTTCTACATGCATCATATCCAATACATGGCGCACTGGGTTATTCTTCCAATAAGGCAAGTCAAATAAATTTATCCTCCTAGACCATGCCTTTATTGTCTCAGTTTCATTACCAGCTGGGGTCTTCTTATGCTTGACGTTTTTAAATTGGGGATTATTACCTGGCATATTAGGGTCACAATGCAGAAGATTTACTTTCAATTTATGAACCCGATAGTTGTCTCGGCGGTAGCCTATGTTCAACCCCGCCCAATAAAAAATTGGAACCTTTCTCAAATCTGAAACTATGAGCCGGGGGTAAAAACCTCCTGTGGCAATGGTATATATTTTTTTAGCTAAATGATAGACGAAGAGATTTAGTCTCCTCTCCACAAATAGGACACCCCAAATAACCATGTACTACACAACCGGATAATGTCCCATAAGCTGGAAAATCATGAATTGCCCACATCAATATAGCTTTCAGCGTAAACTCTTCTTTTCTAAAAGAGTCAAATGATTGCACACCCTCTTCCCACAACTCATTTAATTTTTCTACCAAAGGAGCCAGGTAGACGTCGATGTCATCACTTGGTGCCTTTGGCCCAGGTATCAACAAAGCCATCATCGAAAATTCAGGTCTCATACATAGTGAAGGAGGGAGGTTGAGTGGGGTTAGGATCACTGGCCATACACTCTGATTGGTGCTTAGATTTCCAAATGGATTGAAACCATCTATTTATATAGCCAAACGAATATTGCGTTATTCTCAAGCAAAATCGGGATAGTCATAATTCATCCTCCTCCAGGCATTAGAATCAATAGGATGACGCATGATATTACCCCCTACTTCTGCCCTAGCATGCCAAGTCATTGCTTTCTCTATCCATGGTACTGTGAAAAATCGCTTTAATCTAGGCCCAACGGGAAAATATTTCAATACTTTTTGAGGCACTTTTGAGCTTGTGTCTTCCTTACTAGTAGATTGGACATATTTAGGTTCATCGCATACCGGACAACGATCGAAATTGTCATACTCCTTTCGGTATAGTATGCAGTCATACACACAAGCATGAATCGATTTATACTTAATTCTCAAACCTTTCAAACTGTTCTTCTTAACAGGATAGTTATTTGAAAGTGTATTCTCCTTGGGTAATAAGCCCTTCACCCATTTCAGAATTCCTGTCATGCTATTGCTAGACAAACCGTATTGCGTCTTCAAACTCTACAAACCAACCATGGCATGTAAAGTTGTTTGATCTTTCTCACAATCATAGTATAACAGTTGGGTCGCCTTAAATTTTAAACTTTGGTAGTCATCGTCAAGTTTTATCGTGATATCTTCACGAGCACTTGAACCTTCTACATCATCGGTAACCTCATTCTCTTATGCTTCATAAACTCCGTACGCATCATCAACTAAATCCTCTAACATATTATGATCTACGTCATCCCCTTCTACATCTATCCTACTTGTTAAAGGCTGTTGTGAAGGTTGGTCGGGGACAAAAGGAACTTTCAATTCACCGTGAAAACTCCAAAATTGATAACTATCTTGCATATCCGATCTTAACAAATGTAGTTCAACTATTTTCCACTCAAACACCTTACCATTCTTACACCTAGCATATGGATATGGAAACTCTTCATCATTATGTCATCTCTTTGCATATTTCACAAATTCGTTAGCACCTCTACGAAACACATCCCCCATTCTATTTGTCTCACCCATCCACTGTTTGTATTTCGGATATCCCATCACAACTACCACAACTAATCACCTATTAAAGGTATGAAGCGTATATTCATGGATTAGTATAAACAAAACTTAGATTTATAGTATGTTTCATTTAATTATGTCTTATTTATATTCAAATTCAATTTATAATAGAAATTTCTATTTCCTCCATCTCCTCTAAACGGTGAGTGGTCATATCCCATTCAAGACTGCATTTTTATGTAATATACTTAACAGCTCATGCACATTGTTACGATTTGAAAAAAAATCGTCAGCATATCCCCGTAGTTCTCCAAGTACACGACGTAGATTGGCAAGTGTGAGTGTTATTTCAATTGATCAATTGAAATAACAGTCACACTTGTCAATGTACCTAGAGAACATTAGGATACGACTGCAGAACTTCCTCCAAAATTAATAACTTTAAGCCACTAAGAATATTATACAGAAATTATGCAGTCTCAAACTGTCCAAACGGGACAATTCGAGAGATCTCATTACAGGGGTAATGACTCTCGAACGGGTCTAAGGACTATTGAATGCGTACGCATAAGAACTAGAAGGCTAATATCTATGCGCACTATATGTAATTTCAAGTATGTTTCATTTAATTATCATATTATATATATATTGTTCGATATACAAAGTAATTTTCAAAAAAAGTACAAAAATTCCACCCCCATATGGACAATAATCCAGTGGTCATGCCACTTTTAAAACTAACCATGTAAGGACAAATTTTCAATCGAGTCATTTGTTATATTGGCTTAATTCCGTTGGACAAAACATTTTTGGGTCATACTGCATCAACGATCATTCAACACAAGGATTCAAGCATCGCATTCAAAGTTCACGCATCATTAATATTCATGCCGTGCTATTTATCCTACGAAGGTATATGGCCTAAATACAATTTTATAAGTTGGAGTATTTTGACTAATCAATAAATTTCAAATAAGAAAATGTTCATATATAAGCTATATTAATTTTGAAAAAGTCCTTGAATTAAATTGGAAAAATTTTGGGCAAAAATCAGATTCTCGTTCGAAGCTTAACCCAGGTCGTTCGAACGACCTGGTTCTAATGAAGTGGTGCCTCATTAGAAGTTCGTTAGAAGTTCGTTAGAAATGTCGTTCGAATGACCTCATTCGAACGAGATTTCTAACGACATCTAATCATCCTAAACTGGCACGCCGTTAGATAAGTCGTTCGAACGAACTCGTTCGAACGAGTTTCGCCAGAATTGATTTTTTAAACTTATTTTTTAATGCAGTTTTTTCCTACAACTGTTTTTTGCCCACTACTTTTTCAGTTATTTTCTAATGGACGAAAATTCAGTTTTATAACTTAAGGAAGATCATTTTTCATAGATAACTTTTTCCATAACTTCCATCCTTTTGAGAAAAATTACTCCAACATTTTTATCAACTTTTCAAATCAAAACCCCTTCATCAATTCACATTCAACAAGCAAGATTGCGGTGGATCTCTGCATTCAAGCTTCGAGGAGACTGTGGTTTTGGGCTTCGGTGGATACCGCAACACGAGGAGTGTTGAGCAACGCGTTGGAGTTTCGCGGACTACAACTTCGGAGGTCGAGGACGGCATAAGCATGCCTTGAGTGAGTCAATGTCTGTAAGTCTTTTGAGTCTCTTGTAAAACCTTTTGTTGTAGTGGATTTTGTCTAGGCCCAGCCGTCCGAGATTTTTCCCATTTGGGTTTTCCTCGTACATCGGCGTGTTGTGGTTGGGATTTGCGCACTTTCATTTTATCATATCACCTAGATGCATGTTTAGGATAAAATGAATTTAATTGAAATTTGTTCTTGCAAATTTGTGAAACTAAATTTAAAATTGAGTTAGAAGAATATATTTATCATAGTAATACTTAAATTGGATTAAGTGTGTGTGTGTATTCTACGAATTAAACTAAGACCATATAACCTTGCAACTTCAAATTGGTATCAGAGCTTGTTTCTATAAGTTATTTAGATGAATCCTGGAGGTTATATGGATAGTTTTTCGTCGAATAGACTACCTTTATTTGATGGATCAAATTATACCTATTGGAAAGCACGTATGAAATCCGCTCTTAAATCTATTGATGAACGTGTTTGGGTCACTGTTGAAAGAGGATGGTCCCCTCCTACAATGGTTGTTAATGATGAACGTATTTTGACTCCTGTTGAACAGTGGAGCGAGGAATATTTAAAATGGTGTAACTTTAACTCAAAAGGATTAAATGCCTTATTTGGTGTCGTGTCTCCCGATGAATTTCGTCGTATAATGACGTGCGAAACATCAAAGGAAGCTTGGAACATTCTCCAAGTTACTCATGAGGGAACGAGTGTTGTTAAAGCATCAAAACTTCAAAACTTAACTACACAATTTGAAACTATCACTATGAAAGAAACTGAAACTTTTGATGAGTTCTATGCTCGTTTATCTGACATAGTCAACTCTTGCTTTAACTTAGGTGAAAGAATACCTGAAAATCGTGTGGTTAAGAAAATACTTAGATGTCTTCCTAAGCGTTTCATTCCCAAAGTCATTGTACTTAATTCTTTAGGAAACCTAAATACCTTAAAACTTGAAGAACTTGTTGGTGATCTGCAAACGTATGAACTTGATATGTTTCCTAAAGATAACAAAGGGAAAGATAAAGGAGTAGCTTTAAAAGTTAAGAAAGTTGATGTGTCTGATTCTGATGAGTCTGACTTTGATTCTGATGATATAGCCTTATTTGCCAAAAAGTTTAAAAAATTTCTCAAGTTTAAAAAACAAAACTCCAAATTTGAAAAACCTAAATTTGAGAATAAAAACAAAGGAGGAAATAAAAAGTTCACTAATCAGGATACAAAGAAGTTCAATAAAGACAACTTTAAGAAGGATGATTCGGAAAGATGTTTTGAATGTGAGGGACGTGGTCATGGAGCTTTCGAGTGCCCCACAAAACTTAAAAGACAAGGCAAAGAGAAAGCCGTTTACAATGCTACTTTAAGCGACAGTGATAATGAGTCTGAAGACTCTGATGACTCTAACTCGCCTAGAAATAACTTCACTGCCTTTATGGCGAGCCTTGCTAGTAATTCGTGTGAGTCAAACCTTAATGTTGACAATTCTGAACATAATCTAGAGGTGGTTTCTACTCATTCTACTAGTAGTGATGAAAAAGAGAGTGATAGTGATAAAGATGAGAGTGAACTACAAACTGCCTATTCCGAACTCTACAATGAATCTCTTCGCATTCAAAAAGTCAACAAAAGATTAACCTTGAAAGTTTTAACTTTAGAAAAAGAGTTGAAAGGCCTGAAGGAGAAGGAGGCCTTAGTCAGTCAACTCGAGGCTAGTAAAATATCTCTTTCTGAAAAACTTATCGTGATTGGCAAAGAAAAATGTGACTTGATTATCTCCTTAGAAAGTGCTAACAAAGAACTTAATGAGTATCATGAAATTAGAACATCTCTAGAAACTAAAATAGTCCAACTTGAAAAAGATCTCGAGTCCTCTCGTGAAGTTAAAGTCACACTCGAGGATAATTCAGGAAGAATGGGAAAACTGTTTCTAGGTCCTGTTTTAGGCTATAAGGAGAAAGGGTATCAAGAAAGAAAGGGAATAGGATATGAAGAAGGAAATTCTTCAAAAGTCAAAACTGAACCTGTTGCTAAGTTTGTTACAAAATCTAATGTTCCTAAAGATAACAAATCTAATGTTCCTAAAGATAATCCCTCTAAGAAACATTTAAAAGCTGACCCAAAACAACCTTATGTATGTTCATATTGTCACAAATAGGGTCACCTTAAAGATTTTTGCTACAAACTTGGAAAGAACCCTCAATTCACAAATTCAAAACAACCTTACAGCTCCTTAGCTAATCTTAAAAGTCAAGTTGAGTACCTTGTCAATACTTCTAAAAATCTAATGGAAGAGTTTCTTAGGTTCTCTAATGTCAAAAGAAATAACTCTAATTATAAGACTAGAGCCAACCAAGGGAAGAAAACTACTCAAACTTGGGTTAAGAAAAATCAAATCAAGAAAGCTTTTGTCGCTCACGTTGCTCTTAAGGCACAAAATACCTCTCAATGGTACTTTGATAGTGGTTGTTCTAGACATATGACGGGCGATAAATCTCTTTTTACCACTCTCGAAAACCATAAAGATGGTAAAGTTACTTTTGGGGATGGTAGCAAGTCCCAAATTATTGGTAGAGGTTCTATTGAAATCTCTGGTTTCCCTAAACTTGAAAATGTTCTTTATGTTGAGGGTCTAAAAGCTAATTTGTTAAGTATTAGCCAACTGTGTGATGATAATCTTGATGTGAAATTTAGTCAATCGGAGTGCATCATTTATGATCAATCAGGTGAACCGATTTTACATGGTGTTAGAACCAGTGACAATTGCTATGGAATCATTCCAAAATCTTCTTTAGTCTGCAATAATGTAAAAACATCTTCTACCGATCTTTGGCATCAAAGATTAGGTCATGTTAACTTTAGAGATCTTGACAGACTTGTGAGAAAAGAGCTTGTTCGTGGCTTACCGCCACTAGGAAAGCCAACATCCACCATTTGCGGACCGTGTCAATTTGGTAAACAAATCAAAAGTCCTCATAAAAAGATAAACTCGATAACAACATCTCGTGTCCTAGAATTGATACACATGGACCTTATGGGTCCTACTCGTACCGAGAGTATAGGAAGAAAAAAATACATCTTGGTTATGGTGGATGATTTCTCTAGATACTCTATTGTAGGCTTTTTGAGAGAGAAATCTGAAACATTTGACTTTCTTACTGTTAAATGTCGAGCTCTTCAAAATCTTCACGGTGTTACTATAAACCGCTTTAGGAGTGATAATGGAACCGAATTCAAGGAATCCGGTGTGAATGCCTTCTGTGATGAAATAGGAATAAAACATGAATTCTCGGTCGTTTGAACCCCTCAACAAAATGGTATAGTTGAACGTAAAAATCGAACGATCCAAGAAATGGCAAGATCCATGCTCCTTGGAAGAAATGTGGCTCGTAGGTTTTGGGCCGAAGCGGTTAACACTGCTTGTCACACGGTTAATAGAGTTTATTTGCGTCCTAACACTAACAAAACTCCTTATGAATTGTGGACGGGTAAGAAACCCAATTTGTCCTATTTTAGAGTGTTCGGAAGTCCATGCTATATTCTTAGAGATAGAGAACTTCTAGGAAAATTTGACTCGAGGAGTGATGAGGGTATTTTCCTAGGATACTCTCAAAATAGTAGAGCTTTTAGAGTCTTTAACTTAAGCAACTCTAAAGTAATGGAATCCATTAATGTGGTCATAAAAGATGATGCTCCGGCCACACAAATTAATAATGAGGAAGATTTATCATGTGAGTGTGATGTTGAGTCAAATGATGAAAGTATTGCATTTCAAAATGATTTGGGTGTTCCATCTACCGATAAAAGGGAAGTTACTCCTTGGGTGCGTAAAAATCATGATACTTCACAAATTATAGGAGATCCCGAGGTAGGTGTCAAGACTAGGGCGCAATTAGAAAATGAAGTTACTTATCTCTGTTATACTTCTACTATTGAACCTAAAAACTATAAAGAAGCCCTAAAAGATGAACATTGGATTAATGCTATGCAAGAAGAATTGTTTCAATTTAAGAAAAATGATGTTTGGGAATTAGTCCCTAGGCCTTCTAATACCAATGTCATTGGCACTAAATGGATTTTTAAAAACAAAATGGATGAAAATGGTGTCATTGTTCGAAACAAGGCTAGATTAGTGGCTCAAGGGTATACTCAAATAGAAGGTGTTGACTTTGAAGAAACTTTTGCTCCTGTTGCTAGGTTAGAATCGGTTCATCTCTTACTTGCCATCGCATGTCATCTTCAATTTAAATTATATCAAATGGATGTCAAAAGTGCTTTTTTAAATGGTATTATCCAAGAGGAAGTATATGTTGAACAACCAAAAGGGTTTGAGGACCCAACTCATCCTACTCATGTCTTCTTTTTAAAGAAAGCTTTATATGGCTTAAAACAAGCCCCCCGTGCTTGGTATGAAAGACTCACTTCTTATCTCCTTTCTCGTGGTTTTTTGAGAGGGGGAGTAGATATGACACTTTTTGTTCGGCGTGATGAAAAAGGTATTCTTGTTGCTCAAGTTTATGTCGACGACATAGTGTTTGGGTCTACATGTGATAAACATACTCAAATTTTTTCCAAAGAAATGCACAATGAATTTGAAATGAGTATGGTAGGTGAACTTACCTTATTTCTAGGTCTTCAAGTTCGTCAACTCAAAAATGGGATATTTTTGTCCCAAACTAAGTATGCTAAAGACCTTGTTAAGAAATTTAATATGGAATCCGCTAAACATGCTCGTACTCCTATGAGCTCCTCTATTAAACTTAGTAAAGACACCGATGGAAAATATGTAGAGCATACACTCTTTAGAAGTATGATAGGTAGTTTACTTTACCTAACTGCGAGTCGTCCAGATATTTCCTTTAGTGTAGGAGTTTGTGCTCGTTATCAAGCCGCACCAAAAGAGTCTCACTTACTTGCTATTAAACGTATCATCAAATATGTTAGTGGGACACTGTCTTTTGGCATTTGGTACTCCTTTGACACCAATGATTGTCTATCGGCATATTCAGACGCCGATTGGGCAGGAGATGTTGATGGATGTAAAAGTACATCCGGCGGTTGTTTCTATTTTGGAAGTGCACTTGTCTCATGGATGAGCAAGAAACAAAATTCTATCTCCTTGTCCACAGCGGAGGCCGAATACATTGCCGCCGGGAGTTGTTGCACTCAACTCATTTGGATGAAACAAATGTTGGAAGATTACGGCATTTCCCAAGACACTATGACTATATATTGTGATAATACTAGTGCAATCCATATTTCCCGTAATCCCGTTCAACATTCTAGAACCAAGCATATTAAGATCCGTGAACATTTCATTCGTGACTTAGTTGAAGAGAAAATTGTTTCTCAAAGCTTCGTTCCTACCGATCAACAATTGTCTGATATCTTTACTAAACCTCTAGATGCCCTTAGGTTTGAAAACCTTAGGAAATCAATTAGGGTTTACTCCATTGATTGAGATCGAAGTCGTTTATCTAGTTTAGGTTGATTCTCTTGCATATCTATTTACCTATGAACTAGATTTCCTTTGTATATATTTTATTCAAAAATCTCAAAAATATTTTTTATTTTCTTCATTTTCAAGGAAAACGGGAATGGTTAGATAATGCTATCAAAACTTTTGTCCATATGGCTTTGTGGTCGATGTATTCAAATCCCTATCTTTTTCCATGTTCACGTGGCCTACGATGAATAGTTAATCCATACATGGTTTATCTTGTGCACAATAATGCTTTGTTTTATGATATATAATGTTGTGATTTCCTCACATATTTGCCTTTTTCACACACCGTACACGGAATATTTTGAATATTTTGTTCACATTGTACTTGCAAAGTGAGATTTGGTGTTGTCTTCTCAATCCTGTCACATCCATTATAAGCAATCGAAATTGTGCATGATCATCCGTTGCCCGAATTGAAACAAAATGACTATATTCTTTCGGTTAATTTCCGTTTCTAGCAATGGAACCGAGCTGCGAAAAACATAAAAGTTCTTGCGTGAAAAGCCTCCATTTGCATATTCAGATGTGTGACTAAAATAGCAGCATTGAAAATGATATATATACAATGCAAAGCCAAAAATAATAGGCTTGATTGAGTCTTCAAAAGATCCGTCTCAATCTATTTGATATTTTTGAGAGATATAAGTTGAAGATCAACGGGCATGCACATTTCATTAATTTATTGCTTTCTTCTTGTGACTTTATTGGCGAGAGAATCATCTATTTTGTATGCTTGTTACATTCGTGGTTTAAGTGTTCAACATCATTTTTGACACAAGGCTAATCTGAGTGAATATTGCTCGTATATATTGTTTGGCATTACGCACTTGTACAAATGTTGTGGCTAACGACTTTCACGCGTATTGTTCACACCCCTACATTTCCGCTCCCACCATTTGGATATGTTGGCTCGAGCTAGGATTAATACAATCACATTTTTGGCAATGATCTGGCCATCCAAATTCCTGATATTATGGTATTTTTCAATCTATTTTATAATATATTTTTTCCAAAATTTCCAATTTTCGTTAGAAATTCTCGTTCGAACGAGCTTTCTAACGACATTTTTTAGCCCCATACTGTCTCATCGTTCAAAATATCGTTCGAACGACAATTTTCGTTCGAACCACCTTCTAGCGAGGTATCTAACGACCCGAGGCTGTCTCGTCGTTCGAAATATCGTTCGAACGACAATTTTCGTTCGAACCACCTTCTAACGAGGCATCTCACGACCCGAGGCTGTCTCGTCGTTCGAACGACATAACTCGTTCGAACGAGCTGCAGTTAAAACGGTCACATTTTTTCCCCCATTTCTGCAGCGCACGTTTCCCAACTTCTGCATTCCTTTTCCCCAGCCACTCCTTCCCACTTCCCTCTCTCTCTCCCACGATTTTCTTTCACATCTTTCTTCCATTTCCCCTCTTCTCCTTTCACTACCCCCCACGATTTTTCCCCACTCTCTCTCTTCCCCTATTTCCCTCCTCCTACCCACCTTCCTCCATTTCTTCATTCCTCTTCTCTCCGATTTCTGCTGCTCCTACCTCCTCTTCCATTTCTGGTATTTGTTTTGTTCTTTCTCTCTATCGATATATATATATATATATATCTATACGCATATATATATATATATTGTAAATATCTTATATTATATTCTATATTTATACTATATATCGTAAATATATTATCTATATATATATGTGTATATACCTAATGTTGGGGATTATTCTTCCAAACTCGATTTTCCACCATTTTCCCACATTACTCTATATGCATGTGTGTATATTTTTTAAATGGGGCTCTTTTATTTTGTTATTTATCTCTATTGCCCCTAATTAAAATATCTCCCATGAATTTTTTTTCCCAAATGCAAATTCAGTTATTATTCATGGAATTTAATTTAATCACATTTCTTTTACTATTTATTTTTCCTACATATCGGAGATTGGGATTTATGCTGATTGGTTGTTGGATTTTTTTTTGGTGTAATTGGTGGTTCGGTTGGATTGTATTCGGGTAGGTTCTAGCTTTTGTCATCTTTCCATGGCTCGTAATCGCCGCCAACGCCGACTTAGCGATTCCCCCGAGGAATGCACCACGTCCTCGGATGAGGAATCCCAGGGTATTCCCGACCTAAAACTACGTTGGCGCACCCTTTCCCAACATACCCGCTATCACACCCAAGGGTTTGCAACCCGTTCTGTTGTACGGGAGAAATTGATTAATCTCCCCTCCCTCCACGGCACAAACGTGCATTCATGGATATCTGATTTAGGGTGGGACCCACTCTTCTCCCTCACCGATGTTGTTTTTCCCGACATAGTACGAGAATTTTATTTTAGCCTGATTAATAGGGATACTCATCTTTACACTCGGGTGCGAGGACGGGAGATTCTAGTCACTCCCGACTCGATTGCTCATATCCTTCCCCTCCCTCGGGTAAATAATCCCTCTTTTCCATGGACATCCAAGACCACCCCCGATCCTACTCTAGTTTTTAACACCGTTTTTAGGATTCTTCCTTCCGACACGGTTACTATTTTTCATAAAAATTTACATCCCGATTTTATGGTCCTTAATTGGATTGTTTGTGCCTGCCTTCTCCCTCGTGCCAACACCACCCAAATCACAAAACAACACGTGGATCTCATGTTTGCTATAAGCATTAGGGCCCACATTGACCTTCCCTCCTATCTTTATAGCGTGATCCGGTCTGTTAGAGTTCTTCCCGCCAGCCCCACTCGCCAGGCCCTCCCATTTGCGGCCCTTATCACCCGTATTTGTCTTGCCACCGGTTGCCCCCGTGTGTCCACCGATATCCCCACCACTAAATACCAAACCGTTGACCTCTCCTCCATTAGTCGCTCCCGTGGTCATTTGCCACCAGATACCCCTCCCCTCACCCCCTCCGCCTCCTCCCACTCCGCCACCTCATCTCACCCCGCTCCCAGTCGTCCAGCTCCCTCCCGCTCTGTCCATCACCCCGCCCCTTCCCAGCTTCCCGCACCCGTCGCGTCGGAGGATTTTATGTTTTTGCGTTCACAGGTGGACCAATTTCAGGAGGACCGCCGCCAGGACCGCGCACTTATGCAGGAGCTCATTATGTCTCTGCAGCAGGACCGCGAGGCCCACGCCCGTCGAGAAGTCGCCCGGGATGAAGCTCAGGCACGTCGGGATGAAGCCCAGGCTCGTCGGGACTCTCTCCTCTTACAGCATCTTGCTGACCTCAGCCATATGGAGATGCGCCGCGGGGCAGGTTCTTTCGGCACCAGCTCTTTTCCCGATGACACTCCACCTGCTGATCCTGCCTCTTGATGTACTTGGCTCATTTCCTATTTATTTTTGTTTGTGACGCTGAGTGATTTATTATCTCTTGTATTGGATTTATTTACTTTAGTTCTTTCATTGTATGAACCTTAACTATTTCCCATTTCCCATTTCCCCTTCCTTAATGCAGTCTTAGTATGTCACTATTATTCTTCATTATTTCTATTTCCTGCCTTGTTAGTTATTCTCATTTCTTTTGCAGGCCCCCTTATCCCTTTGTCTTTTCCGGGCAAAAAGGGGGAGAAAATTTTAATTAATATGACTTCATATTTAGGGGGAGTTTGATAAATTTGGGTAATTTGATTGACATTTCATATACATTGCAATTAATAATAATTTAAGGTATCTATAATTGAATTAAGTTATTATAATTAAATTTCCAAATTGATTCTAATATTGACCTTATGCACAATTAAGGGAAGTTAAACTGTTCATATTGAATATTGAGGCATTTATGCACCATGCACAAAATATTCTATCGCATTGTCTTATATATAACATCTCTCTATTTCCCCATGCGTTTATGAATTTGTTGTTTCATGTGTGTAGGATACATCTCCTACTCCTTTGCAGCTCGTCAGTCTTGTCTTTGTGTCTGTATTTTTTTGGGTTTTTGGGACGGGACTTAGATACGGCTTGACGGCTGGCTTAGCAAATTCAATCTTTTATTTATTTATTTTTTATTTTGTTTTGTCCCGGAATAGCCAAAGGGGGAGATTTGTAAGGACAAATTTTCAATCGAGTCATTTGTTATATTGGCTTAATTCCGTTGGACAAAACATTTTTGGGTCATACTGCATCAACGATCATTCAACACAAGGATTCAAGCATCGCATTCAAAGTTCACGCATCATCAATATTCATGTCGTGCTATTTATCCTACGAAGGTATATGGCCTAAATACAATTTTATAAGTTGGAGTATTTTGACTAATCAAGAAATTTCAAATAAGAAAATGTTCATATATAAGCTATATTAATTTTGAAAAAGTCCTTGAATTAAATTGGAAAAATTTTGGGCAAAAATCAGATTCTCGTTCGAAGTTTAACCCAGGTCGTTCGAATGACCTGGTTCTAACGAAGTGGTGCCTCGTTAGAAGTTCGTTAGAAATGTCATTCGAACGACCTCGTTCGAACGAGATTTCTAACGACATCTAATCATCCTAAACTGGCACGCCGTTAGATAAGTCGTTCGAACGACATGTCGTTCGAACGAGTTTCGCCAGAATTGATTTTTTAAACTTATTTTTTAATGCAGTTTTTTCCTACAACTGTTTTTTGCCCACTACTTTTTCAGTTATTTTCTAATGGACGAAAATTCAGTTTATAACTTAAGGAAGATCATTTTTCATAGATAACTTTTTCCATAACTTCCATCCTTTTGAGAAAAATTACTCCAACATTTTTATCAACTTTTCAAATCAAAACCCCTTCATCAATTCACATTCAACAAGCAAGATTGCGGTGGATCTCTGCATTCAAGCTTCGAGGAGACGGTGGTTTTGGGCTTCGGTGGATACCGCAACACGAGGAGTGTTGAGCAACGCGTTGGAGTTTCGCGGACTACAACTTCGGAGGTCGAGGACGGCATAAGCATGCCTTGAGTGAGTCAATGTCTGTAAGTCTTTTGAGTCTCTTGTAAAACCTTTTGTTGTAGTGGATTTTGTCTAGGCCCAGCCGTCCGAGGTTTTTCCCATTTGTGTTTTCCTCGTACATCGGCGTGTTGTGGTTGGGATTTGCGCACTTTCATTTTATCATATCACCTAGATGCATGTTTAAGATAAAATGAATTTAATTGAAATTTGTTCTTGCAAATTTGTGAAACTAAATTTAAAATTGAGTTAGAAGAATATATTTATCATAGTAATACTTAAATTGGATTAAGTGTGTGTGTGTATTCTACGAATTAAACTAAGACCATATAACCTTGCAACTTCAAACCAACCCAACATCGATCCACTATAATCCAACAGCAATGTCAACAATAAATGTGTATCCCGTACTCCTTCTAATTCATCTACTCAATTAATTCATTTCATCAATTAAACCAACAATTAAAGTATACAATTATTAATTTACTAATTTACAATCAGGGGCAATCTTACTTTCATATGAAATGGGCACTAATTATTAATTTACTTTCATATAAAACTATACAATTAAAGCTATACAGTTTATTAATTAAAGCTATACAATTGTTGAGATTGCCCCACCACACACACACACACCACACCACCCCCACCCCCCCACCCCCTGCCCCCTCCCCCGCCACACACACACGCACACACCTGCACACACACACACATACACCCCACCCCCTTCCCCCCTCACCCCACCACCTGCACACACACACCACCACCCCCTGCCCCCCACCCAGCTCCCTGTCCCTCCCCTCCCCCCAACACACACATGCACACACCCCAGCCTAAACCCACCATCCCCTGCCCCCTCCCCCCACCACACACATATACACACACATATAGAAATGAAAGAGAAAGAGAGGAAAAAAAACATACCTTAGAGAGAGAGAGAGAGAGATGGAAATCGCTTAGAGAGAGAAAGAGAGGGAAAACCAAAAATGGTGGGAAAAAAGAAAGCGTAGGTTTTTTTTTACTGAACAAATTGTCACGGACGTGTCACGGTCCATGACCATGACAATATTATAAGTATTTATCACGGCCTTATCACGGTCATTAACCGTGACAAAAAACACGTATTTTTTTATCATGATCAACGACCGTGACAAGGCTGACCGGCAAAAGGGTACCAATTTAACCTTTTTGGTGTAGTGAAAAAAAAATCTTTTTGTGTTTTTCAAAAAATATTTTTGACCCAACAATAAAATCTTTTTGTATTTTTGAATTTTTTTATCAAAGCATAATCTTTTTGTATTTTCTCAAAAAATATAAAACCAAAAATCTTTTTGTATTTTTCAATAAGACTCAAATAAATGAAAAATATAATAGAAAGAGAAACATATGTCATAACACTAGCAAGATACATATCATGAAGCAAAGATTATTATTTGACAATCATGGCAACACAATCATCCTTTAGATTTAGCATGAAAATAATCAAGTACAACCAAACAAGAATCATGAAGTTTAATTCCTAAAGCCTCTAAGTCCGATTTCCTAACCCAGGTAGGTGTGAAACAACGCATGGGGTTTTAGGAATCGAAACAAATTTAATCCTAAACTTCTTAGGAGAATTTTTAAGGTAATAGCAATAACGCCTAAGGTGATCCTTCCTACTGCAATGAGTGCAAGTGTAAACACGATGAGGAATGTGACCTAAGTGTGGACCTCTCCTAACATTCCTAGTTGGATCTCTCACATGATTAGTATTGGCTTTGGGAATAGGAGCAATACGATCATCCAAGCTTATACCACACCAATCATCCTTGATTTGGACGGTGCCTAAAATCCTATCCAACTTTTTCGACCTTGCATCCAAATCAAACTCCACCTTACTCGAGTCTTTCAATCTCTCCTCAAGCTCACTAATCCTAACCTCAAGCAAACACCTAGGCTCCTAAAACTCCAGAATCTCCTTTTTCATAGCCTCCATCAAACCATAAAAACTATCTCTCTCACCCTCAATGTATTCTAATTTCCCTCGAAGTGTCTTCTCTCGTGCCTAAGATCCTCAATCAATGCATCATTATTTTTTATGGCAGGCTAATTCAACTTAGCTTGTAACTTAAAGTTTTCCTTTTTCACCTTTACTGCTTCTTTATACAAATCATTAAATACAACTTGCAACTCTCTCACGTCTATCTCCTCCTCCTACTCACTAGCTTCACCCTCACTCACTTGGGATTCACACTCAACGGCCTCTGAAGTGTCATTCACATGAGAATCTTTATATAAATATTTATTGCCGTTGCTCACATGACATGCCATAAATAATACAAAGTTGCGCTCAATGGCGGAACTATCTCCCTCTTCCGGTTCACTATCACTTAAGGTGGAATTATATGTTATCAGTTTCTTGCCTTCATTTTTAAGTCTAGCGGGGCACTCCGCTACCTTATGACCATAACCCTCACAACCAAAACACCTATTCGACTCACCCTTATTAACATTCTCATTTTTATTCTTAGGGACATGATCGGCCTTGCTATTCTTGAATTTCTCAAGTCTTTTGGCATCTTTCGATTGATTTTGGAACTTAAGAAACTTTTTGAACTTCTTTACCAACAGGGATACATACTCAAAATCGTAGTCAAAATCATCATCCGAAACATTAGTCTCCTCCTTTCGAGCTTTCAAAGCAATGCCCTTTTCTTTCTTTGGCACGTGCTTGGAGGTAACCATGTCAATCACCTACAAGTTATTCTAGTTTTGTTGATTCAAGCATATCCAAGGAGTTTAAAACAATCACTTTGGGATCAAATCTACTAGAAAACGATCTTAAGATTTTCTTTATGACTCAATTTTCGATTATTTTATTTTCCAAGTTAAATGACGAGTTGACAATGGTGGACTATCTAGCATAAAAATCATCAAACGACTCACTCTTTAACATTTTGATCGTCTCAAATTGGGTAGTGAGGTTTTGAAGTTTAGACGTCCTAATCGTGTTAGTTCCCTCGTGAGTAAGAGCAAGAATATCCCAAGCCTCTTTTGAGGTTTTAGACGTCATGATTCGATTATACTCTTCCGGTGTGACAGACGAGGAAATAATATGTAAACTTTTAGAGTCGTAAACTGTAAGTTTATGTTCGGCTTCGGTCCATGACTCAACATGTTTTAAAGTAGTGGAATCTCACTCTCTGGTGATCGATGGTGACCACCATTTTTCGACAGCTAACCACACACGCTCATCAATTGATTTTAAAGCACTTTTCATTTGCATTTTCCAATAATAATAATTTGTGCCATAAAAAACAGGAGTTCTAAAACCATCAAAATGTTCAAAATTCTTCCTTACAACACACGAGATCACACACATAATGAAAAAAGTGTTTCTAGCTCTGATACCAATTTGTAAATGCCCTTGTGTGTGCTTAAGGATGACAAAATATTTTTTCTTTCAAAAACCTTTTTCTAATTTTTATACGCACCAAGTTTGTGAACCAATTTCAATTAAGCCCACTTTTATCTTGTTTAATCCTAAACATGCATCTAGGTGATTAAAGCAAGTAAAATAAATCAAGTTCACACACGCAATACCGGATGTGTGAGGAAACCACTAAGGGAAAAAACCTCGGACGACCCAAGCGAGACAATCACTATGATACGGTATTACAAAGGAAGACAGGTAGACTTACACAACGACTCGATCCCCACAAGCCTTAACGCTCTTCTTCTCTTTAACCACTCCTCCATAGTGCCCACGCAAAAATCCTTCCACGATACTAGTCCAGAGCACACGAGTCCACGTGCACCTCGATATCCACTGATGCAACTTTGGCATCCACTTACGATTAGGAACACGACCTTCATTGTTTCTTCAACGCCAAACTCCAGTGAAATAACTAGTTCAATATAGATGGACAAACTCCAATGGTACAAACAAGATCTCTATAGCATACGTGTGTGAAAGCTCGGTTCTATTAAACTATAAGGATGGTTTTAGTCTTTGAAAACCTTAAAAAACAAGAGCAAAAAAAACGTACGTATTCTGTTATGTATTTTGGTTCTGTACTCCCCGAAATTCTAAGAGAAAAACACCTTAAATAAGAAAGTTAAGTCGGCAGGTCTTTCAAATGATATGCTCGTGTCATTTGAACGACTTGTCCCTGCCGTTAAAATGACATATCCATATCGTTTGAACGACATCAAATGTAGTTTGATTTTCCAAAACGTAATGGAAAGATTTACACGACTCTAAATAATGTTTATCTGAGAATAAATGAAGTTAAAACCTTTTAAAATTATTTTTGACATTTTTAAATCACTTATGAACAAAATAACAATCTTAAAATATTTTTCGAGTCCCATAAACATGATGCGCTTATACCTGAGAGTATCTCAAAATGCAATCGATATGAAAACATGAAACGTGAACTATTAAAACTTTACATGATATATCTTTAAAGTTTAACGGCTACGTCTTCTTAAAACAGCACGTTATAGACTATGTGGGAATCATGACAAGTAAAAATCTATCTATAACTCAAACAAGTTTTGTTCGAAAATAAGTCAAATACATACAAATTAACTCCATTGAAAATTTTATCCTTACAAGTCTCCATTTTGTGGTCGTGGTCACATAATTAGTTTACTAGTGTAGAATTCAAAGGCACAAGTCCTCTCCTTACCGGTCGTAAACCAATGGCGCTATCGAAGCTACCAACAAAAGCCTAAAAACCATCATCCATAAGATAACCTAAACCTGCAAAGACTGGGCTGACCAGATCCTATATGCCCTCTGGGGCTACAGTACTTCTATTGGAACACCCACTATAGCTACTCCCTACTCTCTGGTATATGGAATGGAGGCAGTACTCCCTGTCGAACTTGAAATACCTTCTATACAGGTTATGCTCGAAAGAAAAGTCAGTAAAGAATATTGGCATCAAAATCGCTACGTTGAACTCATGTTTTTAAAGTAAAAGAGGTTAAAAACTCTAAATCACATATAAGGATATCATCATCATATTGCGCGATCATTTAATAAAAAGGTTAAAGATCGCAGTGTCCAAGAAGGAGATCTTACCCTCGAGGAAATTATAGAAACTGTATGAGATCTGATAGGAAAGTCCAAATCCAATTAGAATGGCCCCCACATTGTAAAAAAATACTATCTAGTGGCGCCGCTATACTCACAGACCTCAATGGAGAATAACACGCATCTAGTCAACTCGGACCATCTAAAGAAGTTTTACCCTTAATACGAACTTTCGTCATGCTACAACTCTTCTCATCCCCATTCTATTATAAAAAGTTCTCTTCCTTCCTAAATGCTCAAAACTACGTAGGACCCGATCCTCTCAAAATCCCTATTCAGAAAAATAAGCTCATAAATTTTTAATTCCACAGAGGTACGTTGGCAACCCATAAAGCATAACTGGGCATGATCATTTCTCTCATAAAATGCTACTCTTTTGTCCCTCCAATAACAACGGTATCCCTCATCATTTAAATGAACAAAAGGAATATGTATGCCTTAGCGATCGGTATATATAGTTCAAATACAAAATTCAATAACGATACAACAAAATATGTCGAAATAATTGTTGTTTTATTAAAAGTCAGGAATATAACTATTACATGACACATCAGCGGTGGGAATGAAAAACATCCCTCCCTTATAAACCCCATAAAACATAAAAAAAACTAAACCCACATCATTCATAGCGTCATAAAAAACAAATGCTTATAAACTTCTCATTAACGTCTTAGAACCTACACAAACTTCTCATACCCTAAGACCTTATTTTTAGCTGCCTAACGGACCTACTTCATCGTCATTGCATGTCCCCGAGGGTCCCCAAGAATTCCATTCCTGATTTCAGCTTGGAATGCACTCCGTATGACGATAAGACTTTAAAATCTTCGATGAAACCGTGATACCTTCTTTTTAAGTGTCAAACATTATGAGCCATCTCTTCCCAGTCCCCTCAAATAAAATATTCTTAACCACTCGCTTCCACAACCACTTTAGGTAATCGACGGATATAAACCTAGCCTTCCTAATAGATTGTGATGGATGGGCAAAGGGTCGATGGTACTGGCATAAGGGCCCCAATATTATCCTCAAAGACCTAGTCGAGTCTTCCATAAAAAAGAAGTTGGTTACGAGTGGATAAACGATTTACTCCCATCCTACTTGGAAAAAAAGCCGCCATGGAAAGTAGAAAGAGGTCAGATGAAGACCCACCAACTAGACGTATTGGTAATCACCCAATTGCAAAACAGGTTGAAAGTTCCCCCACCGTGGTATAGACCAACGAAGACATTGAGTCCCATGCTCTACAAGCTAGTTTACCCAATTTTCTATTGTCGGGCCAAACCTGAAAAAAGGTTAAGAAAATAAGATAGGAATGCCCAACATAGGGTACTCAGGAGGGACCGCAAGGCGTAGTCTCTCGAATAACCCCATGAACAACATGAAGCGCTCCCCCGAATAAAGTTAACCTCACCCTCCTTCCAGGCATCCATTCCATTTGAAGTCTTTGCCAGTATGACGATAACTAGATTACAGTGGTAAGACATCCACAGTACTATCGTGGCTATCCGAGCGTGAGTCGTCATATCGTCGATCATCAAAAGCAGTCTGGAAGTCAATCATAAGGCTATAGTGAAGCCATTATCGGTAAAGTCTTTTCGATACACCAGATTCAACACAATGCTACAAAGGTGATAAACTCCACTTAACATCAAGTTTTCTATCTCCTCATCTATAAACCAACCAAACCAGTAATGACTCTTGAAAAATTTGAACACTAAGAGTGAAAGAAGTGTTACAAAAAAGATTAAAAAATAGTGTACCTGAACTAACAATACGACAAGCAGGCCAGGGATATATCAATTGGACCTATATTGGAAAACCCTATTTTTTTCTCTTTTAACCCTTTTCATTTCAAAATAAGTACTTTCAAATGGAATCTCTTTACAACCAAGCCTCCAAGGCCTTCCTCTATCTAAATATACCAAAAATATATTCAAGAAATTACAAAAAACACATTTTCCTACTTTTTTCTTAAAATAAAACCTCAATAGAAAATTAAAGTGCATGTAGAGTAAGACATTAAATTAAGATAATCAAACAAAAGATGCATCTTTGTTGCCTTTATGAGTCTCTTTTCAGGTACAAAGAACCCACTAAATCAAGCATACAACATGATTAATGCTAAGCTCCTCTAGTCATAACGATGGATCCGCGAGAAAATTCCTAAAGGAAAGAACCATAAATGGATGTCACCTCACCCTCTATCACCTACCTCACAACACTCTCTCCCAGGTACCAGATGTAACCAAACTTGTGTGCCAACAACCTTATCATCTAAGTATGCATGCCCATAACCCCCACGACTATCGAAGACAAATGCCACGGGTAGAATGTCACCTGTTTCCCTAGCAAGAGTCAATAATTTACCAATTGCAAACAGAATATTAAAACCATAAAAAAGAAAAAAATAGGTGGTGACCTTTCCTATCCCCCAAGAAACCTAGGAGTTCGTGCCCTATGCTGATAGGCACCTCCCCAACTATGCCTATCGGTAGCTCCCTCAAAATTTCGTTATAAAATTTCTAGGGAAAAAAAAATCATAAAAATTCCCAATAAGTCCCCTCAAGGTCAAGAACATCACGACTACGAGAAAAACTCATTAAAAAACACTAAACCATGTATAAAGATGTCATCTATCCCCAACAGGACCATAAGCAAATGCATCGGCGCTCATAAAAACTCATAAAACTATCATACTCCCAAGCGGAACCTAAATGTAAGTGTCTGCACTCACAATACCAATAACCCCCCCCCCCCCCATTGGGGCCAGAATTAGAAAAAAACTCCCCGTAAATAACTCTTTAGGTCTACAAAATCGACGTCGCCCCCTGAATTGGTCGTCTCCACTCTTTAAGTCTGCAAAATCGATCTCAATCCCTTGAATCGGTCGTCTCCACTCTTTTGGTTCACAAAATTTCCCTTGGCCCACTGAATCAATCATCTCAACTTCTTAGGTTTGCGGAACTAACCTTGACCCTCTAAATCTGCCATCTTAACTCTTTAGGTCCCTAAAATTGACCTAGGTGTATAAAATCGATCTCAACCCTCTATATTGATCATCTTGACCCTTTGGGTATGCAAAATAGACCTCGGCCCTTTAAATCGGTTATCTCAACTCTTTAGGTACCCAAAATTGACCTGTATTCGTAGAATCGACCTTGACCCTCTAAATCAGTCATCTCAACCCTTTAGATCCGCAGAATCGGCCTCGACCCCCTGAATCAGTCATCTTAACTCCTTAGGTCTGCAAAACTGGCCTCGACCTTATGAATTGGTCATCTCAACTCTTTGGGTCCCCAAAATTAACCTAGGTCCACAGAATAAATCTCGACCCTCTGAATTGGTCATCTCAACACTTTAGGTCCATAGAGTATATTTAGGTCCGTAGAATCGACATCGACCCTCTAAATCGTTTATCCCAACTTTTAGGTTTGAAAAATAGAACTTATGTTTGTAGACCTGACCTAGACCCTCTGAATCAACCATCTTCTAACCCCTAGTAGTGTCCCCAATTCTTAAACATCGATGAATTGTCTATTCTTCGACAAGCTCCACTTGTTCCAAGCTCGATCATCGGGAGATTCTGTATACACCCCATCCTAGTACCTTCTAAATACCTCCTTAAGTCCCTAACAGTTCTCCTCCCACTATAAGACCCTAAGTCCTACTCCGAACACTGATTTAAAGGCTATTAGGCGCTCTCAAGACTCGTTTGACCCCAGTCAACCCTCCATCCTGAGTAAAACTCATTGAAATCTTATAGTTATCTGAATACCCTTTCCAACAGTCCACATCGTGTGCAAATCAGCCTCATTGTTCGCGCGTACTTGCCTTTTTACTTTGAGACCTAATCTAAAGGCTACTGGACGCTCTCGGGTCCCAATCAACCTCGATCAATGCTCCCACCTGAAAAAAAGCTCTTCAAACCTCATAGGGTTGTGAATCCCATTTTTAATGGTCCATACCATGAACGGTTCACGCGTACTCACCTTTTTACTCTAAGACCTTATCTAAAAGCCATCGGGCGCTCCTGGGTTCCATTTTACCTTGGTCAACTCTTAAACCTGAGAAAATCTCATTTAAAACTTGCAGGGTTCTGCATTTTCTTTCCAACGGTCCATACTGTGTGCAAATCGGCCACACCCTTCGCATGTACTTGCCCTTTTACTCCGAGAACTCCTGTTTAGAGACCATCGAGTGCTTCCAAACCCCGTTTGACTTCGATCAATTCTTAAACCCATGAGTGGCTTAATGGATTCTTATAGGGATCTGAATACCCTTTCCAATGGTCAAAGTTGTGCGTAATTTGAACTTATGTTTTACATTTTATGCCCATTTTTTCGAAAAAATCCGTTATGGACTGCCAATAGGCACCTCAAACCCCCTGCCTATCGGGGGTCTACTTTACTTAGCCAATAAGGCAGGGGTTATGCCGATAGGCAAGCTAAGGTTCATATCGATCGCCCCCTGAAACCCTAATTATTTACTTTTGAAGGACCCCGTGATCTCACTCTCAAGGGTCCCTTTTTGAAGTCAGGACATTCCACTCAAAATATGTGCGCCGAAATCCTATTTTTTCAAACATTCTCTCCATTTCCTTACATTACTCTCATCCTCTTTTCATACCACTTTACATCCTTACCTTACCACCATCGAACCATACTAAAATCAGCCTCCTACCATTGCAAAATCAGAATTAAAGTTCTTTAGAAGGTCTACCCTTATTCATTTATAGCTTAAATAATTAGTAATAGTTGTTTACTTTTATTCCACTTTGATATATCTTTATTTCATTTCTTCATTCCAAAACTAATCCCACTTTTTATTATTTAGTAGACATAAACTTTATTTTTCATAAAATCTAAAATTCCAAAACGAGGGTCTTCTTATAAACCCTAATTTGGAATTTCCTCATTTTTCATTCTCTACACTAATGCACATTTTCTAAAAATGAAATAAATGAAGTTCTAACTTAGAATGTATGGGTTAAACTCCACCCTTGCGTGTTATCGAACTACGTGTACTTTAATACCCTTTGGGCTACTTAGGCATCTCGAGCCAATCTTTGAATTCGAATCCTAGTTTCTCATCTATCCATTTTATGTTTTATCATGCTTATTATTATTTCGAGTCTGCGTACTCCTACATATTCATGTTACGTTCGATATACACATTCGCTTCTTCATAATGATTTGTGATTCGATGGACACTAGCATTATATTTTTATGTTATCACTTTTATACCTCCTTAGGATGATTTCGCTTTGTCTTTCCCATGGCTTGAGCCGGATAATTTATTTCTCTCATTATTCACACCGCACATATGTAGACACGTATCACACTTTGGAGAAAAAATGATATTATCACAGTCCATGAGAGACCGAAATGGCGAGATGGGTGCCTAACATCTTCCCACTCCATAACTTAGTCCTCGAACCCTTAATTCATTTGATTTTATACACATCAACGTGTCTTTCGATGTCGTTCTTTTGGTACAACTGCATTTCTCTTACCTGTTTTGAGAAAAATAGGCTGAAGACTCCATTTCTTCGCGTTTCTCCCCTTTTGACGACTGCCAATTTTAAGGTCAATCGCACGGAGGAATCCGACCCAGATGGCCACAAATACGAAAGCATAAATTTTTTCCCTATAAATAATAATACCTAAGTGGGATCCTTAGGCACTAACTGTCCCGCGTTTGGTTAGCTAAAATCCTAAACGAGTGGATGACCCTACGACCAGGTGCACTTTCGCCAATAGTTTGACCTAGGCCTAAGATTGTGTGATGAAACTCTATAAAAGGTAAGGAAAACAACAAAAAACATGCTCAACATAAAATATGGAAAAGTGTAAAATGTGATCATCACATATATATTCAAGTTTTTTACAAAAAGTGGCAAAATCGGCGTATTACAAAAATCTGCATGGATTGTACAATCTTATCTTCGACGGTCCAGGTCAGCGGATATCCTAGCTCGATGACCATCATTGTCTGGGTTTGTTCAGAATTCATCATCACTATCATAATCATTAAGATAATTCCATATTAATTGTATCAGAATAACATCGCCACTAATCCACACTACACCAAAATGGTTAAATTGTCACCTTTCAGCCGGCACCCTTGTCACGGTCATCGACCGTGACAACAAACACGCGTTTTGTGTCACGGTCATTGATCGTGACAAGACCGTGACAATTCTTTGTCACGGTCAATGACCGTGACAATTCTTAAAATAATTGTCACGATCAAGGACCTTGACACGACCATGACAAATTGCTCAGCAAAAAACCCTTCGCCCTTCTTTCCCCCCCCCCCCCCCCCCGCCGTTTCCCTCCTTTTTTCACTCTCTCTCTCTACGCTCTCTCTCTCTCTCTCTCTTCCATTTATATATATGTTTGTGTGTATATATGTGTGTGTGTGTATATATATGTGCGTGTGTGTGGGGGTGGGGCAGGGTGGGGTTAAGGGGTGGGGCAGGGGGTTGTTGTGTGTGTGGTGTGTGTGGTGGGGGGGGCAGGGTAGGGGCAGGGGGGTTGTTGTGTGTGTGTGTATATGTGTGGTGGGTGGGGGTGGGGAGGGGGGTGGGGCAGGGTAGGGGGCTGTTGTGTGTGTGTGTGTGTGGTGGGTGGGGGTGGGGAGGGGGGATGAGCAAAGTTCCATTGTAATTCCCTTAATATTGTGTTTTGATGATTCTATGAGATAATATATATTGTTTCAAGGTTAACTCATTGTAGATAAAAACATTCACATACTAAGATTAAATTGAATCCATCCATAGATTCTATAATTACATCCACTAAAATATAATTAATAAATGAAACATACTTGATTTGCATAAATGAAATTAATGCTTTTAATTGATTTGCACTTTATCATTTTCACTATAATTTTAATTGTATAGTTTTAGATGAAAGTAAATTAATAATTAGTGCCCATTTCATATGAAAGTAGGATTGCCCCTCATTGTAAATTAGTAAATTAATAATTGTATACGTTAATTGTTAGTTTAATTGATGAAATGAATTAATTGAGTAGATGAATTAGAAGGAGTACGAGATACACATTTGTTGTTGACATTGTTGTTGGATTATTTTGTTTAGTAAATGTTTGGTTGGTTAGTTTTAAAAGTGGCATGACCACTGGATTATTGTCCATATGGGGGTGGGTTTTTTCAACTTTTTTTGAAAATTACTTTGTATATCGAACAATATATATATAGTATGATAATTAAATGAAACTTACTTGAAATTAAATATAGTGCGCATAGATACTAGCCTTCTAGTTCTTATGCGTACGCATTCAATAGCCCTTAGACCCGTTCAAGAGTCATTACCCCTGTAATGAGATCTCTCGAATTGTCCCGTTTGGACAGTTTGAGACTGTATAATTTCTGTATAATATTCTTAGTGGCTTAAAGTTGTTACTTTTGGAGGAAGTTTTGCGGTCGTATCTTAATGTTCTCTGGGTACATACTAAATTGACAAGTGTGACTGTTATTTCAATTGATCAATTGAAATAACACTCACACTTTCCAATCTATGTCGTGTACTTGGAGAACTACGGGGATATGCTGTCAATTTTTTTTCAAATCGTAACAATGTGCATGAGCTGTTAAGTATATTACAGAAAAATGCGGTCTTGAATGGGATAGGACCACTCACCCTTAAGAGGAGATGGAGGAAATAGAAATTAAATGATGGGATAATTAAATGAAACATACTATAAATCTAAGTTTTGTTTACCTTTAATAGGTGTTTAGTTGTGGTAGCTGTGATGGGATATCCGAAATACAAAGAGTGGATGGGTGAGACAAATAGAATGGGGGATGTGTTTCGCAGAGGTGCTAACGAATTTGTGAAATATGCAAAGAGATGTCATAATGATGAAGAGTTTTCGTGTCCGTGTGCTAGGTGTAAGAATGGTAAGGTGTTTTAGTGGAAAACAGTTGAACTACATTTGTTAAGATCGGTATGCAAGATAGTTATCGATTTTGGAGTTTTCACGGTGAATTGAAAGTTCCTTTTGTCCCCGGCCAACCTTCACAACAGCCTTCAACAAGTAGAATAGATGTAGAAGGGGACGACGTAGATCATAATATGTTAGAGGATTTAGTTGATGATGCGTATGGAGTTTATGAAGCAGAGGAGAACGAGGTTACTGATGATGTAGAAGATTCAAGTGCTCGTGAAGATAACACGATAAAACTTGACGATGACTACCAAAGTTTAAAATTTAAGGCGACCCAACCGTTATACCCTGGTTGTGAGAAAGATCAAACAACTTTACATGCCATGGTTGGTTTGCACAGTTTGAAGACCCAGTATGGTTTGTCTGGAAATAGCTTGACGGGAATTCTGAAATGGGTGAAGGGCTTATTACCCAAGGTGAATACAGTTCCAAATAGCTATCGTGTTATGAAGAACAGTTTGAAAGGTTTAGGAATGAAGTATAAATCGATTCATGCTTGTGTGTATGACTGCATACTATACCGAAAGGAGTATGAAAATCTCGATCATTGTCCGGTATGCGATGAACCTAGATATGTCCAATCTACTAGTAAGGAAGGCACAAGCTCAAAAGTGCCTCAAAAAGGGTACAAAAAGTTCGTGCCACAAGAGTACAAAAAGCATCGATTGAACGGTTACATTTTCGGCGCTAAAGTGTACGAGAAAAGTACAAATGTACAGAACTCGGGAATTTCATGCAAGGCTCTTACTTTCTTTCGAGCGAGCGCAAAAGATAAAAACCTCGTTGAAGCTGAAATGACTTACTATGGTGTAATCCAAAATATATTTGAATTGGATTATATAAGCTTCAAAGAGGTTGTATTTTACTGTGACTGGGTAAGAGTTGAGGATAAAAATGCTTGTAAAGTTGATCTTGTCACCAATTTGATCATGGTTGACTTGTCCAAGTTGAAGAGCAATGACCACGTGAGCGATGAGCTGTTTGTTTGTGCATTTTAAAAGGTTAAGCAAGTGTTTTACTCGGAGTATATCAACAATGAGCTGTGGTCAATTGTCCAACACGCGCCAAGGCGTCTAAATAGTAGTGTGGATGACTTGGCTGCTCCTACCGAATATCAATCCATTTTTTATGATAACCCGAATTTGAAATAATTTTTCAATTTGTAATAAATATTCCAATTTGTACCGAAACATCCATTTTTAATGCTTTTAGTTGATTTGTACTTTATCATTTTCACTCTTGTGTAGTGTGCGTGTGTGGAGAGAAAATTAATACATAAAGATTTCAACTACATCTAAGTTTTGTTTATACTAATCCATATATATACGCTTCTTACCTTTAATAGGTGATTAGTACATAGTTATTTGGGGTGTCCTATTTGTGGAGAGGAGACTGAATCTCTTAGTCTATCCGAACACTAAGAAATTCCATAATCCTATGGAGTGATGTTCTGCAAATTCCTCCCAACCGTTGTGTAGCCAAACATCACCAGTTGAAGTTGTCAATTCCACTTTTCATACCCCACCAATTGGAACCTCTAGCAAAACATGGGAGACCATTGGAAGGTGGAATTGACAACTTCAACTGGTGATTTTTGGCTACACAACAGTTGGAAGGAATTTGCAGAGCATAACTCCATAGGATTATGGCATTTCTTAGTGTTCAGATATGAAGAGAATTATATTTGACACGATTGCCCGGGGTACATTAGTTGGAAGGAGGTGCCATATGAGCTCAAGTTAGCTGTTTGGGTGACACTACAGGTAATGTATTTATATTTATATTTATATTTATATTTATATGTCAATTTCAATTTCAATTTCGATTTCGATTTCGATTTATATTTATATTTATATTTATCTATATTTGCGGGGCGGATACTAATTTTACTTTATTTTATTTCAGGGGACAGGGAGTGGCCTGGGGGTAGGCCATATAGGCTCGATACTTATGTGGCTCTTCGGACGAGAAGGGAAGGATAAGGAGGTGTCCCCAAGCATCGCGATACAATTTCTCTTTCCAGCTAAATAGTTTGTAGATTTGAGATAATTGATGGTGATGTTGTTTCTTCTTAAATAGTTTATATTTTGAATGTATATTTGGATATATGATGTTTGAACATGTACAACGTTGCTATAACATGTACAAATATACTGCTGGGCAGTGGCAGTGGCCATACTGCCCAGCAGATTTTTTTTAAATTCTGCCCAGAATTATCACGGTCAATGACTGATAAATAGCTTTTTGCGTATGTATCGTTGTTGTGCAAAAGCCACTCTCAAAATTCCCTTGAGTACCTACAAAACTTGTCTAAAAATAACTCGTATTGCGGTAAGTACGGGTATCAATCCAACTTTCAAGGTGAAACAATTAATGTGAAAACGTGTAATTCAATTTTTTTTATTAAAATATTTTTTTATTTTTTATAAAACAATCTCAAGGGAAAAATTAACTAACAAGAGCTAAAAATTATAAAATGACTAAATAATGAAAAAAATGTGCAACCAAGTGTGAAATATGTGAGAAAGTCAAAAGATGGGATTACATTGCATTTTTAATTATTTTAATTTATCAATCTATTAATTTGAAATATTTCGAGATAATATTAAATCGATAATCTAACTCTCGTTAAAATTATAAATTTAATAAAATCTTTTTTTGAAAATTAATTTAAAAATGTCACACGATGAAAAATTAGGACTACACTAATTTCAGAAAATTACATGCTATAATTAATTTAACGAAAATAATATCAATCCTCAAATTTCAACACCGAATTAATATTCAAATATCGAAAAAACCTATCTCTAGTTCAATTCCTAAATTCAAACATTAATTTGTTCAATTAATTTACTAACTCTCGTTACATAAATTAATTGGTGACAGTTAAAATTAATTTACCTAGAAATATAAAATTAATAAAACCAATTAATTAAAGTAATATCATACACAGTGCATCCCACCCCTTGAACGGGGTGTTTAGCCAAACATTCTCATGTATGCATAAACAACAATAGATAATATGTCAAGAAGGAAATAAATTGAAAAGAGAAGGTAGAAATACAATACGCAATTTTTTTTCCCAAATTTGTCCTGAAAAGCGCCTTGACACGCGTCCAACTTCTTCACAATTTTCAGCACTTGATTACAAAAAGAAGACTAAAAACTAAACCTAAAAATTATTCTAAAACTAAACTAATTTTTTTTGTATTTTTCTAGAATTTTTTATAAACCTACTATGTACATATTATACACTGTGTTTTTCTCTCTCTACGTCTCTTCTCTTTTTTTTTTTTTTTTTTCTGATGAGCCTCTCCTTTTTATATATGAGAAGCCCTTCTTTTATAATAATACCCACGATGTTTGTTTGTTTGGAGATTTTTGTGGGATTTGGAGTTGGATAAGTCAATGAGGTGAGAATCCGATTTTATTGGGATGTGGTAGGGTTGTTGAAATCGGATCGGGCTGGTGTAGGAGGTGGATGGTTGGGTTGGAGATGGGTTAAGTGCCGGAGTAGTGAGATCGCGGCCGGAGAAAGGTCGCCAGGCTGATTTTGTTCAGGCGAGTTGGGCTCGGGGGTTTGGTGAGAGGAGAGGCGTTTGGTTGTGAGGTGTTGGGTTTTTGTGGGTTTAATGGAGGTGAGAGAGAGAGAGAGAGTGGTGTAGGGAAGAAGAAGATGGGTTAGGGTATTTTAGTGTGTAGGTGGGTGTAGGAAAATGGTTTGTGGGTGTGTAAGTTGTGTGTGTTTAATTTGTAAAAAAAACTAGATAAAAATAAAATCCTACTAAAAATAAAATAAAAACAATAAACCTATTAAATTAAAAAGACTCTAAATATATATATATATATATATATATATATATATATATATAAAATAAAACTAAAAAAATATATATAAAAGACACAAATAATATAAATCTATTAAAACTAAAAATTATAATCCTGATATAATAAAACTAAAGTAAGATAATATCTAATAAAAATAGAAAATAAAATCATAAAAATCAATCCTAATAAAAAAATGAAATAAAATAAAAATTAATAAAAATAAAAATAAAGAAATAAAAAAATAAAAAATAAATTCTAGAAAATTCTAAATAAATCTAAAATAAATCCTAAAAATAAAATGACTCAAAATAAAAATTTAGAAAAATAATAAAGGTACAAACTAAACACACACGGGGATCGGGGAATAGTTTGGGCTCGGTGTTAGCTTAGGTTTGGGTTACGAGACTGTTTCGGGGAATCAGATCATATTGAGACAAGCTCAGAATGGACTTCTCACTTCACAGTCTCTTTGGATTTCTTCGATGCACGCTTTTGACCGCTTCTGCGTCGCCATTGCACTGATTTAGCATTATTTGTACCGCAACTGCGTATTGACCTGAGAAATAAATAAATACGAACATAAGGCCAATTTTAATTAAAACGAGTGACTAAAATGCACATATTCGGGGTATAAAATAGACATTTTTGGGTGCTTATCACACCACCCCCAAACAGAACATTGCTAGTCCTCGAGCAAAAATTAGAGAGAAATAGAGATAAGTAACCAAAAGTGTGCCTCTTTCGCAGGCACTGGCGATTGCACTTAGCATGTGCAACAAGCCGTTAAACCTGTAGGTTGCCCTATAGGACGAGTGGTGTCTCGTGAGGGTTTGCAGTGAATATACCCACAAAATTTAAAAACTTATTTAAATGCAGTTTTTGATTTGATGACGAAATGCTATATAGCCCAACTTTAAAAGGACATCAAGGAACACCGTATTCAACTATCAAAATAAGATATAAAATTACTTAATACCAAAAAGCATAATCCTTTCTAAAACTCAGCATGTGTGAGTGTGAAACAATCTTAAATATCATTAGAGTAATTCCTAGATCGCATTTGTAGAATCAACGTTTTGACTTCAATTCTCACTGGATATATCTATCTGAATCGAACTCTCTGAGAATTGGGTAAGTGTATCTCTCTAGTGTGTGAGGAGGTGAGTAAATATAAACAATTTCAAACGTCTCACACACTTTATAGAAAATGACGGATACATGAAAAAATATTGATCTCATGAAGGAATGTAAACCACTACGTTGAGAATGTCGAGTTATTCACCATATAATCTTCTCGTTTCCCCGAACACTTTACCAAGGGTGAAAAATGGGGTTTATGAAAGGTATGAGGGGAAAATGAAGAAGATGAATGATGGGGTATTTTGAGAAGAGTGTGACACACTTTGAATAACTCCTGTCTTCATCATTTGAACTTATGATCGCATTTTTTTTCTTTTTTTTTCTTCTTTTATTTTATATATATATATATATATATATATATATATATATATATATATATATATATATATATATATATATATATATTTTGCGATACATTTTTCTTTTCATAACACAAATGAAGACGATTTACATGGAACATTTCAAACACTCTTTTTCTAAAAAATTATGGTAGTGAAGGGAAATGACATATGAATGGTATCTGGGATATATATGGATAAGGAAAATATGGATAGAAAATGTAGAGTGAAGGGTAAAAATGTTAAGTGTATGGAAAAATCGGTTTAATGCTCGGAACAAACTACAAGACATGTTTCTTACAACTCGAAAGTAATGTCATTCTCAGTGATTAAGCCAAAATTGAAAAATTAATGAGACCATGCAATGACTAATTTGGTACCCAAAGAAAGTTGAGTTAACTCGTGACTCGGAGATACGTAAAAACCCTCAAAAAAGGTGAAAAGTTCAAATCTCACGGGTTTAAGTCGCCACTAGTGATCTTTTAGGCTTTCTTAAGAATATAGTTACTCTTCAACTTCTGATTGTAAATGTGATAGTGTAAAATTTTCGAGTTTAGGAATTCATAGTGCAAGTACGCTTTAAAAGATATTAATTAATTTATGGTTAAAAGCGTAATTTTTGGGTTAAACACATGTATTCCGAGATTTCTAAAAGAGGGATGATAGACAAATCATATCATAAAAGTTTAAATTTAACTGCACAAAAATTTTAAAATCACTTGTTTCTGAAAATTTTCAAAAGAGGTACGATTTTGATAAATTTCCCACCCCCAAACAAAAGAGAACATCGTCCTCGATGTTTAAAACCATATATAAAAATGAAAAGGACAAGGGAGGAAAGGTATTACCATAATGAACCACTAGTGAAATGTACCGCACTCTGGAGCAAAGATAGAACCTGAAGAACATATGCGATACAAAAACGTACAAGTCTATAAAGCATGTGAAAATCATTAGGTGGTGTGAAACACCACCCCCAAACAGGATAAGACTCATACTCAGAAACAATGAACAACGGGCTGCCTCCCGATAGCGCTAAGTTTAACGTCTTCAGCCAGACTGATCGGAACTCACCCTAAAGATAAGATCTATGAAAAGCACGGGTGGCAGAAAAAATTGGGTGATGAGAATCACCCCCAAACAAGACTGAAGCATCAGTCTTGTTGGATAAAGGCGAAAACGGGTCAATGAACCTGTATAGCAAAGTGCATCACACGATGCAAAGCATCGGTGGACCAGGGGTGGGTGGGTATTAGGGTAAGGGTGAGAAAGGCAAGGGAGAGTGTGAAAAGGCACCGATCACGGGCCTTATTGAGCTTAAAGGTGAGGGCAACAAGGGCCCTATAAGAATGGTGCTCAAGTTGGTGAGGGAGGCGAAAGGGTGTGACAATAAGGATGGGGCGGACCTCATAGAAAGTGCACGACCATTTTATAAAGGGACGACGATAATGGTCGCGCCGTGACACACCAGGGAGCGGTAGATGGAAAATTTCAACACCACAAGGAAGTGGTGTGCATTGAGTAACAAGTTCGGTATCACGTATGGGGAGAGTGGCACGCATACTCACACGGATGGTGGGGTCGATGAAAAGTGCACAAATAGGATCGTGGAGCACTAGGGTGGAGGGTGGGTGGAGGTGAGGACCTAAATGCTTAGATGTGAACAAGTGAGGTGCAATAACAAGGTCTAAACCAAGTGGTGGGGTGGAAGGGACAATGGGTGGGTCGGGTGGGACAAAGGGCGGGGTAAGATGATCTAACTCACGAGTGGGAGAGACACACTCCTCACGAGGCACGGAGTGATCCTCAAGGGCACTCGCGGGAGGAAGCATAAAAATAAATGAGGGAGTGATCAACTTAGCCACCATCACGTCACCATCCGAGGTGGTGAAAGGGTCTAACGAGACATTAAGATCCGAGATAGATGAATCTATATCAATATTCGGCTCAAATGGAGCCAAATATGATGGGGTAGGATCCATATTAAGAGAGGTGGGAACCATCTCAGATTCAATATCAAGAAAATGGTGAGCACTCGTAGCTGGAGCTAACCTAGGATGAAGTGGTTCCTCGGGAACACATGCAGTGGGCGCAATAGGTGTAGGCTCAGGCATAAATAAGGATTCTATGGAAGGGGAAAGGCAAACCTCTATGGTGGGTTCGATAAGGTAAGGCGGTGTAGGATCAGTCTCATAATCAAGGGATAACTTGGGTTCCGGACCACGGAGTGGTCTCAATGTCGAGATTCTCAGGAAGATAGGGTTGGTCACACTCAAAATTCATGGCATAAGACGACACATCCTTATCCCACGTAGGTGTAATAAAGGGTCGACTTGGGGTGGAATCCATCTCGTTCGCACACTCAAAATCATATAATCGTTGTGCAAGCCTTTGAAGTGATTCAGTTTGAGATTGAAGAGTGTGCACGAACTTGTGCAAAAGACTTTCGAGAGCGGATGTGCAAGGTGGTGGTGAAGTGGTGGCGGGTGGTGGCGGTGGGTAAGGTGGACACAATTCACTAGAAACACTAGGATGTGGAGAATACTCATATGGAGTGTGTGGAGCAGGGTCAAGTGTAGCATTCACGGGAGAAGCATCTCCGTGAGGGACAAAAGTGTGATCAGCATGAAGAGCATATAAAGGGGACTGATAGGTATGAGGTGCACAAGGTGGCGATGACGACTGATGGAAACCGTAAGGATCCACAACATGGCGTTGGGATTCATATTGCATGGAAGGATGATCAGGCCTCCATGAATAGCTCGGGTACTCATACCCCTCGACATTAGATATGTCGTGACAATATGTCGAGGGTGGGTCCAAAATAGTGTCATAGGGATACACATGGTCCAAGGTGGATTCAGATAGAGAGAACATAAATGGACACTCATGGTACAAGTGATCACTAAGAAAGTAGTGTGTGCACGACGAAGCATGTGATGGGTTGACACTCGTCACCGGAGGCGGTGGAAGAGGAGATGTGTGCATGGACGACACAAGAGTATCAACGGTGTGTGTTTGAGAGTTAAAGCCCTGAATTAATGAATCAAGGGTCGATTCGGGCTTATCATCAAACAAACTTCGAGAGAATGTGAAATGGCCAAAGTATTCCCGTAAAGGACGTTCTTCGGCCATGACAAGAGGAATATTTTTCGGTTTTTAAATATTTTTCAAAAGAAAAGAATTTTTTTTTATGATTTTTGAAAATAAGAAAAGGAAAATCTTTTTGGTATTTTAAATATGGAAAAAAAAAAGGAAAATCTTTTTGGGATTTTTGAAAATATTTAAAAAAAGAAAGGAAAATATTTTTGGGATTTTTACGAAAAAGGGGAGAAAATGGACTCTTGATTTGGGCGAACTAACGAAACCCGACTACTGAAATAATGGAATTGGACACTCACGAGTCAAGAAAAATCCTAACGAGCACGTAGCCAATTATTATCGTCAAAATTAGTGAGAGGGGCAGTCAAATTTTAATTAAGTCCGCGGGCGACAAAAATTACGAAACCTGTTGCAAAAATGTGTGCCTACGGGGCTAGCTAGTTGATTGATTTTAAATTTAATGACAGCTAGGGTAGCACACAATGGATAAGCGAGTGAGTCGGGTGATGAAATCCCTTCTCGTTTCAATGACCGGGTCTAGGTCTTAGGTAAATTAATTCATCAAACCATTCAATTTAAGTGCGATGCAGAAATTAACAGCACATAAGAGCAATTAATCACACAAAAAATGAACTCGCTTGCAGGAGATTCGCGAGGGATAAAAAAATTGTACCTCCCACTGTTTTTACACACGTGGGGTGAAGACCGAGTTGAGTCGACCGAGGGAAGATTTCGCCTATCTCAGTTGTTCCCGGGAGTCCTACCGACCCAAAGTAGAGAGGCTTCTAAAATCCTCGTCGTTGGACCCCCTCTCTCTACCTTGTCCGGTTTCCCTTTTCCCTTTTTTTTAATGAATAATTATTACAAAAAATCGGTGTCAAAATGCACCAAAATAAATACCAAGCTTTAAAAAAAATCCTATACAACCAGTCTAAGGAGGAGGGAGGAGGAAGAACTACATTAAAAAAGATAAATAAAATTACAAGTCTTCAATCATGTCTCCACGTCAAGAAAGCGGCAACAACGCCATTTGATAAGTAAATTTTTGCGTATGTATCGTTGTTGTGCAAAAGCCACTCTCAAAATTCCCTTGAGTACCTACAAAACTTGTCTAAAAATAACTCGTATTGCGGTAAGTACGGGTATCAATCCAACTTTCAAGGTGAAACAATTAATGTGAAAACATGCAATTCAATTTTTTTTATTAAATATTTTTTTTTATTTTTTTTAAAACAATTTCAAGGGAAAAATTAACTAACAAATGCTAAAAATTATAAAATGACTAAATAATGAAAAAAATGTGCAACCGAGTGTGAAATATGTGAAAAAGTCAAGAGATGGAATTACACTGCATTTTCAATTATTTTAATTTATCAATCTATTAATTTGAAATATTTTGAAATAATATTAAATCGATAATCTAACTCTCGTTAAAATTATAAATTTAATAAAAAAAATTCAGAAAATTAATTTAAAAATGTCACACGATGAAAAATTAGGACTACACTATTTTCAGAAAATTACCTGCTAGGATTAATTTAACGAAAACAATATCAATCCTCAAATTTTAACACCGAATTAATATTCAAATATCGGAAAAACCTATCTCTAGTTCGATTCCTAAATTCAAACATTAATTTGTTCAATTAATTTACTAACTCTCGTTACATAAATTAATTGGTGACAGTTAAAATTAATTTACCTATAAATATACAATTAATGAAACCAATTAATTAAAGTAACATCATACGCAGTGCATCCCACCCCTTGAACGGGGTGTTTAGCCAAATATTCTCATGTGTACATAAACATCAATAGATAATACGTCAAGAAGGAAATAAATTCAAAAGAGAAGGTAGAAATACAATATGCAATTTTTTCCCCAAATTTGTCCTGAAAAGCGCCTTGACACGCGTCTAACTTCTTCACAATTTTCAGCACTTGATTACAAAAAGAAGACTAAAAACTAAACCTAAAAATTATTCTAAAACTAAACTAATTTTTTTTGTATTTTTCTGGAATTTTTTATAAACCTATAATGTACATATTATACACTGTCTTTTCCTCTCTCTACATCTCTTCTCTTCTTTTTTTTTTTCTGATGAGCCTCTCCTTTTTATATATGAGAAGCCCTTCTTTTATAATCATACCCACGATGTTTGTTTGTTTGGAGATTTTTGTGGGATTTGGAGTTGGATAAGTCAATGAGGTGAGAATCCGATTTTATTGGGATGTGGTAGGGTTACTGAAATCGGATCGGGCTGGTGTAGGAGGTGGACGGTTGGGTTGGAGATGGGTTAAGTGCCGGAGTAGTGAGATCACGGCCAGAGAAAGGTTGCCGGGCTGGTTTAGTTCAGGCGAGTTGGGCTCGGGGGTTTGGTGAGAGGAGAGGTGTTTGGTTGTGAGGTGTTGGGTTTTTGTGGGTTTAATGGAGGTGAAAGAGGGAGAGAGTGTGGTGTAGGGAAGAAGAAGATGGGTTAGGGTGTTTTAGTGTGTAGGTGGGTGTAGGGAAATAGTGTGCGGGTGGGTGTAAGTTGTGTGTGTTTAATTTGTAAAAAAAACTAGATAAAAATAAAATCCTACTAAAAATAAAATAAAAGTAATAAACCTATTAAATTAAAAGACTAAAATAAATATATATATATATATATAATAAAACTAAAAAAATATATAAAAGACACAAATAATAAAAATCTATTAAAACTAAAAATTATAATCATGATATAATAAAACTAAAGTAAGATAATATCTAATAAAAATAGAAAATAAAATCATAAAAATCAATCCTAATAAAAAAATGAAATAAAATAAAAATTAATAAAAATAAAAATAAAGAAATAGAAATAGAAAAATAAAAAAATAAAAAATAAATTCTAGAAAATTCTAAATAAATCTAAAATAAATCCTAAAAATAAAATGACTCAAAATAAAAATCTAGAAAAATAATAAAGGTACAAACTAAACACACACGGGGATCGGGGAATGGTCTGGGCTCGGTGTAGGCTTAGGTTTGGGTTACGGGACTGTTTCGGGGCATCAGATCATATTGAGCCAAGCTCAGAATGGACTTCTCACTTCACAGTATCTTTGGATTTCTTCGATGCACGCTTTTGACCGATTATGCGTCGCAATTGCACTGATTTAGCATTATTTGTACCGCAACTGCGTATTGACTTGAGAAATAAATAAATATGAACATAAGGCCAATTTTAATTAAAATGAGTGACTAAAATGCACATATTCGGGGTATAAAATAGACATTTATGGGTGCTTATCAATGACCGTGACAATTTTTTTTAAATGGTCAAGACTTTGTCACGGTTATTAACCGTGACTAACTTGTCATGGTCATGGCCAGTGACACGACCGTGACAATTTTAACGAACTTGTCACGGTCAATGATTGTGATACGTCCGTGACAAAAAAAATTATCTCGCCTCGAATTATCACGGTCATTGACCTTGACAAGTTGAACTTGTCAAGGTCAATAACCGTGATAATTAGGCAGATTTGGTGTAGTGCCATGATTCCTCACTCCCCATAAGAACAAGCCTAACATAGAGGGAATTTACATCATACTAATACCATAACAGGGAATCCTTAGGCACCTTCATGACTGCTAAAGCATTGAGCCAACCATGTTTATATGACATATCTCTGGCTTCGTTCAGTTGAGGTAAGGCATCAGTTTAGCCTTCATCATAACCCGAGGACCAAATTACGTGAGGGACGCGTAACGAAATTGGTACCTCAACCTCATTATCTTGTTGTGAAAATTGTTCTTAATCACCTGTTCCTCTTTATATGTTTGCTCTCAAGATTTTCCTTAAGAACATTGTTCTTCCCCTCTAAAAGTCCGCCCACGTCGATGACTTCTTTAAATTCGTCCCTCAACGAGGCGACCAGACGATCCTCTTCGTTGAAGGAACTTGTTACAATCTGGAGAGCTTGTTGAAAAGAAATAAATGCATAACAAGCTCGGCTGATGTAATCCCAACCAAGTACCAAGTACAGATCATCAATTTCTGGACGCATTGACACCATTACCAACATGTTTTCAAGCTACAAGGATCAAGAGAAAAACATTCAGGCATGAAGGAGACAATAAAAAAGCATCCGTAGAGCAATCAAAAACTGGCAAACAATGACAAAGTAAGAATAAAAGTATTTTTCATTAAATTAGAGGGAGAGGCATGCCCTTATAAACGTTCAAAATACATAAAAATATAAGGAATAATGAGACCTAAGCTAAACTAACTAGCTTGGTCCTCCTTTTCCCTCAAATGCTCTTGGGTGGTTGGGACTTTTTCTTGATCAATGTCCACCATCTCTTTGTCTGCTCCATCCTTCACTTGTCCACTACCCGAGGCCTCTCCCTATTCCTCCTCCCTTGGTGGAGAACTTTGATCGTGCTCCCCAAAAAGTTCACCGTCAGGGGGGGACCTCGGTCTTGACCAAGGCTACATCCTAACCTTTTTGAAATTTGACTTATGAATGTAAGACAACTTCTTTTTGGCCTGACCAAAGGCATCCATGTACCTTTGGTCGTAGGATTTATCTTTAGCCATTTCCAAGAGCCGAGCATTATCCTCGATAACCTTTTTTAATAGATCAAACTTCGACTTCAACTTGGACGTCTCAAAGTTGGTGGATTGCTTCTCGGCATCGTATGCATTTTGGGCAGCATCAAAAGACTCTTTGGACTTTGCCAAGGCCTTCTCTAGGTCATCATTTGCCTTGACCAGGGTATCCCTCCTCTTGATCATATGGACAAAATCTGCCACAAATTGCAAAAATAGGACGGGCATAAGTTAATACCACCATCAAAACTCTAACTAAAGGAATAATATGACTAAAAGTCATATAGCTTATGAGAGATAATGCATGCGCGGTGTGAGAAGCAAGTTGGTCGGAGTTCTGCCTACTCTCTGTCCAATTATAGAACGTCCCTCTTAGCAAGACATGAGCCAAATAGGGATTTTTGGTCACCAACATGATTTAGTTGCCACATTTGTGGGGGGGGGGGGGGGGGGGGGATCCACCTTCTTGGTGGGAGAAACAATAGTAGTAAAAGGGGAGACCTCGTTCTTTCCCTTCTTTTTACCATTTTCCTTATCAGGAGAATCCAACAAGGTGACGAGCTCTGATGGACCTTCGATTTTCTTTCTCTTGGAAACCTTAGCCTTTGGAGAGGTGGAGATATCAGACCCGTCCACTGAAGTAAAAGTTCTCTTCTTATGAGGAAAATCTTCCTTAACATCAGGAATATCGTTTATGTTTACACGTTCGAAGGAATATGAGGTGGATTCACTTGAAAACCCTTCACTGGTTGAAAGGACTGGTATCTCGAGAATTAAATCAATTCTATTGAGAATAAAAAAAGAGGTGATATGTATGTACTCGAGCAATAAAGAATCTGACCTGGGATGCTCGCCACCAGGAGTTAAAGGCCTCTTCAAATTCCAAACCTTGACAAGCTCGGACTAGTTAATGTGAGAAGCAATAAGTTCCTTTTTCTTTTAATCCTCTGCATAAGACAAAACAAAGATATATAAAATATTTCATATAATATCTAGTCATCAACAGTAAAGAATAATTGACCAGTGATTAACCTATCTTGTGCCCCCTATTGGGGCATCTAAAACTTCTATAGGGATCACCACCCTCAGGAATTAATGGATGCTATCCTTTTTTAGTAATGAAGCCATGACTCTACTAACCCTTATTGTAATCAGGAAGGTTAACCACTAAAACCTTGTCATCTTTTTTTGCCTTCAGATATAAGATATCATCATTCATTTTTACCTACGAATAATAATACCTTATCTCATGAATCCAAATTTGGGTCCCATATAATTCATTGATTAGATGAACCCTATTCACGATTCTCCATACGTTTCATATGTATTAAGTATGAACAACTCTAAAGAATTCGTAAAACTCCAAAAACAAGTGGGTTAGAGGAAAAGTAATACCACCCTCTACTACAGACTGTATGTGTATCCAATGGCCACCGGGAACATTATAATAGTCGCTGGGTTCCTTATCGCATTCAATTTCCATCCAATTAGGTATTGGAAAAGTTTTTCTTAAACTCTCCTAGGGTTTAGCGTTCACAGTATAAACCATTCTCTCAATTCAAGAAGAAAGGACACAAAAAGATCCAAGAAAGTAAATGGCAGTTGGAGAAATTAATTAGAGAGGAATATGAAGAACGAAGAAAACTTAAAAGTTAAGAAATATGAAGCTCCCGACGTCTTGAATTGTTGAAACAAAATGCGAAATGGCGGTAGGGAGAACTTTGAAATTGCGTGGTTCAACTCCCAAAGCGACTCATCATTTGAAACAGGACCAAGGTAACAGCTGACCCTTTGGTATTTTCATGCATTTTTTACCAGGAAGTCAAGTTAAATTATGAGCGTGCCATCAAGTACTCAACGAAAAGAACATAAAGAGTTTTTGCCCCAAAATATCATAAGGTGACGTGATCCAAAACCACCCTCAGTTGGCAATCAAGAGCCACTGCCGACTATAATCAATGCTCACCGGCGATCAAACCTCTTCACTCTTTTCAGTCTGTAAATCTTTGGGGGGGAAATTGTGGGGGAATTATCCGGATAATTCGAGTTATTCGGATTTGGGTAACACCTGCCTGGCAGTGCATATAAGGATTTCGACTTGAAGAAGAGAACAAATGGGAGTCCGATCAATGAGAATCTTCGGGGCAAGATGTAATGACCCCATTTTCTTATGCCAATATATAATTGTCTTCTTTCAATTTCGTCACATTTACTATCTAATAATGATATATTATTACATATATGATATTCCGAGTTCTTAATATGACAAAACCCGTTTTTAAATTTGAAGAATCAACGGTAAAATGAGTCAAACTGAGATTTTATGGCACATCCTAAGCTAAGCGATAAGTTTTGGGGTAGAAAATGTAATTTTATGAAACTTTAGGGACTTGGTTTTAATAAAGAAAGTTTCAGGGACCAAAATGAAAAATAAAAAGGGGCCTTTTTGTAAATAAAATATTTTCAGGGACCTAAAAGAAATATTGAAAATATATGGTGTGAAATTACCAAAATGCCCTTCAGGTCCGAAATGACCCTTATACCCTTGATACCTATCCTCGACACCTCGTGCTCGGTTTTGACACCTCCACCATACACGTGTCATCGTTAGAGGAGAAGCCAAAACACGTGTCGTCGTTAGAGGAGAAGCTAAAACACGTGTCGCAGTCCGGTGAAATAAGACTGCAAGATGCCTCCGTTACGCGACACGTCAACGCTGACTCCCATTGTAGAAGCTTGGTCAGCATGGACATGTGTCAGCCCCGGGATATCTTTGGAAAACTATAAATACGGCCTTTGGGCGATCATTTGAAACTCACACCAATTCCTTGAGAATTATAGAAAGAAATAGTGAGAGAAAGTGTGAGAAAGTTTAAGAAGAAGTTCTTAGGGATATTCATCTTAAGGTAATCTTAATGTTATAATGCATCTTTATAGTTTTAATTTATTGTTTTATAGCTTTACTTAGTAGTTATGCTGGTAAAATACAATAAAGAATTCACTAATCAAAACTTAAAATTTAGAACAAATCCAAGTTGATTTTATAAACTTGTTTGAAATTATACGCTTTTAAAAAAATGATTCTTTTTAAAGAAATTGCTCGTTATTATGGAATCCGATTTAAGTAATTCCAAAGTCAGGCCCGGTGAAGTTCTGTCTAGATGAGATGGTATTTAAGTGGTGCCCCTGTGACCCTCCATCTCTACTGGGAATGAATCCGGAAATGTTCTGTCTAGATGAGATGGAATTTAAGTGGTGCCCCTGTGACCCTCCATCTCTACTGGGAACCGACTGATTAGGAAGAACTATGAATTGAATCCTTTAATTACGATCAATAAGTTTTAAAAGTTAAGAAAATGTTTTTTAGTAATCCTTTGAAACAAGTTACTATTAAAATACAATATATAGACTGGACCTTGTTTAGAACACATACTTAAACCTTTATCGTATTTGTTGGATTAACGTGCGATCGAAGACTCGTTATCTATAATTTCGACCTCTATTTTAGGTGAGTACTCTATGCAAATTCTTGCGCATTTTGATTATATTATATTATGCAAACTATGTATATTTTGTGAAATGCTTTTATTCTCAAAATGCATCTGATACCGATGATTCCGTCGTTTGTTATATGTGTATATCTCTTGATATATATGTGACAACCCGCTCCAAATAATAACGGGTGGCCAGCCCTATACTACATAAATCAGGTATCTCAGATGGTACAGTCTCAACATCCACAACTAAACACAGTAATATAAGGCTAACTACCCGAAATCGTAAAGTGCGAATCGCCAAAAAAATTTAAAACTTTTATTATTACAACAACAACAACAACAACAAAACCAGTAATGCATACACCCAACAAAACATCTATCTATAATGTGGAAAGTGCATGCTCCAATAAAGAAAGAGTACAATACATTGTACAACAATAATCCCAACGAAGAAATACCCGAATATGCTGTCAGGCAACAGACAATACAATAAACAGATAAATAAAACATATGAAAGTGTTAATCTATAACACTTGAATACTAACTCAATACAACTGAATCCTAATCTAGATATACAAAGATAGGAATCGACTAAAACCAAGTGCCGCAACAGTCCGCTACTGCCACAGCCCCACAAATCCTGAATGGAGGAATAATAAAGGCGTCCTTGCGGGGGAACACCTGAAGTAATACAATATATATATGCATGGGGGAAGAGGAGGAATATAAACGGGTCAGAACCCGAGTGTGAAAAACATTTATAGCAAGTGTATTAAAATGCATAATAATTATAAATGCATTATTACATGATTTAGCTGGAATCGAACACTCCATAGAAATTCAACTCACCTCTCATCTAAAGCGCGCACTAAGCGTATGCACGTGTCTCCCAAAAAGGATGTTCGATTCTAAATAGGTAAGAGGATTCTAACTTAAACCCAAATAAAGTATTTAAGTGAAGCCATCTAACTTAACACCCGATTCTACACCTAGTCCATTTCTAATAGTTATAAATGTTAACTTATATATAAACGTTACGCTTATCTTTATAATGTTCTTTTGTTGAACATATAAAGTTACATGATCCAATCATGCTACATCATCACAACACATTAACAATATCATATACTAGATTATTCTAGTGATGCCTAATTAAGGCAAGAAACCATATATATATAATTATAATAGATGAGTTATTAGCATCAAGAACTAAGGACTAAACTCCTCCCGATTTTCAACACGGTACTGCGTTTCGTGCGTGGGACGTCTCGCCGAAGCGAAATCCAAACAAGGAACCCCCCCGTTACACTACTCCTGGCCGTATCGATCCTCGGGGCTCATTACGCCCTCAATGCAAGATGCATGTAACCCAAAAGGATTAGTAACCAATTTTAATTAATTAATATTCCCAATTCTCAACAGTACACGGCGTTTCATGCGTGGGACGTCTCGCCGAAGCGAAATCCAAACAAGGAACCCCCCCCGTTACACTACTCCTGGCACTGTCGATCGTCGGGATAGGTGATAGATATATAGTATAATATAATGATGAGCATTAAGGACTAAACTTATCCTCAAGTTCCAACATTACACTGCGGTTCGTGCGTGGGACGTCTCGCCGAAGCGAAATCCAAACAAGGAACCCCCCGATACACTAATCCTGGCAATGTAGGTCATTAAGGTCGGTTATGCCCTTGACACCCAAATACAAACACAAGTAAAATAATAACCATCCAATCGAGCTATAACTCGAAGGACGCAGGCTCACATGCTATCATCTTCCAGCAGCCCATATACGCGTAGCAAACTGGGGTCACCTGGTGGGGTTCAACGACACCCACCTCGTGATCAACTCACGCACACACGTCCGGGAAGCGGTCATAGTTCCTAACCGGCAAGTGAGAGCGTCACATACCCCGACCTCTCACCCCCAAAATAAATAAATATATATATATATATGTCATTTTCTGACCACAAAGGACGACTATGACCTGGGGAATATCCACACCCTGCATATTTGTCAGGATGCTCACCCTCAACGCACGAAACTTCCCAATGATAGCAAGGAGGGGGTATGCTTAACATGTATATACACCATATATAAGGTATACATACATCCCACATAATAAAGATACACCATCATATAAGGTATACCTGCAACAATATGTTCATTTTCATTATGCGCACTTAGGCGTAGTTGTTTTACATCATAGTTTAGTATACTCTCTCATGATACACTAATCGTTAATACTCACGCATTTACCCCACTTAGTATATGCTATACTAAAGTCTCGCTTGAAGCTCTTATGTCGCTTCTGATATGAATTGTCTTTCAATTCTAATAAGTTATGGATATTCTATATCCCATTGCACCTTAATGCATTTCTCACATTGTGAGATATCTCCCAATCAATTATTAATAAGGATACTTCCACATCCAAAAGTACATCAAATAGCATTAGTAAACATCCACTCATAATAGGGTTCATTTCTTTTAAGAACCCTTTTAAAGTTATCCCAAATGGAAGTGGGCTCCCCCACTTAGAAGATACCAAATTCTCGAATCGGTAATTCCTCAAATTTAGTCTATATGACTCCGATTATTTCTTGTAGAGGAAACTCTCTAAAAGTCTCCAAAACATACTCCAAATATCTCCTAATGAGATCCCCAATCGACAACCTCGATCAAAGTGGGAAGAAAATCTCCTTAGAAAAACTTCCCCTCAAAAAGCCCTGTTTCCGAATCGATTCGGGCCTATTCCGAATCGATTCGGCCCAGCGAACCGATTCGGCCAGGAAGGCGAATCGATTCGGGTCATCAGACCTGGGACTCTGCCTCAGGCCGAATCGATTCGGCTAGGGGTCCGAATCGATTCGGTCACTAAGACCTGGGCACCTGCATATTTCCGAATCGATTCGGCAAGGGGACCGAATCGATTCGGCCCTGCTGAAGCTCGAAAATGGCTACTGTTTAAGTAGCCAAAAATACCCAAAAATCATTTTAATGGTTTTCCTTCCATTTCTCTTCAACCCAATCACAAATATAACATTAATATTCATCCTAGAATACATATAAACTAATTTCTAACCTTAAATCCATTATATACAACACAAATCTAAGGTTTTTCCCAAAAGTTAGGTTTTGACATTTTAAACCTAAAACCCAAAAATCAATCCACAAATCATGCAATAAATGGTACACAACAATTATTTAGCAAGTTTAATCACTTGCCTCGGGTTCGTAGGGTCTGAATCCACCGGAAAATCCTCTTTCTCCCTATTTCTCCTTCCTTTTCTTCTTCTTTCTTCTTCTCTCTTTCTTTCTTTCCTTTTTCTCTTTCTCTCTTTTGGGAGAAAAGTCTCCCGTAGGCTTTTAAGCCTAAATCCGAAAATACACATCTTTAAATGATAATACACACTTTAAATGACTCGGTGACTTTAATTCGAGTCAAACGGTCCTAATTTATTTCGGAACCCAAATAGACCCCAAATACAGTCATTTTGACTTTCTCGACCCTTCCGGAAATAATGGTACCCTCAGAAATTCCATTCGAGACACTTTCTAACAACTCCAAATTCGAACCTCAATTGCCAATTTTATTATTTCTCAAATAAAATATTATTTATTTCTCCCGAAATAAATAAATCATCGTCTCCAAGACCTCGGGTTGTTACAATATACATCTGATTTGAATTCTGAAATTATTGATTCGGCCTATGGAAACTCTCTTACTATATTGGCCTTGACTACCGGGTGGAAATATTTGGGTGGTACCTTCCCAGCTGGTTTATAGCTGGTGTGCCCTAAACAAGGCGTTGTTCCAGAAATCATGATTATCTGTCTGTGATGTTATCGGGTGGAAACATTTGATAACACTATCTGTCTGGGTATTAGAGTGTACATGGCCACAAAACTGAATAATTGACACATGCTCAATTGTTTTATCTGTTATGTTCTGAACTGTTTATTCTGAATATATATATATATATTGTCATTTACTTTATATATATTACTTGAAATTCCTATCTCTATGTGTATACCTTATGTTCTAAATTGAATAGGTATCTATTTTCTGAAACCTTGGAATATTTGGAGATTGAATCTCATTCGGCTTTTAGCTGACGTTGTATAAATAACCATTTTTCAGGAAATAATTAAGTTCGTGGATGGAACGAAAAAGGACTATGTTGAAGATTTAGCTTTTAAAGCTCTTTTTGTTACCTTAAGTAGAAGTTTGTTTAATTAGATAAAGCATGTTTAGCTCTTTGTGTCAAGTTGTAACTCGTTGATATTTTAATACAAATGAAGTTCCCTTTAGAAAGCTCTGATGATGTAATTCCTTCACTTTCAGTATTTTACGATTCATAACCATGTGATTATACTTCCGCTACATATATTTTAAAAAATTTTAAGGCCAGAATATTGGATGCCTTGGTGGCATGTCAAGACACCTGTTCCCTACTATTTTTGGGTCGGGGTCGTGACACAAGATCACTTCGACCCAACTATAACTACATATAAAGCTCCTAGAGTCCTACATAGCTTCTTGACCTCCTGCTCCCTATAAATGTAACCCTTACCCCTGGGAAAAGGGGAATGTAATTATTCTTATTGCGATCTGATTAATAAGAAAGAGAGAAATACCCTGTAGACGTAAACACGTTGACGAACCACATATATTCTTATTTTTCTTGTTTGGTTCTAGTTGTTTAGAATCACTATTCCTCGAATGTAAAAACCTAGGGGACCGTTTGGTTCCGTATTTAGAAAACTCGATTTAAATGTTTTTTTTAAATACAATTTTAAAATTTAGTTTTTTGTGTTTATAATTATTGGTGCGCGTTTGGTAAACTTGTTTTTAATTACATTTTTTTGAACATTCGACAAAACTGGCAAATATGTATATTTATATTATACATATATGTATGTGTGTGTGTATATATACATACATGTTTATATAATGATATTGCATATATAGTTCACAATAAAATTATATACATACATGAATTGATAATAATTTTTAATACATATGTACTTTATTTATATTTTATATTATTTCATACATTAATAATACATGTATAAAATTATATATTAGTATCATGTACCTATTGATAATATTCTATAACATATAAATCTTAGTATATTATATAATTTAATAATATAGATATACGTAATTTCGTGTACAACATATACATTTTTATTTATAAGAATTACAAATATATTAATGTATTATGCATGTATATTATATATTAAGGTATAAATGCATTAAAATATTAAGAATGAACAATTACGAGTTGAAAAAAAAAAAGCAAAAGTTACAAAACACCCTTTTCTTGTTTTCTAAAAACCTGATTAAAACGTAAAAATATTATAATTCAGTGTTTAAAAGCAAGTTGCCAAACACGATTTTTATTAGAATTGTATTTAAACACAGAGAACAGAATTATAATTTCAAACCAAATAGGCTCGAGTTCTTTGAGTGAAAATCTAATATCCAAATATAATTTTGGTGTATCGTGAGGATTGACACGTGGACTGCATGTTTTACTACTATTAATGGACTCCAGAATCGCTGTTATAAAATGATCCTACAACTACCGCCTCCTAAATGGTGGTCTTTTGACCTTCTTCTTCAGAAAATTAAAATGATGGTTCACTTCATATTTCACAAATGTTAAACCTAAATACTCATCCCCTCTCTGCAGAGTGTCATGACGCCCCCACTTCTGCAGTATTACATGCACTATATAAATCAGACGTCTCCTTTGAGAAAGGCACCCATTTCCATTTTTGAATCCAGCAGATGTAAACTCTCCCCATTGATTGTTAATTTGGTTTTAGCCATTTATGTAGATTCTGTTATTTCTATTCATTTTTTTATGGGTCAATTATTTAATAGTCCCTACTATAAATATATATTTTTTAAAAAGGACACATATTTTTAGTTTAACCCATTTAGTCCCTCAAGCACTCAATATTCTCTTATTTTAGAGGTCCGCGCCAGCGGCACTCCCTTTCTAAAATATGTGGCAAAGGACTTTTTGAGGCAAAATAAAAAGGCTTGGACTAAATGAGTATTAAAAAATGTTTGAGGGACTATTTGGTATATGTCCCTTTTTTTATTTCCCTTTTATATGAACAAGATCAGCTGTATTTTCTTTTCATTGATGGTTATATTCGTAATCTATTATGAGAAAATAAAGTTTTTTTTTTTTTTCCTCTGTTCGTATGAACAACATTTATTATATTGCCTATTCCTTTTTTATTTAAAGTTTGAAGGTAAGGGCTGTTCATTTGTAGGTTTAGAAAATAACAACATCTCTTATATTTTCTTTTGATTTATGGTTACATTAGTAATATTAAAAAACAAAGTTTTTTTTCCCCTGTTATTTCTATTCGTTTTTATTTTCTTTCCTACAACATCTACTATATTTTTTTAAAAATAGAATAACTTTTATTTCTCTTTGGTGAATGATTCTATATGACAACTTCAAACATACATTTATACACTACAATTTTTATTAGCCCACATATCTTGCGGGGTTCAAACCTAGTTTAATCCAATTTTAAGGACTAAAGTGTAATTAATCCTAATCGGTCGAGGGTCGTCGGTATATGTCGGCTTCCAGGCGATTGCCGCATTGAAAGATTATTCTTTTGACAACACACCCCCAAATAAAATCACCCACCCTTCTAACAATTGAAGCCTTCTTCTTTCACGTAAACCTAAATTCCCATACTTAACTTGTTTCAGTTTATATTGATTGCCTTACACACTAAGCAATCACATACTCGTATCCACCTCTCTTATTACAGGTTTTCTATTTGCTCTTCACTTTTCTTTTATTGTTTTACCACCAAACAAATGTCTCTCAAAGTTTACCATTGGATAACCATACATTTTTCTTGTAAACCAAATCTAGGGTTAAAAGAGATTGTTTTTTTATTTGTTGTTTGTGGGTTTGTTAATTTATTGGGTTAGTAGAATTTGAGTTTTATGAATGTACTTTTTTGAGTTTTTTTAAGAGAGAATGTTATGCAAATGTTATTAATTATGGTTGTTCTAGTTCCTATGTTTTTTTAATTCAGTTAGTAGAAGTTTACAATTAGGTTACCAATTTGGATTTTACTCTCTGTTAGTTATTGTTCCTATGTTTGCTAATTCCATGCAGAAGTAGAACTAGATGTGAGAGTTTTTTTTTTTTTGATAACCCTGAGCCTCCGCACACGAGTCCTTTGGACTCTTCCATACGGGTTAAATAGGGGGACGATGTGCGAGAGCCACCGTAACACACGTTCGGTTTCAAATTTGGTATTCTTTGGGGGGTTTTGAACTCGAGATTTATGGTCTTTTTCCATTCGCCCCTTACCGCTACAAATTTGGATTTTATGAAGATTCTATTTAGGGGTTGTTTGGATGTCTAGAATTAAACTCAATTGGAATTGTAATTCTGTGGAAGTGGAATTCAATGAGTTCCAAATCCGGGACGTTTTCTATTGTTTTTTCCGCTTTGAATCTATGTGTTGGTGAAACAGTGTGGGTTTGTGTGCAGTGTGTGTGCAGTTTGTGCTATATGTGTGTTGTTGAAACTTTATGTGAATCTGTGTGTGCACGCGTGCATGCAGTGGGTGTGTGGAACTGGATGTGAAATGTCGGTGTGTCTGCCAAATGTGCGAAACTGTGTATGCGTGTGTGTGGAACAGTATGTGCAGTGTATGTGTAAGTCTGTGTGTGTGTGAAACTTTATGTGCAATGTGTGTGTAGATTTGTCTCTGTATTCAATTCCATAAAAATACGGTTTTGTACTTTGGAATTCAATTTATGGAATTGGAATACTTAGATTCCAAACTCAAATTTTGAACCAATTCCATTCAAAAGCTTGGAATTGGGGCTGCCAGACACATTCTTAAAGAATTTAAGAGAGAATGATCTTCAAATATTATTAACAAAACTTCTCTCTCACTCTCTCTCTGCCCCCATTGCAGATATAGGAATAGCAAGCTCATGGCAACCGCAACTATGGCCACGGCAGCTGGTGCAGCTGCTCTTTTATATTATACGCTAAACAAGAAATTACAGTCATCTACAGCAGAGGAAGACGGTGAAAATGTTAGCCTTGTCCACAATCATGGTCCCTCGGGAATTGATCGAGTTTCTCATCGACTAATTCAGGCCCCTGCAACATGGTTGGAGACAATTCGGACATTGTCAGAGACTCTTAGATTTACCTACTCTGAGACTTTGGGGAAGTGGCCAATTGGGGATTTGGCTTTTGGCATAAATTTTCTCTTAAAGAGACAGGTAAACACGTGTTAATTGTAAAAGTGTCGATACTATCCAAAATTGTTGCATGTGTGCCGTTTTTAATTTTATGATCGGGAGAATGACTTTGCTCTTGATATTCTAATCGTTTTATTGATAAAAATTGCATTAGTTAGATATAATTTAGATAATAGATTTTAGTATTATCCCTAACTTGATAATTGGAACAATTACACAACTACAAAAATATAGTTATGGTAGTTTGTTTTTTCTTCATAAGTAAGCTGTACCAAAAAGTGTTTATTTATTTTTTATTTTCAGATAGCAGTCGTTTTTTCCTCTTCATGATTAAGAGGTAGAAGAAAAAATCTTTATCACACTGGTTCCATTTGTTTCGTCACCGGGTTTATTCAGATACAAAGCGAACGAACTGTCAGTTTCAGATTTCACACATCTAACCCGGATTTAAAAAAAAATGCACCCTAAGCAGTCAAATCTATGTCCAATTGATGCATTGCATGCTGGGTGTTGTTGGTTTGTAAAAGCATGGACATGCATCTTAAATAAGTTGATGTATTAGTTTTGGTTTCTATCTCTGCTATTAGGTATTATTCTTATAATCTATTAGGTAACTGATGGAAGGAGCACAAGAAGGAAGAGAAGAAAGAAGAGAGGATGAAGGAGAATAAGCAAATAAAGAATCATAGGCTTAACTAAAAATAATCTAATAATATATTGTAATGTTAAAGGGCTTTCTTGATAAATCTTGAGTGGATTGCATCAGCTTCTATAGGTCCATGGTAAACCTAAATTGGGTAGAATTAGGATTAGGACTAAAAGTTAAACTTCTATCAGGAGTTAAAATACCAAAATGCCTAGTATAAAATAATTGGTCCTAAATATTTTAGATGACTAGTCAAAACAAAAATAAGGCTTGGAAGGATTTCTGGACTATGTAGGATTTAACCATAATTTCGAAGCTTATTATAACATCCAACCATTTAATTTGTTCAACATCATGAATATTGCTCCCACTACATTATCCCTGCTTTTTTGGTGTCAACTGGCCTCTTAGCCCTCGGTGCAACTTGTCTCTGTTTTGATGCGGTATAATCTATCTAAGTAGACCACTCCTACTGTGTCTAGTTCATTATTCGAATTCACACTCCACTGAGTCCACCCACTAGTGTGGACAGTATTTTGCATACTCATCGCATTCATTGGTTTGCTTATTTTAGTTGCGTTCATGAATACCTTCCACAATTGAAGTTTATATACTACGATGTACATGATAACTACATATCCTCCTTCGATATTTTTTTTTATTGGAGCTTAATTCAATGGCTCATCTTCATCTGTTTTGAAGAGCTCTTCACTTCGGGGTTGATATCTTCAAGGGTTTTATTATGTTTCATGAAAGTTATTATTATTTTTGGAACCTCAGAAGTAGATTTTATTTAAGTCACACTGTCACTTAATGGGCATAACCAATGTTAAGTTTCACAAACTCGATGATACTATTATATTCTGCGGCACGGAGGAAGAGCAATTGCATAGTACGAGTATGGTGCTGATGTGTTTTGAAGCAACTTCTTTGAAGATTAACTTCAGAGAGTATTTGACGTGAACTACACGTTAATGACCTAAAAATAAGACAATATGATTTCTAGAGAGAGAAACAAAAGAGTTCTTATATTTCAAGAATTGAGGAATGAGGACAAAATGGGAATATAAGAACTATTTATATGAGAGATGTTACTTGCTAATCAAGTAATAGCTAAAATGACTAAAGGACTAACTAAAAATAAAAGAATGCCTAATTAGTCCCAAACATGCTTGGAAACTAATTAAGGGAAGAAAAGGCTTAAAAAGAACTAAAAGTAGAAAATACAATGAGTGCATGGCTAGGGGGATGCTCGGTTTTCTCGAGATACTCTGGTGACTGATCTATCGCTAACAGGGTCTGGCGACGTGGCAAAGGGCAATCTGAAGCTCGATGCCCCACGGTGTTGCAATTAAAGCACCGAAATGTGGGAGGACCTGTATGGGTCGCAGCAGAAGTGGTGATAACTGGAGTAGTGGCAGAAGATGTCGAGACTGATGCTGCATGGGTAGCAGAACTCAAGGAAGGTGGAGGTCGGGATGCTGGAGGAGCTGTCAGGGCTGCATGATATGCCTCGACTTGGGTAGCTTACTCTACCACCTTCAAAAAGGTCGGTATTACTCTCGATCCAAGGTCGCGGCGGATATGTGGCTGGAGTCCCAGAATATAGCGACTAATCCGTTGATCCTCAGTATCGGGCAGGCGAGCTCTAGTACAGAGGAGCTGGAACTGCTCCGTATACTCTACTGCCGAAGACATATCCAGCTGGAGAGACTGAATGCCCGTAAAGATGCCTCGCTTGTATGTCGGGGGTATAAAAGAGGCCTAAAGAGCGGTTTTGAGATCGATCTAGTCCTGGATAGAAGGGAGCCTTGCAACCGTCCTACGATAGCAAAGGTCATTCCACCAAACTCGGGCAAAATCAAATTTTGGTGGCAGCTAAAATAACACATGAGCGGCCCTGAACCCACTAGCAATCGAAAACTGTCTCCATAGTGGCGAGCCAATTGGTCGTATCATCTGGGGAGAATCTACCATCGAACATAGAAATATCTATACGGATATCCCCATGGAGACTCCGTGAAAGTAACTGGAGTGCTAATGAGAGTGGATCTCCATCCTGATGAGCTCTCGAGCCCACCACATCACCCGGTGCAGGTGCGACATAATCAATCTGGTTTGGTGGCATCTATACAGGTGCTGGGCGAGGAGGATGATCATGCGGGACCATGGAAGGTGCTCGGGGATCACGCTGATAGTGGGGACACGTGCCAATTAGGTGATCACGTTCTCCACCATAGAAATACTGATGATCCCGTATTGAAATGGGATGGTGGGCGTCGGGTGGGGGAATCCACTAAAAAATACTATGGTGAGTATCCCTAGTGTCAAGAGGAGGAAGAAGAATCGGTATAAAGTAGAGAGAGGTCATGATGTGAAGGGGTATGATAGGAAGATGGGGGAGGTGGTACGTGTGGTAGTGCGTGAGGATGCAAACGGGGATCAATGTTTTGGTATTCAAAAATACCAAAATCAAATGGATCGTGGTTCGGGTGGTCGAATAGGATTGAGATTAAGTGGTTGGTTTAGGAGAATTGTGTTTGGGATTTTGGGTACTTTGGGTAGAGTTATTGGTTCGGTGGGATTTGGTTCTTGGCAAAAAAAGGTTGGGTGAGTTTTTTTTTCTTGATCGAAAAAGAAAAAGGGAACGGCTGATCGAGATCAGTGGGCTTGGGATGTATTTCGGGGTCGAAATGTCCTCGAGGGGTCTTCTGGATTGGTTTTTCTATCCGAACAACAGTGTTATGGGGTTTATTGAAGTCGTCTGGACAACAAAAGTGCAACTTGTGCGTTCTTGTGGTCTGTTAAGGGCCCGGAACACGAATTTGAGGGTTTTTACGGCTGGAATCACCTGGATTAGGAGCAGGTGGGGGTGCGCCAGCCACCGAAAAGGGGGTTCGACACATCAGGGGTGGAGTCCGGCCCTTGTCGGCGGGTTTCGGTCCATGGTTTGTCAATTCCGGCTCCGGAATCTGATCAGGGTGGTGTTCGGCAATCTCAAGCTGTTTTTCGGGCTTGTGGGGGAGTGGTTTATGGGGTTTCTTTTGACTGATTAGGATTTTGCAATTTGGAGAATTGCAACATTATGGTTTCAAATTGTTCTTGTTTTTTTTGTCAATTCATCCACTCGTTGTCTCAATTCTTGATTGCTTTGTCTCAACTCTTCGTTAATCTCTTCTTGAATTCAGGTTGCCTTCTTCGTGACCATTGAGAATGTAGGGCACAATTTGATATTCTACACTCACCGATACAAACTAACATACGAATACACCGATGTTTTGGAGTGACACCCGCTCTGATACCAATTTGACGTGAACTACACGTCAATGACATAAAAATCAAGACAATTTGATTTCTAGAGAGAAACAAAAGTGTTCATATATTTCAAGAATCGAGGAATGAGTACAAAATGGGAATACAAGAACTATTTATTTGAGAGATATTACTTGCTAATCAAGTAATAGATAAAATGACTAAAGGACTAACTAACAAAAAAAAAAATGTCTAATTAGTCCCAAACATGCCTGGAAACTAATTAACGGAAGAAAAGGCCTAAAAAGAACTAAAAATAGAAAATACAATGAAAATAAAAGGAAAATAAAATGGATCCTCATCAGGTGCAGTGCAGGAGTTGGGAGGAGTAGAGAGGTTTGGCAGATGTTTTGGGGTGTAACACCCCGCATAATTTGCCACTGACGGTGATCAGGCCCAATGTCAAGATATGTTGGGCGTTAAAATTAAATACCATTCTTAGCATGTAACAGAAATATGAGAGATTTAAAACTTTTTCCAGTAGAAATAAATTGAGATAATTCACAATAATAAGCGATTCACCATAATAAGATTCATCACCATGCTAAAACTTCAATAATATAAAACTCAAATGATATAAATGTCGTAAATAAAATTTCTCTAACTGAAAACCATAAACTAATTGTGGTGTCGAATGACCTATAAAAACCCAATACAACTCTCGTAAATAAAACAGTGGAATGGAAAACTAAAGTAATGCAATAAAGTAAATCTCCTGCTACAAGTCTCGCTAATCTCCAAAACCATGTAGCTACCTAACAATCTTTAGTCAACAGCGTCCACCGTAAGAATACTAGCTACTCATCCCAAATAGGGTTCCACGAATCCAGTCATAAGCATTGTAAGAGATAAATATCACAGTTGAATATTTTAATTTAACGAAGCAATATAATAACAATTCGAGTAATGTAAAACTAGAACAACTATCCACATAAAATAAACCAACTCGACTACTAAAGTCCAATTATGTTTCTTTCAACATTAATTACATTTCTTTCTATTATCTTACTCAAATTCGTTATCTTTCTCAACATTAATATATTATCGAAGCAACACCATTATAGTCAGTTTGTCTTTCTTACGATCCTACACATACTCATGGTGCGCTTAACGTTTCATCACTTCAAATCCACATACATCAGTATAGACCGTCGGCCTAAATTGTTAGCCCACACATACCGTGATGTTTTCCCACACAAGATACGTCACTGTAGCCAGTTAGCCTAGGTCTCGCACTCATCGTAATGGCCAGTTAACCCAGACACTGTACGTACCATGCCTCCGACATAAAACCGTCAAAGTAGTCAAGATAGTGTATGTCCCGCACATAGTGCAGCCAGTCAAAACGTACACCTGCACATACAATGACACTACATTAATCCGTCTTTATTACCTGTTTATTGTCTTAGGTATTAATTATCTTTTCATTATTGTGTTTTTATTAATTACAACTGACCCCCAAAATAATCCGAGCATCTCAACTAAATCCATCCCTAGTCCCATATCTAGAGATCACCAAAACCACAAGTACAACCTAGTTCCTCATCTAGGAGAGTACCTAAATCCATAATCATCTGCTATTCTTGTACGTAGGATAAACAAAGTAAGCAAGTATCACCTAGTCCCATACCTAGGAAATACTCAAATGTACAAGTGACACTCCCTAATCCCATACTTAGAAAACATCAACAACAATTAATATGCATATTTGCTAGTCCCATACCTAGAAGGTATCATACTAATAACAAGAGTGAAAGTGCAACTAACGTACAAAATTCTTAACGTCCCAATGATGTAATTTTACTAACATAAGCAATTTTTATAATAATTATATTCTTTAGTCCAATATCATAATCTTTGATTCATATTCATAAAAGTCCAATTCACGTACATTAAAGCAATTATATCTTGTTATATACGAGTTCCACAAAACGTTCTAACAAGTTACCCAATTCAATATTCCAATTCATATGAGAATAAATCAAATTAAGTCAAATCGGTTTAAACATGCATATTAATAATTATCAGCAACATATTATCGTATTCTACACCATAATAATCATCTATGTGATTTAACAAATCGGAAAATATTATCGAGTTCCATATATCAATTAACATGTGAATCGTTCCAAAACTCAACACGAACAAAGTCTAATACTCTAAGCATGCTGTATTTCAAGTGTTAAATTCAATTTCATAAGTTCATAAAAACAGAATTATAATTAGGTTATCACTTTCCTTAATTAAGTTGCTAATCATCTTTAGAAAACATGTTTATTTAATGTTTAGGGCAACATTTAAATCAAATAATACTTCAGGAGAAAAATAGAAATATTCTTGCCTTGCAAAGAAGTATTCAAAAATTTGATGGTACCACTGCGTTCCTCTCGCGAAAATATGCAACTCTGCTTTTATGCCTTCTTCAAAATATAATTGTAAAGTCCTCCAAAATAAGTTTGAAGTTTGTTTTAATGGAGGTTTTAGGGTTTAAAAGATGAAGAAAAGAGGTTTGTAACTTTTTGGTTTGAGAAAAATAAGTGGGGCAAACAATAAATTTTGTATAAGGGTCTCTTTAAATAGAATTGGGTAGAGCGACCCGTGGCTAGGCCGCGGTCGAGCATAGAAACTCCCGCGGCCGCGGGTGCGGCTAGGATCACTGCGGTCACGGGTCCTCCCTCTCTCTACTAATTTTTATAGGATAATAATTACAAAAGTCCAAATTGATTACAACTCCTAAACCGACAATAAATCCTACTCGTGATTCAATTTTACAAAGTCAAAATTTAGAGTCCAATAAATTAAAAAAAGACAAATGCTCCTTAAGTTTTTTCCAAAACCCCAATTTACCAAATTATTTAAATGCACAAAATATTCATTTAGTTAACCAAAATTCACCAAATTCGTTTAAGTAGTTTTTTCTAGATTAATTCAAATTCCAACTAAAATAATCATTTTAAAGAATTAACCCAATTAATTAATTAAATTCGGTTCCAAAAATACGGGTATTACAGTGTGATTCGGGATTATTTCACGCTCTTATCTAGGAATTTTCCTCGAGAGCAGGGTAGAAGTTCAAGGCCATTTGGGATCCTGTGTTTGAGCATTTGGAAAGGAGGACGATTGATGTTGAGAAAGATCACTCTGTTAAGCCTCTCTCTTGACTTATTATCTTTCCTTCTTTGCACCCCTTGTCCAGGTTAGAAAAAAATGTTTGGAAACTGTATGTACAACCTCCTTTGGGATGGGAATGACGAGGAGCAAAAATACCATTTGGTGAGCTGAGAGTCATGTTGTTGCCTTATTAGCCATGGGGGATGGGGAATCCAAACGTGCAATTGTTTAACCAGGCACTGTTGGGAAGTGGTGTGGACTTTTTCCACCAAGGAATATAGGCTCTGGAGACAGGTGAACGTGGCAACATTTTCCTGTATCCACACCAAACCCAATCGGTATGTTTGGCGTGGTTCTTTGGTGGGAGGATTTTAGTAAGTTCAGGTCTTTAGTGGGAGACCTGGTGTGGTCATATATCGTTGGCGGACCACTTTTTTGACCTCTGTCGTGTCACTGTGGATAAGGGAGTACCGTGGCAGAGTATGAGTCAATAGCACGGAGGCAGACAATGTGGAATGCTTGGTTTCAGTATCGAAATTTGATCCGACTTTTGAGTTTTTGGCCATGGTGTCTTCCCCCCAACAATGAGAAGGATGCATTGAAGTGGACGGGCAATAGGAGTGGGAAATCCTCATTGAATTCCTTTTATGGTTGTTTGTAGGGTTCTTTGGGTGAGCAGGTGTTGGATGTGCAAGGAGGGGTAAACTATAAACTAGCAGGTGTTGGATGTGAAAGGTGGATGAGAACACGGTTAATCATCTCTTGATCCATTGTGAAGTTTCTAGGAGTTCGTGGGATGTTATGTTCTCTCTTTTGGGGGTTTCCTGGGTTATGCTGAGGTGTTTGTAGCTTGGATAGTATTTTGTGTTAAGGAAGATTAGTAGGCGTTAGGTTTTGGCTCCATTTCGTGTCGTGTGGGTTAGTTGGAGGGAGAGGAACAAGTGATGCTTTGATGACGAAGAGTTACATCTTTTTGTGGGTTTGTGAGGCTTTTGGTGTTTTTGTTGTATATGCCATGTTCACGAGGGTTTCCGCCACTTGGCGCTTTGGATATTATTTTTTATTTATATGAAAAAAACTTTCTCAATACCTTCAGGAGGGGAATCCGTAAGCCCTTTATTGTGGGAAGTGGGCAGACGAAGAGACGAAGGCCCCTTCCCTCCCATCTAGAATAAAAGGAGTGCTTTATGAAAATGAATGAAAATGAGGCTTTTTTGGGGGTATGATTTTTCTCTTGGTAGACTATGCTTGAGCTAAGAGTTCCTCCGAAGCTTCAACGTTCTGTTTCCATGCCATTGAGAGGGAAAAGAAATGAGATGAAGTACTTCGCTGAGATTAGCCGAATTTTAATATGTTCAATGAATGGTACTATATGAATTATGTAAATGACAGTCCAAAAATCTGCTGTGACTTCAAACTGCTGTAGAAACCATAATAAGTAGAGAATTACTCCAGAATGGTGGAGCAAAATTTTAAGAAAAATTTACGTATAACGAAAATATTCCAACTGAAACCTAATTACTTGATATTAAAAGCTGTCAATCTTTTTGTTCTTGGTACAATGTAAGATTGCATTGATAGAACCATGGTTCAAAGTCAAGGCCGATACCGCGACGATACGGCCGAGTTGACTAGGTATCGATGCCCACCGATCCGATTCCGAGTTACGAGTTGAGTTTTCAATTATTGATGTGAATCGACCCTATATCGGTAGTTTTTCGGTAGTATCGGTGATATAGGGGTATAATCGGCCCATATCGACGATGTCGCAGTAGAATCGGCCCATATCGGTGATTTCTCGATGGAATCGGCCCATATCGGCGATATCGCGATGGAATCGGCCCATATCGGTGATATATCGGCCGAGATGATATAAGTTACTAAGAATCAATCTCTCTCTCTCTCTCTCGTGTTGTGTTGGTAAGCGTGGTTTTTCGGGGGGGTTACGAAATGCTAATTGTTTTTTTAATTTAGTGTGCTGTGTTTGTGGGTTATTTGGTCATCGTGTGGGTTTAATTTAGTGCGTTGTATATGTGCTAGTTTTTTTTTTTTTAAAGAACGTAAATGATCCAAATGTTATTTGTTATTATATTTTAAAATATTGTTCCCAATGTTATATTTTAATATGTTATTATTTGTAAAAAAAAAACGTACTTGTTATTCTTTTACAAACAAATAAACAACTGTAATTATTGGAAAAATGATATTTGTATCCTCTAAACATTTGTAAAAATAATATTTGCATCCTTTATGTAAAAATAACATTTGCAACACAAGTAAAAAAAAAATATTTGCATCCTCTTTGTAAAAAAATAACATTTCCATCAATTTAAAAAAAAACATTTGCAACCCAACAACAAAAAAACATTTACATTCCTTTTATAAAAGAAATAACATTTGCATCATTTTTTGTACGAAAATAACATTTGCATCCTTTTTGTAAAAAACGACTGTAAAAAAAATGTAGTGTTTTGTCAAAATCACTGTTTGTATCATCTTTGTAAAAAAATAACAATACTAAAAAAGAAACATTTCTATCCTTTTTAGAAATATATAACATACTTAAAAAACACATTTGTATCCTCTTACTAAAAATAATACTAAGAATATAATAGTTGTATCCTCTTTGTAAAAAACAAATATCCTCCTACTAAAAAAGTAACATTTGTTTTTCTTTGCAAAAACATAATATTTGTATCCTCTGTGAAAAAACAACATTGATTTATTATGGAACATTGAATCTGGCAAGTTCGCAGCACGTCAATAAAATCAATTGTACAATGTTATGCATATTAAAGGGTAGTTTTAAACTTATCTGATTGGTCCACATTGTCAATCGTATTTTTTTAAATTTTCTGGATTTTTCTCGGAATTTTTTGCGCTCTGTAAATAGTGTATCTTTGCGTATCGCCCGATACCGTGACCGATACCGCGACCGAGTTGAAAATCGAGTGGTCGATACCGGGACCGATACCGAGACTTTGAACCATGGATAGAACAGAACATTACAACGCAGCCTAATTGGGTGACAGCCGCAACCAAACAGGCCAGCCTAATATTACACCAACAAAACAAAATATAAAATCCAGCCAAAAAAAAAAGAGACTAAATATTCATTTAAATTTTTTGGGGTTGGATTTCTAACTTTTTAAACGATTAAATATTTTTATCCCACTGGGAAAGGAAAGAAGCATAATGTATGAGGATCTCGTTGGATCCCTTGTTGTGAATGTCATAATTCTCTGTAGTCGAGGTGACATTTCAAGTATCATTCACCTATGTGTAAATAGGAAAAGATAAGATCTATATAAAATGTTGTTACTTTTAATAATCATCCAAAATACTTGTTTTTGGATTTCTGTTTTGTTTTGGCTCAGGAAGATGTTAAAAGCTAGACATGATATTCATCTGTTCTTTTTCATAGATATTCTGATTATTTAACTATAAGACAATTCTTCATGTTTTTAGAATCGATTTTGATTTATGACTAACCTCCTCATCTGTGAGATGTTTAATTTATTGAGCCTAGCTTCTCACTTATGAATTTACTTTGCAGGGACACTTGCATGTTAGCAGCGTATTTGGCGGTGAAGATAGTATACAGCTTAAAGGACCTGAAATAACTTCTGAACTTCGATATCTCTTAAACTTGTTGACCCTTTGTTGGCATTTCTCAAAGAAACCATTCCCATTATTCTTAGAAGAAACAGGCTATTCACAAGAACATGTTCTTCTTCACGAACCCAAAGCCGGAGTGAGTCATTTTTTCTTCTTCTTTGCTCTTTGTTTAGGCATTTTTTTTAAAGTTCTCTGGGTGAGAACCATTCATGTGTGGAAGAAATTAGACCTGATGAGAACGGGTCGTGTTGTGTCATATTGGGTTCGTGTAAAAAACAGCTCCATACGTACCCTATACATGAAGAGAGGTGTACATTTTGTGTCATGTTTTAACCATGTAATCGCTATATATATCATGTCTTGTATGACCGGGTTCGTGTCACCCACTTGTGTTAGCGGATTTAACGGGTCAAACAGTTATGACCTGAAACCTGTTAAGGGTCGATCCATTAACTAATACTTCATTTTTGCTGATGTAAATTACACGTCAATGGCTAAAAAAATAAATCAAACCCTAACTTTAGAGAGAAAGTCGAGATTTCTTATATTTCAAAATAGAGGAGTGTCCTCAAAAGAGGAATACAAGAGGTATTTAAAGGGGAGAAGTAGCTTAGGCTCTAAGCTACTCATCTAATTACAAAAATACCCTTAAGAGCCTTTTGCTACATCTTTCCCTAAATACCAAGCAAAAATAAATACAACTAAACGAAAATAATAAAGGAAAATACAAAAGAAGATAAAGTGACAAAAATAGCCCTAGAATAGGGCCCATTCCCATCATTTGCCCCCTCTTAAGATCAAGCTTGTCCTTGAGCTAAAAAAATGGGGACTTGTGAGGGAATGCCAATAATAGGTGTTTGGGTGAGCTCACAGTGGGAGACCTACGGAGTCGCCTTCCAGAACAGTAATCAGAGCATGCTGTGGGAGCTCTTCGGAGGCGTCCAAATAGTCAGGTGGGTCATCCATCGCCAATAGGGCACGACGCCTCGGAAGAGAGCAGTCAAAAGCTCAGTGGTCAACAATGCCACAGTTGTAACACTTGAATGTAGGAGGGCTCGGTGGGCGTGGTATCGCGGCGGGAGTAGTGGAGACGGAAGCTGATGCAGTAGCGAGGGCCGGCGTGAGTGGGGTTCGAGAGGCGAGGAGAGCTAAAGGCGTTGTGTGGTAAATCTCGACCTTGGCTGCGTACTCGATCGCCTTCAGGAAAGTCAGCATCACCCTCAGACCGAGATCGTGTTGAATATGCGGCTGCAACCCCAATATATAGCGGCTGATCCGCTAATCCTTTGTCTAAGGAATGCGAGCTTTGGTACACAGAAGTTGAAACTGCTCAGTGTACTCCACTACCGATAACGTGTCCTGCCTGATAGATTGGACGCGAGCAAAGAGATCGCGCTCATAGGTGGGTGGGATGAAGGACGTCTGGAGAACGGCCTTCGGCTCAGGCCAAGTCTGAATAGGAGGCAATCCGACAGCTGTGCGGCAATAGCAGAGGTCGTTCCACCAAATCCGGGCAAATCCCTGGAATTTGGTGGCTGCGAGGAGAACACAGGAGCGGCCTTGAACCCGCTTGTATTAAAAAACTGTCTCCATCGAAGCTAACCAATCGACCATGGCATCTGGAGAGAATCGCCTGATAAACATGGACACGTCGACCCGAATATCTCTCTGAAGACTCCGAGAGAGTAATTGTAGTGCCGTCGACAGGTGGTCGCCATCCTGACGAGCCTCGAGGCCCATCACATCGCCCGGTGCAGGTGCATCAAAACCTGCAGGGATCGGTGGCATCTGAGCATGTGGTGAATGAGGAGGGTAAGTATGTGGAACCATGGGAGGTGCAGGGGGGCCGCGATGGGGGCACGTGCTAATAAGAGGCCATACTCTCCACAATAAAATCACCAGCGGTCCCAAAGTGGAACGAAGCGAGGAGGGTCAGGCGGCGGAGGAAGGATCCACTCAAGGACGTTGCGGTTTGTATCCCCGGTGTTGGTAGATGAAGACGAATCCGTGTAAGATAGGGAAAGATCATGATGGGAAGGGATGTGATGTGACGGTGGAGGAGATGAACATGGATGTATATGTGGAGGTGGGGGTGGTGGGTCGTGAGTGGGGGGTAGGCCGTGGGATGCCATATGTTGATTAAGGGCCCCAGAATAGGTGGAAAACCCGGGGAAAGTGGGATAGGCATGTATATGTTGGATTGGGCTACGGAGTGGTGGGGAAAAGATCCGTTGGGTGGGAAAAACAAATTCGGGTGTTGAAACGATGTAGAGACGTCAAAAAAATTAGGCTGTGTGGGGAGAGATTGTTTTCGGTTCGGGTTTGTGTCAAGGGGAGTGTATATGGTATCGGGTTGGCTGATTGGGAAGCTTAAATCGGGTTGGGGGTTGTCAAGGTGTCGGGGTAGGGTGTTGACACTTGGGGGGTGGGGCAGAGGGCGGGAGGAGGTTGGATGGAAGGGGGAGGGGTCGGACGGTGCCTGGGTGGGCTGGGCTTGATTGTCAGGGAAGCAGGTGGGTGAAAGGGGGGTCCCCAGGTTAGAACAAGGCCATTCGGGTGGGTTTTGAAGGCTGTGGAGCAGATCGGCAGCGGGTGGTGCTAAAGTCGAGGGCGCGCAAGGGTGAAAGGGAGGGGTTGGGGTTGGGTGGCTGCCGGAAGGAGGGGTGGGCAGCAGCGAGAAGGGAGTGAGTGGGCGGTTGGAGCTGAGCTTGGTCGGCGGTTGCCAGGGTGTAAGGGAAAGTGGCGGCTGGGTCGGAGGGGGTCAGGGGGTGGATGGAAGGGTTGCTATGGTAGCATCTAGGTTTGAGCAGATTTGGTGGGGTTAGCAGCTAGGGTTTGGTTGTTTTTGGTGGGGTGGGGGGGGCGCTGGGTGACTGCCATAAATGGAAGAGCTAGGGTTTGGGGTGGTAGCATGGGGGTAGGGGCTGAGATCGGAGTGTGGTTTGATGGCAGAGAGGAGTTGGGCCATTTGGGTCCTGAGTTGGGTGTGTGGTTGCTTCATTTCCTCCATTTGTTGTTTCAACTCGAGGTTTTCTTCTTCTTGTTGTTGTTTGGATCTTCTTGGAGCCATCGAAGTAGTGTATGATTTTGATAACTACACACCAATATACCAATCGGGGAATGACTTCTCGCTTTGATACCAATTTGACGTAAACTACACGTCAATGGCCAAGAAAATAAACCAAACCCTAACTTTAGAGAGGAGTGTCCTCATATGAGGAATGCAAGAGGCATTTAAAGGGGAGAAGTAGCTTAGGCTCTAAGCTACTCATCTAATTACAAAAATACTCTTAAGAGCCTTTTGCTACTTCTTTCCCTAAATACCAAGCAGAAATAAATACAAGTAAACGAAAATAATAAAAGAAAATACAAAAGAAGATAAAGTGACAAAAATAACCTTAGAATAGGGCCCATTCCCATCATTTGCAGTTCTATAAGGGATGATAAAAACTTAAAATTAGTGATGCTCTGCTGGAAATTATGTTGGTGGAGAACTTGGGATATCATTATTTGTTTATTTTTTGTTCTTGACTGAAATTAATTTATGCAGATTTTGAAACCAGCTTTTACAATTCTAGTCGACCACAAATCAAAATCTTTCCTCTTACTTATACGTGGAACTCATAGTATCAAGGATACTCTGACAGCTGCTACTGGAGCAGTGGTACCATTTCATCACAGTGTTGTGCACGAGGAAGGTGTCAGTAATTTAGTGTTAGGGTATGCGCATTGTGGAATGGTTGCAGCTGCTCGATGGATTGCAAAACTCGCTACTCCTTGTCTTATTAAAGCACTCGGCAAATACCCTGATTATAAACTTAAGGTATTGACTATCTGGACTTCAGGTTGAGGCTTATGCCCATATTTTGTGATCGTTTATTAGGGTTTTGGATGTTGAATAGAAATGGGATTTTCAGATCTTTTCTATAGCTGTCTACATTTGAAACTTGTGTTGCAAGAAAGAGGGAATGCTTCTGTAGAATCAAGTTTTGTTCCAGCAGGGGCATATTTGATCGACTAAATCACGGCTAAACTCATGTTTGTTAATCTTTTTTTTTTAGTTTCCTGTATTATTTTAAGTTCGTGATGGAATCTATAAACTTGTTGAAAAAGTTTTTATAATCAATGTTACCTGGAATGTGTATTGCTGTGCGTGGTAAAGGTACGGGTACATTGGGGATGGGGGTTTAGTTTTGATGTTGTTTACACACACACACACATATATATATATATATATATATATATATAGAGGCAGGCTCCTGTGCACACTAAGTTTGCACACTAAGTTTGCACATTACCTTTTATATATAGTAAAAAAAATATTTTTGAGTTGATTTTTTTTGTGTGATATTTAAACATTTCAAGGAACCCATATAAAAAAAATCAGCTCAAAAAAACTTTTTTTGCTATTTTTAAAAAATCGGTCAAACTTTCGCTGTTTTTAAGCCCTTTAAAAACTGCGAAAGTTTGACCGATTTTTTAAAAATAGCAAAAAAAGTTTTTTTGAGCTGATTTTTTTTATGTGAGTCCGTTGAAATGTTTAAATATCACATAAAAAAATTGGTGTGCGCCAGCACTAAGTTTGCACACTTTTAAAAGGTAATGTGCAAACTTAGTGTGCACAGGAGCCTGCCTCTCTCTCTCTCTATATATATATATATATATTGTACACCCAACCCAATCACATGTATACCCAACAATTTATTCTTTTTAAATTAGGTCTTTGTAAAAGCCCCTTGGTATTGGAGTAGATCTACTCGGGGTGGATCAAATTGAGACAACTCTATGGCACATGTTTCCTTTCTTGTTATTCTCTGTTTCTCTTCACAACAAAAGCGGAATGCTAGATTTGGAGAACTTGAACTTTTTCGGATTGGGTGAGAGTATTTGGTAACATTGTCTATAATTATTTGATTACTTTTATTCATTTTCTTACTTTTTCGTAAACATGTTGGCCCACAAAAGAACACGAATAATTTTTTTGAAGCATCAGAAAACTGTAACTATAAATATTGAAATATTAGTAAGATTTCTTGTTTGCATATTCAGTGTTAGGATTAGTTGATTTCCTATATGTTTGGTTATTTGATACTCTTGTGCTTCTGTACGGTGCCTATAAGTATTGCAATAATAAGATTTCCTATTTGTTACAGATTGTTGGGCATTCATTGGGTGGAGGCACTGCAGCACTTCTAACGTATGTATTGCGAGAGCAGAAGGAGTTGACAATGACTACCTGTGTTACATTTGCTCCAGGTTTCTGTTATTCATTAAATGTCACTGAATTAGTTTCTTTTATTAGCCCATCGAGTTCTAATGCCTATATATCCCTGGCTTGATTTTTTAAAGTTTTTTTTGGGTCATTTGACGAAAAGTCCCATGATGATTTTTAATTAACGTTTAGTCCAAGCCTTGTTATTTTGTTTCAAAAAGTCCCTCACCATCTAAAAAAGTCACAAACTCTCTTTCTTCTCTTATCCTAAGCCCTAAGAAAAAATTGTCAAAAAAATAAACAAGGGACTTTTGGGAATATAAAAAAATAAGGCGGACTAAGTGCAAATGTACTTGGATCCTAGGGACTAAACATTGATTATCCTTTTATTCACTTTACCCTCTTAGATAAATGCATTTTTAGAAATATTCACTTGAATTTGAAAAATTAGGCTTACTCCATCGAGTTCTCATGTTTAGATACCTTACTTTATTTTTTATGAGTTTTTTTCTTTGTTTTATTTTTATTTTTTTATGAGTTTTTTTTCTTTGTTTTTTTACTTTGCTCCCGAGATTGCATAGTTAGACTTACCCTCTAAACGCCAAATTAGACTTACTCACGTCTTGGGGGTATGCCTAATTATGCAATTATCTCGGGAGAGCAAAGTCATAAAACCCCTTTTTATAGTTAATGCCTTTATTAATGTTAAGTTTATTATTTGTTTGTTGGATGCTCTAATTTTCCCTTGCTGACGGAATATCTGATGTTGCAGGGGCTTGTATGACATGGGAATTAGCGGAATCAGGCAATGAATTTATTACTTCTGTTATAAATGGAGCTGATTTAGTGCCTACATTCTCAGCTGCTTCAGTAGATGATTTGCGCGTTGAGGTTCTAAACCTGAACTGTTATTCTGCTTATTTGATTGCCTTGCCCTAAAATGGCTCAAACTCATTTATTCTTTCTTTCGTCTTTTTTTAGTCACTTTGCATTTTCTCTTTATTTCATTGATACATCTATATATGTAGACGTATAAATCGTTGTAAAAGAGCATAAAACGAACGCACGCTCGGGCTGAATACTAGTCAAATCTTAATAGCACCAACTATAGAGGGGCTCTTACCCAATGCTTTTTTTAGGCACCGAACTTATATGCTCGATCTTGTTTGCTGCTTTTCTGAAGCTTTTTCATGTTAGTAGAATTTTCCATCATATTAAGTACTATCTACATTTAATTCTTTACTTCTTCAGGTGACAGCATCTGCGTGGCTTAATGATCTGAGGAATCAGATTGAGCAAACCAGAATTCTTAGTACTGTCTATCGTTCTGCATCAGCTCTGGGTTCTCGACTTCCATCCATTGCGAGTGCTAGAGCAAAAGTTGCAGGCGCTGGTGCTATACTGCGTCCAGTTTCCAATGGTACACAGGTATAATTTTTGGTTGGATGTGAGATAATTTAATGGTTATCATAATATTTTTCCATATGTCTTCCATCAAATTGGTCATGCGAAAATACCAGCAAGTTAATATATAGAAATAAGGAAATTCATAATTTCTTCAACAATACGTTAACTTGAATGAGTTGTAATTAATCCTCTTCTAAAAGCATTTGGTGTTGTCAGAAAATTTTAAACAATAGTTTTTTGAAAAGTGAAGCCTAAACCACAAATGCAGTCGATTTCGAATTGTCTTCTTTTCTTGATAATCTTGATATTCTCCTAACTTCTTTTGGTTGTATGATTGTACTAGCTTTGGAGCTTTTTTTCTTTTTCGTGGATGCTGCTAAGGGCACCGACAATAATTGTTACTACTTTGATCCAATATAAATAGTGAATGTGCAAATTTATTCATAAGCCTCTGTATTATAATATTTCTTATAATCGCACCTAAAAAAAATGCAGACAAAATGTAGAGAAATATTTATTTTTACAGGGCAATCTAGGATTTCGGAAGGAATTTCTCTTTACCATCGTAGAGTCCCACGTGTTATCTTGCATACCATAGGTAGTCCTTGTATACCATACTCCTAACAATTGAGTACCGAAGGAACCCCTTAAACTATGCGAAATGTCAAAAGCCATTTTCTTAGGATGGCTCAATTGCATTTAAGTAAGTTAACTGTCTCATTTTTATGTTTTACGCCTTCTTTTTCATCTGACGAAGTGTTCCTTTCTTCTCTCTCCACAACCGTCCGGGATATAAAATAAACTACCAAACCAATTAGATTCATCTTTCAATTGACACAATCAACATATATACTTAAGATTTCATGTCTTTACCACCTATATAATATACTAATATAATACTTATTCTCGTTGGGAATAGAAATAAGAATAAGGCAACTCAGATTGTATGAAAATCATACATCAAAATCTATATTGAAGGTAATAAAGAGAGATGGAAGGATGAAGAAAGAGAAAAAGAATGAAAGATCCAATAACTTTAGAAGCTCTGAAGTCTAATTCATGATTGAATTTAGTTCTAGTTCTTTTCCCCTCTCTCTCTCTCTATATATATGGTGATGCCAGTACGCACGCACATATTTTGTACTCAGCTGAGTAACTTGCTATAATGATTTAAGAACATGAGGCACATTTTGTACTGATGTGAATCGTGGAAGCGTAAAAGACTACATTGGCGACAACAACTAAAATGAAGAGTTCATCTCATTAAATCAATCTCATTCTTATTAATAAACCATTTCCCGTGATTACGAAAGGAGGAACATCAATACATAGGCTAGCCTAGCTTCGAGATCAAGCTAGGGGAACAGTTATAAACACCAAAAGACCTATCTACCCTAAATACTAGCTAGACGAGTATTCTTTTTAGGGTGCTGATAAAGGCAGAAATTGTCTTCCTAGCACCAAAGTACTGATTTTAAAACATAGTGTACAATGTTTTTTATGCACTGTGTGGTGCTAGGAAGCCATTTTTGGGGTGCCTTTATCAGCACCCGTTCTTATAATAATAATAAGAAGAAGAAGAAAAAGAAAAAGCATTAAATAAAAATAACACTTCACAATTAAATCCTCAACTTGACTCATGCACCTCATGTAACATCTCTTTTTCTGATGTCTTATTTATAGGTTGTGATGAAGAGAGCCCAAAGCATGGCTCAGGCTGCATGGACTCGCCCCGCCCTCCGCTTATCCTCATGGTCTTGTATAGGTCCACGTCATCGTGCCACAGTCGCCGCTAGTACAAACTCCAACGAAGGTGAAAACACCCCAGAATCTTCCTCTTCCGAAATAGATACTTCCCAAAAGACCACAGCCACCCTTGAAACCCTAGAAATCCCCGTATCTACTTCGGAAGAAATATTATGGGATTCAGAAACTAGGTATTCTGGTCACTCAGATGAAGTAAACGCTGACCTTCATGAGGGTCAAACTACAAACGAAGACCGTATGACCGAAGTTGAGCTATGGCAACAGCTCGAGCACGAGCTCTATGATCAAAACGAAGGTGAGGAAGGTGACGTGGAAAGTGAAATCAGACTAGAAGAAGCAGACGCCATCGCGGAGGTGAGTGAGAGTCAGTCGGAGATCGACTCTGTACCTCAAACGAAAGAAGCGCATAGATTTTTCCCACCAGGAAAGATTATGCATATTGTTACCCTTCTATCTGGCGAGCCGGAAGGTGAGTGCGATAATGTTACAGACAGTGACACGGATAATCGCCAGGTCGCGGAGACTAAGGTTGGGATTTTTCTCACTCCTAGAACGTTGTATAGTAAACTAAGGTTGTCCCAAACTATGATCGCGGACCACTTGATGCCGGTTTATAGAAGGCAGATTGAAAAGCTGATTAGAGAGCTCGAGAAGGAAGAAACTTCTGATAACCATCATCATGTGGAAAAATCTGAGGCAGTGTTGGAGGGGGAAAGGGTTTCTTTGAATTTCCCCCTGAGATAATTGTGTATTTAGACATACCCCCGCCCCCCCACCACGTGTTAAAAAATTAGACACCCCCTGCTGTCGGCCAATGTATAACACGGTTGAAAAACATCCCTACAAAAGTTGTCTGAATACATATTTTAAGCTTTTCTTAATGGAGATGAATGTCAGTCACATGATGGGGGTATGTCTAATTAATGAACGTGTGCATGTAGGGTGGTGTGTGTACTATATACATGATTAGCTTGGGGGTAGAGTCAAAGAACCAGAAAAAAGGAAGAAAAAATTGCAACTATATAGAGAAGACCGGCATGGCCCGGGAACAAGGATGACTCACAAATCGAAAAATTCTGTTTTCTGATTTATATGGTTTCCATTTTGAAATAGCCTTTCTGCATATTACTCACATTGCAAATCATGTTGGTGGGACGCACCGGTGTGATAATTTGTCTCGAGCCCCTTTAGATGATAGGTCTCCAAGTTGATGACAGTTTTATAAATTTTAATCTCTGTATATAATTTAGGTTGACTTTTGATTCTTCTGTTATCTAATGAAATGAGTTCTCAGTGTTCTTTTTACATAGTTCTTGTATCTGCAGTAGAATTTAGTTAAATGTGTTGCTTTTGACTGTGGTTGCAATTTGTTATGACGGCCGTGTTATCAATTTTACTTTACGAAAATGCTACAGTGGTGCAAAATCAGAACACAAAAGTGCGACACAATTGACGTGTCGCACCCTCATTCGCTTGTGTCCGGGCCCTACTAAAAGTTTAACCTTGTGAAGTCCGGACACCAGCGAATGAGGGTGCGACACGTCAATTGTGTCGCACTTTTGTGTCGCGATTTTTTGTCAGCATAGGACTCTTTACTTTAGTATTGACTCTGTACTTTAGTATGGACCGGGGTGGGTTTTACAGAGAAAAAGTGAGTTGATTTAATGTAAAAGTTCAGCAGGTGTAAATTTTTCTTGCTCTACCGACCAGTAGTCTAAAGTAATTTTTAACTCAACAATTGGAAAATGAAAATACAAAATACACTATAGTTATGGATTACCAGTTTAAGTTTTTTATATCATTCAAAATTTTGAAATGTTTTATCTTCATTTTTATGTTTGATTATTATAATTTTTTATTTTATTATGTATTCCTAGAGACTTGACAAAGAAGACCCATATTCAATGATAATTTTTTTTCTATCTATTGTAAATTTGTACATGTTTGTGTTGTACTGATTTTTTATTTTTATTTTTGTATATAAAGTTGGGAGGACATCGTTAGAGGACAACTTAAAATAGTGTAAAGTTTTAATGTAATATTGTGATTTTATTGTATAATGTGATGTTTTAGTTTTTAGATATTATTATTGCTGCATGCGGATCCAGGAATTTTGGTGAGGAGGCGCGGAGACCCACGTATTTAAGTGTGAAAAATATTGTATTTATTTTTGTTTGTGATAAGTTATCAAGATCGATGACCAAAATAATTTTTTTGAGCAATAAAATTGAATGAAATGTTTTGGCATTAAGATAAATCGTAAAAATTGTTGCGGATAAAACTATTGAAAATTAATGGACTAATTGTCACAGGTAGAAAACATAACAAAATATTTGACCAACAGTTGTAGAACGGATTTGCCCTTTATGGATCTTTCCCTATTTCCATGTATAATAAAATGATTTACCTAGTATGACTATAATTTGTTATTGAAAGAAAATATCTTGTATGCATGATATTATCTGTCCATGTTTAATATTAATAATGTTACAAGTACTATGTATTTAACATATTTGTCATTATAAAATTTCTCATTATAAATCTAATATGTATAAATGTGTTACGTTCTTATTGGTGTGAACACATAATAATATCTTTCACGTATGATACTATTTTCTTGCTTTGGTATGATCGGTATGACTTTGTTGACATTCAAACATAGTAAGATATCTATAAACTGTGAGGAAATTATTAATCAACCTTTGAATTCCTTAATAGTTTTAATTCATTCCCTGAAATATGGTCATTAGTATTCCGTTTTTTAATTAAATAAGTTATTTCCTAACAAAATGGTTCATATTCTGAAACGAAATGGATATTAGAAGGAGTTAACATTCCAATTAAATCTCTACCATGATGGACAATTGAGCTTAATTGACCTTTGAATTTATGTCACCTCTCCACCTATAAATAGATGATTTTCTTCTATCTAAAAGGCATCCACGAAATGCACATATTAAAGTTTAGAGGCAAGGAGAGAGAAGCCAAAATTCTTTGTTGAAAGACTGCTAAGATGGTCCGCTGGCGGCAAACAACAGTGGCAAACAACGACATCATATCAATGATGATGAAAGGAGGTATTACATTATACCTCTTTTCACATACCTATTAGGTGATTATCATGATGCTAACGATCTTAGGGTTCATGTAAATAAACTGTTTTATATGTGGTATCAGAGTTGATGTTTAGGAACACATGATTGTCTATAAAATAGGTTATATATGAATCGTCATATAACTGTTGATAAACTACTGTAAGATTATATGTTTTTCATGACTAGTAAAACATTATATGTTTTCTGTTTCTTCATAATTTGTTGAAACAGTATTGATTTATCTTTTATTTGCCATGACTATTAAAACAATTTGTGTTTTCATGCTACCATGTCTGTTAGATTATGTCTATTAGAATTCATGCTATTATGTCTATTAGAATTCATGCTACCATGTCTTTTAGAATTCGTTAAATTATGCATTTTTTGCAATTTCAAAATTTTATGACCTTTTGAAATTCTTGAAATTATGTCTTTTCAAATTCTCGAAATTTATGACTTTTAAGTTTTTGGAATTCTAGACTTATGAAATTCTAGATTGTACACCTTTTGCTATTTAAGAATTTTATAATTATGTAATTTTATGGGCTATGGAATTCTATGATAACATGTACACCAGTATTCATATTAAGTTGTTCGATGAATGCAATTGTATTAGTAAGGTTAGGTATCACCACAATGATTCTTATTATTACCCATTCCAAATTAGCCCTTTATTACCATTATAATGTTTAAGTTTGTTTATTTAACACATATCAATTAGTTGTCCATATGTATACTATAATCATGTATTGAATCAACAATTAAGGAGTGCTTGTACATGTGTAAACCAAGAATATCCACATATACCTTATTAACATATACCTTATTAAAATTAAATAGATACATCACTCAATTATGCATGTTGAATATTACGATCATTAATGGTATTAAGTTAGATTTGTGAAGACTACCCACAGGAGCATCTTATTTTCATGTCATAAATATTCAAATCTTACTATGTGTTAATTAAAGTTTTAACACTATACCAAAAAGGTTAAATTGTCATCTTTCAGTCGGTCAGACTTGTCAAGGTCATTGACCGTGACAACATTAGAAAGTTGTTACGGTCAAAGACCGTGACAGGTCTGTGACAACTTTCTCAGTAAAAAAAATCCTTACGCCTATTTTTTCCCACCGATTTGTTTCCCCCCAAATTCTCCTCTCTCTCTCTCTCTCTCTCTCTCTCTCTCTCTCTCTCTCTCTCTCTCTCTCTCTCTCTCTCTCTCCTATGTGTATGTGTGTGCAGGTGGGTGTGGGGGGCGGCGGAGGGGCAGGGTGTATGGAGGGGGGGGGGGGGCAGTATGTGTTTGTGTGTGTGTCTTGGGGGGGGGGGGGGGGGGGGAGTGGTGGAGTGTGTTATAATTACAAATTTACTAAATTATTGACATAAATTATAGAAAAATATATGCTCCTTAAGTGCACAAAACTTATTAGTTCTATTGATTTGACCATACAAACCTAATAGGTATTGTTAATATTGAAATTAATAGGTATTGTTAACATTAACATTAATAGACATTGTTAATGTTGATTGGGTGTTATTATTTAGGGCTTGAAGCTAATTAGTCATATGTATTTAATTTCTTATGTTGTTGGAAATGAATTAACTGAGTAGATGAATTAGAAGGAGTACGGGATACACATTTGTTGGTTTGTTGTTCCTGTTGGATTATATTGGATGGATGTGATTGGATATGGAAGTTGGTTTTTTTTTTTTTTAAATTCTTAATTTAATTCACACTAATAAATCCTTAAATAATTAAATTGTCTTAATTTGTTGGGTTGGTTAATTTTGGAAGTGGCATGACCACTGAATTATTGTCCAAATTGTGTGTGTGTGTGTGTGGGGGGGGGGGGGGGGGGGGAGTTTTCAACTTTTTTCTAAATTCATTTTGTGTCACGACCCGTTCGAGAGTGGCACGACCATGGACTTATGATAATTAAATGAAACATATGTGAAATTATATATACTGCTCATAGATACTAGCCTTCTAGTTCTTATGCGTACGCATTCAATAGCTCTTAGACCCGTTCGAGAGTCATTACCCCTATAATCAGATATCTCGAATTGTTTCGTTTGGGACTGTATAGTTTCTGTATAATAATATTCTTAATGGCTTAAACTTGTTACTTTTGGAGGAAGTTCTGCAGTCGTATCTTAATGTTCTATGGGTACATACTAGATGATGCGATGTTAAGTGTTATTTCAATTATCAATTGAAATAAAACTCACACTTGTGAATCTACATTGTGTACTTGGAGAACTATGGGGATATGCTGCCGAATTTTTCTCAAATTAGAACAATATGCATGAGCTGTTAAGTATATTACAAAAATTGCGATCTTGAATGGGATAAGACCACTCACCCTTTAGAGGATGTGGAGGAAATAGTAATTAATATTATAAATTGAATTTGAATTTGAAATTTAAAAATCGAATATAAATAAGACATAGTGAAATGAAACATACCATAAATTTTATACAACAAGTAATAGGTGATTGTTTATACTAATGAGAACTAAATGTTCACACTTTTGTTTATACTAATCCACGAATATACGCTTCTTACCTATAATAGGTGATTGTTTGTAGTAGCTGTGATGGGATATCCTAAATACAAAGAGTGGATTACGGGATGGGTTTCACAGAGGTGCTAATGAATTTGTGAAATACGCAAAGAGATGTCATAACGATGAAGAGTTTCCGTATCTATGCACTAGTTGTAAGAATGGTAAGGTGTTTGAGTGGAAAATAGTTGAAATACATTTGTTAAGTTGGGGTATGCAAGATAGTTATCGATTTTGGAGTTTTCATGGGGAATAGGAAGTTCCTTTTGTCCCCGAGCAACCTTCACAACAAACTTCAACAAATTGGATAGATGTACAAGGGGACGACGTAGATCATAATATGTTAGAGGATTTAGTTGATGACGCATACGAAGTTCATGAAGTGGAAGAGAATGAGGTCACTGACGATGTACAAGGTTCGGGTGCTCATGAAGATATCACGATAAACCTTGACAATGACTACCAAAGTTTAAAATTTAAGGGGACCCAATCGTTATACTCTGGCTGTGAAAAAGATCAAATAACTATACATGCCATGGTTGGTTTGAATAGTTTGAAGACCCAATACAATTTATCCGATAATAGTGGGACAAGAACTCTGAATTGGGTGAAGGGCCTGCTACCCAAGGATAGTACGTTTCCAAATAGATATCCTATTATAAAGAATTATTTGAAAGGTTTGGGAATGAAGTATAAATTGATTCATGCTTGTTTGTATGACTGCATACTATACCAAAAGGAGTATGAAAATCTCGATCGGTGTCCAGTATGCGATGAACCTAGATATGTCCAATCTACTGGTAAGGAAGGCACAAGCTCAAAAGTGCCTCAAAAAGTGTTAAAATATTTTCCCGTTGGGCCTAGATTAAAGAGGTCTTTCACAGTACAATGGATAACGGAGGCAATAACTTGGCATGCTAGGGAAGAAGTAGGGGATAATCTCACGTGTCATCCTATTGATTCTACAACTTGGAGGAGGATGAGTTATGAGTATCCCAATTTTTCTCAAGAACAGTGTAACATTCATTTGGCAATATCAACAGAAAAATCTAAGCACCAAGTGTATGGCCAGTGATCCGAGCCCCACTTAAACTCCCTCCTTCACTGTGTATGAGACCTGAATTTTCGATGCTGTCTTTGTTGATACCCGGGACAAAGGCACCAAGTGATGACATCGATGTTTACCTGGCTCCTTTGGCAGAAGGATTAAATGAATTGTGGGAAGAGGGTATGAAAGCATTTGACTCTTTTAGAAAAGAAGAGTTTACGCTGAAAGCTACGTTGATGTGGGCAATTCATGATTTTTCAGCTTATGGAACATTATCCAGTTGTGTAGTACATGGTTATTTGGGGTGTCCTATTTGTGGAGAGGAGACTGAATCTCTTCATCTCCCTGCTAGCTCAAAAAATGTATACCATTGTCATAGAAGGTTTTTACCTCTGTCCTAAAAGGACCGCCTAGTCTTGAGGCTTGAAAGAAACGCATTGCCTACGCCTTATTACGCCTTATTCTTGGTAAAAGCTTAAGGCACACTTTTTTTTTTAAAACAAAGGATTAGTTGAAAAATATTGGTTATGGAGCATGAATATGAGAAATATGGCTACAAAACATATGGATATATTTAAATTCAAGGTTTGTACTATTTTATTATATTACTAGCCTTTGAATAATTAAAATAATAAAAAAAGAAAAAATGCCTTTTTACGCCTAGGCTGCTAAGGCTTGAGGCTTAAGCTCTATGCCTCGACCATGCCTAGCGCCTTTTAGAACCTTGGTTTTTACCCCCCGATTATAGTTTCAGATTTGAGAAAGGTTCCAATTTTTTATTGGGCCGGGTTGAACACAAGCTGCCACCAAGAAAACTTTCAGGTTCAGAAATTAAAAGTAAATCTTTTGATTGTGGCCCTAATATGCCAGGTAAAAATCCTAAATTTAAGAATGTCAAGTATAAGAAGACCCCAACTGGGAATGAAACTGAGAAAAGAAAGACATGATCTAGGAGGTCAATTTTATTTGACTTGCCTTATTGGAAGAATAACCCGGAGCGCCATTGATTGAATGTGATGCACGTAAATAAGAACACCGTTGAACATATTGTGGGCACATGCCTTGGGGGTGTCATTCGAAGGATGGGGAAAATGCACAAAAAGACCTTAAATTGTTGAAACTTAAGCCACACCTATGGTTGAAAAAATATAGTAGGGGAAGGAAAATAATTCCCCCTAGTGTGTTTACTTTGATGGGTGAGGAAAGGAAGGTGCTTTTAGACACAATATATAATTTGAAGGTTCTATATAATTTTTCGCCCAACTTGCAGAGGATTGTGAATTATTCTACCCATGATTTACATAAGTGTAAGTCCCACGATTGACATGTGATCATGCAATTTGTCCCTCTATTGTTTAAGCACTGTTTCTACAAGCACAAGGATTTGCGGAGGACTATTATACAAATTAATATCTACTTCTCACTTTTATATGAGAAGGTAGTCAATCGAGAATACATAGTGGCCGTAAAATTGGCAGTTACCGAAGCGATTTGTGTGTTGGAGAAGTACTTTGTCCCATCATTCTTTGACATAAGTGTTCACTTATTGGTACACCTATGCGACGAGGCTCTTCTTTGCGATCCAGTTAGATATTGGTGAATGCATCTGTTTGAAAGATTGATGAAAGTTTTCAAAGATTACGTCAAGAATACACGATACATTACATGATCAAAACATCATCATGGAGTCATCAATCTATACTCGGGAATATATGCTTTACTTGACCAGAGTTGATGACATTGATGAGTTCGTCGATGAGGGTGGTCATGTGATGGGCAAACAAGTGAAATTAACGAGTTTGCAACATGAATAAGTAACTCGTTATCTATTTGACACACATGAAGATGTCGAAGAATGGAAAAAGTAAGTTTAAATTATTTTAAGTTTTACACTATTTAGATTATTTTATACACGATTAATTTTGTAATACGTTCGTCACATTAATTTTATGCAGAAAATATGAAGCCCGTGAGAACATTAAAAGATAAAAAATAATGGCACAATCAGACAACGAATTTAGGCTGTGGTTGTCATACGAGGTAATTATAATGAAAATGTCTGTTATTAAATGTTACATTACAATAAAACTTTACAACTAACCTAATTAATTTATCTATATTCTCAGCTCTTAAAGACGAGTGATGCGCCATCAAGGCTTGCTCGTCTAGCCATCGGACCCTTGTTTATGGCACAAGAGTATAAAAAATATCGATTGAATGATTACGTATTTGGTGCAATGGTGTACGAGGGAAGTACAAATGTAAAGAATTCGGGAATTTCATACAAGGCTCTTACTTTCTTTCGAGCGAGCGCAAAAGATAAAAAGCCCATTGAAGCTGAAATGACTTACTATGGTGTAATTCGAAATATATTTGAATTGGACTATGTAAGCTTCAAAGAGGTTGTATTTTACTGTGATTGTGTAAGAGTTAAGGATAAAAATGCTTGTAAAGTTGATACTGGCACCAATTTGATCATGGTTGACTTGTCCAAGTTTAAGAGCAATGAACACATGAGCGATGATTCGTTTCTTTGTGCTTTTCAAAAGGCCAAGCAAGTGTTTTCTCGGAGTATATCAACAACTATCCGTGGTCAATCGTCCTACATGCGCCAAAGCTTCTAAACAATAGTGTGGATGGCGTGGTTGCTCCTACCCAATATCAATCCATTTTTTATGATAACCCGAATTTGAAATAATTTTTAGATTTGTAATAAGTATTCCAATTATCGGACATTAGTTTAATGCTTTTAATTCATTTGTACTTGATCAGTTTACTGCATGTAATATTTAGATTTAATTCTTAAGCATTAATTCAAAGTCCATGTCGAGTGGGTGTATTATTCTAGTGTTTTATTATTATCGGACATCAGTTTAATGCTTTTAATTCTTTTGTACTTAATCATTTTAGTGCATTAATTCAAAGTTACCAGTGTTTTGTTATAATATGGTTAGTGCTTTGTATTCTTCTAATTCATTTGGATTTGTACTAATGATAACAATTTTTACAGAAAATGTCTTCTTCACGGCTTGGCAGCAGTGGAGGCTCGACCCCTAGGCTCCCGAAATGGGGAAAATTGGGATCGACCGTTGAGAAGAAGGAGGAATTATTGGCCAGATTCCTCGAGTTGGTGAAGACGATTATCTTGGGGTACACTAGTTGGAGGGAGGTGCCAAATGAGCTCAAGTTGGCTATTTGGGCGGCACTACAGGTAATGTATTTCAATTTTAATTTCAATTTATATTTATTAACAACTAACACTAACTTTCTTTTTGTTTTGTATTTGTTTGATAGGAACAATTTATCATGCCCCAATAACTCCGCGATCCCATATTGGAGCAGTTGAGGGAAAAACATAAGACGTGGAAGAAGAATTTGTGGTACGGTACTTTGGGAAGACCCGGGACTCCATTCTCAGACTACTTGACACCATCCCGACGAAGGAGTCGATCGCATTGGCACAGCTGCAAAAATTTATCGACAATGATATCATGGAGTGACAATTGGCATCTCGTCAATCGGGGAGGGAAAACAGGACGAAAAAGTCGGACGTGCACTACTTCGGGCGAACGTCTTACACCGAGGTGGAGCACAGGATGGTAAGTTTTTATTTTTTTATAATTATAGATTTATATTATTCTGCATTATTTTATTTTGCGTTACTTACTAATTTTGCATTATTTTATTTCAAGAGATGGGGAGTAGCCCTGGGGGTAGGCCACATAGGCTCGATGCCTATGTGGAAATTCGGACGAAGAAGGGCAAGGACAAAGAGGTGTCCCTGAGTGTCGCGGCCATGATTGTAAGTTATAAATGTTTAATTTTTTTAATTACGTTATAATTTTTTCATTTACTTAATTAACTAATCGTGTGCATTTTGTCGTTTCAGGCAAAGCTTAAGGAAGTGCATGAGTTGCAGTCTAATGCTGACAAGGCATCTTTGTCTACGAACGCACTCAGCCAAGTGTACAACGCTGATCACAAGGGGAGGACTAGAGGGTGAGCTGGTGGGTGGGGAAGTCTAGGATCATTGGAATGGAGATGAGCAACAATGGGTTAGCTCATCAGTAAAACAGGGTGCTCGTGACGCATGTGATGCCCCGAAAGGAGAACTCCGCATTATGGTTGCTTGAACAATGCGGCGTAATGCATATTGAGGGGTGTCTCAATGCGTATATCGTTTGGCCTTCCTTCCTCCTCCGATCTACTGATGACTCTATGCATTGACATTATTTGTATCTATTTTATTTTTACACTTGGATTATATTTTTATTGCTTTGATTTGTTATATTTTGGTTTGGATATGGATTGTATTTCTATTTTATTTGGATATGGAATTATATATGCAATGATTTGGTACATTCTTTCTATTTTATTTGGATATATGCTGTTTGAACAGGTACAATTTTGCTATAACTGGTACAAATATACTGCTGGGCAATGGCAGTGGCCATACTGCCCAGCATATTTTTTTTAAAATTCTGCCCAGAATTGTCATGGTCTTTGACCGTGACAAAACTTGTCAAGGTCAAAGACCGTGATAGGACCTTGACAAGTCTAATGAACTTGTCACGATCTTTGACCGTGAAAAGTCCGTGATAAAAAAGTTATCACCCCCAGACTTGTCACGGTCAATGATCGTGACAAGTTGGACTTGTCGCCGCCATTGCTCGTGACAAGTCGGCAGTTTTGGTGTAGTGTAAAGCCATATTAAAAATTATTGTATCTCAAAATTATAACCCCTTTTACTGCTCAATTGACTTCATATGCATCATCTGTCCTTATTCTCATGGGAACCAACTTCTCAGATTAGAAAGAGAAAGTTGAGTTCACCTTGGGGGTACTTGACTTGGATCTGGCTTTTCATATTGAGAAACCAATTGCACTTAGGGAAACATTAACTGATGAGGAAAAGACTCTCTATAAAGCTTGGTAGAAGTCTGACAGATTGAGCATCATGTTTCTACGAATGACAATATCATAACATCACTTCCTAAACCTGATAATGCTAAGGATTACATGAAAGCAATAGAAGAAAGGTTCAAGACTGCAGATAAATCCCTTGCTGGAAAACTAATGGCAAATCTTACAACCATGAAGTTTGATGGCAAACGCTCAATGAATGATCATGTCATTGAGATGACGAACCTTGTTACCAGGCTAAAGAATTTGGGAATGACGCTGGATGATTCACTTCTCATCCAATTTATCCTGAACTCTTTACCTACTCAATATGGACCTTTCCATCTCAATTACAACGCCATTAAGGATAAGTGGGCAGTGAATGAGTTGACTAACAAACTGGTTCAAGAGGAGGTTAGGTTGAACCAATAAGGTATTAAGGTTGCACATCTTGTCCAAGGAGCTGGATAATCTAAAGCCAGGAAAAGGAAGATCTCAAGCCATAAAAGAGCACCACTCAGAAATAATGATGCTAATAAATCCAATGTGAAGAAGGCAAAGAAGGATGACAGCAGGTGCAAATTTTGTAAGAAACCTGGACACCTTCAGAAAGACTTCCCTAAACATAAAGAATGGTTCGAAAAAAGGTTACCCTATGGGTTTTGTAAGTTTTTTTTAATTAAATTTTACTTATGTTTCTTCCAACACTTGGTGGCTTGATTCTGGTGCTAACGTTCACATTTATAATTCAACGAAGGGCTTCCTTACTACCCAAACCATAAGCCCAAGTGAAAACTTTCTGTTCATGGAAAATCGAGACAAAGTCTAAGTTGAAGCCATTGGCACTTATCGTTTCATTTTGAAGAATGGATATCATTTAGATTTGTTTCAAACGCTTTATATTTCTTCTACTTCCCGTAATTTAGTTTCAGTTAGTAAACTTGATCAAGCTGATTATTCGGTTCATCATGGAAATGGTTGTTTTAATTTATTTTTTTAACTCAAATCATATTGGTCTGGAATTTTAATTGATGGTTTTTATAAATTTCACACTGATAGTCAATTTGTCAAAAATCATCTCACATTGCATTATAATGTTGAAACAAAAATGTAAGTCGTCTAAAAACGACTCTTATTTCTTGTGGCATAAAAGGTTGGGACATATATTCAGTGATAGAATCAAGTGATTGGAAAAAGATGGAATTCTTTTGAGTCTTGATTTTACCAATCATAAAGTGTGTGTGGATTGTATTAAAGGAAAAACAACAAAACACACAAAAAAGGAGCTACGAGAAGCAAACAACTTCTTAAAATCACACATATAGATATTTGTGGACCTTTCGATGTTCCAACCTTTGGAGGGGAGAAGTATTTCATTACTTTTATAGATGATTATTCACATTATTGTTATCTATACTTGTTGCATAAAAAATCTCAGTCTGTGGATGTTGTACATGTGTTCATCACTGAAGTCGAAAGGCAATAAGATAAAAAAGTGAAGATCATAAGGTCAGATAGAGGCGGTGAGTATTATGAAAGGTATGACAAAACATGACAACATCTTGGAACTTTTACAAAAGTTCTCCAAAAGCTTGAAATTGTTGCTCAATACACAACTCTTGGTTCTCCATGCCAGAATGGTATAACTGAAAGGAGAAATCGTACATATATGGAATTGTTTAGGTCTATGATGAGTCATACTAATTTACGTACATCCTTGTGGATGGATGCTCTATGCACATCTATTTATGTATTAAATCGTGTTCCTATCAAGACAGTTTCAAAGGCACCCTTTGAACCGTGGAAAGATTGGAAACCTACTTTAAAATATCTCCAAATTTTGGGATGCCCAGTTGAGGCTAGAATTTACAACCCATATGAAAAAAAATTGGGCTTCAAAATGGTCAGTGGTTACTTTATAGGTTACCCTGAGAAGTCTAAAGGATATAAATTTTATTATCCTAACCATATTACGAGAATTGTTGAAACGAATAATGCCAGATACAATGAGAATGCCGAAATCAGTGGGAGTAATAAAATTAATAATGTGATCATTCAAAAAATTAGGGTACATATCCCTTTACCCTCAATTCTGCAAGTTGTTGGGAATCCCCCCATTATTGAACCTTTTGGCAATAAGTACCATCCAATAAATGATCAACATCTCCATAATGAGATTATCGTCAATGAACCTATGGATGAAGCACCTGAGGAACCGGCATTAACGAGGTCTCATTGTCAGAGGAGATCTGTTATTTACGATGATTACTTGCTTTACCAAATGGAATCTAATGTCGGGATAACTAAAGATCCAATTTCATATTCACAAGACATTAAAGATATTAATTTTAGCAAATGGATTGATGACACGAAGGATGAACTAAAATCTATGGCTAAAAATCAAGTTTGGGACGTTGTTTAATTGCCAAAAGGACACAAACCAGTTGGGTGTAAGTGGGTCTTTAAGACTAAGCGAGACTACAATGGCAATATTTAACTTCATAAAGATCGACTTATAGCTAAAGGTTTTAATAAAAAAATACGGTATCGACTATATTGAGACTTTTTCCCGCGTGTCTAGAAAGGATTCTCTTAGAATTACCATGGCATTAGTAGCTCATTGTGACCTCGAGTTACATCAAATGGATGTGAAAACTGCCTTTCTTAATGGAGACTTACAAGAGGAGGTCTATATGCGTCAACCTGAAGGCTTCGTAATCGAAGGTCAAGGAAATATGGTCTGCAAACTTAAGATTTCAATATATGGACTGAAACAAGCTTCGAGGCAATGGTTCCTAAAGTTTGATGAAATCATTACAAACTTTGGTTTCAATGAAAACTTAGTTTATCCATGTGTATACCTCAAGATCAGTAGGATTTAGTTCATATTTTTGGTACTTTATGTTGATGACATATTACGAGCCAGCAGCGATCTTGGTCTATTACACGAGACTAAGAATCATCTCTTTAAGAATTTTGAAATGAAAGATATGGGCGAGGCTTCCTAAGTGATAGGAATTGAAATATTCCGTGATAGGTCACTTGGAATTTTGGGAATGTCTCAGAAAGCATATATTGACAAAGTTCCAGAGAGATTTGGCATAATGACATGCTTTTCTAGTGTTGTTCCACTGTAGAAAGGATATAAGCTTGATCTTAGGCAATATCCGTAGAATGACTTGGAACATAAAGAAATGGAAAATAATCCTTGTGCTTATCTTGTGGGAAGTTTGATGTATGCACAGGTTTGCACAAAACCTAACATTAACCAAGTTGTCATCCTGGGTAGATTTCACAGTAACTCGGGAATCGCTAATTGGAAAGCTGCAAAGAAAGTACTGAGATAGTTAAAGGGAATAAGGAATCACATGCTCACATATATAAAATCAGATCATCTACAGATGGTTGGGTTTTCAGATTCAGATTTTGGTGGATGTCCTAACACTATATATCGTACTCTTGGCTATGTGTATCTCCTAGCTGGAGGTGCAATATCATGGAAAATCTAGAATCCCAAATTGATCTACTCATCTACTATGGAGGCTATATTTGTGGCATGTTATGAGGCTGCAAATCAGGGAGCATGGTTGCGAAATTGTCTCTAAGTTCGGAGCTTTAAGTTTCATTTCTAAGCCCTTAACTATTTACTGTGACAATAAGGCTGCAATATTTTTCTCCAAGCATGACATGATATTGTGACACCTTGCCCAATTAAATATCGGGTGATCAGTCCTTAATTAAATTAAAATATCCGGTTGGATCATTCTTAGCATCACTCTCGAAAAATAATTTTCTTAATTTATCACCTAATAAATAATTAAGCTAAGTGTCAAAACATTTAATTTTATATATTGAGTTCCATCATTATGAATTTATATATATGAACCATTTTATGAACACAGATAATAATATTGAATACCAAACCATCCAAGTGGAATAAACAAGCTGGATTAATCATTCCAAATAAAATATCCCAAATCGAAGGACAATGTAATAATTAAAACAATCCCAACTAAAACTGAATACTAAAATAAATAAAGAGTACAAAGTCTCTCTGAACTAACTAGAAAGTGGAAATGGGCGGCACATACCCTATCTAAAATGACTAAGTGAAGAGCTAAGATGACAAGGATGAAGTTGTCTAAATGCAAAGACCTGCAACTCGCACACTAGCTCCAGCACGTCAACAGTCCAAAAATCTAAGTTTGACACCCCTGAGGCTGGACACCTGTAATACATATATATACATACAAGAGAAAGAGGAGATGACAAGAAACGGGTCAGAACCCGAGTGTAAAATAACTTTAAAATAGTTTAGCAAGTATATAAAATGCTTAAATGCTTACCAGTTTATATTACATATATGTTAGTGCCTCGACACTCACTTGAGAATTCTCACCTCTCAACTAAAGTGCACGCCTAACATACTACTGAATTAATCTAGATAAATCTAACCCAATTAACTAGTCTAACCCAATATTCTCTCATCAATCCTGATTTACGTGACCGCATAACTATAATTTATACATAATATCTTTTTCTTATGAATTTACCTCAACACAACCTTCAATTCTCAAAGACTTAATTTATTTAATATCAATTATTTAATTTTATCTACTTACAAGAACAGTAGATGAATCACATGTACATATATTTATCACTCATAATATATATATATATATATATATATATATATATATATATATATATATACACTAATAGGTCACCCCATATAAAATCTATGGTGTTGTGGTGCTGGCATACTCTGCTATCAAGTCCATTTACCTCTCGTACAAATGATGGAAATACTAGTTCGGATCCACTCTCAAACTGTATTAACACAAAATACACAAATTGGAGGCGAAGTATAGTTCCAAGTCACTAAGAGGTCATCACATACCCTCATGTCTCTTAAGACAGTCTCTACTATCATTCTCAAATAGCTTGAACCGAGGATCCTATATTTTAGGGTATGAGTCAATATTCCTCATAAAGGTGACATCAAAATAAGACTGTCCTGGCGCGAAAACCTCTGTGATAGCAAGTAGCAAGGGTATGATTAAACACATATGTTCACATAATATATATATGCATACACTTATATATATATATATGTATTTATATAATTCAGATAGGTACACCCATAACCCACAACATATTCTAACCATACGTGGCACGTAGCGCCCGAGTCCTACGTATAATTAATTCATTCTTTTATTTTCTCAGTTACCGCAAGTTCTCAAGTACTTCTCGACCCTCAAAGTATATCATTTTGATAAATATAAAATTAGTAGGTGTACACTCTCTACCCTACTGGCCCAAGTCTTCCTTGATTCTCACAAGACCTAACTTAACACCCACACGATCGTCGCCTCATTTTATACCCTCGTGATCCCACGGTTAAATCTCATATAAAATCGTACTACCTGAACCATGCTCACAACCCTACTGGTCCTTTCCAATTACCATCATGGTATAAAAGTTATGCCTAAGGGTTCTTTTGCGTTGTAGTTGGATTAAAATTTTTATAGAAACAATATTCAAATTCCAGGAGGAGTCAATCGATCGATGGGAATGGTCGATCGATCGATCGAAAGTGTATTGGTATGAGATTTTATGCACAAATAAACCTTCGGATTTCATAAATATTAATATTCAAAACCTCTAATAATTCAGTCCAAACTCCCAACCAATCATCACAAACGTTATAGCAGCAGTTATAAATAATTTCTAACGTAAAATCAAGAGAAATTCATTAAGGGATCATCATTAAATGGTTGTAATTTATGATTTGGTCCCTAGCCCTAGTTTACCATATTAATTCAAGAATCGACATGATATTTCTATATTCCCTCCTCTAATCATCATTAAAATTCGTGTTAATGTTCTACATGTGATAAAAACATCAGCTTAACATGATTTTTATTCAGTTATGTGAATTCTAGTATCCCAAATACATTTAATCTCCATAAAAACTTATAATTATATTTCCTACTCTAACATGGATGAATTATAAACTCAAGAACAATAAGATAGATACTTGCCTGGAAATCAAAGGTCTGAATTTCTGGGATTTGATGGTGTGGCTGGGTTCCTCTTCCTCCGATCTACACTCCGGCGGTGTTTGTGGTGAAAACGGTGCAACTAGGATGATTCTAGCCTTGGGAAAGCTCCTGACCTCCCTCCTCTAATGGCCTCTATGAGTTGTGTTTGTTCTAACCCTAGAAGATAACATCTAACAACAAATATATCCTTATAATTTTCGTCATTAATTAAGGCCTAAAATTGAAAATTATCAAAATGCCCTCCAAGGTTACCGGTTAGGCCTAAAAATGTCCCGAGACCCAAACTAAATCCCCGGGTATATTTTTCTGACTATCTCAACCCTTCAGGACACATTGGCGCACTCGAAATGACCATATGAGTGAATTAAAATTAATTTACTTTTTATTTCTTTAAATTAGTCCTGACACGACTGACACGCGCGTCCCGACTTAATTTTTATAATTGTTGTATTATTCACTCGTGACAATTTTAATAAATTCAATCTCATATATTCCTTTACTCATTAAGTAATATTCAACATAATTCTTACCAATAATTACTAACTCTCGTCACGCTAGTAAATATGTATTTTAAAATTCGGATTAATATTAAATTTATTCATCCCAATTTAATTTAATTTAATTAATCTCTTAATTAAAGGCCATAAAAATACGGGGCATTACAGATATCTAAGGGATCCAAACACATGGATCTTAAATATCTCTCACTGAATCCAGATGTTAGAAAAGGAAAAGTTTTCATTGAACACACAGGCACATATCTTATGGTTGCAAATTTTTTTACAAAAGGACTACCTCCAAAGACATTTAAGAGACATACTAAAAGCATGGGTTTTGAAGATAGTTAGTAGTTATTTTTTTTCAGCAATTTATTATGCCTACATTTGACATTTTTTGAGATCTTAATAAAACTTCTACATCTATTCTATTATGCTTTCCATTGTGTACATATATTATTATTGGATGAATTATAGCAGAAAATTGTCTTCTTTAAGACATTATGGGACCATTACGTATAAAATCCCTGATTATGCTCTGGTTAAGAAAGTTCGTCAATGACATATTATATGGAAGAAATCATGTTGCATAATGATATGTGACCGCCATGACTCCCACTGCCTATTGGACTAGCCAAGGCACTTATGAAAATCAATTATTGAAGGATTTAGCATATAATGTGCTCCTATCATTCTTAATTAAAAACATTGATGGATTCTCCTAACGACCAAGTGGGAGACTGCAAGGAAATTATTAATCAACCTTTGGGTTCCTTAATAGTTTTAATTCCTTCCCCGAAATATGGTCATTAGCATTCCGTGTTTTAATTAAAATATGTTATTTCCTAACAAAATGGTTCATATTCCAAAATGAAATGGATATTAAAAGGAGTTAAAATTCCCATTAAATCTCTACCTTGATGGACGGTTGAGATTAATTGACCTTTAAAATTTAGGCCCTCACTCTCCATTTATAAATAAATGCCTTTCTTCAATTTAAAAGGCATCCACAAAATACACATATAAAGGTTTATAGGCAAGGAGAGAGAAAATAAAGTAGTTGTAGCTTATGAAGTACTACTAAGGTAGGCGGCTGACGGCAATCAACGACGACAAATAATGACATCATATCCATGACGACGGAAAGAGGTATTACATTATCCTTCTTTTCACATACCTATTAGGTGATTATCATGATGTTCACGATCTTAGGGTTCATGTAAATAAACTGTTTTACATAAACAAACAAAATAGTTGTAGCTTATCATTAAATGATCCCGTATATCAAATTATTGTCTTTATTGAATTGCCAAAACTGAAGAAAACAAAATCAAAGTGAATTAAAATATAGCATCAACTTATTTAATTGAAATATAAGCATTGTAATGCACATAAATCCTATTCACTCAAGTATTGCATTACACACATTTTAATGTGTTTGTGACAGTTGGATAAATAGTTTGTTTAGAATTAGTCTTATTTTTAAAGTTTTATTAGACTCTCATTTCATATAATTTTTAAATTGTATCAAATCTCATAATCATCCAAAATCACTTTCTAACTTCCTTTAACTGTCCATCTTTTCACAGAGAATGACACTTGTCTCATAGTTATTACAACATGACCACTAACTAAAAAAATGGAAGTGACTACAAATGAATTTTTAAATTTGGGGTAAATACTTGTGATCCCATAAATAGTTTTTAAGGAAACCATTATAAACAAATTCATATGAATGTAAATTTAAACAATGATGGATTTTATGTAACACCTCGTATTTTTCAGTATTTAGAATTTAATTAATTCGGTTATTTTTAAATTACAAGTGCCCCATAGTATAATTAAATTAAATATTATGTGTTTATTTAAAATATTAATCGGGAGAGATAGTGATTAATATTTATGAGATAAATTTACTGAGTGAGTAGTAAATAACTTGCGATAATTAGTATACGTCGTAGCGAGTGATATCGACGTGACTATGTTATATCTCAATGGGGAGCCACGTATAGACTATATTGAGATCGAGATAGGAAATTTATGTCGAGTGACTCTAATGACAATTTGGAGGTCACGGTTGGTTCCAAATGTGTCAAAATAGGCAGAATAGTGTATCCGGGTGTATTGATTGGGTCCCGGGGCGATTTTACACCACCCCGGTACCACGTAAGGGCGTTTCGATCATTTGGGAGGCCAGGGTAGAAGGAACTACGAATTTGGGAGTGTTATATCCGCCCATTTGAGTTATAAGCTAGGGTTACAACACTTGCAAAAGAGAAGAGGCCATAAAAGAGGAAGGAGAGAAGAAACCTAGGCTATTCCACACCTTTTCGCATCACTAACGTTGCCGAAATTGAGACCGAAGCATCCTCACCCTCTTAGAGAGAAAATTAGACCTCCTATATCAAGGCAAGTGTTTGTCTTGCAATTATTTTAAGAACGTTATAATAACCATGTAGTGTATGGTTTAAATTACATGATTTAGGTGGATTCTTGGGAATTATTTGGGTGTAATCCATGATTTGGGGTAGGATTCATGTTAGAATACATCCCTCTATACCAATAATATGAAATCTGAGATTGCATGATGATAACTTGAAAGAAATATGGGTATCTTGACGAATATGCATGAAGAACACCATGAACTAAGGTTTTATGAATTATGGATTTTAAATATGTTCTTGGATAGATTTCATGTATTATTTACATTGGAAATAATCCCTACACATTTTTAACGCCTGAGTATGTTGGGTAGGAGTTTGGTAAGTTTTCATGGAGGTTTGATAGTTTATAAGTGGTGAGAACTCATAACAACAATGAAGGAGACGAATTGTCAGGTGCGAATCCATTCGGCTCCATGACCGAATCGATTTTGGAGGGTGAACCGATTCGGATCCTATACCAAATCGATTATGCTCCCCAGTTTTACTACGTTTGGTTATTTATGTTATACTTTCTCGTGGGACGAATAACGGGGAACTTTGGTGATGGTTATATAATGATATAAGTACTTACAGAATATCAGTGTACATATAGTTAAGACCCGACTTAGTCTTAATGAGGATAAAATTGGGATTTAGACTGATGAGTGTTAACCGATTGTGTTACATATCGAGAATTTACAAATCAGGTTACGGGAAGAGTAAACAATAACCTAAGATCAATACCTGTAGGATAGTGATGTTTTACTACTGAAATTACTTAAGGGATAAATGGGGACCTTTCGGGTAGTGAGTGATACTCGAAAAATATGAATATAAGACTATGTGTGAATCATTAGTACGTTGAGTATTTGAGAGATATAAATACTACATACTGTATATATATTATGGGTTGTGTGTATACCTATACTAAAGATATCTATATATAGGTTGTGTGAATACCTATTATGCGCTTTGTTACATGTGTGAATATACCTGCATTGCTTGCTATCACGGGAGGTTTCGCGCAGAGGACGATCCCACCTTGGCGATTCTAGCGAGGTCTGAATGTGTGCCCCAAAACATAAAACTTAGGGTGGCTCACTATGTGCAGTGTATTGGTGGGATAGGCAGGTCATTTGGGTATGTTAGGTACGTGCGTAGCTCAAAGGCTTAGAACTATGTTCGCCTCCATTGTATGTTGTTTGATTTATGGTTTGAGGAGACATTACGAACCTATAGTCCTTGATTTGGTACGAGAGGTACATGGACATGGTATAAGAGTATGCATTGCATCGCGATGGCCATTTTGGGGTATGCTGTAGTTGTATATACTATAGTGTGATAAATATATACAAATGTGATTAGTATACTTATGTGAGATGGTAGAAAATATAGATAGTGTATTACTAAAAGTAATTTAAGTATGAGAAACTTAATTCAATGGTGAAATTATATTATTCAGTAAATATTAATCATTGGCTTTACGATAGCATATCATATGGGCGGTACGGGGGAGCTAAACCTGTTGTGGTTAATTAGATACTTATATCTAGTTAGGGTGGGTAGCATAACTAGGTGGGTAAAATAGGAGACGTTAGGTGTGTAATATAGATGAGAGGTGAGGAGCTCAAGGGAGTGTACGCACTACACCAAAATTGCCCCCTTATCATGGTAAAAAACAGTGACAAGTTTGGGGGTGATAAAGGAAATTGTCACGGACTTATCACGGTCAAATTCCGTGATAAGAATTGTTGATGTAAAAAATTAGATGCTCTAATTATTCAATCACAGATAAATAAAATGAGACAAAGATTTTTAAAGTGGTTCAGCCTTATATGAATGGCCTACGTCCACTGTTATGTTATTGCTAAGTGTTTTGGGAATTCTCGAGTACAAGTTCTCTCCAGAAATTCCCGTCCCTTTGAATGAGGGTGATACAAGGTATTTATAGCCCTTAGGCTATACATGAAGGGTTGATGCATTAAATGATATACATATGAAAGGGTAATACATTTAAGGCATCGTGTGCGTCAAGATGATGAACATTCAATGAATAGTTGAACTATTGATTATCTGGCAATTAATGATACGGCCGAGATGCAGCTCGGACCGCCTTAGTTGCTCGTTGCTCAGGAGTTCCTCGGAGCGTTAGAGTACCTCGGAGTGCTGAAGTTCCTCGGTGTATCCTCGTTGCTCGGAGAGACTATGAGTTGGTCGGGGAAATGAACTTCCTCGTTGCTATTGTGCCAAGTATATTGACACGTGTTCTCATATTATTCGTCCACATCAGCATATTAATTTTGGTATCAACAGAAGCCCCCAATGTTTCATATTTCGAACTTTGAGGAGTATGGAACATTCTTTCTCGGTATATGGCGATATTAAATGACTTTCCTGGGTTTTAGGAGCCTTTTCTTCATATTTGAATTTCCTTCTAAATTCGCAGAATCCGCCTTTTTCAAATTTTTATGAGTGCTTCGATCTTCGTGCATTTCCTTCGCAGCTTCCCAAGGTAAAGTATTTAAACTTCTTAGGTAACCATACCGTCTTCTACCTTTTCCCATTTTCTGCATTCAAGCTTTCTGTTCTCTCTCTCTCTTGTGCGTTCATCTTTTCCTTCGCTAGTTGTCAGCTCTTCCTTTTTCCTTGTAAGATTCTCTTCTTTTCTTCTGTATTTCTTTTATTCACTATGGTTTATCTTGTGGAATCTGTTGAGAAATTTCGTTCCGATTTTTCCATTCCTTCCTGGGTAACTCTGGAGGTTCTTTCTGAGCCTTTAGATTATTTTCGATTGGCTGAGGGACATTGGTTCCCCAGTCTATTCATTGCTGAATGTGGATTTTCTTTTCCACCAAACCCCTTATGCTTAGAGTTCCGTCAGTACTTTGACGTTGTTCCTGCAAAAATAGCCCCCAATTCATGGAGAATAATTAATGGGGTGTATAAATTAAATCTGACTCATGGGACCCGTATAGGGATTCCTGAAATTATGTATTGCTATAGATGGGCTATTTTAGATAATGTTTATTACTTAAAAACTAGGTTTTTAAATAGGGCTCTTGTAGTTAACCTCCCTGATGCAAATAGAGATTATTTTGAACATGGAGTGGTTATTAAAAATTGGCAATATGCCCCCTTGGTTGGAGATGCAGTATACCAGGGTCCTAAATGCCCCCCATATGGCAATGGGATAGGTTTATTCTCATTTTCCTTTACTTATGAAATTATGCTTTTATCATATTTGACAAAATGTATGACTGATATTTCATTATGTATTTGTTTGCAGTGGATAGTAAAAGAAAAACTCCAAAAGAATCAGAGGTTAATATTAAGCATCTGAAACTTATCTGGGGTTTGCATAAGAACGTGGAAGACGAGCACATCAGGTCTGCATCATATTTGCTGCAGTATAGGAGCTATACGACTTCTTATACTGCTCGTCCTGTGATTAGATCTGTTGAGCCATCCTCAACTCCAGAGGATTCTTCTTCAGATTCTCACCTCCCTTTAAGTCAGAGAATGGGCAAGAAAAGAGCTCCTCCTGCTCTATTTGATGACACTACTTCTGCTGCTGAGGCCAAGAAAATAAAAATTGATGTTCCAGAGGGGACTAAGAAGGTGGATGTTGCGCCTTCCGAAGCTGCCGAGAAGCCCCCAGTGGCTCCGAGCAAGAAGGTTGCTCCTGTGGAGATGACTGCTATCTCTCCGACCAAGAGCTCTTCCTTGGTTGAAATTGCTGAAGTTCCTTTGAGGAGATTGAGGAAATCGTCCTCAGTCCATTTGGCTGAAACTGCCAATCTGACTGAAACCATCTCCTCTCTACCAGCTGGTGGTGTTGGTGTTCCAACCATCATTCCTCCGAGCTCTGCCATGAGCTCGGTAAAAACTTGGATCATACCCGAGGTCCAAGGAATTGATGAAAAGATTTCTAGGGATATGCTGACATCCCTAGCTACCCGTCACCTTGCTTCAGTAAATTTCTCACACTCTGAATTTCCTTTCTTTCTTTGAATACTTGTATTTTTGTACTGACATGTCACTTTTTCCTTTGTTTAGCTGGTGAATTGTTTTAACAACATCGTGAAGAAAGATGAAGCAATTAAAGCTTCCAGCTCCTCGTCGGGGGTAGAGGATGCTCTGTTGGGTTTGACCCAATCTTTGAAAGATTCTCGTCAGCAGTATAGTGAGGACAAAGCTGTCTGGGAGAAAAAGTTGTCTATAGTTGAAGCTGAGAAGGTGAAGTTGGCTGAGACCTCCAAGAATTTGGAGAATAAGGTGAAAAGTTTAGAGATTGAGCATCAAAAATATGACGACAAGCTCAAGAACTTTGGAGAGCTTGAAGATAAGCTGAAAAAGGCAGAGGAAGAGTTGTCCGTCCTACGAGATGTAAAGCGCCAAAAAGAAGAATTGGATGTGAAGTTAAAGACTGCCGAGGATCTACTATCCGAGAAGCTCTCCTCGGAGAAACTGAAAAGAAAGCTAGCAGTAAAAAAATCCTTCAGCGCTGGCTGGGATAAAGGATGGGACAAAGGGATTGCTGCGATGACATCCTAAGTACAATACGGGAAGTTGAAATACTTCCGAGATGGCTGGGTAGCTGCCCTGCAGGAATTGAAGATCAAAGACGACTCTGAGCTATTTCAGCTACACCTCCCTGGTCCTCCCCCACCAATTGTAGAAGAAGAAGAAGATGAGCCCATCTCTGATGAATCTTCCATGGCCATGGGTGATCAAGTTCCTGCCTCTCTACCTTCTGCCAACGAGGACATTTCTTCCATGCCTCCTCCTCCTGAGAAAATTTCAAATCCTGCTGATCAAGCTGCTGTTACCACCGAGCAACCAAGCTCCTCGTCCCAGCCTCCCGAGAAAGTCTTGGGAGACAAGGAAAAGGTGTGAAGTTGTTCGGTATCATTTCTATCTTTCATTATTTGTAATCAAACAATGTAATCTTTTTGTGATCTAATAAAATACATCTTTGTTCATCTCTGTTGTTGATGATTTGTTTTTGTTGACTGTTGTCTTCTCTTCATTATTAGTTTGTGGCTAGAATGGAACTGATATCTGTACATGATACAAAGCTGATGCAATAATGCCATGAATATTATAGAGCTGGTCATACAAATTTGAGTGTATCATAAATTGCTGACATCCTTGGCCATGATGCCTCAGAACAAGCAATTGAGGCTTATCGGTACTTGAAGGATTTACTTGACCGAGCTGTGGCCAACAACGTGGCCTACTATGACTTGATTAAGGAGCTTCATTGTTCCTTAGAAGATCTTCAGAGTCAGCACAATAAATCAACTGCTTTGTTGCACAAGGAATATGAGAATAGGTATCAACAGATTTCCTCTGAGACAGGTCACAAAAAGATTATTGCTAGGTACGATGTTAGGGAGAGAACCCTAAAAGGTGAAGTTGAGGCCTGCAGACAGATCGCCGAGCTGCTGGAACAAGAGAACAACAATTTGCAGAAAAAGTTGGCGCAATACGAGTCTGCAGCTTCATCCTCTGCTGCCTTGGTACCGATCAATGATGAAGGAGTCTCCTTCTTAGAGGTTGAAAACGCCAAATTAAGGCAAGAATTGGATTCTTTAAGAAAGTCTGGTGTTTCTGCTACTGCTCGGGGACGAGGAAGAGGTTCTCGTGGGCGAGGAAGAGCTATTCAAAATGTTGTCGAGGAATAAAGCTCTCCACCTGCTCAGAATCGATCAAGAGTTCTCAGCCGTAATGTTGAAGAAGCTCGCACTCAATCTACTTTGGAAACTCAAGCGTTCCAATTGAATGCAAAAGATCGTGCTTTGTCTGAAATGTCCAAGAAAAACCTATCTTTGGAAGATCAACTTACTGCAACAAGGTCTGCTTTACATACCAAGGATCTTTTCGCCAAAAACCTTCATGAACAATTGGATAGATTAACCTTCCAATTCCATAAACAGCCCAGGGAATTTTGGATGGCAGGATACAATGAAGCCCTTATTCATTTAGATGCTCGTATTGAACACGCCAATAATGAAGGTTATAAGCAGGGGTGGTTGAACGCCCTGGGTGTATTAAAATTGGAGCAAGGGCATTTTTTATGGGATTATCATGCTCCAGGGTTACTAGATTTGCCTGTGCCACCTTTCAAATTGGACATGGAATGGATCCCAGCTCGTTCCATTCCTCGGAGTTTAATTTCAAAATATCTTGGTGACTATAGTCTTCATTCTCAGATTGAATTATCTTGTCCCGAGCATCTCTTGGATACACCTTCTGTGATGAACGTCAGAATGCTCAGAGATGTTAATTTCATTAATTCTCCTCTTTGCCTAGAGGATCCTCCTGCTGGTGAAGAGCCTGTTTCAAAAGCTAAAGGAAAGAAACCAATAGAATAGGATTTTCAATGTAATGGTTAGCATATATACATGTGACTTGTAATCTATTTTGATTTTTAATGAAAGACTTTCATTTTCTGTTTGTAAATCTGTATTGCTATTCTGTTGTGCTTGTTAAACACTTTATATTTGTGCATATGTATCTGTTAAAAAGATAACAATTTTGTGCTGTTCATCAACCAACTTAGTAATAAACAGTTACAAGTATAAAAAATGTTGTTCGATCACTTAATAATAAAGTGATGAGTATAAAATGTTTAAAATGTTTCCAACCAACCAAGGTTGTTAAATAGTGTTTGTCGACCAACTACAGTTGATGGGTTTTTATCCCCGACCAGCCATACTTGGTTCAATTTGAAATATTTTCATAAAATGTGTCCGACCAACCAAGGTCGATAATTTATCCTCGTCGACCAACTACAGTTAGTGGGTTTTGATCACCGACCAACTATACTTGGTTCAATTTGGAATTTTTTGTATTTTCTGGAAAGGTTTTACCTTCCGACCAACTTGTTGGCATATTTTGTTTCTTAACTAGCCAAAATTGACATTTTTAAGAATGTTGTTCTTGCCCTTTTACCATCCAAAGTTGGTTGTGGGTTTGAACTATCAGGTTCTTTCGAACTATCTTGTCCACAAGATCTTTTACCAACTGAAGTTGATCACGCAAGTGTACGCCTCCTAACCAAAGGAGTATAATTTGTTCTCGCTATTTTACCAACCGAAGTTGATCACGCTCGAACTATCAGGTTCTTTCGAACTATCTTGTCCACAAGCTCTTTTACCAACCGAAGTTGATCACGCAAGTGTACGCCTCCTAACCAAAGGAGTATAATTTGTTCTCGCTATTTTACCAACCGAAGTTGATCACGCTCGAACTATCAGGTTCTTTCGAACTATCTTGTCCACAAGCTCTTTTACCAACCGAAGTTGATCACGCAAGTGTACGCCTCCTAACCAAAGGAGTATAATTTGTTCTCGTTATTTTACCAACCGAAGTTGATCACGCTCGAACTATCAGTGTAGTGTATCACACTAGTATTCCCCAAAAAACTTGTAATAAAAGGAAGGAGATGGTGAAACATCATCGTTTTATTCATAATGAAGGAATTTCTTTACATTTTACATTACTGATAATACTTTCGTAGGTGTTCAGCATTCCATGCATTCTTAAATTCCTCTCCTTCTAGAGTTACTATTAGGTAAGTTCCTGGTCGGACAACTTCTGTAACTCGGTAAGGTCCATGCCAGTTGGCTTCAAGTTTATTGTGCTTCTGAATGACCTTCTTTAGCACATAATCCCCTTCTTTTAAGTCGCATTTCTTCACCCTTTTGTTATAGAATAGAGCTGTACGTTGTTGGTAAGCAGCATTCCTAATGGCTGCCTCTTCTCTAACCTCCTCGAGCATGTCCAAATCTAATCTTCTCATCAAGTCACTGACCGGGGAATTGAAATTTAGCACTCTGTGTATTGGGAGACCCAACTCAGCAGGTATTACAGCCTCACTTCCAAATGCCAGCATGTATGGTGATTCTCTAGTTGCTGCTCGGGGAGTTGTTCGGTAAGCCCACAATACTGACTGTAGCTCATTAATCCAATTAGCTTTAGCCTCACTTAGCCTCTTCTTCAATCCATTTAGTAGCGTTCTATTTGTCACCTCAGTCTGCCCATTGCTTTGAGGATGACCTGGTGCTGAATGAGTCTTCAGGATGTTTGATTGTTGACAATAGGCAACAAACTCTTCGTTGTCAAATTGTGTTCCATGGTCTGTGATGAAGGCATGAGGGAGACCATATCGACAGATGATATTCTTCCAGACAAATTGGTATACCTTCTCGTACGTCATGTCGATAAGGGGTTCAACTTCTACCCACTTAGTAAAATAGTCTACTGCGACGACGAGGTACTTGAATCTTCCTCGGGTGGTCGGCAATGGTCCCACCAAATCAATTCCCCACATGGCGAATGGCCAAGGGGAAGTTATGGGTGTCAACAATGCTTGTGGAGTTCGTCGGATGGAGGAAAAACGTTGGCACTTATCACATCTCTTGGCGTAGGCTATACAATCAGCCCTCATCGTCGGCCAAAAATATCCCTGTGTCATCACCCTTTGTAAAAGTGTTCGACCTGCTACATGGGCTCCACATGACCCTTCATGGATCTCTTCAATCAATTCTTTCACCTCGGAGGGATGTACACATCTCTGCAAACCTACCATAATTCCTCGTCTGTACAAAACACCATTAGTTAGTACATACCGGTCAGCTTTAAACTTCAATTTCTTTGTCGCGAGCTTGTCCTCTGGCAATCCTCCTTCTTCAATATATACCCTGATGGGATCCATCCAAGATGGTCCTAGATCAAGGGTAATAACATTCATCGTCAGGTCTTCATCTATGCTTCGACTTTCCAGTACTTCAATTGGTATCGTTCTTCGCAGCTCGGTACGAGTAGCTGATGCTAGTCGGGCCAGTGCGTCTGCTTGTGCATTTTCTATTCTGGGTATTCTGATAAACTGAATGGCATCAAATTCTTCTAGCAATCCCATCACCTTTGCATGATACTTGACGATTAATTCCCCTTTAACCGCATATGTTCCCATCATCTGATTCACAATTAATTGAGAATCACTGAATACCAATACTTGTTGTGCTTCCATGATCTTTGCTAGATTAAGACCTGCTATCATGGCCTCATACTCCGCCTCATTATTGGAGGTTTTGAATTGAAATCGAAAGGCATATTCTATATCAATCTCGTCTGGTGTTTTCAAAACAATCCCTGCTCCACAACCCGCTGTGCAAGATGATCCATCTACATACAATCTCCATGTAGGTAACTCGTCTTCAAATTTCTTATCCAATAGAGTTCCTCGGTGAAATATCTGCTGTTCTCTTACATCCTCCCCTGTTAATTTTCGCTCCTCATCGACCATTTCTTCTCGCCCTTTTACCAACCGGAGTTGGTCTGGGTTTGAATTTGATGATCTTTCTACATCCACAAGCCCTTTTACCAACCGGAGTTGGTCTGGACTTATGTCTGTTGATCCTGTAACATCCACAGGTTGGTCAGTGAGCAACTTTTGTTCCTCGGGGGTATCAGGATATGTAAACTCTGCTATAAAATCTGCTACAGCTTGCCCTTTGAATGATGACCTGGGTTCATATACAATATCATATTCACCGAGCTCTATTGCCCAGTACATAAGTCTCCCTGACTTTTCTGGTTTATGAAGGGCTTGTCTTAATGGCATGTCGGTATACACGATGATGGTATGGTCCTGGAAATATGGCCTCATTCTTCTACTTGCTTCAATTAATGCCAATGCCAATTTTTCTAACTTTGGGTACCTGATCTCTGCACCTCGGAAAGCCTTACTTGTGTAATAAATTGGCTTCTGGACTCCATTCTCCAATCTGATCAATGCCGAGCTGACTGCATGCTCTGATACTGCTAGGTATAAGTATAACTTTTCTCCCGTTATTGGCCTTGACAACAACGGAGGTGTTCCCAGATATTTCTTCAAGTCTTGAAAGGCTTTTTCACATTCATCATTCCACTCGAAAGTTTTTCGAAGTGTTTTGAAGAATGGTAAGCATCTATCTGTTGCTCGAGATACAAATCTGTTGAGCGCTGCAACTCGTCCTGTAAGACTCTGCACCTCTTTCTTCGTCGTTGGCGATCGCAACCCTAAAAGAGCTTTGATCTTTTCTGGATTTGCCTCAATGCCTCTTTGGTTGACGATGTACCCGAGGAACATTCCTTCTCGTACTCCAATGTGCACTTCGTTGGGTTGAGCTTCATCTGGTATTTATCCAGTTGATCAAAAGTATGACTTAAATCAACTAGATGATCAGCATCTTTCTTGCTTTTTGTCAGCATATCATCGACATAGACTTCCATGTTGTAACTGATTTGCTTGGCAAAAACCTTGTTCATCAGCCGCTGGTATGTCGCTCCTGCATTTTTTAAACCAAAAGGAATAACATTATAACAATAAGTACCCCTAGGGGTAATCAAAGAAGTACTCTCCCTGTCTTCAGGTTTCATCTTGATCTGGTTGTAGCCTGAATAAGCGTCCATGAAGTTGAGCAGCTCGTGCCCAGACGTAGCATCCACTAACTGATCAATTCTGGGTAATGGAAAATGATCCTTTGGGCAGGCCTTGTTGAGATCAGTGAAATCAACACACATTCTCCATTTGTTATTTTTCTTCTTTACCATCACCACATTCGCCAACCAGTCCGGGTATTTCACATCTTCAATGAATTGAGCCTTCTGGAGCTTGTCGACCTCCTCTTGAATGGCTTGATTCTTCTCGGGGCTAAATACCCTTCTTCTCTGCTTTACAGGCTTGATCTCTTTATTCACATTGAGTTCATGACATAAGAAGTTTGGATCTATTCCTGGCATGTCTTCATGACTCCATGCAAAAGTTTTCTTCCTATTTCTCAAGAAAGTTATTAACTCTTGTTTTATTGAAGCATCCAATGATGAACCTATCTGGGTTATTCGTTCAGGGTGCTCGTCGTCCAGAATAACATTTTCTGTAGATTCCACCACCTGTCCTTTTACAAGTTGGGATTCATCTCTAGGATCGAGAGTTTCAATCTCTGTATCTTTTTCCACCTGGTAGGTAGTAGTCTTTTTCCTTGATTCCTCAAGCTCCTCTTGCTCGGCAGATGAATAATAGCATTCCCGAGCTACTTTTTGGTCACCCTTCACAACTCCTACTCCAAAGTTTGTTGGGAATTTTAAGCATTGATGCACTGTAGATGGAACTACTTCGAATTTCTTCAAACCAACTCTTCCCATGATGATGTTGTAGGCTGACTGCACATTCTTCTCCATCACAAAGAAGCGTATTCTTTCTGTTCGACAAGCAGGCCAAGTTCCAATGAATATATCCAACTTGATCGTCCCAAGTGGAAAAACTTTCTCGCCAGCAAAACCCAGGAGGGGTCTGTGATAAGGTTCCAATTGAGATAATTTCAGATTCAAGCTATCAAAGCATGAATAGTACATGATGTCTGCCGAGCTTCCATTATCTATCAACACCCTTGAAATCACTACTTCCTTCATCCTCATTTTGATTACCAGAGGATCGTCGTGAGGATAAAGAACACTGGCCAGGTCATTTTTTGAAAAACCAATGACCAGCTTTTCTTTGTTTACCTTCCTCGGACGATCATCCTCGGCCAGATTTATTTGCTGAATATATGAACAAGCTTGAGCCTCTCCGAGGTAAGCTTTTCTTTCTGCAGTATGGTCTCCTCCTCCTGCATCTCCTCCTGTAATAACATTACAATCAAATGATCCAAAACGTATGGAAAATACCTCTCGTTCTGGCTGCCTTGGTTTCTTGGGAAGATCGGGGTCATCCTCTGGATCATCTTCGTGGTCCCTCTTCTTTTTCTCCTCTGTTCGGCGAGGAGATCTAGACCTCTCTCTAGTTCGATCATTATTTCTTTTTTCGCCTCCCCGATCAACATATTTTGCTAGCTTTTCTCTTCGGATGAGTATTTCAATCTCGTTCTGAAGAGCTATGCAATTTTTGGTCATGTGACCATGATCTTTATGAAACTCGCAGTACTTATCTCTACTCCTCGAATCAGGGTCTGACTTCAGTTTCTTTGGCCATTTTACCTCCTCGTTGTTCTTGATTTCTTCCAAGACATGATTAATACCCATTTTCAAAGGAGTATAATTGTCATATTTCTTCAAGACTTCCCATGATGATTTATTATTTCTGGAGCGTTTATCACCGCCATTGCCCTTATGCTCTTTATTCTTAGACTTGTCGACTTCCACCTTAGTGTCTTTATCTATATTCTTCTTTGCAGCCATAGCTTCCTCGGCATTCATGATTTTGGCCATTTTTGCCATCAGTTCTGACATAGTTTTAGGTGGATCTTTCGCCAAAGTATAATACAACTTATTAGGCAACAACCCACTCATCAAAGCGGTGATTGTTGTCTTCTCTTCATAATCTATGACCTCCAGCTTCTTGTTATTGAAACGAGTTATGTAATCTCTAGTACTCTCACCAGATTTTTGTCTAACACTTAACAAATGTGCTACTCGTTTTACTGGCTTTGCTCCAAAACAGAAATTGCCGATGAACAACTCAGCCAACTGAAAGAAAGTTGAAATCTTACCCCGAGGAAGATTGTTGTACCAAATCTGGGCAGCTCCAGTAAGAGTTCCAGAGAATGCTCTACATCTCATCTCGTCGGGGACAGCATAAATATCGACGGCAGCTTGATATTGCTCTATGTGTAGAATAAGATCTGTCTTTCCATCATACTTGGGGGTCACCACAGGTGCTTTAAACTTTGACGGGGTAGGAAAACCCACAATGGCCTGGACAAAAGGTGTCCCTTGAATAAAAGTTCGTTGTAAGGGATTCTTCGCCTTAGCCATTTCTCTTAATCTATCCTCCAAGCGCTGAAGGGATCCTTTCCACGCTTCATTTCCTTCCTCGGGCCTATTGGTTCGAGCAATAGATCGTTCTGAAGTAGCCTCCTGAGATTTATCTTGACGAGAAACTGGTCGTGATTGTGCTGATCCTTCTCTTAGATCTGATGGTCGTCGGAAACTCCTCGACATGGTCTTAGGTGGACTCATATTTCTCCTAGGGCCTAATCGACTGAAAGGAGACACCCTACTCAATCTTTCTAAGGCACTGGGTCTTTCTGGAGAGAGGGTGATACGTTGATCAGTATCTGTAGCCCTTATTGAAGAAGTTCGCCCAGGTTGATAAGAGAAATCATCAGACTCCTCATTACGATATGACTCAGTACGCCTGGAACGTGAAGAAAGTAAATAAGTTTGCCTCTGACCGCTTTGCTGTCCTGAACATGCAGGTGCATTGCCATGAAGGGTTTGTATGAGTTGCCTCAATGTGTCTTGCATGGTGGTTTGTCCTTGAGCCAGATTCGTCATGATTCCGGCCAGATCTGGAGGTGCAGAGGGATTTGGAGGATTTCCAGCATTTCCAGCGTTTCGATTGCTAGATTCTGGATTATCCACCATTGATGATGAATGATTTTTGGTGAAAAACGATAATAACAATCGTTTCCCACAGACGGCGCCAATCTGTTGATGTAAAAAATTAGATCGCTCTAATTATTCAATCACAGATAAATAAAATGAGACAAAGATTTTTAAAGTGGTTCAGCCTTATATGAATGGCCTACGCCCACTGTTATGTTATTGCTGAGTGTTTGGGAATTCTCGAGTACAAGTTCTCTCCAGAAATTCCCGTCCCTTTGAATGAGGGTGATACAAGGTATTTATAGCCCTTAGGCTGTACATGAAAGGGTTGATGCATTAAATGATATACATATGAAAGGGTAATACATTTAAGGCATCGTGTGCGTCAAGATGATGAACATTCAATGAATAGTTGAACTGTTGATTATCTGGCAATTAATGATACGACCGAGATGCAGCTCGGACCGCCTTAGTTGCTCATTGCTCAGGAGTTCCTCGGAGCGTTAGAGTACCTCGGAGTGCTGAAGTTCCTCGGTGTATCCTCGTTGCTCGGAGAGACTATGAGTTGGTCGGGGAAATGAACTTCCTCGTTGCTATTGTGCCAAGTAGATTGACACGTGTTCTCATATTATTCGTCCACATCAACATATTAATTTTGGTATCAACAAGAATTTAACTTGTCACAGACTTTGACCATGAAAAGTACGTGACAAACGAAAACTTGTCACTTTCAAAGTTCGTGACAAGCTTGTAAGAAACAAAAATTTGTCACAGACTTTTGACCGCGATAAGGGAAATTTATCACGGACTTGTCACGATCAATTGAAATAACACTTAACACCCTATCATCTAGTATGTACCTAGAGAACATTAAGATACGACATCAGAACATCCCCCAAAGTGACAAGTTTAAGCCACTAATAATATTATTATATATAAACTATGTCATCCCAAATTGTCTAAACGGAACAATTGGAGAGATCTCATTACAGGGGTAGTGACTCTTGAACGGGTCTAAGGGCTATTGAATGCGTACACATACGAACTAGAAGGCTAGTATCTATGCGCACTATATGTAATTTAAAGTAGTTATAAATGTTACAAAACCGTTATGTAATGCATTCACATAAGAATACATGCATGCATGAACCCCTCAAAGTTATATAACAAATTTATTTAATGTAAATTTACACATGCATGCCTAGATTATAGCAACGAGAACCGTAATAGATAGCCATTGGCTCCTATTTCACGCACCTATTTGCCATCATAATATTTTTCACAATTGGGGTACTGTGGTGGATCATAATAGTATTCACATTTGGGGTACTTCAAATGTGAATACTATTATGATGGCAAATAGGTGTATGAAATAGGAGCCAGTGGTTATATATTGCGGTTCTCGTTACTATAATCTAGGCATGTGTAAATTTGCACTAAATCAACGTGTATATGATTACTTATTAACCTTCACCCTCGTTACTTGTTATATAACACTTGTTTTGGGGGTGCATGCATGTATTCTCATGTGAATGCATGATTACTTATTACCTTTCAGCCTTGTTACTTATTCCGTAATAATGCTTTTAAAATTTACAATATGTTTCATTTAATTATGTCTTATTTATATTCAGTTTAATCACAACCCTAAATGTTAGAAATGCCTAGGGCCAACAAACTCAATAGCCATCTAAGTGTTCAAATCCACCAGTTAACAACAATTCAAGAATTCCAAACAACAATGCAATTAATAATGCGATATATTAGAATTTACTAGGGCCAGCCAACTCAATGAACATTTAAATGTTCAAATCCACCAGTCAACAACAATTCAAGAATTCTAAAGAATTCAATAAATCAACAATCTCTCTCTCTCTCTCTCTCTCTCTCTCTCTCGATGTATCGAAATGTGTGTAGAGAAAGAGAGAGACAGTCATCGAAATATGTGAGGAAGAGGAAGGGGGTCGCCGTTGCTGCAATTAGAGAGAGAAACCAAATTTCAATTTGAGTATTGAATACCAATTTCAATTTATACCAAAAAAATCAAATACACATTATATACCAAAAACCAAATACCAATTTCAATTTCAATTTAAAATTTCAATTTCAATTTATAATACCAATTTCAATTTACAATACCAATTTCAATTTCAATTTCAGTTTATAATACCAATTTCAATTTTAATTTCAAATACCAATTTTGATTTCAAATTCAAATTCAATTTTAATTTTAAATACCAATTTCAATTTCAAACACACACCCCCCTCCCCCCCACACACACATTGAAATCTTGCCCCCCCCCCAGTGAACCCAACACACGCGCACACTAACCCAAACACACCCACACTCAAATCTTTCCCCCCCCCACACTGACCCACACCCACACCCACACACTGATCCACTGACCACACACACACAAACAAAGGAGAGAGAGAGAGAGAGAGAGACGAGGGAACCAAAATGAGAGAAAAGAAAAAAGAGCGGCTAAAGTATTAAGTTATAAGATTTGCCACGAATGTGTCACGGTTAAAGGCCGTGACACGTCCGTGACAACCCTAGTTGTCATGGTCTTTGACCATGACAAGGGTGGTAGGGTGCTACTTTGGTCTTTTTGGTGTAGTGATGTGAAACTAATGTGCGTATATAGTAACTGCTTTTAAACTACAATTTAAATAATTGCTACAGATTTTTAAAGATTTTTTGGCTCTGACCCATGTCAAATCTATTTTCAAAATATTTTAGATGTCAAGCCACAAGGACACCAAGCTTGATGACTCATCTCAGGGATGCGCAACTACAACACTTATGGAGGCTTGCAGGATTTGAGTAGGCACTTCACTTATTCATTCCTAGATTAGGATCGATGATTCAGTATTTCATTTGGTCATGTTGCCCCTTTAGTTGATACATTCATTCAATTTTATTTATCAGACTATGTATTTGGATTCAGTTTTATTTTTGTAGACTTATGGTTTGGATAATAGTTTTTGGAACCGATGGTTTAATCTGTGTTTATCACTTATCTATTTATTCCATGATGATTTGGACTTCTATTAATTGTGAGGATGGTTGAGATATGTTATTTATTTCTGCATGTTGTTTTATGATAATGACAGTGTCTTAATTTAACATAGGTTGTTAGTAATTTAAAAAGTTTTCAATAGTGATGCTAAAAATGAACCAAATGAGATTCTTGGTTATTTTAATAAAGTACTAATCACCCATGGTTAAAATAGGCGGGGTGTCACAGATGGTATCAGAGCATCAGGTTCTAGAGTCCATAGGATTTGTACGACTTACTACAATTTTAGTGTAGCATCCTTTGATATAAAACCCAATTATTAGGACTATTGCATTCACTTTTACGTATTTGTTCGTTCTTCTGCTTTTTTTTATTGACTGTGAACTCATAAAATTCGATATGATTTTAGATGCAACCCAATAGAGGACGACTGGCTAGAGCGACGACAAGAGCCAAAGATATGGAGGCTCAACAGGAGCCATAAACACTCTAAGCACATGCACCATAGGGGATAATGACGTCCGCAGAGGTGGTCATTATTGTGGCACAACCAATTAATGTTGCTATGAATGCCACGGAATTCCACTTTCCTCAGGACCAGTCACTACAGCAACTAGTGGCAATGATTGTCCCGTCCCACTCGTGGTCGTTAAATTGGCAGAGAGTGAGGGAGTCATTTCAGAAGGGCCACCCACAAGAGTTTCAGGGTAGTTCTAACGTGATCTTGGCTTGCTAGTGGAAGAAGGACATTCAGCACCACCTTCGCATGGTTCAGTGTAGCGACGTTCAAAAGAATATCTTGGCCACATTTAGACTTGTGGGAGTATCTTTACAGCGGTGGGAGTTTATTACCACTGCCGAGGAGAGGGACACTATCCCTATTGCTGAGTTCTAGGTATGGTTTTATCGCAATTACTTTATGCCTTCCGTCGAGATAGAGATGCGAAAGAAGTTTAATGAGGTGGTTCAGGGTGACCATTCAGTAGCTGAGTATGAGGAGGATTTCACCCGCCTGGATAATTTTGTGCCCGAATAGGTGAACATCGAAGAGAAGAGGAAACTAAAGTTTATGGATGGACTCCCTTGGAGGATCAAGAAACACTTGATAGGCAACCCCGTATTGAGTACTTAAACTGAGGTTGTAAATTTTGCACTTCTTCATTGTTAGGATCATCGCTTCCATTTGAATGGAAGCAAGAGAGGGGGTGAGCCTAGCCAGCCGGGTAAGGCAGGAGGGAATGGTGCTAGTGAAGCACCACAACAGCATACGGAGGCACTAGGGGAAGGATTCTCGATCGGGGGATATTCGGATAAGAGATTTAGATATGGAGGTTATCGACCTATTGGATTCAGGTAGGTCTAGAAGGGTCCTTAACAATAGCAATATGTTCCTCAGGGCTAAGGGAACAATGGGGTAGGCCAGCAGGGCTGAAGCCACGAGGGCCAGTATCAAGGAAAGCCTCGACAGAGCCATCAGAGCCAGAGGCAGAGAGACTTTCCAGGTCATTGTTTTACTTATGGATAAATGGTCCACAAAAGGAGATACTAACCATAACAGGATAGCGCGCCACAGCAGCAGGGTGTCTAGCAGGCTCATTTACCCTCGACATCACCAACATTACCATCCCCACCGCAACAGGGGCAGTTACAGTACGAAAATGTTTATAATGTTCCAGATGCAGTCTTAGAGCAGGCCCCATAGGTGCCACCAACAGTGGAGGGTACATTTCCTATTCACGAGCTTGAGGGTAGGATTTTGTTTGATACGAGGGCGTCACACTCATTTATAGCTACCAAATTTGCACGCGCAAACCAATTTATTAGAGATAGTCGGTAGTCTACTTATGTGTGTAGAGTCACCTTTGGATAGTGGGTCGCTTATACACTTAATTTTTAGGGGTGTGGATATTAATGTGGGGAGACTATGTTCAGCCACCGAGCTTCTAGTGTTAGATATGGAGGGTTATGACGTCATTTTGGGTATGGACTGGTTAGATAGATACTGGGCGATGGTGGATTATTTTAGTAGGACCATTGTGTTCTCTATTCCAGGGCAAGAGATGTCCCTAGTGCCGATGCCTCTTCCTGAGGGAGGGCCGAGCACAAGCCTATGCTAGCACAAAAAATAGAAAATCTTTTTGTATTTTTCCAAAAAAATTTAAAAACAAAAATCTTTTTGAGTTTTTCAAAAAAATATATCAAAAATGGAAAATATAAATACAAAAGTGGTACACACTATCAATAGGTATAAAATATCATCATGAAAATCATTTTATGCTAGCAAACAAGTCTAAACCTCAACCATTAGGTGCGGTGGAGTTTTTCAAAGGTGGTGAAATCCTATGAAAAACGTCCATCAAATCATGTGAAGTTTTGACCAAAAACTTAAGTTTTTCTCGAATATGTGCAAACTCTCTCATGTAATCATCTGGAGCATCATGTGTGGGTGTGGGTGTGGGTGTGGGAACACGTGGCAAAACTCTATGTGATACACTACCCAACTTAAAGAAAAATTTCCTAAGGTGTCCTCTCTTCTTGCAATGGGTGAAAAAATACACAGGTCTAGGAACACCTATCCTAAATCGTCTAGGACGCACTCTCCTATTGGGTAACGGACGCCTAGGTGGGTTGGGTTGAGAGCCATATAGATCAATCACAAACTAAGGAACTGGCTCGGGTGCAGCAAGGGAAGTAGATGCACCGTCATGACCTATTCCTAGTCTCTCAACATTAATCAAAGCGGGACCGAGGAGCATTTTTATAACCTTCTTAGATTTGTCCTCTAAAGTAACCTTGAGCTCCCAGGCACGTTCGAGATCTCTCTCTAGTTGTAACATACGGGCTTCAAGTTTACTCTTTTCTCGACCTACGACGATCAACTGCTCAAGTAAACTTCACCTTCTCGAGTTGACTCGCTGACGCCTCAAATCCCCTCAAAACCTCTCTCTCTTCTCCAAATCTAAAACCCTAAGAGTTAGGTATTTATTTACCTTTTTAGTCTTTAAGGTCTGGGCATATAAATCTCTAAACGCTATTTGAAGTTCACTTTCGCTTTCACTCTCAAACTCGCTTTCACTCGAAACACTCAAATCATCATCAGGGCTCTCATGTGCCCAAGGATCCTCATCATCGTGGGATAAACTAGTTGTGCTCATGTGACTATCTAAAAAGGCTACACACATCTCATGTGAAGATTCATCCTCAGAATCCTACACCTCTTCCTCACTATCGCTAAGAGTGACTGGCATAGCAATCTTCTTCCCCTTTTTCTTTAGTCTAGTGGTACACTCAAACGCCCTATGACCCTTTCCCTCACATTCAAAACATCTCTCTTCTTCTCTTTCTCATTCCTACCACTCTCTTTGTCCTCATCTTTCTTTTTATTTTTCTCAAAAAACTTTTTATTGGAAGAAATTTCTTTTGAAAATTTAAGAAACTTTTTGAAATTTTTAGCAAGCATGGACACATCATCAAAATCAAACTCGCCCTCAAACTCGGACTCACAAACTTTCACTTTCTTTTTCTTCTCTCTCTTGGACACTTCCTCACTCTTCCTAGACTGGGCTCTAAATGCTATCCCTCTATCCTTAGTCTTGACATTGTCAGGAAACATGTCAATTTCATATGTCTGGAGGTCTCCTACCAGTTCTTCTAACTTAAGATTGCTCAAATTTCCTAGTAAATTCAACATAGTCACTTTCGGGATAAAACATTTTGGCAACGATCTCAAATTTTTTTTAACTACTCGTGCATTAGGAATGTACTCACCAAAATTGAAACTGATGTTGACAATATCAGACAAACATTCCTAAAACTCATCAAAACACTCAGATTCAAGCATGGTAATCGTTTCAAATAGAGCAGTTAAATTTCTGCAATTTAGATTCTTTTACTGCATTCTCTTTCATGGGTAAGTTGTAAAACACCCCATGATTATTTTGACGTTGTGAACGTCATGATACGCCCGAACTCATCAGGGGTGTCGGCTCCAGAAATTGCACTTAGCTCACGAGAATTAAAATTTCTCCATTTAAATTCATCCTCAATCTGGTCAGTCACAGGTTTAAGATTAGTGACATTATTAGCGATGACAGTGGAAGGAGTTCGCGCTTTTTCATAAACAACCCAAACACGCTCATCGATGGCCTTTAAATGAGATTTCATACAGGCTTTCCAATATGTATAATTAGTCCTGTCAAAAACTGACAATTGATTATATAAGTTTTTATTTGAAATCATTGCGATTGTTCAAAATCATATTTTAAAAAAAAATCAATATCCCAATTTTTTTGCAAAAAAAGGATCTCAGGATAATTTGGTGAAACCTGCTCTGATACCAATTTCAGAATGCGGAATGATATCAATTGCTCGTTGATTCAAAAATTTCTAATTTAAAACTTATTTAATTAATTTTCAATTTGTAAACCAAATTAATTAAACCCTAACACATGCATCTAGGTGTATAAATCACGCCATCACAAATAAACATAAATTGCTGACATACAGATTTCAGGAAAAATTCCCCCGCAAGGGCAAAACCTTTATTTCAATAAATGTAACAACACTTACAGAAATCTTCAATGAATATTCCTCATAACACTCGCGTAGGCGTTAAATTAGAGTCAACAATGGATTAGCCGCAACAAATCCAGAAGAACCACAACTCTATCTTTTGCAAGAAACCTTTGCAAGCATTCCCAAGTGACCGCAGTCGTCAGCTAACACCTCTCTCAAGAGCTACCAAGTCAGCAATAGAGATTTCGTCTCTACAAGAGAAACTTCACCAAATTTGTATCTTAAGTTCCAAAAAAATTCACTAAAGCAATTAGGATGATTTGTGAATTGAAAAATAAAGTTAAAAATCCCTAAATGAGAAGACAAAAATTTGGCAGTTTGCAGTTTTCGCAGATTGAAACTCTCAAGTATTCTGAACCAAAACGGACTCATTTAACATGTATTTATAAAAAATTTGAGTCGGCGACTTCACTCGAAATACACCAAATGTCGTTCAATCCATGGATCGCGCGACCTTCTAACGATGTATTAAAACATAAAAAAGTGTGATGTCGTTAGATGAAATTAATAAAACGAGTTTCGCGCAAGGTATCACGTGAGATGCAATGTCACGTGAAGCAGTCATTTTAACGACTTGCTCCTATCGTTTGAATGACATGTATATGTCGTTTGCACGACCTCAAAAAAAATATTTTTCTTTAAAACTCCGCCTATAGGACTTAAAAAAATTATTTTGAAGAAAAAAGACGCCTCGGATGTTTAAAAAAACATTTTAGAAAAATATACCAACACTTTAAATGTAACCTTAGGGGACTTAAACACATCATTACCAAAGTCTATCTCATAGAGGCTTGTTTGTTGAAGAACTTTGATATTTGGATCCATCTAGATGCATGAATGAACTTAAACTTTTCTTCAACGGTTGTAGCGGTATACGACATACTCTAATGTAAACGGACTATGTAAAATATGTCCTTATAGTTGTCTCTTTGGATTCTATTCCAGTAGTGAGGGAGTTTGAGGCTGTGTTCCAGGAGATACCCAGGTTACCCCCAGTCGAGAAATGAGTTCATCATTTACTTAGTGTCAGGTACGAGGTCGATTACTCGAGAGCCTTATCGTATGGCCCTTTCAGAGATGCATGAGTTGAGGGAAAGGATTCAGCAGCTTCTGGGGAAAGGTTTCATTAGTCAGAGTACATCACCGTGGGGTGTTTCGGTGTATTGATTATAGGGGGGTGAACAAGGTCACGATTCAGAATAAATATCCACTACCTCAGATCGATGACCTGTTCGACCAGCTGAGAGGAGTAGCTTACTTATCCAAGATAGATCTGAGGTTGGGATATCATCAGTTGCTCATCAGAGAGGAGGACACTCCTAATACTACTTTCCTGACACAGTATGGATCGTACGAGTTTAGGGTAGTGCCGCTTGGGCTCACCAATGCACCAATAGTGTTCATGGATCCTATGAACCGAGTTTTTAGAGAGTTCCTTGACCAGTTTTTTATCGTATTCATCGATGATATTCTGGTTTACTTTCATTTCGAGGTTGATCAATCAGAGCATCTGCGTATGGTTTTGCAGACGCTGACCACCAGTTGTATGCCAAATTCGAGAAGTGTGGATTTTGACTTCGGGAGGTGCAGTTTCTGGGCCACATTGTGTCTGATAAGGGCATTGTTGTTAATCCGAGTAAGGCATCGATGATGAGGGAGTGGTCACAACCCAGGACACTGAACAAGATTCTCAATTTTCTGGGGTTGGCCGGATACTATCGTTGCTTCATTAAAGGTTTCTCAAAGATTGTGGTCTGTTGATGAACCTAACTCACAAGGGGTTACCATTTGTTTGGGATGACCATTGTCAGTTTACTTTCGATGAGGTAAAGGATAAATTAATCTCAGTACCTATGATCGCATTGCTTATGGGAGGAGTAGAGTACCGTGTTTATACATATGCATCCTTGCAAGGATTTGGGGTGTACTATAGCAGGAGGAGAGGACTCATAGCTTATTCATCTCGCAAGCTTAGTCTTAATGAGAGGAATTACCCCACGTGTAACCTTGAGTTAACAACGGTTGTGTTTGCCTTAAGGATTTGGAGGCATTATCTTTTGGGGGGGCAGTTTACCTTGTTCACGGACCATAAATCACTTCAGTATCTATTCATATCGAAGGATCTAAATATGAAGTAAAGGGGATGGTTAGAGTTTGTAAAATATTACCAGTTTGATATTCAGTATAATCCTGGGAAGGCTAATGTGGTGGCAGGCGCATTGAGCCGACGGCCTATTGAGGAAATAACGAAGGTTGGGAAGGCGAAGTGGAAGGAGATTCGACATGACGACGAGGTTTCCATAGCTTATGTGTACGTATTAACTGTCACTCTTAAGATTTTTATGCAGGTGGTCAAAGCGTAGGCAGGGGATCAATTTTTCCAGGACAGAGTACGCCAATTATTAGTTGATGGCATGGAGTCTTATTCGATTAGTTCTGAAGGAGGCTTGCATTTCATTGGGAGACTCATTGTTTCAGAGGATGAGGATTTGGGATATCCAGTGATGACAGAGTCTCATGGGTCAAGGTTTGTGGTACATCCCAGTGGGGATAAAATGTATCAGGATATGTGTAGGCAGTATTAGTGGTCGAGAATAAGCAGGACATAATGAAGTTTATCTCAAAATTTACTACCTGATAGCTTGTGAAGGTGGACCACTAGAGACCGACATGTATGCTGTTGTCACTAAAGGTCCTAGTGTGTAAGCAAGAGAGTATCTCTATAGATTTCATTATCGAGTTAGCGATATCGCAACGAGGTCACGACTCCATTTGGGTGATAGTGGATTGGTTGACTAAGGTGGCCTATTTTCTGTCGGTTCGTATAGATTTTGAGACGAGGTACTATTTATAGTTATTTATTGCTGAGATAGTGAGGCTGTACGGGGTCCCAATTAATATCATGTTGAATCAAAACAAGATTTTCATGTCCCACTTCTGACAGAGTTTTTAGGAGGCTATGGGAACGGATTTACATTTGAGTACAACGTATCACCCACAAACTGATGGGCAGGTGGAGAGAGAGTTAATCAGATGTTAGAAGATATACATGCTTGACTTCGAGGGATGATGAGAGCAGTACCTTCCATTGGTGGAGCTTGCACATAATAACTCCTACCAGTTCACCATCGACATGGCACCATTTGAGGGACTGTATGGACGACCTTGTCATTCGTTCGCTTGCTGGTTAGAGGATGTGGACAACAAGCTATTAGGGCTTGAGATGATTCAAAACACTACTGCCAAGATTGAGTTGATTCGAGGGTACATCCGTATAGCTCAAGATAAGTAGAAGAGTTACGCCGATGCAGACATAAGGAATATATAACTGTAGGTTGGTGACCAGGTTTTGGTACGGGTGTCTCCTATAAAGGAAGTCATGGGGTTCAGTAAGAAACGAAATCTAGCATCGAAACATATGGGACTTTTTTTTATTATCAAAAGGATGGGAATAGTTGCATACAAGTTGGGTTTACCCGAGAACTTACAGTGGATTCATGATGTGTTCCACGTGTCATCGCTGAAGAGGTATTGGAGGAGTGAGAAGGCCTTTTTGCATGTTCCATTGGAGGGGATAGACTTACAACCAGATATCTCTTACGAGGAGAGATCGGTGGTGATACTTGATCGTTGTGAGCGTAAGCTGCGGTCTAAGGTAGTACCCTTGGTTCAAGTTTAGTGGGGGCACCAGAATGTTGACAAGTCGACATGCGAGACATGAAAAAGAAGTATCCAAAGTTATTCATTATAGGTACATCCCAATTTCGAGGACGAAATTTCTTTGTAAGAGGGGGAAGTATGTAACACCCCGTATTTTTGAGTATCTAGAATTTAATTAATTCGGTTATTTTTAAATTACACGTGTGCTATAATTTAATTAAATTAAATATTATGTGTTTATTGAAAATATTGATCGGGAGAGATAATGATTAATATTTATAAGATAAATTTACTAAGTGACTAGTAAATAAGTTGAGATAATTATTATACGTCATAGCGAGTGATATCGATGTGGCCGTTTATATCTTAACTGGGAGTCGCGTGTAGACTATATTGAGGTTGAGATAGGTTTTATGTAAAGATATTCAGATGATGATTTTGAGGTCTTGGTTGATTCCGAATGAGTTGAAATAGGAAGAATAGTGTACCCGGGTGTATTAATTGGGTTCCAGGGCGATTTTAGACCAACCTGACAACACGTAAGGGCTTTTCCTTCATTTGGGAGGCTAAGTTAGAAGGAACTACGAATTTGGGAGTGTTATATCAGCCTCTCTGAGTTATAGGCTAGGGTTACAACACTTGGGATAGAGAGGAGGCCATGGAAGAGGAATGAGAGAAGAAACCTAGGTTATTTCATACCTTTTCGCATCACCAATGTTGCCGAAATCGAGATCGGAGCAAGGGAAAAACATCCTCACCATCTTAAAACAAAAATTAGACCTGTTATATCAACACAAGTTCTTAAAGTGAAATTCTTTTAAGCATGTTATAATACTCATGCGGTGTAGGGTTTAAATTACAAGATTTGGGTGAATTCTTGGGATTTATTTGGGTGTAATTTATGAATTGGGGTAGGATTCAGGTTAAAATTAATCCTTCTATACTTATAAATCGAAATCTGAGATTGCATGATGATAACGTGAAAGAAATCTGGGTATCTTGATGAATATACATAAAGAACACCATGAACTAGAGTTTTATGAAATGTGGAATTCAAATATGTTCTTGGGTAGATTTCTTATAGATTTGATATATTATTTACATTAGAAGTAGTCCTTACACATATGTTTAATGCTTGAGTATGTTGGATGGGAGTTTGGAAAGGTTTCATGGAGGTTTGATAGTTTATAAATGGTGAAAACTCATAACAACAACGAAGGAGACTAACTGTCAGGTGAGAATCGATTCAGCTCCATGACCGAATCGATTTGGGAGGGCGAGCAGATTCAAATCCTATATTGAATCGATTCGACTGCCCAATTTTGCTAAGTTTGGGTATTTATGTTATACTTTTGCATGGAACGAATAACGGGGAACTTTGGTGATGGTTATTTAATGATACAAAGACTTATAGAATATCAGTAGACTTATAGTTAAGACATGGCTTAGTCCTAATGAGGGTTAAATTGGGATTTAGACCGACGAGTGTTAATCGATTGTGTTGCGTATCAGGAATTTACAAATCAAGTTACGAGGAGAGTAAACTATAACCTAAGATCAATACGAGTAGGGTAGCGATGTTTTAGTACTGAAATTACTTAAGGGATAAATGGGGACCCTTAGGGTAGTAAGTGATACATAGAAAATACGAATATAATACTATGTGTGAATCATTAGTACATTAAGTATTCGAGAGATATAAATACTACGTACAAGATATATTATAGGTTATGTGTATACCTATATTAAAGATATCTATATATAGGTTGTGTGAATACCTATTGTGTGCTTTGTTACATGTGTGAACATACCTACGTTGCTTGCTATCACGGGAGGTTTCAAGTAGAGGGCGATCCCACCTTGCGATTCCAGCAAGGTCCGGATGTGAGCTCCAGAACATAAAACTTAAGGCAACTCGCTATTTGCACTGTATTAGTGGGACTGACAGGTCATTTGGGTATGTTAGGTATGTGCGTAGCCCAAATGCTTAGAACTACGTTCGCCTCCATTGTGTGTTGTTTGATTTATGGTTCGAGGTGACATTCCGAACCTATAGTCCTTGATTTGGTACGAGAGGTACATGGACATGATAGCAGAGTATGCATTGCACCGCGGTGGCCATTCCCGGGGATGTTGTAGTTGTATATATTATAGTGTGATAAATATATACCAAAGTGATTATTTTACTTATGTGAGCTGGTATAAGAGATAGATCGTGTATATCTAAAAGTAATTTAAGTATGACAAACTTAATTCAATGGTGCAATAATAATATTTGGTTAATATTAATCATTGGCTTTACGGTAGCGTATCATATGGGCGGTACGCGGGAAGTAAACCTCTTGTGGTTAGTTAGATACTTATGTATAGTTAGGCTTGGTAGTATAGCTTTGTGGGTAAAATATGAGACGTTAGGTGTGCACTATAAATGATAGGTGAGGAGCTCAATGTGTGTATATAATAATTTCTTTTAAATTGCAATTTAAATACATGCTAAATATTTTTAAAGATTTTTAGGCTCTGACCCGTGTCAAATCTATTTTCAAAACATTTTAGGTGTCCAGTCACAAGAATGCCAAGCTTGATGACTCATTTCAGGGATGCGTACCTGCAGCACTTGTGGAGGCTTCCAGGATTTGTGTAGACACTTTAGGTATTCATTCCTACATTAAGATCTAGGATTCAATATTTTACCTAGGCATTTTTCCCCTCCAATTGATACATTTATTCAGTTTTATTTATAACACTATGTATTTGGATTCAGTTTTATTTCCGTAGACTTATGGTTTGGATATTAGTTTTTGGAACCGATGGTTTAATCGATATTTATTCATTATATATTTATTTTGTGTTGATTTACACTTATATTAATTATGTGGATGGTTGAGTTATGTTATTTATTTTTCCATGTTGTTTTATTCTAATGAAAGATAAAACTTGAAACCGACTTAATTTAACATAGGTGGTTAGTAATTTAAATGGTTTTCGACAATGATGCTAAGAATGAACAAATACGATTCTTGGTTATTTTTGTAAGGACATTATTTTATAAGTCCGTTATCAATTTAGTATGTCGTATACCGCTACACCGTCGACGAGCATTCAAGAACATTCAAGAATCAAAGACGGATTCGATTATCAAGTTCTTCATTAAAAATACTCCGCGAAGTTTACTTTGGTAAGATTATGCTTTTAATACCTTAACTTCCCCCTTAGAGCTTTTGGGATATTTTTACAAAATATTTTCTAAGTGTTGGAGCGGGCTTTTTCGTCAAAATTTGAGAATGAGTATTTTTTTAAGTATTGGAGCGGACATTAAAATAATATTTTTTTGACGCAATCGAGCGACATAGACATGTCGCGCGATCTCGTTCGAGCGACACGTGTCCTTCGTTCGATCGACATTCTTATCTCGTTCGGAAGAGCTCTAATGCCGAGGCGGAACGATTTTGTATAAATACTCATTAATTGATTTCATTTTCATTAAGAAGTCCCAGCATTTTGAAAGACAGAAAATTGTGAAATTGCAGAATCCTTTTTGACTTCTTCTTTTAGGATTTAAACCCTTTTTGTTTTCAATTCACAAGAATCCCATATGCTTTGGTGAATTGTTTTGGTGTTGTAGAACACACTTTTGCTTTTGTTTGCCTTTGTGGGGAGAACTCTACAACCGGAGAGCTGTGTGCTATTGTGGAGGGAGTCCTTATAAAGTTCACACTTGTGGAGAAGCCGTTTCTTTTCTATTACTGACCACTTGGAGTTCTTGCGGGAGATTTAAGCCGACGACATTTCTAGATGTTGCTTTGAAGGTTTGACGAAGACACCGTGCGTTACACTTGTGGGAGATTATAAGGTTTATGTAAGTCAATGGTCTTGTGAATTATTCAAAGTTCTAGAAATAAAAAGTTTTGCCCTTCGGGGATTTTTCCTGAATATTTGTGTCACATGCTTTATTTATTTATGGGTTGACACACACACACACACACACATATAGTTGCATGTTTAGGGGTTGATTTGATTTGGTTTAAATAGACTCCAATTAAATAAGTGTGCCAAATTAGAATTTGTGAATTTAATCAAATATCACACCGTCACGTTTTTACAAATTGGTATCAGAGCGGGTTACGCTAATTTATCGCGTGATCCTGATTTTACAAGGACTTATTTTTTTTTTTTATAATTTGACTTCTCACGTCGTCAAAATGTTATTAGAGCGGGTTACTCTAATTTATCGCGTGATCCTGATTTTTCAAGTATTTTTTTATACAGTTTGACTTCTCACGTCGTCAAACTGGTATCAGATCGGGTTGCTCTAATTCATCGTGTATTCCTATTTTTCGCAAAATTTGTGTGATATTGATTTTTAAAAAAAATCAATTTGGTGAAAAATCGCAATTTTTTCGATGGAGCACTTATGTAATCGGATGCCCCCCTTTGATGACACGAGTCAACGTTTTAATGATTTAAATAGTTTAAATTTGACGTTTGCGAAAAGAATTAAAGTTTTGGAAAAAGAAAATTCTCATTTTAAATCCGCGATGGATCTTTTTCAAACGGTTCAAAATCAAAGAGGTTTTTATCGTGAAAAATTTATTTCCTTGGACCATGACTTTGTTGCTTTAAAATTGTCCAAGAAGGAGAGTGATGATAGGGTCCTATTTTTAAAAAATGAATTGGAGTACCTTAAAAATTCGATGGTTTGTGTTTGTGCCAAAGAGGATAAAAATATTTTAGTCAATGAGTTTGTGGCACGTGAAGAGACTCTTAGGGAAAAGTTTGCTTTAATTGGGGTAAAGAAATATACCCTTTTAGGAATCGTAGATAATTTGAAAAAGGCGTCCCTTAAATTGGAAGAGTCTAATTCTTTGCCTGAGTAAAAAATTTTGAAGTTGAAAAATGATTTGACAGACTCAAGTAGGTTTGATAGTGATGGTAATGGCTCATCTTGTTCTCATGCTTCTAGTGCTAAAGACAAAACCATTATTTATTTTAGAGGGTAAACTAATTTCAAGGATGTTAGAAAAGGTCAACCCATAGGTGTCATTCCACCCGTTTACACATGTTCATATTGTAGTAGGAAAGGTCACCTTAGGTGTTTTTATTTTGATCTTGAAAAATGTCCTAGGAAGTTTATGTCTAGTGTTCCATTGGTTCCTAAATCCCCCACATGACGTTTAACATCTATTTGGGTTAGGAAATCACTTTTAGAGGCACTAGATTTTAGACAAGTTGATTCTCGTTTGCTTACACATGATTTTTCTCTTACCATATCATATAGATGATTGTGTTTGCATGTTTGCCATACGCTAGTTATGCTTTTTGATATATTTTTGCTAGCATTGTGACATGTACTTTTTGTATAGATTTTTGTTTTTTTAAATTTTTTGAAAAATACAAAAATATTTTATTTTGATAAATTTTTTGAAAAATCCAAAAAGATTTTTGTATTTTGTTGGCACCTTTTATGGATGGACACTTAGGATGACCGAGTTACAACATCATTCCATTTGTTCATGTGACTATTTGATAGTATTTTGAGACAATTTGTCAATTAATCCATGTGCTCTATAACGTTTGGAGTCATTAAGATGGAATTAAGTGTTACTTCCTACATGTTTGACTCATGATTTCCTTTATTGCACACATGCACGGATTTGTTTGATTATTGTGATTGTCTTATCACATGTTGGTTGGGTGTTTTTACTTCAATCCTGTCCTCAAAATGAACCAAGCGCGATAAAACTTGATAAGAAAGTTGTGCATGTAAGAGCCGTTTGTGAGTTTGTGTGCTTTATTTTATCAACGATGAAGGGCTACGAAAGGTACTCATCTATCCTTTGCGATTAAGCAGCCGTTTAAATTGGACTTAAAAAAATTGAAGATTTTTATTATCCGGGGTCCAAAGAGGTTTAAAAGAGCCCAAAAAAATTTAAAGGTAATAAAAAGAAATTCATGCCAAAAAGGGGCCAATTAGGTTTTTGCACCAATTCTCCAAAGTTTGAGAATTTTGTTTATACACCTCTATAAGAAAATATATATGAGGGAGTTTGGACGGAGAATTAAAACGGGTTTGCACGTCCTTAAAAGTCTTTAAAAAGCGTTAAATAGTTTTGGATGTTATTGGGGTGGAAATCACTTTGACTTTGATTTGTTGATTTGCATAAGATGATGTCATCTAAATTCAATAATTTTTACACCTAAGGATACTTTTGATGTTCATTCGTTAGGGGTATACTTATGCATCGTGCACATATGATTGATTGAGTTTATTTACCTATCGAATGTGTTCACACCTATACATTCCGTTTTCATGACTTTGTTGCTTGAGTTTACATCCATGGTGTGATTTTTGGTATCTTATTTTTTTATCAAAAATTTGAAAAATAAAAAATAGTTTGCGGATGTTTTTGGGATATACCTTTGCATGCGCGTAGTTTGATCTTTGTTTGCTATGCATTTTTATCGTGACACTCCATGTTTTGATTATTTCTTCTTATATGTCTATTTGGGTACATCATAAAAAGGGGGAGGAAGAATTATCATGTTATGGGGGAGTTTTTGCATTATGGGGGAGATTTAATTTATTAATTCTTTATTCCTATATCATTTCAAACTCGATGCGTCATGAAGGTTTTTTCTTTATCTCATGTGTGTAGGTACAAATATTGATGATCATTATGTTGCACACCCTGATGAGAAAAGCTTTGAGATTTGATGAAGACTTTTTGAAGAACAGTTTGAGATCTTGTAAATTTATTCAATAGGAGGGTAGATTTGTATAGGCATTTTGGTATTTGATAATTCGGATATTTTTATGTATGTACCGGAATAGACATAGGGGGAAATTTGTACGGACATTATTTTGTAAGTCTGTTATCAATTTAGTATGTCGTATACCGCTACACCGTCGAAGAGCATTCAAGAACATTCAATCAGCAAAGACGGATCCGATTATCAAGTTCTTCATCAAAAAGACTCCGCGAAGTTTGCTTTGGTAAGGTTATGTTTTTAATACCTTAACTATCCACTTAGAGCTTTTGGAATATGTTTACAAAATATTTTTTAAGTGTTGGAGCGGACTTTTTCGTCAAAATTTGAGAATGGGTATTTTTTTAAGTATTGGAGCGGACATTAAAATAATATTTTTTTGACGCAACAGTCGTTCAAACGATATAGCACTATTGTTTGAGCGACATAGACATGTTGCGCGATCTCGTTCGAGCGACACGTGTCCTTCGTTCGATCGACATGCTTATCTCGTTCGAATGAGCTCTAATAACGAGGTGGCACGATTTTGTATAAATACTTATTAAATGGTTTCGATTTCATTAAGAAGTCCCAGCGTTTTGAAAGACAGAAAACTGTGAAATCACAGAATCCTTTTTGACTTCTTCTTTTAGGGTTTAATCCCTTTTTGTTTTCAAGTCACAAAAATCCCATATGCTTTGGTGAATTGTTTTGGTGTTGAAGAACACACTTTTGCTTTTGTTTACCTTTGTGGGGAGAACTCTACAACCGGAGATCTGTGTGCTATTGTGGAGGGAGTCCTTATAAATTTCACATTTATGGAGAAGTCGTTTCTTTTCCATCGCTGACCACCTGGAGTTCTTGCGGGAGATTCCAGCCGACGACATTTCTAGCCGTTGCTTTGAAGGTTTGACGAAGATACCGTGTGTTAGACTTGTGGGCGATTATCTATTTATATGTAAGTCAATGGCCTTTTGAATTCTCCAAAGTTCTAGAAATAAAAGGTTTTGCCCTTCGAGAATTTTTTCTGAATATTTGTGTCACATGCTATATTTATTTATGGGTTGACACATGCACACACATAGTTGCATGTTTCGGGGATGATTTGATTTGGTTTAAATAGACTCCAATTAAATAAGTGTGCCAAATTAGAATTTGTGAATTTAATCAATTATCACACCGTCACGTTTTTACAAATTGGTATCAGAACGGGTTACGCTAATTTATCACGTGATCCTGATTTTACGAGGACTTATTTTTTTCATACAATTTGACTTCTCATGTCGTCAAATTGGTATCAGAGCGGGTTACTCTAATTTATCGCGTTATCTTGATTTTTCAAGTATATATTTTTTTATACAATTTGACTTCTCACGTCGTCAAATTGGTATCAGAGCGGATTGCGCTAATTTATCGCGTGTTCCTATTTTTCGCAAAATTTGTGTGATATTGATTTTTTTTTTAAAATCAGTTTTGTGAAAAATCGTAATTTTTTCGATGGAGCACTTATGTAATCGGATGCCCCCCCTTTGATGACACGAGTCAACGTTTTAATGATTTTAATAGTTTGAATTTGACGTTTGCGAAAAGAATTAAAGTTTTGGAAAAAGAAAATTCTCATTTTAAATCCGCGATGGATCTTTTTCAAACGGTTCAAAATCAAAGAGATTTTTATCGTGAAAAATTTATTTCCTTGGACCATGATTTTGTTGCTTTAAAATTGTCCAAGAAGGAGAGTGATGATAGGGTCCTATTTTTAAAAAAAGCATTGGAGGACCTTAAAAATTCGATGGTTTGTGTTTGTGCCAAAGAGGATAAAAATATTTTAGTCAATGAGTTTGTGGCACGTGAAGAGACTCTTAGGGAAAGTTTGCTTTAATTGGGGGAGAGAAAGATACCCTTTTAGGAATTATTGATAATTTGAAAAAGGCGTCCCTTAAATTGGAAGAGTCTAATTCTTTGCTTGAGTAAAAAATTTTAAAGTTAAAAAATGATTTGACAGACTCAAGTAGGTTTGATAGTGATGGTAATGGCTCATCTTGTTCTCATGCTTCTATTGCTAAAGCCAAAATCATTATTTGTTTTAGAGGTTCAACCAATTTCAAGGATGTTAGAAAAGGTCAACCCATAGGTGTCATTCCACCCGTTTACACATGTTCATATTGTAGTAGGAAAGGTCACCTTAGGCGTTTTTGTTTTGATATTGAAAAATATCCTAGGAAGTTTATGTCTAGTGTAACCTTGGTTACTAAATCCCCCACACGACGTTTCACATCTTTTTGGGTTAGGAAATCACTTTTAGAGGCACTAGATTTTAGACAAGTTGATTCTCGTTTGCTTGCACATGATTCTTCTCTTGCCATATCATATAGATGATTGTGTTTGCACATTTGTCATACGCTAGTTATAATTTTTTATATATTTTTGCTAGCGTTGTGACATGTACTTTTTGTATAGATTTTTCTTTTTGAAATTTTTTTAAAAATACAAAAAATTTTATTTTGATAATTTTTTTGAAAAATCCAAAACGATTTTTATATTTTGTTTGCACCTTTTATGGATGGACACTTAGGATGACCGAGTTACAACATCATTCCATTTATTCATGTGACTATTTGATAGTGTTTTGAGACAATAGGTCAATTCATCCATGTGCTCTATAATATTTCATTAATATGGAATTTAAGTGTTACTTCCTAAATGTTTGACTCATGATTTCCTTTATTGCTCATATGCACGGATTTGTTTGATTATTGTGCTTGTCTTATCACATGTTGGTTGGGTGTTTTCACTTCAATCCTGTCCTCAAAACGAACTAAGCGCGACAAAACTTGATATGAAAGTTGTGCATGTAAGAGCCGTTTGTGAGTTTGTGTGCTTTATTTTATCAACGATGAAGGGCTACGAAAGGTACTCATCTATCCTTTGCGATTAAGCTTCCGTTTAAATTGGACCTAAAAAATTGAGGATTTTTATTATCCGGGGTCCAAAGAGGTTTAAAAGCGCCCGAAAAAATTTAAAGGCAATAAAAAGAAATTCATGCCTAAAAGGGGCCAATTAGGTTTTTGCACCAATTCTCCAAAGTTTGAGAATTTTGTTTATACACCTCTAAAAGAAAATATATATGAGGGAGTTTGGATGGAGAATTAAAACGGGTTTTCACGTCCTTAAAAGTCTTGAAAAGCGTTAAATTGTTTTGGACGTTATTGGGGTGGAAATCACTTTGACTTTGATTTGTTGATTTGCATAAGACGATGTCATCTAAATTCAATAATTTTTACAACTAAGGATACTTTTGATGTTCATTCATTAGGGGTACACGTACTCATCGTGCACATATGATTGATTGCGTTTATTTACCTATCGAATGTGTTCACACCCATACATTCCGTTTCCATGACTTTGTTGCTTGAGTTTACATCCATGGTGTGATTTTTGGTATCTTATTTTTTTATAAAAAATTTGAAAAATCAAAAATAGTTTGCGGATGTTTTTGGGATATACCTTTGCATGCGCGTAGTTTGATCTTTGTTTGCTATGCATTTTTATCGTGACACTCCTTGTTTTGATTATTTCTTCTTATATGTCTATTTGGGGACATCATAAAAAGGGGCAGAAAGAATTATGATGTTATGAGGGAGTTTTTGCATTATGGAGGAGATTTGATTTATTAATTCTTTATTTCTAGATCATTTCAAACTCGATGCGTCACGAAAGTTTTTTCTTTATCTCATGTGTGTAGGTACAAAGATTGATAATCATTATGTTGCACACCCTGATGAGAAAAACTTTGAGATTTGATGAAGGCTTTTTGAAGAACTGTTTGAGATCTTGTAAATTTATTCAATGGGAGGGTAGATTTGTATAGGCATTTTGGTATTTGATAATTCAGGTGTTTTTATGTATGTATCGGAATGGACATAGGGGGAGATTTGTAAGGACATTATTTTATAAGTCTGTTATCAATTTAGTATGTTGTATACCGCTACACCGTCGAAGGGCATTCAAGAACATTCAAGCGTCAAAGACGCATACGATTATCAATTTCTTCATCAAGAAGACTCCGCGAAGTTTGCTTTGGTAAGGTTATGTTTTTAATACCTTAACTTTCCACTTAGAGCTTTTGAAGTATTTTTACAAAATATTTTCTGAGTGTTGGAGCGGACTTTTTCGTCAAAATTTGAGAATGGGTATTTTTTCTAAGTATTGGAGCGGACATTAAAATAATATTTTTTTGACGCAACAGTCGTTCAAACGACATAGCACTGTCGTTCGAGCGACATAGACATATCGCGCGATCTCGTTCGAGCGACACGTGTCCTTCATTCGAGCGACATGCTTATCTCGTTCGAACGAGCGCTAATACCGAGGCATCGTGATTTTGTATAAATACTTATTAAATGGTTACGTTTTCATTAAGAAGTTCCCGCTTTTTGAAAGACAGAAAACTGTGAAATTGCAGAATAGTTTTTGACTTCTTCTTTTAGGGTTTAATCCCTTTTTGTTTTCAATTCACAAAAATCCCATATGCTTTGGTGAATTGTTTTGGTGTTGAAGAACACACTTTTGCTTTTGTTTACCTTTGTGAGGAGAACTCTACAACCGGAGAGCTGCATGCTATTGTGGAGGGAGTCCTTATAAAGTTCACACTTGTGGAGAAGCCGTTTATTTTTCATTGCTGACCACTTGAAGTTCTTGCGGGAGATTCCAACCGGCGATATTTCTAGCTGTTACTTTGAAGGTTTGACGAAGACACCGTGCGTTACACTTATGGGCGATTATCAGGTTGTATGTAAGTTAATGGTCCTGTGAATTCTTCAAAGTTCTAAAAATATAAGGTTTTGCCCTTCGGGGATTTTTCCTGAATATTTGTGTCACATGCTTTATTTATTTATGGGTTGACACACGCACACACATAGTTGCATGTTTAGGGGCTGATTTGATTTGGTTTAAATAGACTCCAATTATATAAGTGTGCCAAATTAGAAATTTACGAATTTAATCAATTATCACACCGTCACGTTTTATCAATTTTGATAAAGGACTGATCATCCGTGGTTAAAATAAGCAGGGTATCATAATTAACACATCAAAACTTACTGAACATATGAAGGAAATTGATGTCAAACCTCGTGTTTCACACAAATTCCTTAAGATAAATTCATTTCCTCATCGGTATTCGAGTTTTGATGAATTTCTATCTCCTAATATAGAATGATATTTTCGTCTTTATAGAAGTGACATTTTATAGATTGGACTTATGAAGGGATAAAAAAATGACAGAGATTCGACTCATTAAAATTATTTAGGATGAAGGAAATGTATTCTATTAATAAAACTATAGACACCCTTTCAGAATAAACACATTTTTTCATAAATAGTCATGTCTTTTTCATGAATAGTCATGACCTTTCACGAAATGACATAATATTTCATAAATCATCGTGTGTATAAATGGCGTCCTCAATCGGATATTTTCCACGTGGCTTCAAAATTGATTTGGAATAAAGACTAACTCCCTTATATATTTAAAAATAGTGCCCCCAATCAGAGTTTTTCCACGTGGCCTCAAAATTGATTTGCAATAAAGACTAACCCTCTTTCACTCTTACCTTAGTATTAAATTTCTAATACAATTTATACCTTCATTCTCATGGGTTGTGTTTTCCTCACTTCATCTTCTGATATTAATGGATACCTTTTGATATACCTATGAAAATTGAAAAGACTACTGCTCCACTATAATATATAGATACCCAACTCCATCCTATGTTGGTATCCTCAAGTTGTTTGCTCAGTATGTGAATTACTTTTTGTCGTTGTGAACATTATTCTGTCCTCTTAACTTTTTTTCAAGAATGGTTATTATATAGCCTTTATCTCATGTCATCTTTATGTATTTCTTATAATGTTTTGCAAAAAATAAAAGGATTCATATGTGTTGAATGTGAATATTTAATATGCTATAGACTTCTCTATGCAAAAGATAAAAAGATTAATGTTTAACATATCTTCTAAAAATATGGGAAAGATGGGTAATATCGTGTCTTCTTTTTGGAAATAATAATGTCGAGGATTACAAGCCACGAGTGACAACAAGAAATTACATGTGTTTGTGGATATATACAAATAAACATAAGCACATCTATATAAATATAAAGACTTAAGTTGCCTTTTCACTCATGATATTCTTACGAGATAGTGACAAGCAAATGTTTCATGAGAACTTTTTGTCTATCTCTATCACAATTATTAGTTTTATTGATTTTTTTATCAATTGTAATACGCATTGTTCCATGAAATGTTTTATACACTATTTATCTCATGTATTATTTTTAAACATTTTATATTCGTTTATACCATTTTTTTCACAAAACGTCAATCTCTATTTAATGTATTACTTTTTTGTTTATTTAATTGCAGTTTTATTGATGATCTGTAGCGTGAGATGTTTTATATTTGTTATTTACAAAATATTCATATTGGGTTTAGTCAAGGTTCTAAAAAACGCGGGGCGTGATCGAGGCGTGGAGGTCAAGCCTTAAGCCTTAGAAGCTTAGGCGGGCTTAGGCGTAAAAAGGCTAGAAAAGGCGTTTAGGCATTCTTAATACATTTTAATATTTTTTAACCATAACAAGGCTATTAAAATACTAAAATTGTACATATCATAAAAATATGTCTGAATATATGCAAATTAAAATACTATTTGATTATTTTGGATGAGATAATGGCCCGATTTGTAAAAAAATCTTTAAAAGGCGATATCGTTTCACTAAAGCATTGTTGTTTTTAGAAAAAGTGCTCCTTAATGGTTTTACCAAGAATAAGGCGTGAAAAGTGTAAGGCGGAGAGTTTCTCTCAAGCCTCAAGCCTAGGCGTTCCTAGGTGGGTTTTTTTAGAACAGTGGGTTTAGTAGTAGTATATGAAAGGGAGAGAAAGAGTCCATGTAGCTTTGTACGTTCCCAATTGAAAGGTCATATCCTCGTATCTCATATTTTCTAACAATTCAAGTCATCCTTTTACCATACATCTTTGATCCCTAATTTATAGTAATGCTTTAGTCCTAAAAAACCTATAAATATTTACATCAATATAGCTAAAATATTATTTCTCATTAAGTAAAATTTTGGCAAATCATTATTAAATTTATAAGAACAAGTGTTTGGGTAATTGGTTGAAGATTTAATCTTTTCAATAGCAAGATGCCTTGCGACCTTTTTTTATCTTTTCAATTTTATGTTCTCTCCAAATTTGATTTTATGATTAATAATTTATACAATTTTATAGCGGTAATCTATCTATCTATCTATCTATCTATCTATCTATCTATCTATCTATCTATCTATCTATCTATCTATCTATCTATCTATCTATGTGTGCGTGTGTGTGTGTGTGTGAAATCTACTACTACTACTACTATTATTATTATTATTATTATTATTATTATTAATAATAATAATAATAATAATAATAATAATAATAATAATAATAATAACTCTCTTGGTGATTCATCTTCTCATCCGTGATTAGTCTTGATTTTTCAAATCAAATTCACATTTTGACACCGTATAAAACCTTCATTTTCCACTTTCCAATCATTCTCAATAACTGACGCACCTCCTACGAATTTCACAATGATGATTACATGAAATCTCCCAAATAAAGACCCAATTCAAAATCTCAAAAAAATCTTTGATATCATGAATAAATCAGGTTTACAAAACTATACAGACGACTTTGTAAACTCGCATTTTAAAACCCTAGGTGTTGAGAATTTGAGTTATGTTGATGTAAATAGCATACACTGGGATGAGAAAGTTGATCGAACGTATGCGTGATTGTTGTAGAAAATTGATAGTTGATTAAATTTAAAATCAAATTGTTGGGATAAGTAGAGAGAAAGATGAAGATGATTATAAGATATGTGAAGAATCAAAGTTTGAATAGAAAGGGAGAATCTAATTGGAAATAAAAGAATCCTAGAAACATCACTAAATAGGAGTAAAAAAAATGAATTTCAAAATGTATTTGAGCTCATATCTGGGGTTATTATTAATTATTAGAAAGTCTAATGGACTTTAAATATCAACAAACACCTTCTTTTAGTATAAGCTCATTACCAAATATGTTTTATATGTTTTATACCATAATACGATCAACACTTTGGTATAATGTAATTAAAGCACATTAGGTATTGGGTTAGTACTAAGAGTAGGTATATGTATCTTTATTTATAGATGAAGAGTTTTGAAGAGTGACAATTTTATAACACTGCACAAAATTGATCCAATATGTTATATTTTTGTCTAAATTTTCTCATACAAATTCATATCATGTTGTGTTTGAGACAAAATTATGACTCATGTTGTGTCATACTATTCACATTTTATTTGTATTTATGTGTATTAAGTATAAATAAATAGTTGTGTTGATTATGTTTTAAACAACCCTTTTCTTATAATTACAAAATATGATTTTATGTCTTGTTGTGTGTTAGTGTCTAAATGATCATTATGTATCAAGACATATATAAAAAATGACATTATTATGTAATAGTCCTATTGATTGGGACAATGATGCATAAAATTGCATTGACTTTTCTTTAATGCACCAAGTCCCATTTCAGTGAAGAGCCAATATATTTATATAAATACACTCCTTACATATACTCATTTTAAACCCACTTACTCTCTCTAAAAATAAACACATAACTGAGAATGCGAAGTCTACGGATTCATTCGTATATAAGGTTAATTACATACAAATTTAATTTTTCGCAAATTTTATCTTGATTTAATTTAGTGGGCAAGCAATGATGAACTCCAAATTAAATGAGCCAAACCACATAAATAAACCAAGCATGCGAATAAGTAAGGAAAAATCCCTTTTGGGCAAAACCTTTTGATTTTCAGCACTGTATCAGAATTGACAAACACTGGTCGACTTACAGACTACTTAGCTCACTAAGTATGAAGCCCAGTTATTCAAGTCTTCTACAGATATGGCACAGTCCAGCACCATCCACATACAACGATCTTCCCTCGGTATCCACCGATCAACCTTCTTCTACACCATTAGAGACTCAACTCCACAAATCAGAAAATATAAAGTCTTTACAAGGGCTTTGAACATGGATTGTGTTCTTCTTGATTTGGTAAAATGAACTCTAAATATCCAAGGGCTTTTAATGAAAATTTAATAGAGTTTGATCGCAAAAAGAACTCAAAAATGGCTTAGAAATAGTCTAATCATGTATATCAATTTATAGGAAAGTTTGCTGCAAAAAGATAGGGATTAGAGATTTGGATCAGATTTGATTAAAAAATAAAAACTCGTGCACTCGTTTGAACAATGTACATATTTTGGTTTGAACAGGTTTCCAACGAAACTTCGAACGATATTCTAAAGATTGCCAAAAGTCGTCTTTAAAGCACCCTCAAAATCTCACATATATAAGAAATAACTCTCAAATATTTTGAAGATATTATAATTCTCATATGTAGCGAGGCATCAATGAATAAAAAAACAGACTTGGCACTTCTATTTTTGCATGCTGTTAATCTTTTAGGTTTTTTTGCAAATGGTGGCTTTTAACGCAGAGAGTAATTTGCTCTTTTGTACCCCTTTCCATTGCTTAACATAAAATATTATTTTCTGGGAAAAGAACTCTAGACAATGGTTCTTACAAGCATAACTTATCTCTTTTCACATTTGGTTCATTATTAAGCAGGATTGAGATGAGAACATCTTATTCGACACATGATAAGCAAGTACAATATTCAAAAAGTCCGTGAAAGTATGCAATAAAGGTGACAAAAAGTCTAACATATAGAAAGTAATCACCAATGATCAACGAAATGTTGTCCACACATTATTAAGCACGCTAACGAAACAAAGATAGGTCTCAAAGTACTATTAAAAAAGTCACGTGAATGAATGGAATGTAGGGGTGATCCGAATATCTTAAATGTTCATCCATATACGATGAAAAATAAGAATACAAAACTCTTTGTGTCTTTTTCTAAAATTTTATGAAAATAAAATCTTTTTCAATTTTTCAACCTTTTTCCTAAAAAACGAAAATCATTTTTGGAATTTTCTAAATCTATCAAAAAGGAAAACATATAAATACAATAGAAATATAATTTAGCAAGATGTGAACATGAGAAATATCGTATACTAGATTAAGTACTCGAACTCAATCAATGGAGCAAATACCCAAATTTTATTAAAGATACTCAAATATAGGTGTATCTAAAGGTTTCGTGAAAATTTCGGCCAACTGATGCTCGGTGCTCACAAAGCTCAAGAACACGACCTTCTCCTCAACATTATCACAAATAAAATGATCATGTATCCTAATTTGCTTTGTGCGATAATATTGGATCGAATTATGGGATATATGGATCGCACTCGTATTATCATAAAAAATAGTCATGGGGCCTTGTAAAATCCCATAATTTTCCAAAATTTGCTTCATCTATAAGAGTTGTACGCAATAACTCCTGACGATTATATACTCAGACTCTACCATGGACAAAGATATGGAATTTTACTTCTTTCTCAACCAAGAGATAAGAACACTCCCAAAGTAAAAACACCCACTCGATGTGCTCCTATAACCATCAATATCCCCGACCCAATCAACATCCGAATAGGCGAACAAACGATCATCGATATTAAAGGAATACCAAATACCGTAAAAAATAGTGCCACTCACGTATTTGATGATACGTTTAAGTGCGATCAAGTGTCACTATTTTGGGAAAATTTGGTATCATCAACAGACTCCAACTCTAAAGGCAATGTCGGGACAACTGGTTATCAAGTAGGTAACACTACCTATCATGCTCCTATAAAGGGTTTACTCTATGTCCTTGCCTAAAGGGTCTTTGCTAAGCTAAGACGATATACTCATAGGGGTGGATGAATGCCTTGCGAAATCTAAACAAAACTTCTTCACTAGGCTTCTTAGCATATTTGGATTGAGATATAAATATCTCATCCTGTAGTTGACGTACCTGGAGACCTAAGAAGAATGTAAGCTCATCAAACATGCTCATCTAAAACTTACTCTTCATCTCCTCCTCAAAAGTGTGAGCATATTCAGATCACGTGGATCCAAATACTAATTCATCCACATAGACTTGGGCAACCAATATAGCACCACTCTCTTTCTGCATAAACGACATCTTATCCACTCCCTCTCTCTTGAAGCCACGAGCTAAGAGATAGGAAGTGAGCCTGTCATAATAATAATGTGGTTCTTACTTCAAACCATACATGACCTTCTTAAGATAAGATACGTGTCCCAGGTGCTTTGGGTCTTCAAACCCCTTTGGTTATTTCATGTAAATGTCCTCCTGCAGAATGTCATCAAGGAAGCCACTCTTAACATCCATTTGATATAATTTTGAAGTGTAGATGACATACTATGACGAGTAGTAAGAGGACGGACTCAAGCCTAGCAATAAGCGTGAATATCTCTTCAAAGTCTACACCCTCAATCTGTGTGTAGCCTTGGGCGACCAACCTAGCCTTATTGCGAACTATTGTACCACTCTCATTCATATTATTCTTGTAAATCCACTTGGTACCTATGACATTAGTCTCGCTAGGTAGGGGGACTAACTCCCAAACATCCTTCTTGTAAAATTGAAGCAACTCATATTGCATAGCGGATATCTAATGCTTATCCTTGAGTGTTTCTTTTACATTTTTGGGCTTGACTAAGGAGGTATAAAAGAGGTAGCTGAGCACGAGTCTTGACACCTAGCGTAGGATCACCAAGTATAGTGGTAGGGTCATGACTCTTTCGAACCCAAGAGGGTGGATCCACTAAATTAAGAGTGGGGTTCATCGAGGTAGTATAAAGAAGGATGGGATCGTAACCAAATAGTGCATCGTCATCACACTAGGAGTTAGGGTCAATAGAAATCGACGACTCGTCGTCTCTAATCGTAACTTTATTGACTTCATAAACCTAGAGCTTGTAATGTTAAACACCCTATAGGCCCTACTAGACGATGAATAACCTAAAAATATCCCCTTGTTGCTTTAAAGTCTAACTTTTCTAAGTTCTCTCTATCTCTCAAGATGTAGCAAGTACTCCCAAAGCCATGAAAATACGATAGGTTGGGCTTCTTACCTGTCCACAACTCATATGGCGTGTGTAGCGTGCGTGGGCAAAGATATAGCCTATTCACCGCTTGGCATGTGGTACTTACCGCCTCTGCCTAAAAACGTCTAGGCACGTTTCTCCCAAGAAGTATGGATTTATCCATTTATTTTATCGTTCGATTCTTCCTCTCAACCATCCCATTTTATTGAGGAGTACGAACGATTAAAAACTCGTGTTTGATGCCCACTCCAACACAATATCTATCCACTCTGTCTTCTTTGAATTCAGTGTTATTGTCACTATGCATTCAATTAATAATAACACCATGTTGGTTTTGTAGGACACGACATTTGGTTGGTAGGAACTCAACATCATCAGACATTTCCCTAAGAAACCCCACAGTAAAGTGTCTCAAAAAGTCATCGACCATCACGGGAATGTATCTCTTACCACCTAAACCTTTTGAGCGAGTAAGACTATACGATCTATGCGTTTGACATGGAGTTTGAATTTTTAACTTGTTGGCAAGGTCGACAAATCGAGAAAGTTGGTTTCCCAAGTGACGGTAAGCCACAAACTTGGTCCTTTTTAACTAGTCTCTCAAGATCTCTACAGTTCACATTACCTAGTCATTGATGACAAAGTCCCATAGAGGAGACCGTGGCACTGCTGCACACAAAGAACGACTTGAGCATAATCCCATAAAAATTATCTTCGATTCTCGCTCCTTGTAGTAAAAGTTCACCAGATTACACTCAGACCGTTCAAACTTTATTGCAAAGTTTGCGTCGCACAGTTAGCTTATGCTAATTAAGTTCACTTTCAACCCTTTTCTGTACATCACATGGTCTAGTTTAGAAAATTCGGGTATCTCAACACATCCACATCCTAAAATACTACACCTAGTACCATCTCCAAATGTGACTTTGCCTTCCTTGCGATCCTGAAGTTCGGTAAAAAATTATATGTCACCTCTCATGTGCCTAGAGCAACTTGAATAACAAGGGATTTTCTGTCTTGCTTAGGTACCCACGAGGAGGTAGGTGTAATACATCGTATTTTCAGAATAAAAATATTGTGACGAAATTTAATTAAATAAATTCGAGAATAAATTAGATTGATGGAATTTAAATTAAGTTGGTAGAATTTAATTTGGGAATAAATGGCTTATTCGTGATTGCATATTTATTTGGATTCAATTGGGCATAATGGGTTTAACCGTGAAAATAAATTATATGTTAATTAACATATGGTCATGCGGTGATTAAACATAATAAAAGTGTATAAGTTGGGTAGAAATAGTTTGGGCACATTCTGGGATATTTTGGGGACTTCTTTAGGTGGTTTAGACCTCTAAAAATGGGGTCGTGGTATTGGTATACCATTTGAAGAGTTGTTGGGCCATTTTTGTTATGACTTCGGGTCAATTGGGGGCCCAAATATAGAGGTTATGGTGTAAATCGAGATTAACACCCATTATAAGTTAATTAGGTATTAAGAAGACTCCTTTCATTTACCAAAATTTAACATAGCATCCCCACATCCCTATAGAGAAGTTACCAAGGCCAAGAGAGGGAAGAAGCTTAAGGATTCAAGATGAGGCACTCAGTCTTCCACATAAGGCAAGAATTCTCTTGCTAAAATTACCTTCCAATATATTTCTTAATTCATTGTTGTATTTTCTCATTATATTTCTCGGTTAGAATGTATAATTTGATGATGAGATAATATAATTAAATCTTATGTATGTAGAGGATTAAATCTAAAATTTGATATTTAAAGATGAATCAAATTGGTTAAACCCAAATATTTAGAATGGAATGAATCTTGAATTGGACATTAGAGTCCATGTTGTAGGATCCTTGAATTGATGATGATTATTATACATGTGTGGGGCAGAAAATCTGAGCATGATTAATTAGGAATATGGAATCAAAATCTGGATTTGATTTACTATGTTATTAGATTAAAATTCTAGGTCTTGGGAGGGAATCTTGTGTTGATGTGATCGATTAACAAAGCTAAATGGTATATTGATTTGGGAAGAACCAAATAGTAAAGTAATCTGATTGGGTGAATGATTGGAATTAAATATTAGGTTTGAAGAAGGAATCCCGTAATGAAAATTTGGAACAGGCTTGGGCTTCTGCCTAGGTGCAAATCGATTCATCCTCCTAAGGCGAATCGATTCCGTCCAGGGTGAATCGATTCAGCCCCAATAGGTGAATTGATTCGGCCCTAATATGTGAATCGATTCGGCTTCTGGGCCGGGTCAGGTTGGGACCGGAGATATATCTAGGGGATTTTTAGGAACTCATGCGAGTTGGTGGGTGGTCATCCAAGTGAATGGTTATTTTATTTAAAATGCCTTTATAGCACCACTGTTAAACGAGGAAATTGACAATTAACTAAATGGTTAATTCTGGGATTATTTATAGACGATTAAATGAACATCTCGGGGATTAATAATATGTGATTAAATGGGATATCTCGAGGGGGGGGGGGGGGAGGTAATTATAGAGTTAATTACCTAAACATATTGTGTGATAAAAATGGGTGGTGTCACTATTCTTATTAATGGGGAAGTTGACAATTAACTAGATAGTTGATTTTTAAAGTAAAGATATTGCTTGGAGATTAAGGATACTTCTTTTGGGGTAATTATAGAGTAATTACCTATACATATTATGTGATATATATATATATATATATATATATATATATATATATATATATATATATATAGAGAGAGAGAGAGAGAGAGAGAGAGAGAGAGAGGATCTCATGAAGACCTCTGTTTGCATACCGCTGGCGCGGACCAATTTTGATAAAATAGTAAAACAAATATGTTCGAGCTAATTTTTTTATATAATTTTTAAACATTTCAGTAGGTTCATATAAAAGAAATCAGCTCAAAATGAATTTTTTTACTATTTTAAAAAAATCGGTCAAACTTTGTCAGTTTTTAACAACCTAAAAACTGACAAAGTTTGACCAATTTTTTTAAAATAGCAAAAAAAATCATTTTGAGCTGATTATTTTTCTATGGTCTTATTGAAATGTTTAAAAATCATTAAAAAAAATCTGCCAAAAAATATTTTTTTTACTTTTTGAAAAAAATGGTCCTCATTCAGGGTTCTCAAACTGGGACCTCACTTGATACTTTCCCTATATATATATATATATATATATATATAGTTATATAGTTATTTACTTATGTGGACATACCTATGTTCGTGGACAGTCCTATCGGTTGGAGTTGCGCGTGTTTCGGGATCGTAGTACAAGTCGGTACAGGTGAACTGAGCGTTGTGTACGTTATTATCATCGGTATTATGTAGCACCACCACTTAAAGGGAAGTAGGTGTAGATGTTGGGATTCATTGTCACCGTCAAGGGTATGGACCGTGCGATGGTGTACTGCGTAGGGACCACCTCGCTTGTATGTTTTTTATGTCCATTTGGATGAGGGATTCCTATGGACTTACCATAGAGCACGAATCGTATATATAAGGACACCCCCCATATATATATATATATCAAGGTTCTAAAAAATGCGGGGCGTGATCGAGGCGTGGAGGCCAAGCCTTAAGCCATAGAAGCCTAGGTGGGTTTAGGCGTAAAAAGGCGTTTAGGTCTTCTTAATATATTTTAATAATTTTTAACCATAACAAGGCTATTAAAATACCAAAATTGTACATATCATATAAATATGTCTGAATATATGCAAATTAAAATACTATTTGATTGTTTTGAATCAGATAATGGTCCGGTTTGTAAAAAAATTCTTTAAAAGGCGATATCGTTTCACTAAAGCATTGTTGTTTTTAGAAAAAAGTGCGCCGTAAGGATTTTACCAAGAATAAGGCGTGAAAAGTGTAAGGCGAGGCGTTTCTCCCAAGCCTCAAGCCTAGGCGGATTTTTTAGAACAGTGATATATATATATATATATATATATATATATATATATATATATATATATATATATATATATATATAAATATAAATATAAATTAATTGAGATCAATTAATTAGTCTATTAACGTAGATAATCAATCATGAACCCAATACTACGTAAATGCATTATAGATGATTATGCTATTTTTGGTGGTAGTATTATTGAGGTACTCTGGAAAATGTAAATACATGTATGGACAATTATCTTTAGTACGTGAATTATGCTATTTGCATCGTATATTACATATGGTTACAGTTATTAGTCTTTCACATTTGGGGCTTAGGATGATATGCGTATAGTACTGCATTTAGATGAAGGGTGAGGTACTTGTCGCATGTGAGTGCCGATAGTCGGTACATACTTTGAATTGACTGTATTATTGCATCTTAATTTTTTTAAGTTAATTCTTGCAAGTTTAGGGTGCTGACCCAAATTACAAAATGTTTTCTCGCTCAAGGTTTGCCTAGACATGTATAACAGGACTGACGTAATATCATACTTGAGATCATATATTGCTTATCGGAGATCAGCGTCTAGGTTGCTATTTCTATTTCAATCAGTTTATTATTTCAGACATTGTCGCACACCAAAAACAGGAGATCAGCATCTGTGCTAGAATCAGGTGTTCCAAAATGACCATTTTTTTCTGGTATGATTTAAAAATGTGTCAGATTTGACCAAACAGGAACACTTTCAGTACACTTTTAAACCATACCAGAATTTGATATTTCTGCCACACTTTTGAACTGTGCCAGATTGAGCACATTTTGATAAACTTTTGGCATAATTCAAAACCGTGCCAAAATTTGATACACTTTTGGCACGGTTTTGAACTGTGCCAAATTTTTGGGAAAAAAAAATTATTTATTTGAAAACAAGAAAATTCACAAATTGCAAATCTTTCACGTTGTTGATAGACTAATGTACATACAAACTTCAAAATATTACAAGTCTTTAGTAGTTCGCAGACAAAAAAATATTGGGCAAAGTTTCCTCTATTTTCTCGACATTATAAAACCTGCTAATATAAAACCTGCATAATATAAAGCCCGCATGGCCACAAAATATAACAATAAACTTACAAAATCCCGCACGATGATAAAAGTTAACAATAAAACTACAAAAGCCCGCACGACCATAACACAAAAAATAGAATCATGAATCCCCTTGTTGTAAATCATTGAGTTCTCTGTGTGTTCCACGTAAATAAATGCTAATGATAAAATGTTATCCTGCAAAAAAAAAAAATAAGATACAAAAAAGAGACGATATTGGTAACCAAGTAATTTATAAAAAAAGTTTACTCAAGCTAAAAAATTACATATAAGAGTTGCAATTTTTATTATATTCTAAAATTAAAATTTTATGCAAGTTATGACTACCTGGTGAGTTCCTATGAGTTACATTAGTCTCGTGTGAGGTGTTAGTGCTTCTTACGGGATCGTTTGAGGGCTGGTTTGGGTTCTCACCCTTCAACGGCTTGTTTCCAAGCCTAATCCATATATTATCAAATTATCATCATATTCACAAATCGAGAGGCCTGTGACTACGTGACCAGTTCCTACGAGTTACAATGGTCCCGTGCGAGGTGTTCGTGCCTCTTACGGGGCCGTTTGGTGGTTGGTTTAGGTTTCCACCCTCAAACGGCTTGTTTCTAAACTTAATCTAGATATTTTCAAATTATCGTCATATTCTCAAACCGAGAGCCCCGCGACTACGTGGTCCGTTCCTACAAGTTACATTAGTCCCGTGCGAGGTGTTCGTGCCTCTTACGGGGCCGTTTGAGGACTGGTTTGAGTTTTCACCCTCACCCGACTTATTTTTAAGCCTAATTTAGATATTTTGAAATTATCTTCATATTCTCAAACCGGTAGACCCGTGACTACGCTGTCAGTTCATACAAGTTACATTGGTCTCGTGCGAGGTGTTCGTGCCTCTTACGGGACCGTTTGGGGACTGATTTGGGTTTTCACCATCAAACGACTTGTTTTCAAGCCTAATTTACATATTTTGAAATTATCGTCATATTCTTAAACCGGGAGACCCGCGACTACGCGGTCAGTTAGTACAAGTTACATTGGTCCCATGTGGGTGTTCGTGCCTCTTACGGGGCTGTTTGGGGGCTGGTTTAGGTTTTGACCCTCAAACGTCTTGTTTTTAAACCAAATCTACATATTTTGAAATTATCGTCATATTCCCAAATCGGGAGACCCGTGACTACGCGGTCATCTCCAAAACTGGCTGCATGTTTTTTGTTATTTCCTCTCTCTCTTGTTCTGGAATTAAATGGTTCTCATGAAATACCCATACCTTATACTGGGGGTGGAAATTCGGGCCAACGGGTTGTGTTTTGACTTGGCCCGACACGACAAGTCACGACTATATTTTAGGCAACATAAACACGGCCCAACACGAAATCGTGTTTTTTTTGCCAACACGATCACGACCCAACAAGACTGACACGATATTAAAATTATGTCAATTTGACACGATTGACATGGCACGACACGATTCATCTTAACCCACATTTTGGCCCATTTGGCCCGATTGACACAAATAATATTGCTAAAAAAAATGACATCCCATTAGTGCTACTAATAAACATACCAATTTACTAAATTCAAATAATATTATGAATAATGGGTAACATAACATCCCATAATTTGATAAGCGTCAACATATACTAAACAAAAATAACATCCACGGTAATTAATATTTCCTTCAAATTTATACAAAAAGAAATATTCATCTTCAAGTGATAAATCTTAAAAAATCAGCAACTTCTCCCACCAACTTGAAAATCATTAATCCAAAAATGCCACCAAGACAAATTGTAATCATTCTTGCATAGGACAATAACATTTATTATAAACAATCAATTTAAATTACCTTTTTAGAAGCATCAAATCGAATGATGTCTTCCGTTAGCTCATGCAAACTCAACTCCTCGTCTCCTAAAATAACAAAAAACAACATGTAAATAACATCGAAAGACTCATTTATTTTTATTAAGTAAATTACAAAAATATAAATTACCTTTAATTCCGAACAACCAATCCCTAGTACAAATCAACGCCTCAACTGTTTCAGATTGAGTGAGCTTCGGTATTGATCAAGAACACGACCTCCATTACTAAAGGCGGATTCAGATGGAACCGTGGATACGGGAACAATCAATATATCACGTGCCATGCAAGCAAGATTCTTTTACATTTTGCTCTCTCTTTACCATCCGAAGTTTTTGGAAGAATTTCAAAAGAATCCCGTACCTCAGACCAGCGCTCCCTAGACTATTTAACCTCTTCAATGCCTACCACTTGTACCGGTACTTCAGTTACATTATCGTCATCGCATGAACTATCATCCCCACTGTCCATATCCTAGAATAAAAAAATATATAAGTATAACAGCAACAAATGAGAGATAACTGTTAAAACAACTAAAGTTAAACTGAAAACAACAATGTTATACTAAAAAAAAAATCAGAAATATACTTGTTCCTCATTTATTTCACTTGGTGGCACTTGAATAATCTCTGAAATCTTCCTTTTTTTCTTTTGATTCAGGTCCGTAATGTGCGAGGAGGGTGTCGACACTACACCAAATCTGCACTATTGTCAAGGTCATTGACCCTGACAAATCACCCTTGTCAAGGTCAATGACCGTGACATTTCGAGGCGAGACAACTTTTTTTGTCACGGTCGTGTCGCGGTCAATGACCGTGACACGTTTGTCACGGTTTATAACCGTGACAAAGCCGTGACCCTTTTTAAAAAAATTGTCACGGTCATTGACCGTGACACGCCCGTGACAACTTTGTGTCACGGACGTGTCACGGTCAATGACCGTGACAATTCTGGGCAGAATTTAAAAAAAAATCTGCTGGGCAGTATGGCCATTGCCACTGCCCAGCAGTATATTTGTACCTGTTATAGTAACGTCGTACCTGTTCCAAACATCATATATCCAAACAAACTAAAGATAATGCAAATATATATTCATGACTATATAATCCAAATATTCAAAATAGAAATAATATACATGACGATATAATCCAAATATAATTAAAATGGACAAACTTAAAAATAATGTTACTACATGTCTTGGGTAAAACTGAGGAGGTGAGTAGGCCACACGACATACAAATTGACGCACCCACTAATATACGTCGTGCCGCATTGTTCGTGCAACCACAATAGGGAGTTCTCCTTCCCGGGTATGACATGCGTGACGAGCACCCTGGACTCCATCTCTTGAAGCACACGTCCATGGACTATTCCACCCTCGACGATATTCGGGTCCCTCAACCCCCGCCCTATCCTCTGGCCATCAAATACGTCTAATATGAACACGCTCGGCCAACCAAGTGTCGACAATGGTCTGTTGAAGGGTGCCAAATAGGGAAGTGGATCATCGAAGTACGAACGTGTCGGTGATGAAGCAGCGAGGTCCACATCCTCGTCATCCTGCGCCTCGTCCTCCCGCACCTCCTCCTCCACCGCCTTCTCCTTCCCTTTCCCTTTCCCTCTACGGTCTCCACCCAACGTACGCTTCATGAATGCGTACATATCTTGGACCGTCGCCTCCAAACGGGACAGCTTCGCGTCGTGTGAATCCACCGTTCGAGCCAACCCGGTGTTGCTCGTCTCCAATCCGATGATCCTAGATTTGTCCACCCGCGAGCTCACTCCCCTTGTCCTCCCCTTGCGATCAGAGCCAAGCACTTGGCTGAGTGCGTCTGTGGATAAAGATGCCTTGTCAGCATCAGACTGCGACTCATGCACTTCCTTAAGCTTTGCCTGAAACGACAAAAAACATATGATTAGTAAAATAAGTAAGCTAAAAAATTATAACGTAATTAACAAAAATTAAACTGTCGGATTACTTACAATCGTGGCCGCGACGCTCGGGGACACCTCCTTGTCCTTCCCCTTCTTCGTCCGAAGAGCCACATAAGTATCGAGCCTATGTGGCTTACCCCCTGGCCCACTCCCTACCCCCTGAAATAAAATAAAGTAAAGTAAAATTAGTATCGGCCCCGCAAAGTAAAATAATGAAGAATAATATATTTTTGTAGTTATAGATAAATTAAATCTTACCTGCATCCTATGCTCCACCTCGGCGTAAGAGGCCCGGCAGGAGTAGTGCACGTCCGTCTTTTTTGCCCGATTCTCCCTCCCCGATTGACGAGATGCCAATTGTCGATCCTCGATCTCATTGTCAATGAACTTTTGCCATTGTGGCAATGATATCGGCTCCTTGGGCGGGACGAATCCGCGCCATTGTATAATGGACTCTCGTGTTTTCCCAAAGTACCGTGTCCGCATATTTTTCTTCCACGTCTTGTGTTGCTCCCTCAACTGCTCCAAGACGGAATCGCGTAGCTTTGGATGCAAGTTGAATTGTTCCTGTCCAACAAATACAATGTTAGTTGCGAATAAATATAAATATAAATATAAATATAAATATAAATATAAATATGAAATTGAAATTGAAATTGAAATATTCATATTCATATTCATATAAATATAAATATAAATATAAATATAAATATAAATATAAATATATTACCTGTAGTGCCGCCCAAACAACTAACTTGAGCTCATATGGCACCTCCTTCCAACTCATAAACCCCGGGACGATGACCGTCTTTAGCAGCTCGAGGGATCTCGCTAATAGCTCCGACTTGTTCTCGACGGTAATCCCAAATTTTCCATATTTGGGGAGCCTAGGGGCGGAGGAGCCCTCGTCGCCTCCGCTACCACCGAGCCCAGACGACATCATCATAAACAACATCATCATCTTCGCCTTAATATCTGAAGGAGACATTTTTGCTGTAAAAAAATGTTATTAGTACAGATAAAAAAAAATGTTAATAGTACACATACACACACCCTTACCCCACCCCCACCACACACACGCACACGTCATGCCACTTTTAAAACTAACCAACCCAACATTTCATCAATCAAACTAACAATTAAAGTATAGAATTATTAATTTACTAATTTACAATGAGGGACAATCCTACTTTCATATGAAATTGACACTAATTATTAATTTACTTTCATCTAAAACTATACAATTAAAATTACAATTAAAGCTATACAATTTCTTAATTAAAGATATACAATTGTTAAAATTGCCCCTCCACACCCCCCACACCCCACCCCCACCCCCACCACACCCCTTGCCCCCCTCCCCCCGCCACGCACACACGCACACACCTACGCACCAACACACACACCCCACCAATACTATCACTAACCTTGCATTCATACTAAGGTTTACATAGTTTTAACAAATTATAACAAAATATTATCATATTTTTAGTTAGAAAATTTCACCCCCACCCCACCCCACCCCCACTACCCCCCTCCCCCACCCCACCCCCACTACCCCCCTCCCCCACCACATACCACCATACACACACATATACACATACCCCACCCCCTCCCCCTCCCCCCTCCCCCCGCCACGCACACACGCACACACGCACACACCTACGCACACACACACACACACCCCACCCCCACCATCCCACCCCACCCCCATCATATCATAAAGGGATAAATCCAACCAAGTACAGAGATTCTATAAATTAAAGTGAGAATTAAATTTAAGACTTTCTAACAACATGCATGTGTATGGATTCTAGATAGTTGGGCACAAAAGTAACTAATGATATTCCTAAAAACATACAATTGGCAACATTTTGTGAATTTACTAAACTTTATATAATATTATCAAATTCTGTTAAAAAATTATCCAATTGGCAACATTTTTCAATGAAATATTTATTTTGAATGAAAATATCAATTATTATCCAACTATTATCAATTATTTATTTTGAATGAAAATAAATTGTTATTCAATATTTTTGGGAGCGATTGTTTATTTTGGATTTCCTTTCATATTTAAACAATCACACCATAGGAGTCATTCTTCTCCCTCAAAATTCCAAGAAAAGTGAACCTAAAGAAATCATCCACAATCACAAAACAATATCACTTGCCTCTTAAACTCTTAGTTTATAGGGACCCTTAAGATCAATATGTACTAACTCTAAAATCTTAGAAGAATTTATCTTATTTAGTTTCTTGTGGGGACTTTTCATTTTTTTCCTTTTTAACATATTCCACATTGCAATTTTTGCACTATATATATCAATTTTTACACTATATATATCAATGGCTTCAATTTTTGCACTATATATATCAATGGCTTCAATCTTGTAAGACATAAGTCAATGGCTTCAAATATCTATAGTTGATGTGTCCCAATCTTGTAAGACATAACTTAGGTAAAACCTCTAACTCGTTCCTTTCTAGATAATCTTGTAACACACAAACTTCACATCATTTGTGAAAACATATCAATTCTTTTTGCACTATCACACACAAACTTCACATCATTAATACCACATTGCAAGTATAATTTTCTTTTCTAATTTACATATATATACACACATATATATACACACAAACATATATATAAATGGAAGAGAGAGAGAGAGAGAGAGAGAGCAGCGTTCTAGAGAGAGAGAGGGAGGGAACGTCGGAAGGGAGAAAAGAAGGGGGAAATGGTTTTTGCTGCAAACATTGTCACGGTCGTGTCAAGGTCATTGACCGTGACAAGTCCGTGACAAGTAAATTTGTCGTGGCCTTGTCACGGTCAATGACCGTGATAATTCTTTGTCACGGTCGTGTCAAGGTCAATGACCGTGACATAAAACGCGTGTTTTTTGTCACGGTCAATGACCTTGACAAGGGTGGCCGGCTGAAAGATGACAATTTGACCATTTTGATGTAGTGCGGTGATTGTTTTTCACGATCCACGACTGAAATATATGCAATACTTCGAGTAAATAACTTTGTAAATAACATTACAAAAAAAAACATAACAGGTATTAAAAACCATAACAGGTATTGAACATAACAGGTATTAAAAAAAAACATAACAAGTTTTAAAAAAACATAACATATCTGTAAGGGTTTACTTACATCACAAAACATATTGCACAGATAATTAACCCACAAAATATTTTATTTTATTTTTTAGAAAATTCATAAATTACTACATTACTTTTCTTTCAAGAAGTGTACACGGATATGCGTTGTCATTATGCGCACACATCTAGCTCAATAAACATCTATCATATCATTTTTTTGTTAACTGTCTTTCAACTTCCTAAACCATACAAAACACCCTCGACTGAACCACTAAAGAAACTCTCTTTCAACTTCCTAAATGTAGAGGCCGTAAGCAAACTATCGGAAGAAACACCATCTCTCTCAACTTCCAACAATAAAATATTGCACGGATTAACCTAGGGGTGTTCACGGGTCGGTTCGGGTCGATTTTGGACCCTAATTCAAACCGAACCGATCGGTTCGGTTTTGGAAAAGGTCAGACCGAAACCGAACCGACTATGAAAAACCCGTCGGTTTCGGTTCAAGGCGGTTTCGGTTCGGTTCGGTTTCGGGTCGGTTTTCAACGGTTTCATGATTGGGCCGGGTTTTTTAAGGGCGGTTTTCGGTTTGGGCCGGTTTTTAAGGGTGGGTAATGGTTTTTGGATATAAAATATAAGTTATTTTTTAATATATATATTGATTTCGGGTCGGTTCGGTTTGAGTCGGTTTTTCCCATGGATAAACCGACAACCGAACCGACATGGTCGGTTTTTTATATCCGTAAACCGTAGGCCGAACCGGGCTAAAAAAAATCGTCGGTTTCGGTTCGGTTCGGGCCGGTTCGGTTCGGTTTTCGGGTCGGGCGGTTTTTTTGAACACCCCTAGATTAACCCACAAAACATAACAGGTATTAAACCTTTATTAAGACTCTAAAACCCACAAAATTGTTGCACGGATTAACAAGCTTTGTAAGGGGTTTACACACAAAAAAAACTCCAAGTTTCCAACACACAAAACATATATATTCTGTAGGGAAAGAGGGGTTAAAAAAGCTCTTATCGGTGGGAGTTCTGCTGAACGACGATGGGGCAGCGTAGAGAGAGAGAGAGAGGGGGGGATTTGGTGTCAATTTTTTTTTTCTTTCCTATGGGGAAGGAGCGACGCAGAGAGAGAGAGAGAGAGAGTAGGGCTTTTTTATTTTGAAGTTTGATTATATACAATATGTTTTAGTTTTAGATGAGTGTGACTCGGTCAGGAGGAGGCCCTCATATTTTTATTGGGTTAAAAACACAAATGGGTCAATCGGGTTGATTTGAGATTTTTATCGGGTTCTTATCGTGTTGTAATTGCGCTGGAACGAGTCAATTTCGGATCCTAGATGGATCAGTTCTGGTTAATCCACCAAGATCATAAACCACTACTGGGTTACCCAGTAGTGGTTTATGATCTCCCAGTAGTGGTTTATGATCTTGGTGGATTAACCCGAACTGGTAGCTACTGGGTTACCCAGTAGTGATTTATGATCTCCCAATAGTGGTTTATGATCTTGATGGATTAACCCGAACTGATTCATCTACCCAGTAGTGGTTTATGATCTTGGTGGATTAACCCGAACTGATCCATCTAGGACCCTCCCACATCCGGCCCGAATTTCATCCCAAATTGTTTCTACCCCCCAAATTCAACCTAAATCTATTTCTAAACCGTCCATGTTCGTTCGTATCCGGGCGTTTGCCGAGTCTAAGTTTTAAAAGATACTCACCCCTAGAGCTGACAATTTTTGACACGATAACCCGTTTATGGTAATAACCCGAAATGACCCGAACTTGACACGATTAGCTTATATAGATTTAAAAGTACCCAAAACTTATACTCAAATAAAAATCAACGCGACCCAAAAATGACACGACTAACCCGAATTGCCACCCCTACTCACCCCCATACAGTGAAAGCATAAATTACGACCTGGACCTAACTTAAAAAACAATTGCAACATGTGGGTTACAGCTTACTCGTTCTCTCTTTCATCTCTGAAGACTTTTGACAAACAAAATGGCGGCCTCTCATGAACTCTCTTGGAAACTCATCCTCTCTCTTTTCGACTAGTAAAAGACCTAGCTGTGCTTCACCTCCCCTTCAATTTTCTGTAATGAAATCTCAATTCCACCAAATAACCTCAAAGCTTTAGTAATGAAATCAGCCAGAGACATACTCACTCAATGGAACTCCAAACCCCCCCAACAATTCATATTCGACTCAAATCCCACCGAAATTTCTCTCTACTTAAACGCCGTTGACCAGATCCAAAGCCTTCAAAATCATCAAAACAACAACTTGATCTCAATCTCCATAAATCGTCTCAAACTCGAATTCCAAAACATACTCACCAAACAAACTGACTCACTCACCAACACAACCTCAACTTTTCAATCCTCCATAACCGACAGCACCGCCTACGAATTTCACGATGATGATTACACGACCTCAAATCTCCCTAACAAGGACTCAATCCAGCTTCTCCAAAAAATCTCCCAGATTATGAGCAAACTAGGTTTTATAACTCAATGTGTTGAAATTTACATAACTGTACGGAAGCCTTTTGTGGATTCGCGTTTTAAAGCCCTAGGTGTTGAGAGGTTGAGTTATGTGGATGTGAGGGGTTTGCATTGGGATGAGATGAAGGTGAGGATTGAAGTTTGGATACGCGCGGCGTATGTTTGCGTTCGGAGTTTGTTCGCGCGCGAGAGGAAGATTTGCGAGGAAATTTTCGGTGGGTGCGGGAACGAGTGTTTTGCGGAGTGTGTTAGGGATGCGGCGGTGGAGTTGTTTGGTTTCGCGGAGTGTGTGAGTGATAGTCGTGTTTCGTTGTCGACGGTTAAGTTGTTTAAGTGTTTGGATTTTTATAAGGCGTTGTTGGATTTGTCGCCGGATATTAGGGTTTTGAAAGGGTTTGGAGTTCGAGTTGATGTTGATGGGATTTTGGTTAGGGTTGAGGAGATGGTGAGGAGGATTGTGTTGGATTTTGAGAATCAAGTGGTTCGGGATATATCGGTTATTTCGGAGGCCGGTGGGGGGATTCATAAGTTGACGAAGTACGTGATGAATTATATTAGTCAAATTGTTAATCACAAGAAAATTTTGAATGAATTGATTGTATCGAAGCCGAAACCGTTAACGGGTTTTGAAAATGTAGTGATTCCAGATATGGAGTTTGTTCGAGTTGAAGGGAAAACTCCTTTGGGGCTACATTTGGTTTTGATCATTGTGGTTTTACGATACAATTTGGAGGGTAAATGTAAGATCTTTAGTCAAAGTGATGCATGTTTGGTTGATTTGTTTATGATGAACAATATTCACTACATTGTGCAACACATTAAAGGGTCTCAGGAATTGAGAGACTTGATTGGGGGAGATTATCTTAACAAGTTGACCGGATATGTGGAGCAGGCGATAATTAGCTGCCGGACATTATCATGTGAAAATGTCTTGTACTGTTTGAGAGACGAGGGATTACATGGCAGTATGTGTGTTTCTTCTCGCCTGTCAAAGAGTGTGTTGAGAGAGAGGATTAAGAGCTTTTATGATAGGTTTGACGAGCTTCATGGGTTTCAAAAAAGTTGGGTCATAACGGACTTGCAACTCCGGGAGCATCTTCGTTCGGCTATATCGGAGAGTTTGATTCCAGATTACAAGTCCTTTCTGGATCGGTATCGGAGTCATATTGAGAGCAGAAGGTTTCCTAATATCATCAAGTATTCGGTTGACGACCTACGAACGTTGGTCTTGAGGTTTTTCATCTCATAGGATTGCGGTTTTAATGGCTGAATTGGTATGCTAAATCATATATCTTGATACTTCTGTTGTAAGTCTTTGAAAAAAGTATTTAAATTTAGCTAAGCTTAGTCTTGTAGTGTATTGACACTCTCCTTACTATTTATAGTTCAGAAAATGTGGCGCTTGAGGAGAGGGGCATCGTGAGGGGTGACTCATTAATTTGGAAAGGTGAGACAATGGAAAGTATCTTAAAAGTTTTTGGTCCATCCTACAAGGTAATATTACCTTGGCGTTTCATTAGATAGGGGTATGGAAGACCACAGTGCTTTTGAAAGTGGTTTTCTTTACTAGGATGGGACGAGAAGATTAGGCTAATAGGTTTTGGCTCTTTGAAGAATGGACAGCAGCATATCTTCTTCTACATTGTGACATTGCGCTAGTAATTGATCTGGGATGTGTTTCTAGTTGCATGTACTAGGTGATGCCAGAAACGGTGGAGAATCTCTTATTTGTGTGGAAGAGCGTTGGATGGTGAAAAGGGTTCATGTTGCACTTTTTGGGTCGTTTGGTCAGAATGGGAGAGATGAGTCGGCTGTTTATAATGCATGGAGCCTTTCGCTATCTCAGTTCTCCTTTGTAGGTCTTTTGGAAGGCTGATCTTTGTTGTAGTCTTGGACTCATCTATGAGGCTTTTTCTGTAATTTTTTGTATATCTATTGTATATGGGGTTGTGCCCCCTCAATGCGGGCCATTTTATACAATTTTTTCTTATCAAATATATATATATATATACACTTCATTCAGCCATTGTATAATAGCAAAGTATGTTTAACGATCGGTCAGAATTTCCAATTGGATCCACCCTGGTTGCTCCAGCGGTAAGGGGCGAGCTCTTTCGATGAAAGGTCGAGGGTTCGAAACCCCCCAACGAATACCAGCTATTAAGAAGCAGGGTGGCTCTGGCACAACATCCCCCCTGTTTAGCTCGCATGAGGGAGTCCAAAGAGCTCGTTCGTGTGAAATTTCAAGGTTATCAAAAAAAAAAAAATTCAATTGGTAGAAAACACTCCAGAAACCGTTGTTGAGCAGATTAGGTCAGAAACTTGCATTTTTCTTTGGCAAATCTAAAATCCCCCTCTAGAGATTCATTTTATTATATATAAAGGTGAAAAAGCTGAAGGAAAGGGACTTGATAACTTCATCTCCTAAATAAAACCAAAAATGTAAAACCAATGAAAGAGCGATATAGACTTTTCCTCGTTATAAAATACATCCACAGGAAAAGCAATCTAATAGAAGAACCTATAACAAGTGGATCCTAAGATCAAGGTTTTAAAAAGCGCGAGGCGCAAGGCGGGTGAGGGATAGGCGCCTAGGCCTAGGCGCACCTAGTCATTTTTTTTATGTTTTTCTATTTTATTTTATACAAACTAAGTATACTTTGAAATTTACGTTACTAACAATTAATATTTATTAAATTCTAACTTTACTAACATTTCTTTAAATTCTCATAGATAAATAAAAGACATTTCCAATCAAAGTTAATTACGATACATAAAAGGTCTTGTTTGACTTAACCCCGTGCAATAATAGCATATTTTGGCTTATCTCTCCGATGTTAAAATTAAGACACGACCCTCTAGATTCTTACACCGTTACTCTTTTATAAAAAAAACTTCACTAATCCGTTATATTGACTTAACCTCCTATATTTTTTTGGACAAAAATACCCTATTTTCCATCTTCTTCCCCAAATTAAAACCTATCCCTAAAACCCCCAAACCGCCATTCATGGCAGCATTAAATCGGACATACGAAGCAATGAGTGTATTTTTAGGGTTAGGTTTTGATTTAGGGTGTATTATAGGTTTTGATTGTATGAAATTAATTTTTTTTTCCAGTTTTGATTGTATTATTGGTTTTGATCAGTTTTCAACTTCACAAAACATTGACACATGAGTATGTTGCACCAAATATGTCAATTTTGTGTGTCGGCCTAGAGTTGTTCCTAAAGTCTTGGAAAAAGAAGTATGGGAAAACAGATTGCCCCTCTGTGGGGTTGACGTGATTGATATTAGCAAACAACATTAAGGTGCTGATGAGGAAAGCAGAAGAGCTTGCATTGGAAAGAGTGAGCGGCTTGAAGAATGTTGTGAAGGATTTAGACGCAGATGGTTTTGTGAAGTTGAAAACTCTATTTATCTCCGAGTGTAATGAGGTGGGATATGTTATTGATGAAATAGATTGGATTCGAAGTAGCGGCGACTTCTTTTCTAAATTGGAGTCATTGGACATTCATCCTATGGATCATCTAAAAGATATGCCGTGGAAATATTCTGGCGAGGTGCTGTGAAGAACTGCGAGTGTATTTTTAGGGATAGGTTTTGATTTAGATTGTATCATAGGTTTTGATTGCATAGTTGTTAAAATCGTCTGATTCGCGAGTCGAATCGTATGATTCGATTCGATTCGGACACAAAACGATTCGAATCAGGATAAGAATCGCATATGTCTAAAGAATCGCCCGAATCGTTCGATTCCAAATCGAACCGTGAATCGTGTTAAAAACGATTCGGGGAAAAGGGTCTTCTACTTTAACCGTAAATAGATTTTAACCCAAATAACAAAAAAAAAACACTGTTTCAACCTTAACCCATTCAAACCGCAACCGACCGAAACAAATAAACCCTAATTCTTGCAAATCGAAGGCCGTTTGAAACCTATACAGTAAATCGAAGCAAAATAGCAAACGTTTTTTGGTTTTTTCTGCAAAACCCATACGGTATGTTTTCTTTCTTGTTTTCATGTCTTATTTTGCTCAATCGATGGCCGACCGAAGCAAACAATTTGATTTATCGTTTTCGTTTGCTTTTTTTTTTAGGATATAAAACCATACGTTTTGATGTTTTTTTAGTATTTTTTGGTATAAAACCAAAACGAAGGCTGCTTTTTTGCTATATTTTTTTTGCTATTTTGCTACTTTTGCTATTTTGCTGTTTTTTTTAAGGTTATAAAACCCTCTTTTACTTTTTTTTAAGGTTATTTTGCTGTTTTTATTTTGCTGCTTTTTTTAGGTTATAAAACCCTATTTTTGTTATTTTGCTGTTTTATTTTACTGTTTTTATTTTGCTATTTTTACTATTTTTTGAATTTCCATTTGCTGTTTTCTTTTTTTTTTGCTGTATTTGCTTAAACCATCCATTATCCATATGTATTTGCTTAAATTCTTTAGTTATTGTTTGAGTTGTTTTTATGATTTATTTTTGTTTTTTACATTTTTAAGCTTAAAACGAATGAGAACATGTGGTACGGTTAATTTTTGTGATATATTTGGGTATATTATCATGTCCTACGATTAGTTTTTTGTCATATTATGCTTAATTATCAATTTTATAGTGTCACAATGCATTTACGTATGTTTTATTTCATTTTTAACATTTGATTCCGATTCTACCGGTTCGATTCACGATTCGGGGGGTAAACGATTCACGATACGATTCGCGATTTGACAACTATGTTTGATTGTTTGAAATAGAAAAACATTACATATTTTCAGCCATGAATGGTGGTTTTGGGTTTTAATGTTAGGTTTTGATTTGGAGAAAAATATGATATTTTTATCCAAAAAATATAGGGGCAAGTCAAAATACAAATTAATGACTTTTTTTAACGGAAGAGTAACGGTGTCAAAATTTAGGGGGCTATGTCTAATTTTTTAACATTAGGGGGATTAAGTCAAAATACGCTATTTTTGCAGGTAATTAAGTAAAAAAAGCCCCGTATAAAATATTAATAAACTAATTAATCACAACAATTCATAACAATCATATTATATCTAAATTAATTTACACCTGAACATTCGTAACAATGCTCTAAAGCCCGACACTTTTAACATTACTAACATTTTTTTGAAGTTACATACATAAATAAAAGATTGCTAACGCTATAAGACAAATAATAGAAATATTACACACAAATTATTTTTGTGCAATTGATATATGATTCTTAAAACAAAGAAAAGAAATATTACACAGCAAAAATAATGCTATAGTAGATATAAAACCGAGAACGATTAAAAAGTATTACACATAAAAATGTTACTATAATCATTGTATATAAATTTAATATATATTTCTATGTATATTTTTTTTTGTAACTGTAATACATTATACTTTTGATGCGTGATGCAAAACAGGGATTTTTTTTTAAAAACGATGATTTGTTTTCACTTGGTCCACGTACTTGTCGCCTAGCCCCTAGGTGAGGCGCCTACCCCACGCGCCTTTTAGAACACTGCCCAAGATACAATGGTTAAGAAGGGAAGGAAACTCTGTTGGGTGATTGCTCTACTAATGCAATGAAGCAGAACTTAACGTTCGCGAGCCAAACCTATCTGCAACTTTGCTACCCTTTCGGCACCCTCCAAGTCATATTATTCAAATTATGTCGGCATCTTCTCCACTTAAACTAAAGTTACGAAGCCACGTTGAAAGAGTTGTGGAGAAGCCCATCAACAAAAACTTGCATAAAAACGTACACAATTCCCACTGGAACATAAGTATCCTTGAGGAATAAATCCATTAATGATTCCATCTCCACCAGCAGGGCCTCGGAAACATTGGACCACCCCTTCTGTGCTAAGTTTAGTCATATAAGATGCGTCCATATCACATCCACTACTCGATGAGCCTTCTTTGGATTTTATCCGACTCTGCAGTCAGAGTGAATGCAGAACGCATCTGTGGTGTTGTTGGTGCGACTTTTAATTAAGTTAGCACTTTCTGTTCTGAACAAAATGAGGTGGAATGACTATATTCTGTTTAATTGGGGGCTCAGGGGAAATAGAAAAATATCTAAAGGTTTCTGGTGACGTATCATTCTGTCCGTGGCATGAGAATGTGGTTGGAGAGGAACTTCAGAATCTTTTAGGGTAAACAAGTGAGAAAAGAGGAGCTATGGGAGGGTATTAAATTTTTGGGTATTGACAACAAAAGTTTTTCAGGGTAATGGAGCTATCATTATTTGCAAATCAATGCAGATAGGTCTTTTGTTCATGTGGTTGGCCTGAAGCTATTGGTTGTCATCTGTTTCAGGCTGCTGTACTTGGGAATCCGGATGGAACTTTTGCATCAGTTTGTTAACATTTATCTTTTTTCTTATTTCATTTCCTTTTTTTCCTTTGAATTGATTTTGTACTGAGGACTGCTCATCCTCCCTTTTGTATCTATCTCAGTCCATTAATGTATTATTGCTTCTTACAAAAGAAACAAGGAAAACATGAGGATTCTCTTAGTTGTTTCTACATATTGATTGATATTATTAAGAATAGTGTCATTGCCAAGTCCTCCAAATGGTCCAGCAAAAAGTAACAGTACCAAGCATAGCCAAGCGCTCAAGCTGGTGATACAGTGACCAACCAGATGGAATGTATATGAGGACATGGATTGGACTGAGAAATTTGCGATGGAAAAGCTGACTTAAATAGGTGCAAAGTTTAGCAGCACACGGGGGCACAAATTAATTAGGAGGTTAATATGTTTTCATAGAGTGAACCACACAAAGGACATCTCGAAGCAATCCTACATCCTTTATATCCGAGCACGCACGTCATCAATTGGGAGTGCAACTTGCAATAATTTCCAAAATAAGAAACTGTGAGGCGGGAGTAACATAGGAGAGTCTGTAAGTATTTGCTTTGTCTATCTCTTCCCTCAATTATGGTGTTGTATAAATAAACAATTCATGGTGCTCTAACATTGCTTTGCATGTGTGGGTGGGTGGGGGTATTGTGGTTATACAAGTCAAAACCATGGGATTTAGGCATATAAATTTCAGGGTTATGTGGACTTTGGCTCTCAAAATTAGTTAAAATGACTCGCGCCCCAAAGTTTCGATTAGTTGAACCTTGACCCCCATTTCTGACAGCATGTTTAGTTGATCAACATTGATCATTTTTTATAAAATTACAAATATGCGCTTCTTATTTCTAGAGTATATATATATACACACGCACATGCCTTCTTATTTCAAATATATACACGCACACACGCCAGTAGTCTTCTTAATATGTTTTCGAACAACCTTACTATCCATTATCCAATACCATTCATACTTTTAGACAATCCTAATTGGGAACCAAATAAATAGAAAAAAAAAGAACTCCTTCCTATGAATGTGAGTTTTTATTATATAAAATTTTCACGCTGTTGTTGTTGTTGCTTACTAAGGTCAACAGCTATGGGACAGTCAAGAAGGGTTAATAGTTTTTTTCTCTCTCTGAAGCAATTGCTAAGAGTCATGATACCAACTCTCTTGTGCAATGAATGGCATGAAAATTATCATTGGTTTTATAGATGAGCCTCGCACACAAAATTAACTTTCCCATCTTAGGTGGTCAAATACTTTCAGTTAGGTGGCTTCATCCTTTTATATTAAAGACTAAATTACCTATCGAGTCCCTAATCTATGCCTCAAATTTCAAAATGGTCCCTAAGCTTCATTTTGTTTAAATTTAGTCCTCTAACGAATTAGTTTGGTTCAATTTGGCCATTAATTTAGTCCATTAATTCAAAGAGAACAAAGGGCAAATTTCTCTATATTCTAAATAAAATAACATTTCTAAATTAAACCAACCCGTATATCGACTTGTTAAACCTAAATCTTTATTTAACCCTAAACTCAACTACAATTATATAAATAAGCTTTAATTAAGGATGTTTTTATTCGCACCCTCTTTATCATTCCCGGTTGCAAGATAATAGAGTTTTAAATCAATGTGAAGAAGACTTTTCCATCCAATTTATTACCCCCACCCCCGGGATTAAAAAAACAAAATCCAATACATTCCAAATCCAATTAATCCAAAGATTCTCACAATCATATTAGTCCCCCATTTTCTGAACCCAGAATTATTAACCAGCAACCAAGGATTCTCACAAAGACAAGATGACATGGAAGACAAGAAAAGGTAAAGTTAAAGCATCTAGGACAAAAACGCTGATCGGTGGTAGAACAAGAGACGGAAAAAACTGGGTGAGCAGATCTCAAGTGTTCAAAAAGACGTGAAAGTAGTCAAAACCAAAATTGTTTCATTGAATTTTCTAGTCCTTCATAGATCTCCTCAAACTTTCTCTATTGTATCTTTTTTTATCATCATATACACATCCATATCAACAAGGACCAAACAAATATTATATAAGGGTTTCAAGGGCCCTTTGTCTTTTGTAATTGCAGAAAATCATTGCCAATTCGCTGAGTTTTATCGGAGATGGGATATCAAGGTTTTGTGGTGATGGGAGATGAATATGGAGGTTTTATGTTTTTTACTAAAACTTTTATATACCCCAAACGATGGGGTGGGTTAACGGATTATAAGCCAATTTGTGTGGGAGTTGTTAAAAGAAAAACGGGGTGAGAATAAGAAAACCCTTAATTAACTCATGAATTTACAAGAAATAAAAAACGAAAAAAAATAGAAAAAATAAATTTAACAGGGACTCCCTCTCCGTCTGGCAACATCCTATTCCACCCCCATAATGACTTGTCAAACTTAAATCTCTATTTAACCCAAAACTCGACTACGATCATATAAATAAACTTTAATCAACTCACGAATTTACATGAAATAAAAAAAGAAAAAAAGAAAAAGGAAAACTAACAGGGACTCCTTCTCTGTTTGGCATCCTACTTCACCCCATCTCCTTTCGGTACCTCCCTCCCCACCGACAGCACATTCTCCCTCTCGTATTCTTGCAAAGTGAGAATCTGATGTGTAGTTGGGAGCTAAATATATTTTAATTAAACTACACAGCAACAACATTTAGAGGCGAACGACTCAATTTCTGTCTCATTCATCTCTCAAAATCAAATAGTAGTGTTGATTACAAAAGGAGGTCAATGACCTTCTTTATAGGCTAAGTTATCTTGCTAGCCAAGATAACTCTAAAAAGTAAAATGACTAAAGAGGGCATGGGGTGGGTTTGAGGGGTAGGAGGTTTTTATAGGCTAAATTATCTTGGTCCAATGGTTACCCTCCTATCGTGTGGGGTAGGAGCTTTGGGGTTTGAACCTTGGGGGCTAGGTTTGAGGGGGTTTTCTTTTTTTGTGTGGGTGGGTTAAGGGTGGATGGACTTAAAGACCTACCCCTTTTAAAAAAAAATGAGAAAAGAAGAGGGCAATTTAGAATATTCCAAGGAAATATTACCCTTAACTACCTATACTAACTAAAAGAGGGCAAATTACTAAACTAAACATGAAAATAAAATAAATAAAAATTATAATTAATTCCCTCGGGCCTCTTGTATACATCATTCTCTCCCACTTTAAAAAGATCATACTGAACGTTAGAGCTCGGTGGCAAGGGAGGGATAACCATCAATGGACTCTCTAACTTGAATTGGAAGTCATCCTTGAAGCCATCCGGCTTATCAGCTAGCAAAAGGGTAAGAATAGGTGATTACAAATTTCAACAATGACCGACATATGGGAACTCAACCCCGAAGCTTGCCACATTAATGATAAAAAACCAACGCCCCTTGGAGGGACAACGATGCCAAATGCTTTCCGAGTCTCCCATGACGAGTACCTGTGAGGATAGGTAATAGTGGGGGAGAGGCTGAAATAGATTTCAGGGGGTGTTTGTGTGAGTTTTGGAACATCATAAATAAGGTAAGACTTTGGGGAAAAAGAGGGAGGGGTAATTTTGGAATAGGGATTAGAAATCAATTTAGGCTTACCAAATTGCTGTCTTAGCTTCCACCGACCCTATTGGAGCTCCGGTGAAGGTTATCAGACACCGGCGAGTCGCCTGTAGTAGTCGAGGCTGATGGGACGTCAACATCTCCAAGCCAACGGTGATGGGGTGTAGTCAAAGGGTCCTTCAACAGACATTTTCTCCTGGAAGACAACTTCACCACGTCGCTATCTTGGTGAGGGCCATCGGCGGTTGTCAGAGGTTCGTTCACCCCCGATCAGTGTTGGTTTGCTGTGCTAGTGATTAGAGAGCTTGGAGATCTGGCGTGATGAGGGATGGATTGAAGGATTTCATAGGAGCTTTGTGATGCGAAGTTCGACCAAGGGTTTCCACTTATCGACGTCCTCCTGTCGCCTTCGTCGGTCGTTGGAAATGAAGATCAGGTATTGGCGAGCTCTGGTTGGGGCTGGATCTGATAATTGATGGCAAATCTCGCTGGAATGTGGGGTTAGGGCTAGGGTTTTGTGGGTTTGAGGAGTTTCAGATTTAGGGTTTTGAGGGTATGTTGGTGGAGGAGAAGGTGATGCCGCTTGACCGCTGGCGGTGGGGGTGTAGTTTGGAGGAGTGGATCGTCGGTTACTCCTAGCCCTAGTCATGACTCTACAACAACTACAACGACCACATTTGAGAGTGAAAACTATTTTAATTTAACTACATAACGACAAGAACGCCAACTGCGAAGGTCAAGTGCCCAATTTCTATTATTCATTCTTCTCTCAAAATTAAGTGGTAGTGTTGATTACAAAAGGAGGTCAACTCAACTCCACAAAGTCTTTTCCCAATTATTCGGGTTGGCTATATGAATCTTATATTTCCACATTCTATTATGTATATCTTCGATTAAACCACATGATATCATGTCCTTTTTACTTTACAAAATGAGGTCAATTGCCTTATTTATAGGCTAAGTTATCTTGCTAGCCAAGATAACCCCATGAGTAAAATGACTAAAAAGGGCATTCTAGTATATTTCACGGGAATACTACCCTCAACTACCTAAACTAACTAAAAGAGGGAAAATTACTAAACTAGATATGAAAATAAAATAATTAAAAATTACAAGTAATTCCCCGGGACTACTGTATCTAATACATCATCAACACCCCCTTCTACAGTGAACCCTGAAGGCTTCTTTCCAGAGCTCCAACAACCATACCTGTGAAAATCAATTTAAGCGAGAAAATTACTGTGAGAAAAAGCACAGCAAAGCGGAAATCGTCACCTCACTTCTCCATTACAGTGCGAAATCAATTATACTTCTATGAAAAAATTTGTTCAGATTTTGATATGTATGTAAATATCTATTTATATAGGACGTGGTTGCAATGGAGTGTTAGGGTGGAAGAGAAGAAGGGTTTTAGGTTTATTAAAATTATTTGGTTACGAGAATATTATATTAAGGGTGTGTTTGATTACAAAGCTGGAAGATGATTAAAAAAGTAGCTTATCTTTATAGAAGATGGAAAATGAGTGGAAAAAGATACGAGTAATTAGGTCTTACTTTTGAAGTTTTCATGGAAATCAATTCGTTGGAGGTTGGGTAAGAAATGTTTTCCATGGAAAATGAGTGGAAAAAGATAAGAAAGTGGAAAAAGATAAGAGTGATTAATTAGGTCTCACTTTTGAAGTTTTTCATGGAAATTAATTCTTTGGAGGTTGGGTAGGAAATGTTTTCCATGGAAAATGATAAAACTATTGAGCACCTCTCATATTTATGACTATTGTTTCATAAGATGCATTTGAAATCAAGAACAACACAAGTATAGAATGACCCAAAGTAATTATTTTCCATGCAATACAATTCAGCGCCAATCAAATGGACCCAAAGGTAAGAATGTGCAATGTTTTTGGTTACAAGATTTTTTTTAATGATTTGTCTAAATTACCCTTATATTCCGTTAAAAAATGTCAGATTTGGATGGGAGGACCCAATTGAACCAAATTGATTAGTTAGAGGACTAAATTGAGACAAAATGAAGTTTAGGGACCATTTTGAAACTTAGAGCATAGTTTAGAAACTAAATAGGGAATTTACTCTATATTAAATATAGTGCCACGTGCTTCATATTGGTTTGTGTTATATTACTGTTTATATATGCTAATGTTTGTAAAAGTACGTCCCTTTTAGTAGTCATTTATTTATGAATTGTCTGTTAAAATGCATTTCTCTCCTACTGTCTCTGGTAATTAGCTTTAATGTTATTTTGGGGTAACTCAGCACCTGTCACTGTACTTTGTATTTCTGTCTTGAATCAAATACAATAACCTAAGATTACATTGTCGAGGGAGCATTTGTGTGAAACGATATTGGTGTGTTTGATTGGCGTTACATTTGTTTATGGAAAATCATACTTTTTACTTTTTTACTTTTGTGGTACTTGACCCCTATATCGGATATGTTCCACATAAATTATAGTCTTAAATGTGGCATGCACCCCATCTTTCCCTCATTTTTCATTAAAAACTTTTCTTATCTACCCTCCAAAGAATTGAATTCCATGAAAAGGGAAAGTAAAAGAACGTCTCGCTATCTTTTTCCACTGTTTTTTCCCTTCATATTTGCTTGAAAATGAATTGTTTTTAATCTTTTTCCGACGTTGTAATCAAATGTACCCTGATAGTATGAACATTATGAACATCAAGAAAATAATCTGATATGTAGTAGAGGATGATTAATTGGCATAATAAAATATTATGGTTTGAAAAATGCTTGCCAGTTCTCTAGAAATAATTAAAATAATATTAATTTGAAAACTTTAGTTAGTTGGTTGTATGTTTAGTTTAATTGATTTAGAATACTTGAAGCCTATCCCTTCTATCATGTGTTTTTGTTTTTATAATTTCCCTTCTTTTGTCTAAATTTTCTGAGCAGTGTTTGACAACTTCACTATCGAGAATTATAACTCTCCCCGGAGCGTCTCACAAACCATTATTTGTTTTCTATCGGACCTGAGGCCCGGGCGTTTTTTTTTTCCGGTTTTCGTTAAAGGACTTGCTTGAAAGTACTTTTAGTATACCGCTAGAATAACGAGAACTGGATTGTATTTATGTACCTTCACTTTCGATAGGCCTACATCTTATTTATGAGGTGGATATCTAAAGAACATTTCATTTTCATCCATTTTCTTGAAACCTTGAGGGGACTTTTACCAAAGGTGTCCTTCATCCCATCTGACCTGAGTTTAAGTCGCATGAAGGGAAAAGGTCAAGCATTTTCTTCAGTTGCATTTACAATTACTTGCCCCGTTGTAAAATTAAATCCCTTAGCTGGGGGACTTGGGATAAATAGTTCAGCCTCCAATGCTTTTACCATATGCTTAGATATAATACGAATAAGTGCAAATGATCCCATGAACTATGCGTCTTTTGCAAGAAACCCCCTTGAACTATTATTGTGCAAAAATCCTATGAACAATGCATTTCGTTGCGAAGACCTCCTGTGTTGCTAAAACATGTAAGTTTCTATCGCTAAAAAGGACGCTGAAGGGATCTTGCAACAAAATGCATACTACAATCTTTTTTGCACTTTACCCTATATAGAATGTTACTATTTCCTAATTTTTTAAAACAAATGATTTTCTTTGTTATATTTTTCTGGTGTGGCTGGGTGGGTGGTAGCGGGGAACCATATAAAAGCCATTAATTTTGGGCTGATGGAGACTTTTAAGCACTTTGTATTTTAATAAATTCATTTGGTCATATTGGAAAGAAACATATAAGGAGCTCAGAACACCCCCTGGCCCCTCCCCGCTATCTTCAAGAGGGCCTAAGTATTGAAAGAATTGTAGAGATTTGTAATGCGCATGGAATGCTAACATTTAGAAAATTTTCCTTTGTTATTAGTTAATGCATAATTCAAATTTGTTGACCCTCTCACTTTATTGAATGAAACATTAAATTCATGAACAAGTTTGTGGTCCAGGTCCCATTGTTTTTAATGTTTCAGCTAATAGGATGAGGGGGGCACCATGACCCTCTGTATAGGAGGGTCAACAAATTTGAACTCATTAGTGCAGGTAGGCAGTTACTGTGTGTTTCTGAGGACCAGCTTACAATTTCCTCCAATTATGATGTATATATATTATACATGGAGTTTTACTTTTCGCATAAAAATATCAGTTTATGCTTTTTATGTGTATGAATACACACACACACATGTTCGAATTTATTGTGCATTGCTTTTGATTTTGAGGATGGCAGTATGTGTTGTATTTCAGAAGTGTGTCTAATTGTTTGACTTGTTATGTTTTACTATCATTCAATGTACCCGTATTATTGAAGTTGATTAAGAGTTTTTTTTGCCTGCCAATGTTTTATTTTTTTATGATAAATCATGTAAAAACAGTTCAATACAAAAGTATTGGGTAATGGATAGCACTCCATTTTCCTCTACTTCTTATAGGTACTTGAGCTCAATAGACTAAGCCCTATATTCCATTGAACTAATTTTTTTTCCTGGATCATTTAAATAAAGTGGATGATTTTGAGTTTCTTTGCCTCTATATTTTAATTTAGTATTTAGAGAACATAGCCAAACTATTTTAGCCAATTCCTATTTACTTTTTCTTTACATACTAGTTTCCACTTCTCAGTTCACACTATTGTATGGAATACTATATTACTATTGGACTTGTCTCTCTCTCTCTCTCTTTTTCTTTGGGGGTGGGCATCTTTACCCGTCATTCAACTTGTTTAGATTTCAGTATAGCCAAGTTTTTAGAAGCTTGTTTGATAGTGTAGTCCAACGTTGCCTAAAAGACAAATCGTTTGGATACGTGGACAAGTCGTGAACGCGGGACGCCATACCTCTGCAATATGGTACTATGGTGGTAGGCTTACGCAGATCTTTTTGTTTATATGAGTTGGGGTCTTTCTAAACATAGTAGTCATTTAAAAGTTATAATTTGAAATACCTTCTAATATACTTGAGATATTCACCTTTGAGATTTCATATATGAAAATTATTTGTATAAATACTCAAAATAAATATATCCTAGACTTCTTGAATTTTTCTCTTGAAAACCTCTAATTTATTTAATATTAGTTGTGGCACATTATAGATCCACTTTTTATTTATTGACGCAAAAATTCTCCATCTACGAGGACTAATCAGAAAAGGACACATGTCATCTTATGTGGCAATATTTATATTTATTCGGCACCCGAGGAGAGTTGATCAACACCCGAGGAGAGTTAGTCGGCGCCCGAGGAGAGTCACCTGAGGAGAGTTAGTCGGCACCCGAGGAGAGTTGGTCGGCATACCTACCAACACATAGCATACTAAGCTACTTAGCGTGCAGAGCAACCAACCAGGAAGATCAAAGGATAACTATGCATTTAATGTGCATTAATGAGGATAACTATGCATTTAATGTGCATTAATGAATATAACAACGCATTTAATGAGCCTTAATATACATTTCTACTGTATCAATAGATGACAACATATAGCCTTTTCATATTGACAACCTCAAGGCTATAAATACATGTATTCCCTTAGCTAAGGGGGAGGGACAACTAAGAAACACCTGTGACACCCCGCTTAATTAAATACCGGGCGATCACTCCTTTATTAAATTAAATCAAGGTGAACAGTTTGGTTCATTCTTAGCATCACTGTCGTAAAAAGAAACTTTCCAATTTACACCCTAAATAATTAAGCTAAGTGTCAAAACCAATTTTAAACATTAACTTCCAAATTTTATTTAAAGAAAAGATTTATTTAATTTATTAACAAAGTTCAATGAATAAGATACACACCACAATAAACTGGAACGAAAGAATCCAATATATAAAACATTCATCAACGAATGTCAACATGCGAGAAAAATAAAGTAGTACATCCGTCGACAAGATTTTCGTGTCACGTTTTTGGGAAAGCTTTCAGGAGGCTATGGGTACTGAGTTGAGGTTGAGTTCAACTTATCACCCACAGACAGATGGACAAACAGAGCGTACTAATCAGATGTTGGAAGATATGCTACGCATGTGTATCCTTGATTTCGATGGAGGTTGGGAGCCACATCTTCCACTGGTAGAGTTTGCTTACAATAACTCCTATCAGTTTACGATTGGCATGGCTCCATTTGAGGCTTTGTACGGCAGGCCTTGTCGTTCTCCAACCTGTTGGCTCGAGGTGGGGGACAACAAGTTATTAGGACCAGAAGTGATTCAGGAGACCTCCGCAAGGATTGAGATAATCAGGAGTCGTATTCGGGTAGCCCAAGACAGGCAGAAGAGCTACGCCGATGCGAAACGGTTCTTCCGGGAGTTTAATGTGGGAGATCAAGTGTTGTTGCAGGTGTCTCCTATGAAAGGAGTGATGAGGTTAGGGAAGAAGGGAAAGTTGGCTCCGAGGTACGTGGGACCATTCCCTATCATTGAGAGGATCGGGCCAGTTGCATACAGATTGGGACTGCCAGAACATTTACATCGCATTCACGATGTATTTCACATCTCGTCGTTGAGACGATACCTTCGAGATGATATGGCCCATACTCACATCGCGATAGATGAGATCGATTTACAACCTGATAGTTCTTACGAGGAGAGACCGGTGGCTATCCTAGACTATAGTGAGAGGAGATTGAGGTCGAAGATAGTTCCACTTGTGGGGGTCCAGTGGGAACATCATAATGTGGAGGAATCCACTTGGGAGCGCGAGACAGATATACGCGAGAGATATCCAGATTTGTTCTTATCAGGTATGCCTTATTCTCCGAATTTCGGGACGAAATTCCGTTATTAGGGGGGAAGTATGTAATACCCCGTATTTTTATGCTATATTAATTTGGGGGATTTATTAAATTTAATGAGAGTGTATTATTTAATAAAAATCCGGAAATTAATTATGTTATAATTATTGACGTGACGTGAGTTAGTAATTATATGAAATTGTTGAATATTACTTATGAGCATAGTAATATATGATATTGATTATAGTAAATGTCACGAGTGAATGAAATGGCAGTTTTAGAAATTTTAGTCGGGACGCGCCCGTGTCGCGTCGGGATTAATTATTAATATATAAAAGTGAATATTTTATAAGTTATTCGTATGGTCGTTTTGAGTGTGACAACGCGTCCGGAAGGGTCGAGATAGTCAGAAAAGTGTACCCGGGGGTTTAGTTTGAGTCTCGGGATATTTTTAGGCTTAATTAGTGACCCGGGAGGGCATTTTGATCATTTTACAAAATAGGGTAATTAAACCCACGAATTTCAGCCATCCTTAGCAGCCATTTAAGTCAGCCTTTTAGGGTTAGAACATTCAGAACCCTAAGACGGCTATTGGAGAAGAGAGGAGAGACCTTGCAAGGTGATTCAAGGCAAAAAACACCACCTTTTGCACCACCGTCACCACCAACGCGTAGATCGCGAGGAGGAGAACGCAACCACACCAATATCAGCAGGAAACCAGACCTCTGAAATCCCAGGCAAGTGTTTAACTTGCATATTTTCGTTGGTGCAATATTCATATTAGTTAGGAATGATTAGGAGTATAATCTATGGAATAAAACCCCACTTTTTGATAGGAATTTGCATGTAGAAAAGATTAAAACCATATTCTGGAAGTCTTATATGATGTAGATGATTGACCCACGAATTTTTGATGATTATGTAGAAGGAAATTCTGGAGAAAAACTGATTAGAACAGAAGTTAAGAAAACTTAGGGTTCTTGATGATTATATGAGATTTTAGGTTGTTTAATCATGTTTAATGATGGTTATACGCATGCTTAACGTTAGAAACATCTGGTAATATGTTATTATGTTTGTGGTATAAGTTTTGGGACGATTAGGGTTGGAAAATATGAATTTGAATGAAGAACTTTGGTGAAACCCGCAACTGCAATTCTGCAGAATTTTCGCAGACCTGCTTGATCGATCGATCGACCCTAGAGCGTCGATCGATCGAAGGTTCGATCGATCGATCCCCAGCCGTCGATCGATCGACCCTTCCTGGCAGCCTCTTATTTCCCCATGTTTAATTAGTTGAATTAATTTGTCGTGGAATAATCCTTGGGCATATTAAATAAAATGTTTTGGGATATAGGAGAGACCAGTAGGATATATGATTAAGTGTTGAGAACTTTATTATGAAATGATTATTGTGTTTTAGGGATAATTAATTAAGGAATGACGAACTACGTATTTCAAGTGAGGGATTATGATGAATACCTACGATAGTGAATAGATGTCTACCTACTGAATTTGTTACTTGGATGGATAGAACCCATGAGTGTTCCATAACTAGTGAGAAAACCCTTCGAGTTAAGGTTAGAGACGAAACCTTATGCGTAATACTAATAATGTAAAATTAAGGATAAATGTTATAATTATGGGTAACGAGAGTGACCTATATTAATATGATGAAAGTAGTATATTCATATGATTGTGTGTGCATATATTATATACATGTGAAAAACGTACCCGCGCTACTTGCTATCCCTGAGGTTACCGCGCTGGGACGGTCTTATCCTGTGTTGCCTTACGGGGGATATTGATTCGTACCCTAGAAGATAGGAATCCTAGGTACAGGCTATCGAATCGGTAGTCACGGTCCTAAGAGACGCGAGGGTATGTGCTGACCTCTTGGACTTGGAAACTATACTTTGCCTCAATATTGTTTGTGTTTGTATTGATACAGTTCGAGAGTGATTCCGAACTTGTATTTCCCCTTAGTACGATTGATACGGGGATTGGATAGCAGAGTATGCCCGCACCATAATTTTTATGTGGGGTGCCATTAGATTATATATATTACACGAGTATTTATATATATGAAGTTCTGAAACTTGGAACTACCTACTGTGATTTGGTAAGTAAGTCATGTTTGATGAATCAGATTGGAAATACTTGTTTTATGAGAGTATAATATGACACTGGGAAATTTTATAAATTAATGAAGCTAAAACGAGAGTTGTGCTACACTTTGAAAGTACCCTTTTCACACGTTGACATGGTTCGGTTTTAAAACTTATGAGTAAGTTAAGGGAAACTAAATTATTGGGAAGGTTAGTATGATCTAAAATGTTAAGTTAAACCATTTGGGAAGGTTAGTACGATATGCGTGCACACTAGAAGAGAGGTGAGAATTTCTCAAGGGAGTGTCGAACTATTATGTTGTTGCATTGGCCTGTATCAATTTAAATACTTGCTAAATTGATTTTAAATAACACACACTTTCGGGCTCTGACCCGTTTCTTCTCTCCCTCTCCCCCTTGTATATATATGTATGTATTTCAGGTGCCCAGCCACAGGGGCGTCTTGCTTAGGATCTATTGGAAGGAACGCGCTGCAGCTTAGGTGGGAGTTGCAGGTCTTTTGATTAGACGACTTCGTCCATTCAGATCCACTCTTAGCACTTTCATTCAGATGGGCATGTGTAGCTCTTTCCATTATTTCTTTATGTTGGGACATTGTTATTTCAGTTATTTCCTAGTTCGTTATTATGGGATTTTGTTCAGGACGGATGTACTACTTTATTTTTCTCGCATGTTGACATTCGTTGATGAATGTTTTATATATTGGATTCTTTCGTTCCAGTTTATTGTGGTGTGTATCTTATTCATTGAACTTTGTTAATAAATTAAATAAATCTTTTCTTTAAATAAAATTTGGAAGTTAATGTTTAAAATTGGTTTTGACACTTAGCTTAATTATTTAGGGTGTAAATTGGAAAGTTTCTTTTTACGACAGTGATGCTAAGAATGAACCAAACTGTTCACCTTGATTTAATTTAATAAAGGAGTGATCGCCCGGTATTTAATTAGGCGGGGTGTCACAACACCATACACAAGATACAAATTCTTTCTCTCTCTACACCATATTGTGCTATTGTAAACCCCTGGGAATAAAATAACAGTGGACATAGGCTCTATTCATAGCCGAACCACTTTAAAAACCTTTTGTCTCTTATATGTTTGATGTGAATGTTTATCTTCATCTTCAATCTCATCCTCATCATTTATCTGCTGTTGACGCCACTAAAATGGTAGAGGTCATTTTCTATCTTCAACAGATTGGCGTCGTTTGTGGGAACGTGTTACAAGCATTGTTCTCCATCAAAAGCTAAGTTTTTATTTTCTCTACGTATCACCAATTATACATACATCTTTTGATTTAGTGATGATTTTTTTTATAGACATAAAAATTAGTTGTCCAATTTTTCATTTATGAAATTTGTAAAATATTGCAAATCACGATTTTATATTCATAAATTAGTGGATCAATTTTTTTATTTCCAAATATGAATAAATGAAAATTTCATAATCACAAGTCCGTTGAAGATTTTTATGGAGACACGTTTATGTACATCACATTTTTATGAGAACACGAGATATTTTGATCTCTCATATTATCTGACAGGAAATAAACATTAGAGAATTTTTCTCATTGTAAACTTTTTCTGCATAAATCGATATCTGATTCTTATACATCTTGACTTGAAACCCTCATCAAAATTGATAAAGTAAAAGGGATCACTAATTTAAATCGAATCTGGAAATCGAACCGGTAAAACCAAATATATATATATATATATATATATATATATATATATATATATATATATATATATATATATATATAAAGTTCTATGGAGAGCTGAATCGACACATGAGATTTGAAAACTAGGGCACAAACTCAACGATGTATTACAGAGCATCAAAATATAGTAAAAAACTGAAATAGTTTATTGAAATCGTCAATGGATTGGCAGCGAGTGGAATTAGATCACCTGAGTAATTAGTTTATGTCCCAATTTACAAACCATATGTATACAGACTGAGATTCTTCAGAAGAATCTCGTTCAGACAGGTCGACTTTGCAAGCAGGTCATCATTCATCTTATTAATGGGACCTGGATATGGTCCGCTTACATAATCAAGGCTACTTTCTCAACCAACATAAGCATTATACAAGAGTTTCTATACAGGTTTCTAGCATGAATTATTTGTCAAACAACTTATTACAGGCTACAGTTATGTTCGGAGATTGCCCATGGGTCGCTATTTGTTGGTTGGTCATAGATCCAGACCACTTATTGTTTGTTGGCTTCATTATCAGATATTACAGGTCGGCTACTGTCAACAACAATTATTCTTGGTCGGAGGCATACCCAGTCTTGATCGATGACCATTAATTGCAAAATATTTGTCTGCACTAGCTAAATTTGTCGGCACCATCCATTTATTTGATCAACAGTGTTACAAAGTTAGGGCCCATAAATCGATGCTCGACGACATCGTTACAATCTGAAATTACGATTTGTTCAGGTCGGGTTTTTCCCATATGTATCTGGTTGGCAGAACTTATTGTTGATTTCTATCGCAACATCTTTGTTGATCAGCGTCTATTATAAAGCAATCTCCTCGAGGCTCCGGTCGATCATCCCTGTATTACAACAACTAGTCGGCCACTCCTATTAACTGGTCGGCGTTATCTTATGCAGGTCGGTAGCCGAACAAAATTTGTTTACCGGACCACCCTTGCTGGTCGGTGGTCATTTGTGAAGAAAACCCGAGCAACTTTACCGGATTTAACCTAGTTATTAACAAAATCTTCTGGTCGGCATAAAAATTTACTGATCAAAGTTATATTTTGCTGGTCGGCATCAAATCAGGTTGGCAGCAAGATAGAAGGACAAATGTTTCCTGACCATCTAATGTTGGCCGGCATTGGTCGGCTACTCCTAATGTTGGTCGGCACCATCTAACACTGATCGCCATATCTATTGCTGGTCGGTAATGGTGATCGGCGACATCTGTTTGTAATCGGCAACAGTAAAGAACAAAGGTCGTTGGACCGTCACCGAGGAATCCTCCTCGTCAACACCCAATTTAATTCACCTGAAACCCTCTTTTTAAAAAGTTTTGCATTTTTATATAAAACGAGATACTAAAATGGCTCTTTTGCATACACCCTCAGATGGGATATTTAGATTTTTAACCATTACTTTGTTAAAATAAACATTTAAAATTTTGGTTTATAATACCACATTCATATACATCACAACTTTATGGGAAAATAATTTTTCTAAACATATACTTTGGACTCCAGTATATTTAACTTCGCTGTATAAAATTTTTACAATGCCACACCCCATTCAAACTTTGTTCAAATTGGTTGTTTAAAGATGAGTGAAATGAAATATTTTTGAAATCAAAATTATATCTGATTATTTATTGGAGTTTAAATAACTTTACAAAAATTCTAGATTAAATAATTATGTTTTATAAGGCACATATTTGATAAAAAATTTTGCTCACCTTGGCACACAAAGTCGACACAACATATTATTGTCCGAGCAAATACATATCATATATTGATTGGATCATAAAATTATTCTCATGACTAACTATCTGATATAGTCTCAACAGGTGTTCGGGCAACTTATTAAAATTCCTTAGGTACAACATTCAATCCCGACGAAAGCTCAGCCACAATCTTAAACCTCTGGAAACTGTTATTGCTCGACATCAGGCAATTTTGCTTCGACAGATCAACTGAACATATATTATTTCATATTTTGAAATTTATAATTTTATTGCCCGAGCATATACATATATATTGATTAGTTGACTAAATTATTCTCATCACTAATCAATTCAGCCTATACATATGGTAGGGCAAGTTATTAATTTTTACAGGTACAAGATTCAGTGCCAACGAATGCGCGAAAACAATCTTAAACTTCTGGAAAATATTGTCATGGCTCGGCATTATGAAATTTCACCTCAGCAAGGCATTATATATTTTATTATTGCTCTGATCTATGCTCAAGCACTAATCATTCTCTATCTATTCGGATGCATATTATATATTCATCTCATCATGGAGCTCGACGAGATACTTATTCAGTTCCGAAGAGATCTTCAACATTTATTATATTTCACCCCCAACGGACAGTTGGTCTGGGTCATTCTTATTTATATTCAGGCCCGATAATCTTCTCGGCCATATTCTTATGTTCTGAAAAATATTATTCTTGCTTGGCATTATGCAAAAAATTTTGCCTCGACAAGATACTTATTCAGCTCCTAGGAGAACTACAACATTTGTTATATTTCACCCCCAACGAATAGTTGATCGGGCATGGAGCTCGGAAGATTTCTTCTCTCTCTATATATTCAGTTTCAAGAAAGTCTCCAGCATTTATATTATCTTATTCCCAACAATCTGTTGGTCAGCTCCGAGGAGGTCTCCAACATTTATTATATCTTATTCCCAACAATCCGTTGGTTAGCTCCAAGGAAGTCGCTAGCCTTTATTATAAATTACCACCAACTCCGGTTGGTCGGGAATTCAATTACCACCAACTCCGGTTGGTCGGGAATTAATTACCACCAACTCCGGAACTCAATTACCACCAACTCCGGTTGGTTGGTAATTCATTTGGGGCATTTACTGTCTAGATTACTACAACTAAGCATGAATATGGGATGGAAATGGTCCCATTGTTTGGGCCCAAAGAGTGACAAGTCACTATAATTAGACAGCAGGTTGAGCAAATCTTATTGTCTATGCAAAATAAGAAAATTTGTCAAATAACATACTTCAAGGCCGAAAAAGCACTCAAAATTCATATTCCACACTTGGGGGCTTCTATTACAGATTCAGTTGTTCATTCGGTGGCACATTCTCATAACATCATATAGTCGAGAATCAAATTCAACTCCACAAACTTATATAGTTGGGGCCCCGACTAATTATCATTCAAAAGTTATTTTGTCTTGCTCAGGAATTAGTTTTGATATTGAAGTTCAGGAGGCATATTGAAGTTTAGGAGGCATATTGAAGTTCAGGAGGCGTATTCAGAAGTTCAGGAGGCATATTCAAGAGTTATTATACACATGCTATTGAAGTTCAGGAGTCAAGTTCAGCATCTACAACACTGAAATCTTTACTACTACTGTCCCGACCAACATTGAAGAAGAAGTTGTATGAAAATGTTTTGAAGTCCACCACAAGCTCGGCACTAATCAGATTGCAGATTTGGGTTCAAAAGCTAGTATGTTACTCGACAAAGTATTCAGAGGAGCATAAATCAGAAAAATCAAGCACATGAAGTTAGCACTCAGTTGCTCGACACAGGAGGCAGTTGATCGACTAGCAAACCAATCAACATACTTGAAGATTATGGCAAGCTATAAGCGACATACTATGGCATGGATGCATCCAAATTCCCAGGGATGATACATAGCACATGTTCGCTTGACGAACAGAAAGAGATATTAGCAACCATCGATCAGCCTGCATCATATGTCGTCCAGGAGATAGTGCACTTTATGTTGAACAAATCAAGAAGGTAGATCAAGAATTTCACGAGTACCGAGCAACACTGCAGAATAAATACTCCATCCTTTCAGTGAGCCATCAAGCATTGAGCATTGGAGGCTTCTGTTGACGCAAAAATTCTCCATCTACGAGGACCAATCAGAAAAGGACACATGTCATCCTACGTGGCAAGATTTATATTTATTCGGCACCCGAGGAGAGTTGATCGACACCCGAGGAGAGTTAGTCGGCACCCGAGGAGAGTTGGTCGGCATACCAACCAACACATAGCATACCAAGCTACTTAGCGTGCAGAGCAACCAACCAGGAAGATCAAAGGATAACTATGCATTTAATGTGCATTAATGAAGATAACAACGCATTTAATGAGCCTTAATGTACATTTCTACTGTATCAATTGATGACAACACATAGCCTTTTCATATTGACAGTCTCAAGGCTATAAATACATGTATTCCCTTAGCCAAGGGGGAGGGACAACTAAGAAACACCATACACAAGATACACATTCTTTCTCTCTCTACACCATATTGTGCTATTGTCAATCCCTGGGAATAAAATAACAGTGGACGTAGGCTCTATTCATAGCTGAACCACTTTAAAAACCTTTTGTCTCTTATATGTTTGATGTGAATGTTTATCTTCATCTTCAATCTCATCCTCATCATTTATTCGTTAAAAATATGTATTGGAATGGAAGTGTACCATGTTTTGGAAAGTGCGCACGGATATGTAAATCACTAGGATGTTGGCATTTCCTAATGACTATGGTGTAGTCATTGTTTGAGATTGTATATAGAAGGAGGGTAGCTTGGATAGACATGGGTAGAGAGAACTTTAGTATATCTGGTGTGCTTGTAATTAAAGGCATAACCCACCGTGGAGGAGGAAGTAATGAATCTGGTAAACAGAGGGCGTAGAGGGCTTCCTCAAGATGCAAAGGAAAAAAGGTTAGAAACCAAGTCATTTGATATAAATGTCTGTGCGCATGATATATATACGCATTCTTAAAATGCGGGCTAGTCCGCACAAGAGCAGGACTATATATATATATATATATATCACTGTTATAAAAAACTTGTCTAGGCTTGAGGCTTGGGAGAAACGTCCCGCCTGAAGCTTTTTACGCCTTATTCTTGGTAAAACTCTTAAGGCGCACTTTTTTCTAAAAACAATAATGCTTTAGTGAAATGATATTGTCTTTTAAAGAATTTTTTTACAAATCGGACCATTATCTCATCCAAAATAATCAAATAGTATTTTAATTTGCATATATTCAAACATATTTTTATGATATGTACAATTTTAGTATTTTAATAGCGTTGTTATGGTAAAAAAATATTAAAATATATTAAGAAGGCCTAAACGTCTTTTCACGTCTTTTTACACCTAAGGCCCGCCTAGGCTTAATTAAGACTTGACCTTCACGCCCCGCCCTTTTTAGAACCTTAATATATATATATATATATATATATATATATATATATATATATATATATATATATATATATATATAGAGAGAGAGAGAGAGAGAGAGAGAGAGAGAGAACTTTGATAAATTGGTACAAATGCGTACTCCCAATGGTTTGCTTGAGGGGGTTGATTTTTGAATTTGCTAAAAATTTACTATCTTTGAAGAAGCACTCCCCCTTCAAAGATGGTATTACTCTCAAGTAAACAATATAATCTCTATATTTGAAACAAATTCTTCTGAAACTAATTGTGAACAAATCCGGTTAGGAGCAGCATTTCTATTACTACGTCGTTCCTAAATGTCTGTTTCAAATGTTAAGACCAACTCCTAGCATCCGAATGTTTGGGAGATTGGATTTTAGAAGTATATCTCACTGCATGACGTGTTATGCTTAGTATCATATAACCCTCTCTCAAATACACACGCAATTGTACCAAAGTACTTGTTTTCTCACCCTCTCTCCTCTAGATCTCAAGTAGTTTCGGAATTTTACTCAAATATTGAGTATGCGGATAACCTAAGTAGTTTCGCTATTATACTAAGAACAGTATGTACTTCCCCAATGTTATCTTGCTTTCTAACCTCGAAGCCTATGCCCTCGTAGATCCCAATGGTTTTCTTGATTAGATCAAGGGTTTATTGAGGACTGTGTTGATCGAGCCAATTATAAACGGAACTAAGTACTCTTTAATCGTGAAGTCATCTTATTTCTCCTTACCTTACTATTGAAGGAAGAGAATGGTGGTGGGGGGTGGTGGGGGGGGGGGGGGGGGGGCTGCTTCTTAAATTTGCTTGAGAATTTACCATCATCTTCTTTCTCATGGGTGTTACTCGAGTAGACCATATAATCTTGTTATATATTAATTTTAAACAAATTCTTACAAAGCTAATTACAAACATATTAATTTAGGTTACTACATTATTGGTTCAGATATTAACGCCCATTTAGTCGAGTTTGTTGACTTACTCACGTATGTCGTTCAGCAAGCGTAGTGCTTGCTTAAGACCATCTCCAGGCATTTCACGCATTTCGAATGACCAAATTTTGTATAAATAAAATTTGGATGTTACTCCCTACGATAAACTATTTTACAAAGTCCCGACATTTAAAGTTTAACAGGAGAAAAAAAAAGACATCTCAAGTGTCCCACAAAGAAGAACAAAGAAAAGTCTTTTTTGAAGCAATTCAACTGCTCCTAGGCAAGGGTAATGTTTATACAAAATGGCAAGTCATTTGCATAGTTGCAAAATTGTCATTTTGTATTATTGTTTGGAGTTTTTTTTTTGTTTGTGTGTTGGGGAGGGGGTGCATTTTCCATGATGGTCTTGAGATGTATACTAATGTACCCTATATTCCAATTTCAAGTCACAGTTTCAATGTGTTTCTTTCGCAGTTTCAAACATAAATATACTCAAACTGTCACTTTTTGTAATCATTTCTTTCTTGTATACATAAGCACATCTTTATATATTTATTTTTCGTGTGCGTGGGTGGGTGGGGTGGCGCATTTTCCATGATGGTCTTTAGATGTCTACTAATGTACCCCATATTCAAATTTCAAGTCACAATTTCAGTATGTTTCTTTCGCAGTTTTAAACGTTAGCATACTTCTGTTAAAAAAAAAACGTAAGCATACTCCAACTGTCACTCTTTGTAATCATTTCTTTCTTGTATACATATGCACATCTTTATTTTAAACTCACAAACTTATCATCTCCTACACCACTCATTCTTACAAGGTGTACGTCTCTTTCTTTCCTCGATCAAGGTTCTTTGGTGTATTTATACTTCTTTAGGGAATCTCCAATGCTAATATTCATTGGAAGATTGTGAAGTACCACCGCACAATGCAACCTTCTAAAGTAAATGTGAAAGTGATGTGGCAATGACGAGTATCCACAACGTGAAGTTAATACAACATAGGATCCATAGACATTTAACTCAAAACTTTTTCATGAATGCAATTATGAATGTGTTTTTAATTCCACCTAGGATAGAACTTGAGTTGCACACATTTGTTGGAAATTAATGTTAAGTGACGAAATTAATTATTTAATTTCAATTGTATTAAATTCCGAATTTCCCATTTATGTGGTTTTAATAAATGCCAGATAATTAATTAGGAATGTGATAAATAAAGATATTAAAAGATTTGGGTAAACCTTATCCATTAGTCACATGATGGTTAGTGGCATTAGTGGGAGACTTGAAAGAGTCCCACCTTGACTAGGATTCCGGCGCTCTTCCCCTTATAAATAGAGACCTCTACACCATCTAGAGTCATCTCATAACACACTATTTCTGAGGTGGGAGAGAAACTCCGAGATTCCATTAGAGTGCATTTTTTCCAAGAAGGTAGATTGATGGAGCAATTAATCAAGATTGATCTTTGATCAAGGTATGTCTTATTTTCTATCTTTTAGACGTATTTTGTGAAAACATGAAGATCTAAGATCCTTTTATTAAGAACAATTGTATGTTAAACATTAATCATATTAATGTGTTCATGATTAATATTAGGGTGTTCTTAAGAATGATTTTATATGTGGTATCAGAGCTAAAGTTTAAGATCTTGTGATTTTCCTTATTGATGTTCGTCTATAATGATATATGTGCCTGAGACTTTCTGCGACATTTTTATTTATGTCATTAAATTGCTTTTGTGCCTGAGACCTTCTGCGACGTCTTATTTCTGTCATTAAATCTGCTCTTAAAGTGTGTCTGAGATTTTCTGTGACGTTTTTCTTCTGTCGCCAATACTCACTGGTGAGAATGAAAGGTCAAAACTTGCTCAGAATTTTACGAAACTGACATGGTCGACTGGAAACGTCGAAATAAACAACACCCATTGTTCACAATGGCACCATCTTACTTTTGCGTTTTGACGTCGTTAAGACCCTTAAAATTGCGTTTTTGCCGTTTTTGGTAATAATGTTGACGTCAATATCTCACTCCAGAAAATTGATTTTTGAATTCCGCAAATTGTTTTGAGATCCTGGAGTAATTATCTACATCTCTGTGGTGCTAACTCAAATTTTCTATTTTTGGCAAAAATCACGATTTTTTCCAAATATTTTGTATTTTTTTTTTTACCACGGGGGATGTTTTTCTTTATGTTCATGGTTGTTCTAATATTCATGTTATGTATTATTTTGTATTGATGAAAGGGTTCAATATAAAATTTTGAATATTAGATGTATGATTATGTGTTTAACAATAACATTTCGATATATTAGGTTATTGTGCATAATCTATAATTGATTGCCCAAAGGTCCTAATGTAATTATGAATTGATGTTTCGACAATAATATTTATATGATGTTGGATGGAGAAGACATAAAAGTATCTTAATCTATAATTGTAAATATTAGATTATTGTGTATGCATTTATATTTGGACCATTAATTATACATTAAGTTTTGAGTATAATATTTTTGGGGCATTGATTTTACATAAATAATGTTTATGACTTCCAGAAAAATTATGTTTTTGAGGCATTCGAGCTACTATTGGTATCTTTGTGATTACTGATAGATTACATATTATAGTTAATATTAATGCATGATTAACTATATTTAAGTTGAGACATGTAAACAATTATTCATTTGAGTTAAGTCAAAGGCCAAACACAGGCTGAGACTGCATGTACGAATAATATACTTACATTCATTAAAGACTTATTCTAATGTTAGTTATAAAATTGGATTGAGGCGCAACACATGCTAATATCTGAATTGAACAACATTAGAACCAGTTTTGTAAAAACAGAATAGTTGACATTAAGTCCATTAATGATGATATTAAATGAATTAGGCAACAAACACAGATGCCAAAATTATGGGACCATGATAAATGAATTATAGGGTAATATATCTTTACAATCTGAATATTATGTGATGATTAACACAGATTCTGTGATATTCGGAATGTAGATGAAATATACCAAAATTTTAGTCAACAATTCAATATTCGACCCTTGCAATTTTTGTTGTGTGTGAAAATTTAAGTTTTCCCATATTTCATAAAACCTTGCTCTAATGATCATTTTTAGTTGAATATTCGTGCGAAACACATGCCAACATATTTCATATGGTCGGATATTAGACTTGTGTTATTGTTAATATTCATATTTTGATGAATCTCGTGCCAAACATAGGCCAATGATTCATATTGTTGAATATTATGATATTCATGTTTTAATGAGTCTCGTGCCAAACACAGGCCAACGATTCATGTGGTTGAAAATCAGAATTATTGTTTATTTTAAGGCTAGTACTCCCATTAAGTTGAATTAAATGCCAAACACAGGCTACAATTCATATGTCCGGATACTAGATTTATTCGTTGCATGCATGCATATTTGAATGCATGACTTGCAAATTTTGAGACTCATAAGTAGGTATTCATTCAGTTTAATCAAATGCCAAATACAGGCTAAGATTACATGTGAAGATACTATACTTGTAGTCATTTCAGATTATCCTAATGTTTGTTATAAGGTTAAATTGAAGCGCAACACGTGCTGAAATTTGAATCAAATAAACATTGGAATTTTTGTAAATGTTAAATAATTGGCATCAATGTTAAAAAGTCATATTTACATATGTCACTAGTATGATAATTGTGATTATAACCATATTGTGCATTAGTATGACCATGAATGATTTGGGTCAATATTTCTGATTTGTTACTCATACATAAGTGATGAAGCGAAAGTAAATGATTTGTGTCTTCCATTTACTATTATTTGTGTAATATCTCATGTAAACTCTTGTCTATTTGATTTTCACATTATGTCTAATTTTTCGTGAATTTCAAATTAAGGAATAGACAATAATATAATTATTCATGTATTACGGGTATTTTGCACATGTATGCGTATCTCTTATATTTATATAATATATGGTTTGGTGTTCATTAAAGTGCTCCATTCCAGAAGATATAAATATTGGACTAATGCATTAATATCATGCATATTTTGGTTGCCTACGGGTCCATGTATGATGTTGCATAAATATTATTGTTTATTCATTTATTGTGATTACAATAATTGAACAAAATGTTAGTGGTGATATATATTTTGGAAAGGTAATAATGGTCGTCAAACACAGATGCCATAGTTTCTTTCACTACCATATCACCAATTAAGGTTATGAAAACCATAAACATGAATAATTTAGCTTATTGATCATGCGATATTTAATGAAAATAAGTGAAAAATTTATTGACTTGTGTATGTAAGTCTTTACGTAATGTAATATTCATATTATGAAATGTTTGGTAGTCACTACAGTGACCCGACTAGAATTGCAATGAATATTAAATGTAAAGATGATGGTAGTAGTAACTCATGATGCTTATAATTGTAAAGATATTAATGGGGTATATTGAGTTCATTTCTTCAAGCAAGGTTATTCCTTACAGGGAATCAATTTTGAGTGATTGAATGAACATCATAGATCACATACATTATTATAGTATGTGAAAATAAGTTGTGCACAAATGTCGTGTACAATATAATGAAATAACATTGTACCCAATAAAGTAATCTACAAGCATCATATAATCGATATTTCACGGTTACTACTGACAAAAACTCACGGTTATGCACTCAATTTATCATTTAATCGATGTTTGTGTTGTTAAATCAAAGCATTAATGAAGTGAGCAATTTATCTCATTATCTTATCACATATTATTGTATCCCATTTTATTTCTCTAAAATTTCATATTTAATTTGGTTAAACAAATTAAGTTTGTTTACATATTGCACACTCGGACTAATAATGATAAAGATAATATGTATCTTTTATGATTTGAAATGAGTTTTTCATCTCAGTAGAGTTTTCAAGTTATACTTACTGTGTTATAGAAAGTATCTACTTTTGATGCAAGGATTTCTTACAAAACAAACTAGAAATGCTAATAAGATTCTTTTCTTTTGTTCTTGGGGAATCAAATCGCCATTTGTTTTCATAAACCCTCAATTTCTTTTGGAAAATGTTTGTCTAGACTTGATCGTGAGGGATATGTTCTAAAGAATCTTTTGATGTATATTTTTCAAGGGTTATGATTTTAGTTTTGATGTTTTGTACAAAATAAAGTTTGGACATAGTTCTTTAAAGATTTGTTTGATCCTGCATCATAATCGTAGCATTTTTTATGAAACTCTTTAAATCTTGTACCAAATTAAATCTAGACTCTCTTTCATAATTTTCGTGGACAAGATTTTTGTAATGTCTCTTACAAATTTTGATAATCGAATTGTGCTCTTAAGGTATTACGATGTCTAATATAAGGATGACCTATGTGGCAAAGTGGACCTACATAGATCATATAATTGTCATTGACACGTATTTATTGCATTAAAGTCAAATTCATTATGAAAGGTGAAATTAGTGGTAGTAGAAAATCATGAAATATGATTATAAAGGAAGGTAGGGTACTTATCCCATTAACGATAACCTTATTGAATCCTTGTTCTTTTAGTTGTTAGATTGTCTAAACAACAAAGAACAAATAAATGGTCAACCACTAAATGATAGTATTGTCACCGTGAGAGAAATGTAGATGAAATCATGAGGAATAGTATTAAGAAGATCCTAAAAGGTCTACTATCCTAAATGATTATGTGGGGTATCTACATGAACATGAATTTGGTGAAGGAATAAATAATGACATGGTTTTATTTTCAAAAGTCATAAGAAGTGAAACTAATGGACTACAACTAAGGTTGAAATCTCGTTGAATTACATAATTGATGCACTAAAGTCGGGTATAAGGGGGTCATCAAGACCAAACGCGACACTAACGGTAGTTAAACGAGATAAAGCTAAATTGTAGTAAAATATTTCACTATTAATGAAGAAAAGGTTATAAATGAACCTTCTCAATTATATGTAAGGACATGTAATTCTTATGACATTAGTAGCTCATTATGATTGAGAGTTACATAAAGTGGATGTGAAAATTATTTTTTGAATTCTAATAAACCATGCGTATATGTTTAGGAGATCATTTTATAAACATAAGTTTCCCACATGAGGCATTTTAAGAAATAATATCATTATTTTTTTTTAATCGTTGTATATTTGTATACACCTTAAGATCAGTGGGAGTAAGTTTATATATTTTCTCTATATACAAGCACGAATTTAGAAAGTAGAGAATCAAAATAATTTTATGGGTTTAAAAGTTGTGTATGAAGTAATGAGATACTTAAAGGACTATATGCTCACATTTATGATATATGTGTTCATTTAAATATGAACAATTATTGTGACTCAGATTTACTATTTGTACGGATGGTATGAAGTTCACTCTTGCTTAAGAATATTTGTTTTGGTTTATCAACCAATATAATGAAGGAGTGCAACAAAATCCATCCATTAAGTATTGTGAAAGCTGAGTTTGTAGTATGCTTGATGCTACAACTTATGTATTTTGGCAGCGTGACTTCATTTCGGGACTTGGAGTTGTCGACACTATTATCAAGTCGCTGAAATATTATGATAATGTCGCTGCAATCTTCTTTATGAAGAAATGTTAGGTATTCCTAAAGTAACTAAGCACGTTGAATGAAATACCTATCAGTTAAAAAAGAAATTCAGAAACAAAAAGTGTCAATTGATCACATTAGTACGAGTGATAACATAGCAGATCCTATTACGAAAGGACTATCTCCAAAAGACCTTATGGAACGTGTCAAAGAGATGGATCTCGATTAGTAAAATTATGATTGCTATTTGGCTTAGTTGTTTGACACTATTACTTGAATTCAATAAAAGTGTTTCTGATTTCAATTATTTCTGTCCTTTGTGAATGCATGCAATTATGAAGTGTTGTTGACAGAAATAATCCTTATTCCAAAGGACATTATGAGGCCATTATGATACCCAATATTAAAGGCTTAGTTGAATGAAACATTGGTGTTGTGGTACATGGAAGGAACCATGCTCTTGAATAGTATGGAACCGCCATGACTCGCATCCGTGAATCATTTGATTCAGCAAAATAAATTTATCAATGATTGTGCACCTTATGATACCTAATCTAATTATACGAATTATTAAGACCAAGTGGGAGACTGTTGGAAATTAATGTTAAGTGACGAAATTAATTATTTAATTTCAATTGTATTAAATTCCGAATTTCCCATTTATGTGGTTTTAATAAATGTCAGATAATTAATTAGGAATGTGATAAATAAAGATATTAAAAGATTTGGGTAAACCTTATCCATTAGTCACATGATGGTTAGTGGCATTAGTGGGAGACTTGAAAGAGTCCCACCTTGACTAGGATTCCGGCCCTCTTCCCCTTATAAATAGAGACCTCTACACCATCTAGAGTCATCTCATAACACACTATTTCTGAGGTGGGAGAGAAACTCCGAGATTCCATTAGAGTGCATTTTTTCCAAGAAGGTAGATTGATGGAGCAATTAATCAAGATTGATCTTTGATCAAGGTATGTCTTATTTTCTATCTTTTAGACGTATTTTGTGAAAACATGAAGATCTAAGATCCTTTTATTAAGAACAATTGTATGTTAAACATTAATCATATTAATGTGTTCATGATTAATATTAGGGTGTTCTTAAGAATGATTTTATAACATTTGCATTGGAGAAGACTTTTTTTTTAGATATAATGTGTAAATTAACTTTTTAGCCATATAATATTCACATTATCTGTTTACACATCCACATAAGAAAGAAATAGACATTTGCATTGGAGACACTCTATCTATGGCCATTACGACTTTATGCCTTCTGTTCTTGGTTTCAATTCTCTTCAAAGGTACAATACGTCTTTTGTTCCTCTGTGTATTTAAGAAAACATCACAGCTCTTTCCATTTTATGCAATGAATTTTGATTATGTTCGTTTTGCTTTGAATTTTTATTATTCTATAATATAGTTCAATGCATAAAGATCCGAAGGCAGATATCTGCTGATTTGAGGTTTCCATTAGGGTTGCCGTCACCCAATATCTCGCTCAGAAGGTATCGTGTGCATTGTTTTCACTCATTTTGACATTTCATGAACATCCCAAATTATAGAGTTTTGAGTTTGAATATAGCTGCTATGAAGAATTTTGCGTTTAAAATAGGCTGGAAACGTTGAGAGAGACTAAACTATGGCTGAAGCCACCACTGCATGTTGCATCTAACATGCTTTTCATTTTTATTAGGGACATATACCAAATAGTCCCTCGGACATTTTTTAATACCCATTTAGTCCAAACTTTTTTATTTTGCCTCAAAAAGTCCTTTGTCACATATTTTGGAGAGGGAGTGCCGCTGGCACGGACCTCTAAAAATAAGAGGATATTGAGGGACTAAATGGGTTAAACTAAAAATATGTGTCCTTTTTAAAAAATATATATTTATAGTAGGGACTATTTAATAATTGACCCTTTTTATTATTCGCTTTTTGGAATAGATGTCCTGAGAACATGTAAATTTGAACAAAATAGGTAACATAAAGGCAATTCATCATATAAACTTCCATGGCTCTGTTTGGGACATCTATTTTGGAAAGGAAAATGATGTATGTACCGAAATTGGGTACCGAAAAATTACCGAATGTGCTTTAAGGGTATTGTACTATGGCGTGGGTCCTGCCAGGGCACAACCCCTTAAAGCATAATTTCGGTAATTTTGGGGTAAATTTTGTGTGTGTGTATCATTACTCTTTTGGAAAATACCAGTGCCTGGCTACCATCTTCTGAGTGTTTGTTCGCTGGGGTAATGGTTGTTGAGGTTGCCGAGTCCTTTTAAGAATTATACCGCCCGTTTTGTGTGTTCTTTATGGGGGTTTCTGTTATTTGTTAAAATTTTCTGAGCAGTACGCTATGTTATATGTGGGGAATTGAGGAGGAAAATATATACATCTGTATTGGCCACTAGGATGTTTAGACTGATCTGTATAGTTTTCTTATCTACAAATTAGTAGCTTGTATAAGTTATGGTTGGGAAGGGAACATTGGTAACACTATCAATCTACCTACATAAATGAGCATGCTATACAAATTGGATACCATGCCCTGTAAAAGGAAGTTATTGTTTAACTAAAAACATAAAGCATTATATTTGGGAAACTCAACGTCTATGAGATTTGCCCGTGTAAGGATTCTAAGGTGTGATGTTAGTTTTGCCAAAGATTTTTAGTTTCCATCAAATTTGTGGTATTATGGGAGAATCATGTTTGGTAGGAAAAATCTTTTTATAATTGTTTTGTTTTATTCTAAGTTGATCTATTTTATTTTTCTCGTGCATGAAAGTTTGAAGAACAAATCTGTTGGTTACATTGTTCTCCTTCAGTTTGTGAGTGGCAATGTTTTTCCATGTAGTGTGTAATACCCCGTAATTTTATTGATATTTATTTCAGGGATTAATTAAATTAAATGTGAATTAATTGAGAATTAATCCGGATATAAATACTAACGAGATGTGAGTTGGTATTTGATTATGATGTGTATATATGGCAATATATGAATATTGAAAATATTAAAATTGTCGCGAAACTGAAATACGATAATTTTGAAAATTTAGTTGGGACGCGCGTGTCAGTCACGTCAGGAATGTAACTATTTGAATTAAAAAGTGAATTTTATTTTTATCATCCGAATGGTCATTTTGAGTGTGCCAACGAGTCCGGAAGGGTCAAAATAGTCAGAAAACACTAGCCGGGGATTTAGTTTGGGTCCCGGGGCATTTTTGGGCCATACCGGCAACTTAAAAGGGTATTTTGGTAATTTTAAAAATTAGGGAATTAAAACCCACGAAAATTGGAGTTTATATTTATAATTTTAAAGGGGCCACTAAGGCCATCACCAGCAAAAGTTTAGAGAGTGGGCTACGGGAGTTTTGAGAGAAGTTGGAGAGAAATTACAAGAACCAAAACCAAGCCATCTTCAACCTTGGGAGAAAATCTGTAGAGAAAGGAGATAATCAACCTTCATTCACCAACATCAATTCTGATGAACAATCTAAGGCAAGTGATTTGATATTTTTAGTGCATTGAATATGTCTTCCATGTTTAGTGTAGGAATTATCTTATATTGAAATTTTTGAAGAAAACCCATGAAATTTGTTGGAGAAACTTTGAATTTGGGTTAGAATTTGCATGTAGAATGATGATGGACTAAATTAATATTCGAAGAGTTATATATGATGATTTAATAAACGGATTTATGATGAGTAATTGGGCATAAGAAAATTATGAGTTCATGTTCTTAGGGTTTGGGGAAATATTTGGAGATTTATATTAATTCCTTGATGATTTGTAAGATTTGATCCCTAAAATAGGTTAAGAGGTGATCTAGGATGATTAGAAATGGTTTAAAAACGTTGGAACATAAATTGGATGGTCTTAGGGTGGATTTAGAAGAGAGAAGAATTGAGAAAAACAGACTTGGGAATTTCTGGGCTGAAACTGCCATCTCGTTAGAAGACCTGCCCAGGTCGTTCGAACGAAATTCTAACGAGATGGCAGTATCCCTTCTAATGATTTGGTAGTTCGTTCGAAGCCTTTCATTCGAATGACACTCGTTCGAACGACCTCGTTCGAACGAGATTTCTAACGAGTTGACAGAATGGCCTTTTTGGCCTGAATTGATTTCTAGTATCCCGTAGACTTATTTAAATGGCGAGATAATTTTTCCTTATTAACTAGTGGGTATAGTTGGGAGATTGGGTACATTGAGGAGTAAAACTTAGAATAGTGTCTTAAACCGGATGACATTTGTGGATTGGGAAGCGAGTAACTAATCACGAAGTGAGAATAATTGATAACTTAAATACATATAAATCGGAGACTTGTGATTTGTATAATGCTAAGTGTTGGTATAAGAACGAGAAGTATACCACTAATAAAATATTGTAATATCTAAGATCTGTGAATGCTTAGTATATGTAGTTATCTGTGTATAACATACCTACCGTACTTGCTATCATGGGAGGTTGGCGTTCGTTTAGGGCCATCTAATCTTTGTGTGCCTACGGGGGGGGGGGGGGGGGGGGATCTAGATTGGTACCTCGAGGACATAGGTCAGAGAAGGGCTTATTGAGAAGTTAATAAGTCTGCTGATCATGGGAGCGTAGGTATGTGTGTGACCCGTGTGATGTGAACTATGTTCGCCTCCATTGTTTGTGGTTATTGTTTAATGAAACGATTCCTGAGAGATTCGGAATACGTGGTCCTTATGTACGTGATGTACCGGGATTGGATAACGGAGTATGTATGCACCGCAGCTTAGTCTCGGGGTGCTAATATTGTATATTTATGATGAGAATAATATACTGTTAATTGAAATGTATTGTCATGAATAAATGTGAATATTAATAATAGTAACAATTTGTCAAGTGAAAATGGAAGATCTCTAGTAATTAGTAGTGCTAATATGGGAAACTGTATAACAAGTTATAACACTCTGTTAACCAAAAGTTGTTGGGAATTTGAATTGAATATCGTATAGAAATGTTAGATTTTAGTATCGGACTAGTTAGAAATGGGAATAACTAGAATGGGTACGGGTGCGATAGGAGTGCACAATTAGTTGAGAGGTGAGGAACTCATGTGAGTGCACACACTATCATGTACTTTATATTCACCGTTTAATGATATTAAACACTTGCAAATTTTTAAACTATTTTCACAATCGGGCTCTGACCCGTTTGCTTTTAAATCTATTTTGCTATAAAATCTTTTAGGTACCCAGCCACAAGGACACCATGCATAGGAGTTCTATTCAGGTGACGTGCTGTAGCTGCTGTGGAAGTTACAGGACCTTGATAGTAGACGCCTCCACTTCCGATCTTGAGTCCACTATCAGATTTTCTCATTTGTTGGGCATGTCACCCCATTCCTTTTAAAGACAACTTACTTTTCAGTTATTTCAGACTTTGGGTTGTAATTAATTTAGTGATGCAGACTTGGTTTTTATTTATTTCTGTATTCGGATTGTTGTGAGGAGTATTCCTCCAGACTCATTATCATTTGATGGTTATTCTATTGTAACTATGTGGTGGTGGTTATGTTAACATTTCATAATTTACTTATTATATGTTAATCGGATTTAATTAAAATTGGCAACTCACTTTTTAAATACTAGGTGGTTAGTAATTATTAAAATGTTTTCGATAGTGATGCTATGCTCTGAACCAACTTGGCATTTTGTATTAATTAAATAAAGGAGTAGCTACCCGGTATTTAATTAGTCGGGGTGTCACATGTGGTATCAGAGCATCAGGTTCTAGTGTCCTTAGGATCTGTACGGCTTGTTATGTTTCCGCTGAACTTTCTTTGATATAGAGCCCTATATTTTAGGACTGTTGTATTCTTTTGCGTATGCTTCGCTCTTCAGCTTTTTTGAGATAATACCTGCGAACTTATAAGACTTTACTCTCATTTCAGGTGCCTCCACGACGAGTTCCTAGGGATGCACAGCCAGAGCCACAGCCTGCACCAGTTCAGGGCACTATGAATGCCGCAGAGGTTGCAGCTATTGTAGCCCAAGCGGTAAATGCCGCCCTAGCCGTTGTACAGCAGGTAACACCCCAGGCGCCGGTAGTCGCGCCAGTTCAGGCTCATGCATTCCCGTTTGCATGGGAATGTGTCCATGATGCTTTTTAGAAAGCACACCCTCCGGAGTTTGCAGGTAGCTCCGATGTTGTGGTATCCAGTCAGTGGAGGAAGGACATTCAGAGGCACTTAAGTATATACGAGTGCACAGATGTTCAAAAGCAGATACTAGCTACTTTCAAGCTAGTAGGATCTGCATTGCAGTGGTGGGGGTCCATTACCACCGCAGAGGAGAGGGACGCCCTTTCTATTCAGGAGTTCTGGGTTGTAACACCCCGCCCGCCCGGGGAGAGCGAACGGAGCGCTAATATCGATAAAACTAACCAAATCCACAAGTAACAAGGTATAAAGCATCTAAATAAATCCACAATAATATAAATCCACTAATCTCAATCTCTTCAATTACAACAAGTCTCTCGAATTACATACAACAACTAACTCGAAAATAAAATACAAATCTCCAAAGCTCTATACATTAAAATAATACAAATCTTTCCCAAACAATCCTCGCTAAAATCAATCTCCATAGCGCCCCAAAATTCGCGCTAACCTGCCACTAAAAGAAAATATGGGGAAGTACACAATACGACAAGAAAGATGCTCAACAAATATATGTTAGCGATGAATAAAACGTAACAACACGAGTACGAATATTCAAATCAAAATGCATATCTCAATAGCATTTTATCAATAAATTTCTCAACAACACTTTAATCGGGTCACCAGGCCTCACCACATTCGTATATGCTTTATCAAGCCATAGCCCGGGAACAGGAATTTTGGCGGGTGCCCAACATCCGTGCCATATTAAAATCTCATGGCAACGTGCTCATCAACAATATAATGATACCACATGAATCAAAATAATTTCAACAATTATTTTCCAGATTTCAATGAATTTATCAATTCAAATATGAGTTCAATTAACAAGAATTCAAAGAGAATGACACTCGCGAGATTTAAGGAGCATATTGTGTAAAATCCCATACCTCAAACCATGATGAGAAACTAACGATCAATCCTCAAGATCAACTCAAAAGATATACAAAAGCTTCTCCTAGAACCTCCTCAAAAATAGCCCCAAGAACACCTCTAATCTAAGGTTGGAACTCACAAATCATAAGGGCCGATGTGTATATAAAAAGAAGAGGAATATAAAATATATTTGCTACCAAAATTTGTGCCAAAAGTATGTTAAAAGGCTTGCCCACGACTTCCTTTTATAATGCAAAGAAATGAAGAGTTGGAATCCAAAAGACTCCTTTGAATAAGGCAAAGAAATGAAAAGTTGGAAGTCAAAACAACTCCAGGAGTTAAAAACATTTAAAAATCATTTTAAAATCCGTTTTAACTCCGATTTTGAAACCGTTTGAAATTCCCGCCTTTGAAAATAATAACCAACATATTTGAGCAATAAAACTAATTTTATCAAAAACTTTATTTTCCTCCATTTTCCAAAAATTAATTAAAATAGCCCAAAATTACGCGAGTTGTTACATGGGTGCGGTTCGACCGCAAATATTTTTCGTCAGCTGTTCACACTGAAATGAGGAGGAAATTGATGAACCTCAAGCAGGAGGGGAGGATCGTGGCCGAGTATGAGGCCGAATTCACTAATCTCTTGAACATTGTTCCCGATGAGGTACCGACTAAGGAGAAGAAGATTCAGAAGTTCACGGATGGATTGACTTGGAGGATCTGTCAACACTTATTGGGGAATCTCTCGTTGACCACTTATTCTGATATGGTTAACGATGCACTACTACACTGCCAGGATCATCGCTTCCACATGTCTGAGAGCAAATCAGGAGAGTCCAGCCATCAGGGCAGGAACGGGGGAAATGGTGACAGCGGGGCACAATCTGCTCAGGGACAGCACAGGCAGGGTGACTAGGGTTCCCAATAGGGGGATCATAAGAGATTTAGATATGGGAGTTTCAGAAGTGGACAGGGAGGTTTCAGACAGGGCCATCAGGGTCAGAACGGCCATTAGGGCCAGCAGGGTCAGAATGGTCAGCAACAACAATTTCAGCAGGGCCAATATGGCCAGGGGAGGAATGGTAACGGCCACTAGGGCCGAGGGCAGTAGGGACAGCGAGGGGGAAACTTCCCGAGGAAGTGTTTCGTTTGTGGCAAGACTGGCCACAAACGCCAGGATTGTCCTGACCGGGGCAGGGCCCCACCGCAGCAGTAGCAGGTGCTCGACACGAGCCATAGAGGCCTATGTTTCCCGCCGCCCTCCCAGCACCACCACAGATGGCAGCACTACCACCCATTCCAGCAGTCCCAGTTCAGCAGGGACAACTTCAGTATGGGAGAGTGCATCAGCTGCAGCATGCCGCAGCCCCACAGGATCCACCGGCCATTGAGGGTATGTTCTCTATCCAGGGGACTATGGGGCGTATTTTATTTGATACGGGGGCCACACATTGCTTCATTTCCATGAGATTTTTACGCATCATTGGGATGTTAGACACCGTCGATAGAACGGTTACTTATGTAGATTCACCGTTGAGTAGAGGTTCCGTGATTTCGCTTACTTGTAGAGGTGTGGGTATAGAGATCGGGAGGTTTACTTTACCCGCGGATATGTTAGTGTTAGAGATGTCTGAGTATGATGCCATTGTTGGTATGGATTGTCTAGTTGCGTACCGAGCCATGATTGACTGTTTTAGTAGGAGTATTATCTTTGCCATTCCCGGGCAGGAGATATTTTTAGTAACGATGCCTCGCCCTGAGGAGGCTCGTCCACTCATTTGTACTATATAGAGGAGGAGACCTCTAAGGAAGTGGTGATACCACTCGATGCGATACCCGTTGTTAGTGAGTTCGCTGATGTATTTCAGGATATACCTGGACTACCTTCGAGTAGAGAGATAGATTTTGTGATCGATTTGACGCCGGGCACTCGGCCTATTGCCCGCGCACCTTACCGTATGGCTCCAGCAGAGATGAGAGAGTTACGGGATCAGATTGAGCAGTTGTTGGGCCAGGGGTTTATCCGTAGGAGTACTTCTCCGTGAGGTGCCCCTGTGTTATTCATAAAGAAGAGGGATGGATCGTTGAGGTTGTGCGTAGATTACCGAGAGTTGAATAAGGTCACGATACGAAATAAGTATCCGTTGCCCAGAATCGATGACTTATTCGACCAGCTGAGAGGAGATTCCTTCTTCTCAAAGATCGATTTGCGATCAGGATACCATCAGTTGCGTATCAGGGAACAAGACGTCTCAAAGACTTCTTTCTTGACGAGATATGGTTCCTACGAGTTTCGGGTTATGCCTTTTAGCTTGACCAATGCTCCAGCCGTGTTTATGGACTTGATGAATAGGGTGTTCAGAGAGTTCCTAGACCAGTTCGTTATTATCTTTATTGATGACATTCTAGTTTACTCTTAGACAGAAGAGGAGCACGCCGAGCATTTGAGGCAGGTTTTGCATACGCTACGTCAGAACGAGCTGTATGCAAAGTATGAGAAGTGTGGGTTTTAGCTGAAGGAGGTTCAGTTTTTAGGGCATATCATTTAAGACCGGGGGATATCTGTTGATCCGGGGAAGGTATCCACGGTGAGGGAGTGGGGACAGCCCACGACACCGACTGAGATCCGTAGTTTCTTGGGCCTAGCAGGATACTACAGGAGGTTTATTTGGGGTTTCTCAATGATAGCGGGTCCTTTGACACATCTGACTCGGGAAGGTGTGCCATTCATCTGGAGCGATGCCTGTCAGTTGGCATTCGATGAGTTGAAGGAAAAGTTGACCTCATCGCCTGTGTTAGTGTTGCCCAGACCGGGAGTGGAGTATTTAGTTTACACTGATGCGTCCTTACAAGGACTCGGAGGTTTGCTGTAGCAGGAGAGTCAGGCCATAGCTTATGCTTCCCGTAAGCTTAAGCCTCACGAGAGGAATTACCCCACCCATGACTTGGAGTTAGCGGCAGTTGTATTTTCCCTTCGAATTTGGAGACATTATCTCCTGGGGGAGAAGTTTCAGTTGTTCACGGACCACAAGTCCCTACAGTACCTCTTCATGCATAAGGAGTTGAATATGCGTCAAAGACGGTGGCTTGAGTTTGTGTAGGATTATTAGTTTGATATCCAATATCACCCGGGAAAGGCTAACGTGGTAGCAGACGCGTTGAGCCGTAGGCCAGTAAATGAAGTGATCGAGGTGTGGAAAGCTAAGTGGAAGGATTTGGGACACCAGGATGCAGTGGCCCAATCATTTATGTCTGTGATGATTATTACACCTCAGATTATTACGAGAGTGATACAGGCCCAGGCAAATTACTCGTTCAGTCAGGAGCAGATAGTTCGATTACTAGCAGAGGGAGCCGAGTCCTATACCGTTAGCTCAGACGGGGGATTACGCTTCAATGGGAGACTAGTCGTTCCGGAAGGGAAAGACTTGCGACACGAGGTGATGGCAGAGTCGCACGGCTCACGGTTCGCGGTACACCCTGATGGGGATAAAATGTACCAAGACATGAGACGACAATATTGGTGGAGCGGGATGAAGAGGGATATTGCCGTGTTTGTTTCTTAATGCGCCACTTGTCAGCTGGTAAAGGTGGATCATCAGAGACCGGTAGGACTTTTACAGCCACTAGAGGTTCCGACGTGGATATGGGAGAACATATCCATGGACTTTATCATGGGGTTACCTACGTCACAGAGGGGTCACGACTCCATTTGGGTAATTGTGAACCGTTTGACCAAAGTTGCTCATTTTCTACCCATAAGGACAAACTACACTACGGGACAGTATGCCCAGATTTTCATTTCAGAAATAGTGAGACTTCACGGTGTGCCTCTAAATATCGTGTCTGACCGAGACAAGATATTTGTTTCACGATTTTGGGAGAGTTTCCAGGAGGCCATGGGCACTGAATTGCGGTTGAGTACGGCTTATCACCCGCAGACCGAGCGTACAAATCAGATGTTGGAGGACATGTTGCGTATGTGCATCATAGACTTTGGGGGTGGATGGAAGCAGTACCTTCCACTGGTGGAGTTTTCTTATAATAACTCCTACCAGTTCACCATTGGCATGGCTCCATTTGAGGCGTTGTATGGTATACCTTGTCGTTCCCCAGCATGTTGGTTAGAAGTGGGGGACAACAAAATCCTTGGGCCGGAAGTGATTCAGGATACTTCGATAAGGATAGAGATGATACAGAGTCGCATTCGGGTATCTCAGAACCGGCAGAAGAGCTATGCTGATGCCAAGAGGTTCTTCAGAGAATTCAAAGTGGGGGATCAGGTTTTACTCAGAGTATCTCCTATGAAGGGGATTATGCGTTTTGGGAAGAAGGAAAATCTGACACCGAGTTATGTGGGGCCATTTCCTATCATAGAGCGGATTGGGCCAGTTGCGTATAGACTTGGGTTACCGGAGCACTTTCATAGGATTCATGATGTGTTCCATATTTTCTCGCTAAGGAAATATCTTAGGGACGATTTGGCCCATACTCACATTGCTTTGGAGGACATCGATCTCCAGCCCGATAGTTCCTACGAGGAGGGGCCAATTGCTATTTTGGACTAAAGCGAACGGAAACTGTGGTTAAAGATAGTACCGTTGGTACGTGTTCAGTGGCGGCATCATAATGCTGAGGAGTTCACATGGGAGCGCGAGGATGAGATGCGCGAACGTTATCCAGAGTTGTTTTTACCAGGTACTTTTTAGTTTCGAATTTCGGGACGAAATTCTGTTATTAGTGGGGGGGGGGGGGGGGAGTATGTAATACCCCGTAATTTTATTGATATTTATTTAAGGGATTAATTAAATTAAATGTGAATTAATCCGGATATAAATACTAACGAGATGTGAGTTGGTATTTTATTATGATGTGTATATATGGCAATATATGAATATTGAAAATATTAAAATTGTCGCGAGACTGAAATACGACAATTTGAGAAATTTAGTTGAGACGCGCGTGTCAGTCACGTAAGGAATGTAATTATTTGAATTAAAAAGTGAATTTTATTTTTATCAACCAAATGGTCATTTTGAGTGTGCCAACGAGTCCGGAAGGGTCGAAATAGTCAGAAAACACTAGCCGGGGATTTAGTTTGGGTCCCGGGGCATTTTTGGGCCATACTGGCAACTTAAAAGGGTATTTTGGTAATTTTAAAAATTAGGGTATTAAAACCCACGAAAATTGGAGTTTATATTTATAATTTTAAAGGGTCCACTAAGGCCATCACCAGCAAAAGTTTAGAGAGTGGGCTACGGGAGTTTTGAGAGAAGTTGGAGAGAAGTTACAAGAACCAAAACCAAGCCATCTTCAACCTTGGGAGAAAATCTGTAGAGAAAGGAGAGAATCAACCTTCATTCACCAACATCAATTCTGAAGAACAATCTAAGGAAAGTGATTTGATATTTTTAGTGCATTGAATATGTCTTCCATGTTTATTGTAGGAATTATCTTATATTGAAATTTTTGAAGAAAACCCATGAAATTTGTTGGAGAAACTTTGAATTTGGGTTAGGATTTGCATGTAGAATGATGATGGACTAAATTAATATTCGAAGAGTTATATATGATGATTTAATAAACGGATTTATGATGAGTAATTGGGCATAAGAAAGTTATGAGTTCATGTTCTTAGGGTTTGGGGAAATATTTGGAGATTTATATTAATTCCTTGATGATTTGTAAGATTTGATCCCTAAAATAGGTTAAGAGATGATCCAAGATGATTAGAAATGGTTTAAAAACGTTGGAACATAAATTGGATGGTCTTAGGGTGGATTTAGAAGAGAGAAGAATTGAGAAAAACGGACTTGGGAATTTCTGGCCTGAAACTGCCATCTCGTTAGAAGACCTGCCCAGGTCGTTCGAACGAACTTCTAACGAGATGACAGTATCCCTTCTAACGAGTTGGTAGTTCGTTCGAAGCCTTTCGATCGAACGAGATTTCTAACGAGTTGACAGAATGGCCTTTTTGGCCTGAATTGATTTCTAGTATCCCGTAGACTTATTTAAATGGCGAGATAACTTTCCCTTATTAACTAGTGGGTATAGTTGGGAGATTGGGGTACATTGAGGAGTAAAACTTATAATAGTGTCTTAAACCGGATGACATTTGTGGATTGGGAAGCGAGTAACTAATCACGAAGTGAGAATAATTGATAACTTAAATACATATAAACCGGGAACTTGTGATTTGTATAATGCTAAGTGTTGGTATAAGAATGAGAAGTATACCACTAATAAAATATTGTAATATCTAAGATGTGTGAATGCTTAGTATATGTAGTTATCTGTGTATAATATACCTACCGTACTTGCTATCATGGGAGGTTGGCGTTCGTTTAGGGCCATTTAATCTTTGTGTGCCTACGGGGGGATCTAGATTGGTACCTTGAGGACATAGGTCAGAGAAGGGATTATTGAGAAGTTAATAAGTCTGCTGATCATGGGAGCGTAGGTATGTGCGTGACCCATGTGATGTGAACTATGTTCGCCTCCATTGTTTGTGGTTGTTGTTTAATGAAACGATTCCTGAGAGATTCGGAATACATGGTCCTTATGTACGTGATGTACCGGGATTGGATAGCAGAGTATGTATGCACCGCAGCTTAGTCTCAGGGTGCTAATATTGTATATTATTGGATGAGAATAATATACTGTTAATTGAAATGTATTGTCATGAATAAATGTGAATATTAATAATAGCAACAGTTTGTCAAGTGAAAATGGAAGATCTCTAGTAATTAGTAGTGCTAATATGGGAAACTGTATAACAAGTTATAACACTCTTTTAACTAAAAGTTGTTGGGAATTTGAATTGAATATCGTATAGAAATGTTAGATTTTAGTAACGAACTAGTTAGAAATGAGAATAACTAGAATGGGTACGGGTGCGATAGGAGTGCACAATTAGTTGAGAGGTGAGGAACTCATGTGAGTGCATACACTATCATGTACTTTATATTCACTGTTTAATGATATTAAACACTTGCAAAATTTTAAACTATTTTCACAATCGGGCTCTGACCCGTTTGCTTTCAAATCTATTTTGCTATAAAATCTTTTAGGTGCCCAGCCATAAGGACACCATGCATAGGAGTTCTATTCAGGTGACGTACTGTAGCTGCTGTGGAAGTTACATGACCTTGATAGTAGACGCCTCCACTTTCGATCTTGACTTCACTATCAGATTTTCTCATTTGTTGGGCATGTCTCCCCATTCCTTTTAGAGACAACTTACTTTTCATTTATTTCAGACTTTGGGTTGTAATTAATTTAGTGATGCAGACTTGGTTTTTATTTATTTCAGTATTCGGATTGTTGTGAGGAGTATTCCTCCAGACTCATTATCATTTGATGGTTATTCTATTATAACTATGTGGTGGTGGTTATGTTAGCATTTCATAATTTACTTATTATATGTTAATCGGATTTAATTAAAATTGGAAACTCACTTTTTAAATAGTAGGTGGTTAGTAATTATTAAAATATTTTCGACAGTGATGCTATGAACTGAACCAATTTGGCATTTTGTATTAATTTAATAAAGGAGTAGCTACCCGGTATTTAATTAGTCTGGGTGTCACATGGTGCATGACTGCCTCATTCTAGGTTCATCTTCAGACCGAAGATTCGACACTCAATATTTTGTCAGACTCTCCTTATTCCATACTAGTTGAATCAGTAATATCTTTTTTACGTTTATGTATATATAGTTTTTTTTGGTTAGGCTTCCAACTTATATCGATTCATAAATTTGACTCGAATACTTCCAAAGTTTGGGATTTTAGACCAAATTAATATTACTAATAATGTCGGAACTTCTCTTTCTCTGATTGAGCAAGGTCTCTTTTGGGCTAGAAAGCCCTTTGAGCCCTTCCGTCCAGACTACCCATCTCTTGGTGTCACCCTCCATTTTAAGTATTAAAGAATTCAACCTAAAATCAATTGACAATGTGTGGAGAATCTTATATATAGTGGTGTAAGGCTTAATTTTCTAATTTTCCCCACGTGGAACTTTGTATTCTCAACAGCCCTCCCACGTGTGGTGTGACTTGAGCCTAACACATGGATAATTTATATTGGGTGACGTGGACCAATTGGCAATTGGGCCGTTGGGATTTGAAGGTTGATTTTTTCTTTTTTTTATTAATTTTTAAATATTATTTTGACATTACATTTGGGAGAGAAGGAAACAAAGGGAGCAATTTATGATATATATTTTTTGCATTGTATCCATTTTTTGAATGTCCTAGGAATCTTCCTCCTGTTAAAGAGTTTTCTCTTACAACGTGAGTACATTCCCCATCTTTTTTTTATTTTATTTTATTTTATATGTTTACATGTTCTTTAAATAAGTGATAAGGCTTTGGCCATGTAGTTTTACAGTAAATTATGTTTCACGAAATATAAGTGATTCTATTTTGTATTTGTAAAGTTTTTTTTTTTAGTTTCCCATTAAATTGTGTGTATTTTGGATTCCAAAATAAGAATCAATTTGAAAATCAATGTATAATCTAATAAGTTTAAACCTTGGTCATTGATCACAAAAATGTCTATTCCTTCTTCAAATTTTACTTTACGAAAAAAGTATATAATTTTCCAAATGGAGAATGTACCCAGCAATTCTCTAATCATCATTTTAGAAGTATAATGGTGAAATCCATCGATCATGTGATTGATTTTGATGTTATACGCATTTGATTCCATAAATAAAGATATGTTACAAATTTTGTTTTCAACTATTATTTGTTCAAAACAAGTTTCTGTCAAATTTTGAAGTGTTTTTTCTGTGTACAAAGACAATTTGTAATCTCATGTCGTGGATTTTTTTTGGGGTTATAATTTTGTGGAAAGTTAGGAAACACGTGTAGTAGATGAAAATGGGTGTCAACTTTGGATAAATGGGAAGCTTCCTCCTCCTCTCCACTATCTATCCGGTCGAGTGTAAAGATGACCAATTTCACTTTTTAAATCAAGCCATAATTATTATTGTATTATTATTTTTTTATATTTTCAGTTCACTAATTCTTATTAAAGATTAATGAGGATGTTATGATTAGAATATCAATTGATTGGAAATGAGTTGTTTGGATTTAGTGATACAAAGTAATAGAAATATTGATGATGATGTTACGAGTAAAATATCAGTTGGTTGGATGAAATAGAGACAAGCAAGTGGAGTATTATGCGATAAAAAAATAATTAATGAATTAAAAGGAAGAATTTATGGAACATTTGTTAGGCCAGTGACCCTTTATCGAGCGGAGTGTTGCGCTTTAAAGAAAAAACATGAAGAAAGTATTCATGTTAGTGAGATGAGAATGCTCCGATAGATGATAGGAATTACTAAAAAGGACAAGATTAAAAACCATTATGTGAGAGAAAAGTTACGAGTCGCTTCCATTAGAGATAAATTAAGAGAAAGTAGACTTAGATGGTACGAACATGTGTTTTGTAGACAAGTAGATACATGAATAATAAGGGGAAGATTATTGAAAATAGAGGGTAAAAGAGAAAGGCGCTGTCCGAAGTTATCGTGGGAGGAAATTATTAGGAGAGATCTTAAGGAATTAAACTTGAATGGTAATATTTCTTATAATAGATTAGAATGAAAAATGAGAATTCATGTGGTCGACCCATGTGATGGGAATAAGGTTAGGACGATGATGATGAAATTCTTGTAATGCCAGTTTAATATTTTAACTTAATAATTTTGGTGTACTTCTTTTAAGTTTGGAATAAGTTTTCATTTTATACAACAACATTTACTTTAGTAAATACCATGTCACATTTAGTTATTAAAACTTGAAGAACTAAAGAGTAAATGATACGGGTGTTCGCGATACTATAAATATTTGGACAATTTAGATATTGTTATCAAAAATCACGTCAGAGAGTTTTATGGAGAATTCGAAGAATGAAAATCATTATTTGATTTTGTTTACTACTACTACTATTACTCAAAATAAGTTGGTACCTTATAGCAATATCGCAAATATGAAACGCATGCTTTAGAATCCAAATATTTACTGCACAATGAAAATAAACAATATTTCCCTCAATTGTTTATGAAATTTGAAGTAGATAATTCTTGGATTGAGTCGCGTACTAGGTCGCACTCTTTAAGACGTTTTCTGGCTCTACCCTCTCTGTGCAGGTAGTGTACAATCACATCGTCCCCAGGATAAAACAAGCCCTGAATCACCTCTGTCTTACATAATCATGCACTTTAGTTATACGACATACTAACACTCATTCGAAATTAATTGCTCAATATCACAATGTTGTAATTGAGGGAATAAATATTTTTAGAACAAAAAGTATTTCCAAAAAAATATTCTAATAGACATAACCAATTATTTTTGAGTTATGTTTGAAAAATTGGATGTAGAGAGAATATTTTGAGGTGAAGAAAAACTATATCGAGGTGTTATCTCATATAGAGATTTTTCAAGTCTTCCTCACAACTAACTCTAACCCCTTTCATATATTTGGTCGGAAGTGGGAGTCATTATTGTGTACACAAACTGGACATTTATAAAAGAGAAAGTGGGAGGCTAAAACTAGAAAAGGAGATGCCCATTTATTTCCCCCCTCATTATTCCAAAGTTTTTTTCAAACTTTACACACACACTATCCATTATCCAGTTTCAACAATCCTCCACTTGTAAATTTTGAAAATTTATTGAGCAATAATTCTTAGAATTGTGCATAAGCAAATGTGTCTTTCGACTTGAATCTTTACGTAGTAAAGATGATTCAGAATATACTAGAGTAATTGTAGTATTGAACTATATATCTGACAATATTCCATATACAACCCTACTTGAGTGTAGTCCTCAAGCTAGCACGTTACGACCATGAGTTTCTATCCCAATATAGTGAACGCTCTAGGAAATTTGCCCAAAATTATCACAGGAAACGACCACACTTCCACATTTACATAGGTGAGTCTATCAAGGATACTCCTATAGCTAGGCACCCCACTCAAAATAAAGATATAGATCCTCATTAAATGTTATAATTAACTCAACCTTAACTCGTTTTAGGATATCATGCTCTATTGGGATGAATTCAGAGTAAAATCTTGTATACAATTAATTAGCATGATTCAATCCATATCACTTGTGACTTGTTATTATCCTTTGAACCTATTTTTATGGATCTCTAGTCTATAGGTTGGTTTACCATCAAAAGTGATTCAATATCAACGGACTTTAGTTATCATTTTCTAGGTGTTAAACACCTTCTCCCGCACTAGTCCTTTCATCAAAGGATAAGTCATGTTCTGTTCTCATCAGTCCGAACATAATCCACACTCACAACTCATTAGTTTTAAATTCTCAAACTATGATATGTTTATGACATATTTGTCATTCTTGTCATTATGATAACGGTTTCAAAAATTTACAATAGCTACGGTTCCATTATTGTGGATAAAATAACTGGTATCAATCTCTCCCATAAAGGGCATCTTATAATAGATCTTTCAACCTTTTATTTCCCCACTAGACATAGCTAATTGTATCATCATAAATGTAACACCCTGTATTTCTGTGCTTTTAATATATAATCAAATCAGGAAAATTTAAAATTACTTGTGTGACGTAATTTAATTGAATTAATTATGGTAGTATTTCTTTAAATATTAATCGGAAAGTAGTGGTTAATATTTGGGGGAATTTAATTACTAAGTGAATAGTAATAATTTAATTACGTCATAACGTGTATTAGTGACATGACATTTATTTATCTCAGCCGGGAGTCGGTATATGCTAATTTGGGTGTGAGATAGGGATTTTTATAAATTAATTCAGATGTCGATTCTGAGTGCACGATTGAGTCCGGATGGGCCGAGATAGTCGGAAAAGTGTACCCGGAGGTAGTAAATGGGTCACAGATCGTTTTTAGGCATAACCGCGCCCACACGGGGGTATTTGGGTCACTCGGGCTTGACCCAGTAGGCTAAAAATGAGATTTATCTTTAATACCTAATTTAAGAGAAAAGAAAAACGACAGAAAACACAAGAGATAACCTAGGGTATTGAGAGGAACCCATAGAGAGTGGTAACACTGCAAATTGGAGTCTTTTGGAGACAAGACATGGAACCAATTGGGAGTTCATCATCAACCTTGCAAATCACACCCTCGGATTAGACCCTACGAACCCATAAGGCAAGTGGTTAACTTGCTTTGATAATTGATGTTAATCAATTCATATTTTTGTGACGTGAATCAAAAATTCGTTTTGGGTACATTGGGTACAAAATGGGGTTTTTATGAAATGAACACTTAAATGAGATTTAATGTGGAAATTAATGGTGTGACATGGTTCTGTGAGGATATTAGATATACATGTGAAAAACACAGTAGTAATTATGGACGAATTTGGGGTAAGTAGATGAAATTGAAACGTAACAAGTAAAAACCCGGGATTTTTCCCAAATCAGAAAGGTAGAAATTTGTGAAATTAAATTTATGTTTGAGGTTCTATGAGAGGCCCTGATCATGTTCTTATATAGTCACGATGTTGATTGTGCTTGGGTTAGACCAAGGGAGAGGTTAGAAATTGGAAAATTTTGTTAATGGAGGAAACAACAGGGTGGAGAAGACGACCACCTGTTCGATCAATCGATCGACGGTTGGGGGTCGATCGATCGACCCTTTAGGTTTTTTGGCAGTTTGGCTTAGGGATTTATATGGGTAAAAATTTTAGTTGCAAATTTCCCTAGCATAATTAAGAGAAAAAAAATTAATTATGGGAGTTAATTCTTAACAATTATAAGGGAGTATAATTAGGAGTGGTGGAGGAATTAAGTGTGACACATTGCGAATAAATTTGGGAAATAAATTCTGAAAAATAAAATAACGGACTGGGTGAATAAATTCGGGTATTGTAGTAGGGCAACACTACTCATTTAAATTAATTATAGAGGAAAATTAATTAATTTGGAGTCGAGGATTAGACTCGGGCGATATTTAATTTCGAGCCACGTGAGTGAGTCCAGGTAGATTTGTTGAGTGATACCAAGGCGTTAAATTAATTACTGAGAGTAGATTAATTTGGAGTGGGAATATTGACTTGGGAAATATTAAAATACGGACCAAGTGAGCGAGTCCGGGTATATTGGTTGAGTGACACCAAGGTAATAAATTAATTAAGGGATAAATTAATTTATTTAGAGTCGGACCATAGACTCGGGAAAGTAATGAATTAATTAATGTATAAATTAATTAAATTAGAGTCAGACCATAGACTCGGAAAAAATATAGGCTAGTGCTACGAATTTTTGTGCACGGTAATACTGGGAACTAATTATTATATATATACGGTGTGGAGATAGTTTGTGTGTGTGTGTATATATATATTGTGAGTGTAATTAAATATAAGTGACTAGATATTTATTTAATTTATATACTCTAGTGCTATCAAGGGAGGTTGCGCGATATGAGTGAATCCCCTAGCTTGAGGAGCAGGGAGAGTATATCCTCAGGTCATAGGGTCCGTTGTATGGGTGAGGGACTTATCTCACTTTCAGGGAAGGAATATGACTGCTTCCATTATGTTTATATTTGGCCAAGTTAGTGAGCGATTCTAACTTGGGGTAACTAGGTTATGAGAATACATCTAGTGGGATAGCACTTTACAAAATACATCCGGTGAGTTATTACTCGGGAGGATGGATTATATTTATATTCAACATATGTGTGAATGTTGTAATATAGTTCTACGTATATAATGGGATAAATAGTTATATACGAGTAATTAAATACAGGAAGTGAATTGTAATAATTATATATGGGTTACATTCATATTCAACACACGTGTGATTGTTGTAAGATAACTTTAGGTATATAATGGGGTGAATAATTATATACGGGTAATTCAAATGCATGGAGAAAATTATATTATTTATATAACCAGTGAATGTTATATGGCTTTCAAGGAAAGATGATTAACTAAGTTAAGGTGGTAAATAACTTATAAATCATGCATTGAAAATACTCGGGATTGAGTAGGGCGGTTTCCAAGAGTTATATCAAGTATCTAGTTTCGGAGTAGAGGACTAGGTGGGATATAAAGATAGCGTTAGGTGTGCACATTAGTTGAGAGGTGAGTTTGTTCTCAATGGAGGGCGACACGAACTAAAATATGAAGCGCATTCATGTATTTTATATTACTGCAAGTTAATCATTTGCTAAATATTTTCAAAATGTTTTGGGTTTTAACCATTGCCATAAAACTATTTTCAAAACCTTTTAGGTGTCCAGCCACAGGGACGTCAGACTTGATATTCTATTCCAAGGACACGTATCTACAGCACATGTGGATGCTAGCAAGAGCTTGGATTAGACGCATCGTTCATTCTTTCCTAGAGTAGGAATCTATCGGTTTCAGTTTTACTTAGGCTTTCGCCCAGACTTTACAGTACAATTTTCAAATTCATTTATTCAGTTGTTGAACGATTGTTATTAAACTATTTACTTTTGTGGCCGATGGTTTATTCGGCAAGTAGTTTAATTATTTATTCAGTTGATTTGATTCAGTTGTTGTGAATGGTCTATATGTATTTCCGCACGTTTTGTCTCATTTAAATAAAAAGTTAAAATTTGGCACCGCCTTTTTGGAATACTAGGTGGTTAGTAACTTTTAAAAGGTTTTCGACAGTGATGCTAAGAATGAACCAACTGGGATTCCTGTTTTAATTTGATATAGGACTGATCACCCGATATTTTATTAGGCGGGGTGTCACATGTAACGCCCCGACCCGGATTTAAAGGTTAATAAAGGATCAACCTGATCCGTTCCGCACGTTAATTGTGAAGTGTAATGGAACAACCTAAATAATGTTTCTAATCCAGTTTTATTATTATTTAATGTTACTCTTGTTAGCATGCGATTCCAATTATTATCAACTACGTGATAGGACCTAAGGGAAGTGCCCCCAAGGCTAAGTAAACAGAGCTACTAATCGTAAAAGCAAGTAACTACTTACTTGTATAACACTCTTAAAGTACGAAACATCATGCAACCTGTTGTAACAAAAGAGGGATGTGAGCCGAATACTTAGTGGGGTTATATACAATGCAGTATAGAAACGAACGACAGAAAAGAGTACGCACATGCTACACTACATGCATGTGAAAATACGTATATATCTACATATATACTGTAGGAAAATACACATCCCAATGTATTAAACCGTTTTATTTCAAAAATGTTATTTGATACCTTGTATCCTCTTTGTCTTTACAAGAATTGTTTTGTTATTATACTTACAAACTAGCATTCTCTCCCATTAACGCACACGGTTAAGCAATTTACAATTGTTGGGAAAATCTTCCATTACTTTCAAACGTTTGTTACCCAACATTCATTAACTCACGCCGAGTTATTAACCATCACCCAAGATTTGCCTTCAACGTTCACATACACCGTGTTAAAAATTACTCATTTTCCTGAGAAAATATTGCGTAACACACACATGTGTTCATTATGGTTCAAACCTCATTTGATAGCTTAAACATCATTACACCATCTTATTAAACCATCCCAAGTTTCCACACGAATATTAAACATTTAATGTGTTGTTCTTGCATTAGTAAATCAATGAATTAGTGTCATTCATTTGTGCCCTTTCATGAATATTCGATTCATTACTTCACATTATTTTTGAGATTTTTCCAACACACACTCACGGACTTCGTGGCCTCACACCACCGGTCTCCGTCGCCATATACTACTGCAGTTGGTTTGGGGTTTTTCACCACTAGGGACGTCATACCCTGCTTAATTACTTTCTCTCGGCATCATCCAATATCATTATCTTGCCAATGTATTCAACATTTTCATAATATTTACTTTAATTTGCGTTTTCGGGCCGACGCCAAAGCCCTAGACTTAACCGTCCATTTGCCCATTGTTACTTTCTCCTTAATTCCCTTATTCACACACATGTAATTTTTGTACCAAATAAATCATCCCCGTTTTGGGACTTTAATTCAATTTTACACAGGTTAGTATAAAAGCTTTTATTGATATTTTTATTTCATCAAAATGTTCCATTTTAGGTAACTTACCGATTTACCCTTTATTTACCAAGACTTGCAATTTAATTCTTTAACAAGTGTCATTTCTCAAAAACAATCACTAAGTTTTCAAGTTAACATTTTAACGCTTTAGCCATTTTAACACTTATCTAACATCACGCTTTTGTCAAACTTTCATACTTGTCAATTCAACAATTTCATTACATGAAATAACATCTTGTCTTGCTTTCTGCTTAAATCCAATAAGGCCTCTTTTAAACTCGCTCATATATTTATACACAAATACTTACGAGTTCATATGCATAGAGAATGTACTACAAATGCTAAAATCCTATCAACGGATTAAACATGTATTTCTTTCTAAAATTTTATACTTTTCACAACAAACATATTTTTTTAAATAAGTGAGACATTCTTAACTTCCTTAAATTTGAAAATGACATTTAGTCATAAGTATTCCATTTTGAAAACAACTTAGAAATATTTATTTCGTAAATATTTGACAATATTAACATTTTTCACATTTTTATATTATAAAAAGTCCCATATTTCTTTTTACTAGAAATTACACCCGAATAATATTTTCTACGTTTTTCTCTCCCATATAATGCATATTTTCGAATTACTAGGGGAAGCTACAAAAATAATAAATTCCTACATTTTTATTTATCATAAAAATGTACACTTCTCATTTTACTAGAAACTTATCATTTTGTTCATAGGAAACCTACTTTTAATATTCAACAATAATAAGACTACAATATACACCAATACAGTCTCATATATATATATAGTGTAGATTATTCCAACTCAAATACTCTGAAAATGGTGGTGGTGGTTTTGAAGAAGATGAGTGACTCCTCCACTTCTAAAGGTGATCCTAATAGGGTGTCACAAAAGCTCTACCATAAAATCTACAGGAAAAGCTCCAACAAATACTCCAAAATGTTCAGCAAGCCATCTCCAAAATAACCCCCTTAGAACTCTCATCCAAATCTAAATATTTCATCTACTACAATCTAGCAATAATCCCAATATTTCGTATCATATTTTAGGCAGTGGGGAGGTATTTATTTTCTTGTGAGTGTTTAGGGTTAAAGGCCCTAATACTGAAGGTAGTATACTGCGAGCTCTATAATAGAGAAGAAATGGGTTGTTGTTCTTTTTACTTCTTCCCCCACTTATCTCTTATATATGCAAATACTCAAAACCTAAGGTATCACCCATCTTTGGGTAAATCCAACGATCAAGCTAAAATTGATCCAACGGTTCTCCAAGAGACAACACTTTTGTCAGACCGTTACCCAGGTTTGTAAGTCCCTCGCTTATTACTCGTACTCACAAGACAACATCCATATTAATTATATGTTCCAGTCATCCTTACACGCAATGTTAGGCCCAAGTCTAACAGAGAAACCAGGCCATGAGCGAAGGGACGATAGTTCAATGGAGCGTCTGTTTTGCTTGTTTTGATTCAGAAAGAGTTGACCTCAAATCAGAGGCCTGATGGGGCTGTACCAACCACGCTTCCCCTTTGGTGTATCCACACTCCCTCATTTATCCCAAGGCAAAAAAACACCGGATGTATTTTCTCTTATTTTTCTCTTATTAATCCGAAATGCCAGACCCATGAGCTGGCAAAATTTTGGAATAGTTGGTCGTCTTCTACGCAGCAAGGAGAGAGAGAGACAGTACCAGCCACATTTCCTTGGACTCATTCCAAGACCGTACCTACTCTCTAATTAATTCGATGGGCCAAGCCTGAGGCAACTGTAAGGCTAAACCACGCATAGGGTTGCCAACTCAAGGCCATCCTTTTTTTTTTTTTGGTAAACATTGAAATCAAAAAGGTTACACTGGGGTTACACTACGTAAGCATAAGCCATCGAGGCAACAGATAAGACCAAAGAAACGACACATAACCAAACAAGGATAACGTGAGACAATACACTCCATCCTACATAGTAAGGATCCGTCGCATAGTGGTGGGGATCTCCTCGATTTCCACAAAAGCTTCCTCCTGGACTTTACCCTCCCGTGCAAGCCAATCTGCACCCCGAACCATACCTGGACTGACATAGATGAAATCAGCACCAACCATCCTCATAAGCTCGTAGCAGTCGACTCTGATGTTCTCAAAGTCAGTTTCTCGGTATTGGACCCCTTTGAAGATATCAATAAGCTCGTGGGAGGTGGTTTCAACAAGAATGTCCTTCCAACCACGCATCTTGGCCATGTTAAAGCCGTGGAATAGACCTTCCATCAGGCGCGAAGAAGGGACGGAGTGCCCTTGAGACGTCCATAGTAGCCGGCCTTCCATTGTCCGCGGTCGTCAAGGACATAACCCCCAAAGGTAACAATGTGATATGTGTGGTCAATACAAGCTTGAAGTGCCACCTTAGTCTTTCCCTTGTCAACATGATCCAGAAGACAGAATAGAGATTCCGGGATCTCGTCGTACTCAGTATAGTCGTGAACTTGCCTTCTTCCAATCCAGGCTAGGCCATCAGCCCAGATGTTGTTAGACCGCCTGATATGAGAAACCTCAATCTCCATCTCTGTCATGATGGCCATGCATTCCTCAATAATGTTAGTCAGCGGATGGTTTAGGTGGTCCTGCCTATTGAGAAACTGAATGGCATCCAGGCAGTCACTTCGAAGAAGACACCCCTTCCAGCAACTCAAGGCCATCTGTTATCTCCCTTACAGCCCCTCTTTCTTCTTCTCGTACCAAACAGTTACCCAGACCAGTTCTTTAAAATACTATCATACGGTCCAGCTGACTAAGTTATATATGCTCCTTATTTTTCCTTACCTCACACGGCTATCAACCCGGCTTAAACAAAAGGCCACGCATCCTATACACCAAAATCCGTTATTTATTTTCTTACCTCTTAACTGTTCCAATCCTTACAAAGCACTTATTTAACTTAGGTCCCGTTTGTTTTTACCTCTTAAGTCTGAATCTGAACCATTCAGATTTAAGAGGTACCAAAAAGTGTTTGTTTTTTTAAATGATTAAGAGGTTAACGGCTATATTTAACTCTTAATGATTAAGAGGTAAAGTTACGTCTGAAGTCTGAATCTGAAGTCTGAATCAGTCTAAATACATTCATTCAAAGCTATATTCAGACATAAAAACAAATATATTTTTTAGATTCAGATTTCAGACTTCAGATTCAGTCTTCAGATTCAGACTTCAGATTCAGATGAAAAAACAAACGCAACCTTAGTTTATTTAATTCTTCTAAAGGGGAAAAACTGGATCACATAATTAAAAAATAAGGGAGTTTCATGGATAATACTCTATTAATACTAATTCTCCAACGTATAAAAGTCTAATACATAACTTAAATTTTCTCTATAAAAATCTAACGTGGTACCCAACTGTTGATGCAAAAAACTGGACCGAATCCCATTTTATGATCACAGATAAATAGATGAAATCAATCCAATCAAGCACATGAGAGACAAAGATTTTTAAAGTGGTTCGGCTATAAGAAAAAGCCTACGTCCACTGTTATTTTATTCCCAGGGGTTTACAATAGCACAATGTGGTGTAGAGAGAGAAAAAAATGTGGATCTTGTGTATGGTGTTTCTTGGTTCTTCCGGATCTCCCCCCTTTTGCCTAAGGGGATACATGTATTTATAGTGATGGGAGATAAAGAGATTCATTGTATGTAGACATTTATGTCTACATTCAACGAATCTAATTGTTGAATTGCTTGGTATGCTATGTGTTGTCATCTATTAATACAGTATACATGTACATTAAGGCTCATTAAATGCGCCGTCATCTTCATTAATGCACATTAAATGCATAGTTATCCCTTGATCTTCCTGGTTGGTATGCCGACCAACTCTCCTCGGTTGACGATTAACTCTCCTCGGGGGCCGACCAACTCTCCTCGGGTGCCGACTAATTCTCCTCGGGTACTGACCAACTCTCCTCGGGTGCTGACTAGCACTCCTCGGGTACCGACCAACTCTCCTCGGGTGCCGACTAACACTCCTCGGATGCCGACCAACTCTCCTGGGTGTCGAATATTGCCACATAGGATGACATGTGTCCTTTTCTGATTGGTCCTCGTAGATGGAGAATTTTTGCGTTAACACCAACATCCATAATTATAATAATTTCTTTATATTTAGTTCAACGAAAATTTATCCCTCCTCACATATAATCTGGATTTATAATTCCTGATTTAAATATTTCCATTTTTCTGTATTCAAATCCCAAATTTTCAATAATCATTATCAAGCCTCCAAATTAATTTAAATAGGAATACAACCTAATCATAGTCATCTAAGTCCCTATGTTTTATCGCAACTTTATGCAGAGATTAAATAAAATATGTAGGGCGGGGTATTACATCATAGATGGTATCAGAGCATCAGTTCTAGTGTCCTTAGGATCTGTGCGACTTTTCACGTTTCAGCTCAGCGTTCTTTGATGTAGAGCCTTATGATAGGATTGTTGTATTCCTCTACGTATGCGACTTACATTCTCCTGCCATCAAGTATAGTGATGCGATTCATACACGATTTCGGTTGGGCTTTGTAAAACGAACATTCTTTGGGACGACCAACGAGTGCCAGAGGAGGATTTCAGGAGGAGAGGCTCAACAGAAGACATGGGGTATTCTGGGAATGGTGACCGTGTTAGGAAGCACCTTGATTGTTGTTCAGGCCGGTGGTGATACAATAATCACCCGGGAGCGATAGTCTCCCAAAGCACTGTGGTAAGTAACGGTGGTACAATTTCAGCCTCACCCAGCGTAGTCAGTAAGGGGCGGGGAAAGTGTGTAAGGACCCTTTTGGAAGGTCCATCTAAGGATTCGAGTAGCAGAGTAGCGTGATGAGTCAATGGGAAGAAATAACCCAAAGAAAATTGTGTAGGGTGGTGTGCGGCGAAACCCAGGACTAAATTTTGAATAAAATTTTAACCGAGTGGGGCGGTGTTGTAGTGGTAGGAGTCAGTCCCCACAACAATGGAGAAATACCATGAATAATAAGGAATTTAGGGTGCGGTTTGATAGAAAATCTTTGCATCAGCCGTTTTAATCGGTTAGCAAAGGAGATTTCAGCACTTACTTCAGAAGGGCCGGATAGTGGCCGGACATAAGGGAAAGTTAAATTATGCAATAAACTTCGTACCTAACGAGGTGGATGCAGAGGTCAAGAAGGGGTCCATGAGTTAATAGTGGACTCATGGGTAATACATAAGCGTGGATGGAAAACTCCGGCTAGGATGACTGGGGCTATAGTCATCAAGGTAGTATCTGTTCGATTTGATATCAATACTTCTGTGAGAAGAAAGCCAAGGGAGGTGGAGTATCTGACCAAAAGGCAAGATCGTATTTATTAGTGCTAGTGAGGCACCACAAGGGGATACCCAGTAAAGGATCCATTTTAATGATTAAGGTCAATAGAATTTCGATGGTGGATTTAGCCAATGCCATCAAGGCCAACAACGAGTCCCATAAGGGCCAGTGAAGCCAAAGGGACAACGAGGGTAACAATTTGGGACAAGATTACCAGGTATGCGAGAGGGACAACCCAACATGGTCATTGGGGCCTGAGGCAGGGGATTGACACAAAGAGGTGTCTTATGTGTGGAAAGTGGGACCATAACAATTGATTATGTCCATAGTGAGTTAGGGGATAGGAGTGGGATGCCCAGCAGGGACAACAATTATGAAGTTTTGGTTCGGTTGGATGAGAATATTATGTCCAGGAACCATTTGGGCCGCCCGTGTGTAGGCGAGTGGAAGTATGAGTTTTATCCTCGGATAGATGGGGTAAATTTTGTGACACGAGTGGTCACAGTATTCTTGTTAACACTACATTCAAGCGGGAGACGAGTTTAGTGGGTGTATTGCAGTATTACTACTAAGTGTATGTTTACCACGGGGTAACGAGACTCTCTTCCATTTTATCTGCAGGGGAGAAAGTGTGAACACTGAGAGGATATGTACGGTACGAGATTAACTCGTTTTGATAGTGCCATGCGAGCATGATTTTATCCTGGGTACAAATTGGTTAGCGATGGGTAGCAGTGGTGGGCGGTTATAGCAAGACTATCGTATTCGCTATTCCAGGGCATGATGTATATTTTATTTTTGCGATATTCTACCTAAAAGAGGGTCGGTCTCACGAATTTTTTTTGTGTGAAGTAGACTTCAGAGGGTACATTTGTCTAGTTCCATTGGATCCCGGTGTGTAGGGACTTTTACTGATGTAATTCAGGGAATGGCGGATTAACCATAGGGAGGAGAGATTTAGCTTGTTAGTGACTTAGCGCTAAAGACGTAGTGATAGTGTGAGCGCGGTATTATATAACTCCTTTAGAGACGCGAGAGTCGACAATTTGACATGTGAGTACATAGACAGAGTTTTAGGTGTCCCGGTTATATGCTCGGGTCTACGAAAATTAATAAACGACAATGATAGTGTTTAATGCATTGGGGAAAGTTCTTTTGGACTCTGTTGTGAAATGTTATACGCATAAGCCCTAATAAACGTCGATAGTGGAAAGGCGTTATTTGATGCTAGAACATTGGTTTAAATAGCGATTATTGAATGTGTGGAGAAAACACTTTGAACTGAGAGCTATTGCATTATAAGTACATCCAGGGAGTGTGGCGAAAGGAACACCGAGAAAACTTTTACACCTCAAAGTAACGGGTGGGGCATCATCGAGAAGAATTAGAGTGTAAATGTGCATGGGATATAGGGTGTATGGGCTCACTGGTTAGTGTGATTTCAGAGTCGTCTTAAATAACGGGATGCGTGAATGAACATATTGAATATATGCCTGCGGGGCAGTCAGAAAATAAGTGGTAAAGTGTAGCGAGCTGAAATTTATTTGAGAAAGAAAACGGCCTGACGAGATGTATATCTAGGATAATTACTTCCACCGTAGGGAGTGGAAAGGAGGGGGAGGCCTATGAAATAAGATATCCATAGGCAACGGAGAAACCCACATTTTTTGGGAAACTATAAAAGATTATCACTTAGTTATATGCCTAGAGTGGTTTTACGCATAGACAAGTTGTAGATACCTACCTGACGAAGACTGCACGAGGAATAAAGTTCTTGAGCATGAGTATTGGTGTTGAATGAGACATAGTGAATTTGTCTTCAGGTAAACCATTTAAGGATGGAAAAGGTTTGATTTGAGGGTATCAACGAGAAAATCTTTGAAATTTTATGGTTCCAGTGATGGAATTAATGCTCGGGATGGTAAAAATCGTGGAGGGGTCAAGGTTTCCATCAAGTTACTGAATGGATTGACCCGAACACGAATTGTTATCTCAGAATGGGTTATACTATTGAGTACTATACCCAACTTTACTATTAACGGGAAGTGAGGATTGTGCATTCTAGATTTTTGGGTAATTTGGGAATAGTAATTACCACATGTAAAGTTACGTGTGATGCCTCGTAGCGGTTTAGTTTGCGTGACACCTCGGGAGACCTTATGGTAAAAGTTTCATTATCCACCTTTGGTAGATAAGAGGAGGGGAAATAACAAGCTGCTAGGACCCGAAATGGGTTATGTTCCATCAACGGGAATTGAGTAAGTTGTATCTTTTCGTGTAGTTCAGGGACGTAAGGAGGAGTACATCACCGTGAGTTAAAGGTTAAAGTCTGACATGCTTTAGTCAGGGATGATGCGGGAAATTACCCAAAAGATAGTCATGCGTTTGGCAATAAGGAAATTGACACCCATACAGGAGGGGGAATTTCCTATCATAAATATAACAGAGCCGGTGGAATATAGGCTCATCGTTTGAGGCAAAAGTATTGAGGAGTCTACGTGGGAGCGGGAGGAGGATATGTGAGAGAAATATCGAGAGTTATTCGCCGCAGTTATGACCAAATTTCGGGGAAGAAATTCCTTTGTAAGGGGGAAGTATGTAACACCCCGTATTTCTGTGCTTTTAATACTTAATCAATTCGGAATTTTTTAAATTACTTGTGTGACGTAATTTAATTGAATCAATTATGGTAGTATTTATTTAAATATTAATCGAAAAGTAATGGTTAATATTTGGGAGAATTTAATTACTAAGTGAATAGTAATAATTTAATTACGTCACAACGCGTATTAGTGACGTGGCATTTATTTATCTCAGCCGGGAGTCGCTATAGGCTAATTTGGGTGTGAGATAGGAATTTTTATAAATTAATTCGGATGTCGATTCTAAGTGCACGGTTGAGTCCAGATGGGATGAGATAGTTGTAAAAGTGTACCCGGGGGTAGTAAATGGGTCAAGGAGCATTTTTAGGCATAGCCGGAGCCAGACGGGGGTATTTGCATCACTCGGGCTTCGCCCAGTAGGCTAAAAACGGGATTTAGCTTTAATACCTAATTTAGGAGAAAAGAAAAAACGGCAAAAAACATAAGAGAGAACCTAGGTTATTTAGAGGAACGCATAGAGAGTGGTTACACTGCAAATTGGAGTCTTATGGAGATAAGACATGGAACCAATTGGGAGTTCATCATCAACCTTGCAAATCATACCCTCAGATCAGACCCTACGAACCCATAAGGCAAGTGGTTAACTTGCTGTGATATTAATTGATGTTAATCAATTCATATTTTTATGACGTGAAATCAAAAATTCATTTTGGGTACATTGGGTACAAAACGGGGTTTTTATGAAAGGAACACTTAAATGAGATTTAATGTGGGAATCAATGGTGTGACATGGTTCTGTGAGGATATTTGATTTACATGTGAAAAACCCAGTTGCAATTATGGACGAATTTGGGGTAAGTAGATGAACTTGAAACCTAACGAGTAAAAACCCGGGATTTTTCTCAAATCAGAAAGGTAGAAATTTGTGAAATTAAATTTATGTTTGAGGTTCTATGAGAGGCCCATAACATGTTCTTATATAGTCACGATGTTGATTGTTCTTGGGTTAGACCAAGGGAGAGGTTAGAAATTGGAAAATTTTGTTAATGGAGGAAACATCAAGGTGGAGAAGATGACCACCTGTTCGATCGATCGATCGATCGACGGTTGGGGATTGATCGATCGACCCTTCAGGTTTTTCGGCAGTTTGGCTTAGGGATTTATATGGGTAAAAATTTTAGTTGCAAATTCCCCTAGCATAATTAAGACGAAAAAAATTAATTATGGGAGTTAATTCTTAACAATTATAAGGGAGTCTAATTGGGAGTGGTGGGGGAATTAAGTGTGACACATTGCGAATAAATTTGGGGAAATAAATTCTAAAAACTAAAATAACGGGCTGGGTGAATAAGTTCGGGTATATTAGTAGGGCAACACTACTCATTTAAATTAATTATAGAGGAAAACTAATTAATTTGGAGTCGGGGATTAAAATCGGGCGATATTTAATTTAGGGCCACGTGAGCGAGTCCAGGTAGATTTGTTGAGTGATACCAAGGTGTTAAATTAATTACTCAGAGGAGTAGATTAATTTGGAGTGGGAATATTGACTCGGGAAATATGAAAATACGGACCAAGTGAGCGAGTCCGGGTATATTGGTTGAGTGATACCAATGTAATAAATTAATTAAGGGATAAATTAATTTATTTAGAGTTGGACCGTAGACTCGGGAAGGCAATGAATTAATTAATGTGTAAATTAATTAAATTAGAGTCGGACCATAGACTCGGGGAAAATATAGGCTAGTGCTACAGATTTTTGTGCACGGTAATGCCGGGAACTAATTATTATATATATACGGTGTGGAGATAGTGTATATATATATACACACACACACACACACACACACACATATATATATATATATATATATATATATATATATATATATATTGTGTGTGTGTGTTATTAAATATCAGGGACTAGATATTTATTTAATTTATATACTCTAGTGCTATCAAGGGAGGTTTTGCGATGTGGGTGAATCTCTTGGCTTGAGGAGAAGGGAGAGTATATCCCCAGGTCATAGCGTCCGTTATATGGGTGAGGGGATTATCTCACTTTTAGGGAAGGAATATGACCGCCTCCATTATGTTTATATTTGGCCAAGTTAGTGAGCGATTCTAACTTGGGGTAACTAGGTTATGCGAATACATCTAGTGGGATAGCACTTTAGATAATACATCCGGTGAGTTATTACTCGGGAGGATGGATTATATTTATATTCAACATATGTGTGAATGTTGTAATATGGTTCTAGGTATATAATGGGATAAATAGTTATATACGAGTAATTAAATACAGGAAGTGAATTATAATAATTATATATGGGTTACATTCATATTCAACATACGTGTGATTGTTGTAAGATAACTTTAGGTATATAATGGGGTAAATAATTATATACGGATAATTCAAATACATGGAGAAAATTGTATTATTTATAGAACTAGTGAATGTTATTTGGCTTTCAAGGAAAGATGATTAACTAAGTTAAGTTGGTAAATAACTTATAAATCATGCATTGAAAATACTCGGGATTGAGTAGGGCGGTTTCCAAGAGTTATATCAAGTTTCTAGTTTTTGAGTAGAGGACTAGGTGGGATATAAAGAAAGCGTTAGGTGTGAACATTTGTTGAGAGGTGAGTTTGTTCTCAATGGAGTGCGACACTAACTAAAATATGAAGCGCATTCATGCATTTTATATTACTGCAAGTTAATCATTTGCTAAATATTTTCAAAATGTTTTGGGCTCTAACCCTTGCTATGAAACTATTTTCAAAACCTTTTAGGTGTCCAGCCACAGGGACGCCAGAATTGATATTCTATTCTAGGGACACGTATCTGCGGCACATGTGGATGCTAGCAGGAGCTTGGATTGGGCGCATCATTCATTCTTTCCTAGAGTAGGAATCATCTATCAGTTTCAGTTTTACTTAGGGCTTGTTGCCCAGACTTTACAGTATAATTTTCAAATTCATTTATTCAATTGTTGAACGATTGTTATTAGACTATTTACTTTTGTGGCCGATGGTTTATTCGAAAAGTATTTTAATTATTTATTCAGTTGTTGTGAATGGTTTATATGTATTTCCGCACGTTTTGTCTCGTTTAAATAAAAAGTTAAAATTTGGCACCGGCTTTTGGAATACTAGGTGGTTAGTAACTTTTAAAAAGGTTTTCGACAGTGATGCTAAGAATGAACCAACTGGGATTCGTGTTTTAATTTGATATAAGACTGATCACCCGATATTTTACTAGGCGGGGTGTCACATGTAACTCCATCATTAATTGTGTTAATAGTTAATATTTCTTGGAGTTCCAAAAGACAACATCATAATATGTTAGACACATATCTATTAATTGGTTTAAAATCAATTCTAGGTTCATAGTTTTTGTGAAACACATAACCTTTCTAGATAGCATAAGGATGCACTTTTCAATTATAAATCTTCACAGTACTCCCAAAAGTTAGACCATTTCAAGTCAATTGTATTTAATAGCTCAATTGAGACTACTTAAGATGTTCGTATATTCATCTTTCTTAACACTGTATATGGTATTCTTGAACAATTCATACTTTTTCATGTGGAGTATAAGGTGGTTCACAATTAGCATATGTCTATTAAATAGATATTATTATATTTCAAGGTACTCGATTTATAAATGATCCATCTTTGTCCATGTAATATTAACAAGTAATATTCTTGTTTCATCGAAACACATTATGCCAACACTTTGACTTAACATAAATTTGATTAACTTGGAAACAAAATATTATAATCAAATATGAGCTAATCATTCTAGCATAAACAAATAATAGAGTATTCATATTTCAATATACTTAATGATAATTACCATTTATATTATTATCAATTCAATCTCGTTTGATGATTTCAAATTATCAAAATATCAAGCTATTTGTTGGTGCCTTCCATAGTAGTAAGTTCTACAACTTCATGTTGGTCTAAGTAAGTTGTCTTACTTAGGTCACCATTTGAAAAACGATATTATATACATTTAATTTTACCTCAACATCTATATAATATTGATGGCAATCGAAGAAAATGAAGTCAATTCATTTTAATGAGTATAATTTAACACGGATCATGTATAACTGAGTTATCATACTATTGACGAATCTTTGCTTTTAAACAAAGCTTATATTCATAAATGATAATGGTCTCAATATTCTTTCAAAGGACGTGTATACACTTTATTATCTTAAAGTTATTGTGACATCCCGCCCAATTAAATACCGGGTTATCAGTCCTTTATTAGATTAAACATGATTCCCATTAGGTTCATTCTTAGCATCACCATCGAAAATTGCTAATTACTAATCACCTATCAATTAATTAAGCTGGTAACAGTTAACACTATAAGAAAAACTTAATTAAACCATTTACGCATTAATACATTCCAAACCATCACAAGATATGAATGAATATATAAATGTCTTGCCGAATAAACTATCGGCTCAAAATTCAAATCCAAATAATAAATTCAACAGCTGAATAAATAAAACTCCACACAAGTCCGAAATAATAAACTGAATAAGAACTGTATGGGTAACATGCCCAAAGATGAAATACTGGAATAATGAAATCCTAAACTAGAATGAATAACCTGAGACGTCTACTCCAGTTCCTGAATGCATCCACAAATGCTGCAACATCGCATCCCTGGAACGGATCTTCAACCCTAGCATCCCTGTGGCTGGACACCTAAAAAGGTTTTTATGAAAAAAATATTTTGCAAACGGGTTAGAGCCCAATTATTTAAAAATGTTTAGAAAGCATTTTATTGTAATAAATGAAATGCGTATAGTGTTCATTATTGATTTCACGGTCATACTCTCTTGAAGATATCCTCACCCCTCTCCTACAGTGCACACCTATCGCATTCATTTATTCATCTAGTTATTACCCGATCTAATTAGACCACAATAGCTATCTCAGCTAGCCCGTTAATCACCCCGTCACAAGTTAAACACGCTACTATGGTTAGTATAACATATAGGTACCTCATCTGTATGAATATACTAAATAACACATTGATATATGTCAATAAACAGTCACACATTATCTATAGATATATACACATATCTCTCACAACTAGGGGTGTTCACGGGTCGGTTCGGGTCGGTTTTGGACCCTAATTCAAACCGAACCGATCGGTTTGGTTTTGGAAAAGGTCATACCGAAACCGAACCGACTATGAAAAAACCCGTCGGTTTCGGTTCAAGGCGGTTTCGGGTCGGTTCGGTTTCGGGTCGGTTTTCAACGGTTTCATGATTGGGCCGGGTTTTTTAAGGGCGGTTTTCGGTTTGGGTCAGTTTTTAAGGGTGGGTAATGGTTTTTGGATATAAAATATAAGTTATTTTTTAATATATATATTGATTTCGGGTCGGTTCGGTTTGAGTCGGTTTTTCCCACGGATAAACCGACAACCGAACCGACATGGTCGGTTTTTTATATCCGTAAACCGTAGGCCGAACCGGGCTAAAAAAACCCGGCGGTTTCGGTTCGGTTCGGTTTTCGGGTCGGGCGGTTTTTTTGAACACCCCTACTCACAACGCATATATATACATAGCATCATCATAGCTTGGTCCTATTAGATGCATCTCTCGTAGATATTATTGGGTGCCAGGCATATCTCGTGTCACCTCTGGTCACCGGTTCGGAATCTCACCATCGAGCCCAAATTATAAACAAATAATGGAGGCGGTTATAAATACATAGGCCTTAGGGTTTTAATAAACCTTCCTTGAAGACCTGCGCGACATCCCCCTCTCATCACGGTAGGAGCCAATCGAGCACTATAACCTGGAGCACAGTCCAAACCCCACTGGAAGTGCCAGGGTTGGACCGCCCAGTACACGCAATCTCCCGATTAGTATCCTCGAGTAACATTTAAATAAACATAATTTGCATTCAACTCACATGCATACATATATATAATTCACACACTTATATATATATATATATATATATATATATATATATATATCGAGAACTACCGAGCCCGTTCATACTAAATACATTCCAATACTAAATAGCTACACCCCTCCATTTATTATTAACTATAGGATCATATGGTTCACTTCCTATATAATAGGTTAAGTTCGCATTAGCCTCGCAAATCTTCTCACTAAGTTTGGCTTCAAATCGGTAAAGTTTCATTTCTCATATAACTTCAAGGATAATTTAGACCTTTCACATTCTATGTATAAGTAATTAAATTTCAATGACAACGTACTACTCTTAGTTAGCTACGCGTGGCCACAAATAACACGTCAATCCGAGTCCGGATGTAAAAGTTATTCACATTCAAAGTTTAAAAAAAATTCCAGCTCTGCCCAAAAATAGGGTACCGTTTGACCGACCCTGGATCCCCGATTGACCGCCCCTTCTTTTTAACCCTTACTGTTTCCCTTTTAGGCAAAAACCGTGACAACCGATCGACCGGCCTGGGACCCTTGGTCGACCGAACCTACCTGGGTATCCTAAACGCTATTCGTCGTTTTCCTTTCCCCCTTTTTCTTATATAAGCCACTAATCCTTTCTAAACTCTACCAATTTAATTCCTAATGATTATAACATCAATACCTTCATAAATTTCATGATTTCACTTTTTCATAATTAATCTTCACATCCAATTAATAATTTCAAGCTTTAACCTATTTTATAAACAATCATTAATTTCACCATTAATGGATTTCTTCATTATCTTCAACCTCTGGAAAACCCAGAATTTCTATCAATCTCTACATGGAAAATTTCTCAAAGTTTTTATCGAGGCAAATGGGTTTCAATAATTTTCTTCAACATAAATATTGGAAAGATTTTTACTCACGAGTCTTCTAATTTCCAGATTTATGGCCATAAACTCAAAAATCAACACAACTAACTACAAATCACATAAAATAAGAAAATACTTGTCTCTTTGGAATAAATCCAGTGATTTCTTCTCGAATTGTTTTCCCGGAACGTAGGCCTCCTTCTGAGCTGATTGAGTAGGGCTCCGCACCCTCGGCTAATAACTGATGTACCCTGTCCTGGCAGAATCGATCCTCCGCCCGTGCTTTTACTACCCGTATAATAATCTCAGGATTGATAGCTAAGACTTCCATATACGCTCTGGAGATCTCATCATCGTGTCGAAGCTCACTCCACTTTTCCTTCCACACCATCGTTAACTCCCCCGTCGATCGTCGGCTCAATGCATTTTCCACCACGTTAGCCTTACCTGGATGATACTGGACATCAAATTGGTAGTTTTCAGGAACCCGATCCACCTACTCTATCTCATATTCAAATACTTCTGGGTGAAAAGATACTGTAAGGACATAAATTTCTAATTGAGTCCCTGTATTGTTTTGACTTAATTCCGTGAACAAAACTGTGTTTGTAATATGTCATAGGGAGATTTTATTTTATCACGATCCCACTTCGTCTATGACATATTGAAGAAATTGAAGACGTTGTGGCAAAGCTTCAAATAATTAATCATGCCGAAGTTTAATTAGTGCAAGTTTACCCGTCTTCAAGTTAAATGCATTCCGAGATCACTCAGGTATGAATGCATATAATTAATTGTGCTCGAAATTATATTTATAAAATATAAGGATGTATTTTTATAAACAAAAATGTTTTTAAAGTGTTTTAAATGGTTTACACTACGTTTTATTTTGATAAGCTCGAAAAAGAGTTGGACTTATTTGAATTTCTTTTGGAAGAGACGTTTTGAACAAAAAGTCAAAAAGTCAAACTATCGCAGCGTCGCTCAAACGATATAAGATCTCGTTCGAACTAGATACCTATGTCGCGCGAACGATGTGGCTCTGTCGTTCGAATGACACATTTTTCGAGGCGGCGCTTAATTCCTATTTAAAGCGTGTTTTCGTCAGAGTTTCGTAAGTGTGCTTCTGGAAAAAAAATTTACCATCCAGTACGTTGTTTGAACATGTTTTCTAAGGTTTAAAAAACATAAACACATCCTTAGAGTTTGCAAAGATCCGAGTTATCATTCTTATATGTTTACGTGATCTTGCTGTACCAAAAAGGTTTCTTCTACCATTGAACATCTGGGTTTTGCGGTGAAGAAAAGAGAATTACTTCTTGTTCGACATCGTAGACGAATCAAATCCATTCGGTGGACACCGAGACATACGTGAACGCATGTGTTGTGGACAGGTATCGTGGAAGACAAAATTTCTTCATGGGCACTATTGAAGAACGGTAGAAGATTAGAAGGAGCGTCAAGACCCGTGGGGATCGAGTCATTAAGTAAGGCTAATCTGTCTTTTAAAACCTTTGTTCATAGTGATTGTCTGGCTTGGGCCGTCCGAGGTTGTTTTCCAGTTTTGGGTTTTTTCCTCGTACATCCGGCATTGTGAGTATTCTTTACTTTACTTGCTTTAATCACTAGATGCATGTTTAGGATTAATCAAGATAAAATTGGCTTAAAGTAAGAATTGGGTTTTCACAACTTGGTTTGGTGCACATTAAAAGTTGGATAATTTTTTTTGATAAAAATTGGTTTGATTTGAAACACACATAAGGGCCACCCCGTTTCAAAAATTGGAGTCAGAGCTAGAAAACATATTTTGTTTATTTTGTGATCCCTTGTGTTTTCAAAGATGAATTTTGGATATAACAAATTTTCTCGAACTCCTATTTTTGATGGCACTAATTACACTTATTGAAAGATGAGAATGAGATGTGCATTAAAATCGATTAATGAGAGTGTGTGGCTAGCAGTTGAGAAAGGTTGGACACCCCCTGTCACTATTGTAGGTGAGGTCACTAGTTTAAATCCTGTTGAGTCGTGGAGTGAAACTGAACAAAGACTTGCACAATATAATTCTAAGGGTCTGCATGTTATTTCTTCACATATCACACAGGAAGAATATAATAAAATTATGACTTGTGAAACATTAAAAGTGGCTTGGGATATTTTGGCACTCACTCACGAGGGCACTAGTACGGTTAGGGCGTCAAAACATCAAAATCTCGCTATGCAGTTTGAGACCATTAGGATGTTAGAGAGTGAGACTTTTGATGAGTTTTATGCCAGGTTGTCCAATATTGTCAACTCGTCGTTTAACCTAGGCGAGAAAATTCTCGACAACCGTGTCATTAAGAAAATCCTTAGGTCGTTGCCTAGTAGGTTTGGTGCAAAAGTGACCATTTTAAACTTCTTGGGTAAGTTAGAGTCGACCAAACTAGAAGAGATTGTAGGTGACTTACAAACCTATGAAATCGACTTTATTACCTCCAAGAAAATGCCTAAGAAAGAAAAGGGTTATTGCTTTAAAAACTCGAAAGGAGGAAATGAAAGTTTTGAATTCCGATTCCGATTCCGATTTTGAGGATGTTGCTTTGTTGGAAAAGAAATTTAAAAAATTTATTACGTTTCAAAAGCAATCGAAAGATTCCAAGAAATTTAAAAAATTTAATAACAACAAAGTTGATCCCAGCTCTAAGGATAAGTTTGAGGAACCTAAGAGAGATGATTCGGATAAGTGTTTTGGGTGTGAGGGTACGGTCAAAAAGTTAAGGAGTGTCCCACTAGACTTAAGAAAGAGGGCAAGCAACCCATTATCTATAGTGCCAGCTTAAATGATCCGTAAGAGGGAGAGTGTTCCCCCATTGATCGTAACTTTGTTGCATTCATGGCATGTCATGTGAGCGACGACGATTCTCATGTGCATGACACTTCCGAGGAGGTTTTGAGTAAATCCCATGTTAGTGATGGAGAAGAGAGTGACGAGGAGGAGGTAGATGTGAAAGAATTGCAAAATGAGTTTAATGAGTTGTATGCCGAAACGGTGAAGGTGAAAAAGGCTAACTCAAAATTTCAAGCTAAGTTGAATGAGCATGCCATAGAAAATGAAGAGAGTTTGATTGAGGATCTTAGGGCATGATAGAAAAAGTTTAGGGATAAACTAGAGTTTGTTGAGAAGGTGAGAGATAATCTTCGTGGTTTGATGGAGTCTTTGAAAAAGGATATTTTAGCGTTTGAGGAGCCTAGGCGTTTGCTTGAGTATAGGATTCATGAGTTGGAGGAGAGATTGAGAGACTCATATAGAGTTAAGTTTGATTTGGAGGCTAGGTCGAAGAAGTTAGATAAGATCTTAGGCACCGTCCAAATTATGGGAGATAGGGTAGGTATAGGTTTTGATGAGAGAGTTGTTCCCATTCCCCTCGCACGTGTGAGAAACACTAGGAAGGTTAGAAAAGGTCCACATATAGGTAATCATTCCCACATTGACTACACTTGCACGTTTTGTGGTGGGAAAGGTCACCTTAGGTGTTATTGTTATGACCTTAGAGAATCTCCTAGGAAGTTTAGGAATAAAGTTTCCCCGGTTCCCCAAACCCCCATACGTTGTTTTACACCTATTTGGGTTAGGAAATCGGATTTAGTGGCTTTAGGAATTAAACTTCATGATTCTCGTTTGGGTGCACTTGATTCTTCCCATGCTAAATCTAAAGGATGATAGTGTTGCCTTGTTTGTCATATGCTAGTTTGCTTCATGATATATTCATTGCTAGTATTATGACTTGTATATCATTTTGTATTATAGTTTTTCACTTGTTTGAGTCCTATTAAAAATACAAAAAGATTTTGTTTTTGACAAAACCTTTAAAAAAACCAAAAATATTTTACTTTTATTTGAGTCAAAATATGAAAAGCCAAAAAGATTTTTGGTTTTTGTTTTAGAGTTTACATGTTTGATGTGGCATATTGGTGTGCTTGTGCCCCCCCATTATTTCATTATCCATATGGCTAGGACATTTGGTCATTATTATCGATGCTTAGAATGATCTTAACCATTGTTTAAATGGGGTTGTTTCAAAGTTGATATGCATTTTGATTCGGCTTTGTATATATGCCAACATTGCACATGCACGAGTTTATATGAATGTTTGACTTCTCTTGCATATTTGAATTTGGTGAGGTGTTCTTATCTTAATCTTGTCATCTATGCGTAAGTAGACTTAAGAAGTGTGCATGTAAGAATCATTTACCGTGAGAATTTAAATTGGTATAACTGAAAAAAATGATGAGTGATTTATGGGAAAGGGTCGCGAGAGTTCAAAATTAACTCGTCGTGAAAGTCACCGTTTAAAAGAGCCCAAACGAAAAAGAAATATGTTAAGAAAATGGCCAATAAGATTCACTTTAAGTTGAGAATGCTAGAAACCTCAAAAGATCTTGAAAAAAGTATGTTTATGAGGGAGTTTGGTTGGAGAAAATTTAAACGGGTTTGCACAGCTAATCCTAATGTTGAAACATTGCAATTTAACGATATTGTTTGTAGAATCGTCAAAATTATGGGTTTGTGTGCATGTAGTATGTTTAGTTCATTAAGCTCACACATTAATTGTCATATGGCTATGGTAAAGTTTGATGAGTTATCGCTATCAATTAGAGCTTATTAATCTTTTCGATGTGTTGGAATTGTGATTTATTTGCTGTAGTTTCACGCCCATACATTCCATGTCCATGTTTAGGCACATCGGTACTATGTTTGCATGTAACTCACATTGTTAAGTTTTTATGCGTTTTTGAGTTTTGTGTTAAAATCTTTCTGTTTTCGCACTGTTTTGCTACTGTCAGCCTCTTCCTGGAATCTTTTTGTGGAAATTTTTTCACTGGGCAATAATATATTATATTTCTGGGAAAATGAAAAATTTGGCAGGTTGCGAGAAGTCGTTCAAACGACATCTCCATGTCGTGCGAACGACATCTGTACTTCGTTCGAGCGACGTCCTCATTTCGTTTGAGCGACGCCCCTGGCTCGTTCGAACGACATGCTGAATTCTTGCTTCTGATTGGTTTGTAGTCCACTGGTTTATTTTTGTGATATTTTTTTAGTACTTCTGGAAGTGTTTATGGACTGACGGGTTTATATGCAGGTTTTAATTGGTTCAAAATTCATATTTTGCATATGAGTCCGTTTATCACACCTGATTAGATTGCTATATTCTTTGTGTGAGTCATTGGTTTACTAGCTACAGATCTGTCATCTCTTGATCATATTTAGGTGGTTGTTTCATGGTTATCTAGCGATTACAATTCTCAAATTGGTATCAAATTGATTCAAATTGGTATATTCTCATGATAGATACTTTGATTAGTTTATCTTTTCACCGGATTGTCTTTTCGAGACAAAAAGGGAGAGAGATGTATGTGATGTAGAGGAAGATTTGAGCATGTTTTGATTACATATCTTACAAATTGGTATTCCAAATTGGTAGTTTAAATTTGGTATCATTTTGTTGCTCAATGGTTTAACAAATGATTTTTCAGAGTTTATTCATATTGATATCTATTATCGTTTGGTATCATTTGGATATATATATTGGTTTCATTTGTTCCTCCATACTTCGCTGGGTATTTGTTTGTCTATTTCATGTGTGTAGGTATGCTTCAGAGATTCGAGATTCAAGTCTACATCACACTTAGACAGTTCATGCTTGCCGGTGCTACATATTCTAGTCCGTGTCCTGTAATTTTTTATTTTGGGTTTATAGGATGGGATTTAGGCGTCATACGGCTTGACGAATCGGTTTAGGCATTTCACTAGTTTAGTTTTGTCCCAGAATAGTTTAAAGGGAGAGATTTGTAAGGACATAAATTTCTAATTGAGTCCCTGTATTGTTTTGACTTAATTCCGTGAACAAAAATGTGTTTGTAATATGTCATAGGGAGATTTTATTTTTTCACGATCCCACTTAGTCTATGACGTATTGAAGAAATTGAAGACGTTGCGGCAAAGCTCCAAAGAATTAATCATGCCGAAGTTTAATTGGTGCAAGTTTACTTGTCTTCAAGTTAAATGCATTCCGAGATCACTCACGTATGAATGCGTATAATTAATGGTGCTCAGAATTGTTTTCATAAAATATAAGGATGTATTTTTATAAAGAAAAATGTTTTAAATGGTTTACACTACGTTTTATTCTGATAATATCGAAAAGGAGTTTGACTTATTTGGATCTCTTTTGGAAGAGACGTTTTGAATAAAAAGTCAAAAAGTCAAACTGTCGCAGCGTCGCTCAAACGACGTAAGATCTCGTTCGAACGAGATACCTATGTCGCGCGAACGACGTGGCTCTGTCGTTTGAATGACACATTTTTTGAGATGGCTTTTAATTCCTATTTAAAGCGTGTTTTTGTCATAGTTTCGTAAGTGTGCTTCTGGAAAAAATGTTTACCATCCAGTACGTTGTTTGCACATGTTTTCTAAGGTGTAAAAAGCATAAAAACATCCTTAGAGTTTGCAAAGATCCGAGTTGTCATTATTATATGTTTACGTTATCTTGATGCACCAAGAAGGTTTGTTCTACCATTGAACATCAGGGTTTTACAGTGAAGAAAAGAGAAGGAATTCTTGTTCCACATCGTAGACGAATCAAAGCCATTCGGTGGACACCGAGACAAACGTTGACGCGTGTGTTGTGGACAGGTATCGTGGAAGACGAAATTTCTTCATGGGCACTATTGAAGAACGGTAGAAGATTAGGAGGAGCGTCAAGACCCGTGGGGATCGAGTAATTAAGTAAGAATAATATGTCTTTGTAAAACCTTTGTTCATAGTGATTGTCTGGTTTGGGCCGTCCGAGGTTGTTTTATCGTTTTGGGGTTTTTCCTCGTACATCCGGCGTTGTGAGTATTCTTTACTTTAGTTTACCTGCTTTAATCACTAGATGCATGTTTAGGATTAATCAAAATAAAATTGGCTTAAAGTAAGAATTGTTTTTTCACAACTTGGTTTGGTGCACATTAAAAGTTGGATAATTTTTTTTGATAAAAAATGGTTTGATTTGAAACACATATAAGGGCCACCCCGTTTCACAGATACTGAATGTAACAACCCAAGATTTTTGGGACAATAATTTATTCATTTTGGGAGAAATAAATATTTTTATTTTTTTTGGAGAATAATTAACTTGGCATTTGAGGTCAAAATTTGGAGATGTTAGAAAGTGTTTCGGATGGCAATTCTGAGGGTGTAGTTGTTTTCGAAAGGGTCTAGATAGTCAAAATGACTGTACTTGGGGTCTATATAGGTTTCGAAATATTTTAGGTTCGTTTAGCTCGAATTAAAGTTACCGAGCCATTTAAAGTGTGTATTATCATTTAAAGATGTGTATCTTGGGAGACAAGGACTATTAAGCCTACGAGAGAAACAATTCTCCTTAGAGAGAAAGAGAAATAGAAAGAAAGAAAGAGAGAAGAAGAAAAGAAGAAGAGAAAGAGAGAAAAAAGTGAGATTTTCGGCCATTAAGCGATCTCGAGGACGAATTAGACCCTACAAACTTGAGACAAGTGATTAAACTTGCTAAATAATTGTTGTGTACCATTTATTTCATGATTTGTGGATATAATTTCTGAGTTTTAGGATAAATATGAAAAACCTAGATTTTTGGGTAAAATCTTAGATTTGTTGTGTATATAATGGATTGGAGGTTAGAAGTTAGTTGAGGTGTGTTAGTTGATGAGTATTAGGATTATATATATGTGGGGATTGAAGAGAAATGAAGAGAAGTTGATAAAAATGATTTTGGGATTTAGGTTTTTGAAGAAAAAGTAGCCATTTTCGTGCCTTCTGATAGGCCGAATCGATTCGGCCCCTTATCGAATCGATTCGAAAAGTTGCAGGTGCCCAGGTCTGAGTGACTGAATCGATTCGGCCCCAACCCGAATCGATTTGGTCTGAGATAGAATACCAGGTCTTATGACCCGAATAAATTTGCCTTGGAGGCCGAATCGATTTGCAGGGCCGAATTGATTCGGTTTTGGCCCGAATCGATTTGAAAACATGGCATTTTGGGGGATGTTTTTCTAGGGAGAATTTCATCCTATTTTATTCGAGGTTATCGATTGGGAACCTCTATACGAGTTATGAGAAGTGTGTTTTGGAGAATTTTAGGGAGTTTCCCTGATGAGATATTGTTTGGGTCATATGGACTAAATTTGAGAAATATCGATTAGAGAATATCGTATATACTAAGTGGGGAAGCCCACTACCATTGAGATTTCTATTTGGAAATAATTATGGAATTATATGAAAGAGTGAGAATGCGCTTAGTGATATTGGATTTTAGAATCAAATCCCCAAAAGGGGATAACTTTAAAGGTTCATACGATCAATTGAACCGTATTTTGGATTGAAAATTATAAATGCTGATTGATGTGCAAACGGATATAGAAAATATCCTTAACGTTAATGAACTTGGGAGATGTCTCACATAAATGAGAAATGCCGATCGAGGTGCAGTAGGATATAGAGAATATTCTCAAGTAAATTGAATTGAGAGACGATTCAAATAAATAGAAGTGATGTGTGAACTTCAAGTGAAAAATAGCATAGTGTACGCTAAGTGGGGAAGTTATGTGAGTTATTGACGATTAGTATATCGAGAGAAATATACTAAATAATGATGTTATTTCAGCCACGCCTAAGAGCGTACTATGAGTATAAGACTGTGTGATATATATATACCTTATATGATGGTATATATTTATATGATATGATGATGTATGTATATCTTATGTGAATGATATATATATATATATATATATATATATATATATATATATATGTAAAGTATACCCCCTCCTTGCTATCATTGGGAAGTTGCGTGATGAGGGTGAGCATCCTGGCTCGAGGAGCAGGGTGTGGATATTCCCCAGGTCATAGTCGTCCATTTTATTTATGTGAATATATTTTGGGGGTGAGAAGTCGTGGGTATGTGTCGTTCTCACTTGCCGGTTAGGAACTATGAACGCTTCCCGAATGTTGTGTTTGTGTTTTGACCACGAACTAGGTGACATTTAGTCCTACCGGTGGTCCCCAGGATGATATATGAGTGACGCCCTGGAAGATGATAGCATTGAGAACCTATGTCCTCAAGTTATAGGTCGTTGGGATGGTTATTATGATATTACTGGTGTGCTTAGTACTCTGGGTATCGAGGGCATAATGGACCTCAACGACTAACATTGCCAAGGAGTAGTGTATCGGAAGGGTTCCTTGTTTGGATTTCGCTTGCGAGACATCCCACGCACGAAACACAGCGCAATGTTGGGAGTGAGGAGAAGTTAGTCCTTAGTGCTCATATTTATATATAGTACATATCTCGACGATCGATAGTGTCGGGAGTAGTATATCGGGGGGTTCCTTGTTTGGATTTTGCTTGCGAGACGTCCCACGCATGAAACGCCGCGTACTGTTGAGAATTGGGATTAATAAATTAATTAATTGGGTAATAAGAGAATTTGGGTTATACGCATCATGCATTGAGGGCATAATGAATCTTGATAATCAATACTTCCAGGAGTAGTGTATTGGGGGGGTTCCTTATTTGGATTTCGCTTGCGAGACGTCCCACGCACTAAATGCAGTGCAGTATTGAGAATTGGAAGAAGTTTAGTCCTTAGCACTCAGATGCTAATAACTCATATAATTACATATGATTATGTCAATGACTAGAATATGAGAAATTCTAGTAAAAGAGAGTGTTTATGTATAGTGTATGGTAGTAAAGAATGTTTATGTAAACTTTATATGTTAAGTCAGTGAATAATTAATTGAGATCAATAATATTAGAAATTAAAGAATATGATTTAAATGGATTTAGAAGAGTATTAATTGGGTTATGTTAGATTACCTTGCCTAGATAGATTCGTACATTCATTTGGAGATCATGTGCATACATTTAGTGCGTGCTTTAGTTGAGAGGTGAGTTGGAATTTATGGAGAGTGCGACTCCACCTTAATCATGTCATAATGCATTTATAATTATTATGCATTTTAATGCACTTGCTATAAAATATTTTCACTCCTCGGGCTCTGACCCGTTTATATTTTCTCTTGCTGTGCACATATATTGTATTATTTTAGGTGTTCCTCCGCAAGGACGCCATTGATGTTATCCATCCAGTGTATTCGTGGAGCTGTGGCAGTAGCGAACTATTGCGGCATTTTTGTTATAGTCGATTCCTATATTTTGTGTATCTAGATTAGGATTCAGTTCGTATATCGGGTTTATACCCAAGTGTTGTAGAGTAGCACTTTTGTATTTTCTTTCTCAGATTATTGTACTGTCTGTGACCCGACAGAATATTCGGGTATTTTATTTTGTACATTGTGTTGTACTGTTTTATATTATTAGAGCATGTGTGTGTCTCTCATCATATTTAGATGTAATGTTATTGGTTATTTGTTGCATGTTTGGTTTTTAATTAAAATGTTTTAAAAAAATTTACGCCCTCTTTTTATAGTAATGAGTAGTTAGCCGTGTTTTGTTAGGATCGTATGTAGACGCTGAGAATGATCAACTTGCGATTCCAGATTATTTTAGTTTATGGATGGCCACCCGTTATTATTTTAAGCTGGTTGTTACAGGTGGTATCAGAGCATCAGGTTCTGGTGTCCTCAGGATCTGTGTGGGTTACTGCGATCTTCCGTAAGCGTTCATGATGTAGATCCCTATTATTAGGACTGTTATGTTCATACGTCCATATTTTCTTCTGTGATGAGAAAATATTTGAAAGGCGTTCTGATATAATTGTTCTTGTTTCAGATGCCACCGAAGAGAAGTCGGTCAGTCAGGGCAAATAAAGGAACTGAGAGTGTAGAACCCCAATTTCCTCAAAGGACCATGACTACAGATGAAGTTGCCAATATTGTGGCACAAGTAATAACTGCTGCCATTTTTACGATGGCGCAGCAACCTGCCGTTCAAGCAGCCCAAACCCATTTAGGACCATCTTTATGGGAAGGAGAACAGGAAGATTTTTGTAAGGGGCATCCTCCAGAGTTTTCAGGGGGAGTTGATACGATGACTGCAAGTCGATGGAAGAATAGTATGCAAAGGCACCTTCATATAGTTGAGTGTAGTGAGGTGCGAAAGCAATTTTTAGCCACCTTTAAGTTGAAGGGTGAAGCTCTCCAATGGTGGGAGTCTGTCACCACATCTGAACAAGGAGATACTTTACCTATAACAGATTTTTGGGAACTCTTTGACCGAAGGTATTTTCCTTCCCCGATTCAGAAGGAAATGAGGAGGAAACTGATGGATGTGTTTCAAGGTAATAGAACGGTGGCAGAATATGAAGAAGAATTTACTCGATGGGCGAAATTAGTACCTGATGAGGTAAATACGGAAGAAGAGTGTATATCAAAGTTCATGCGAGGGTTATATTGGAGAATTCGACATTATTTTTTAGAGAGCCCAACGTTAGTGACTTTCGGCGAGGTAGTGAATGCGGCACTGTTACAGTGTCATAAATATCATCTTCGTTCGCAAGAGGGTAAGAATTTTGGAGATTCGGGTTCATCAAGTAGGTTTGGCGAAGAGAATGCCAGTAATGCCAGTGGGTATAAGTCGTACTATAGAGGGTCATAACAGCGTTTTGTTCCTCAAGGTGGGCCGAGAGGACTTGCGGGTAGATGCTTCTTTTGTAAGGAAATGGGTCATAGAAAGAGAGATTGTCCTAATAGAGGTAAAGGACCACGTTTTGATGAAGTCTTGGAAGTTCAACCCCTATAGCAAATTCGAGGTCATTTTAGGCCAGGGGACTTTGTGTAGGAGCCCAATGATGAGGAGAGGAAATCGGACTAGAGAAGGATGATGTAAGTTATTTTACTTTATGAATAGGATTATACTATATGAAGTTTTGAGAATATCATATGGGAGATACTTATGGGAGGGTAGTGCTATAACCCTATTATGTATTCAATGACCCAAAAAGGGGAATTTTGAGCAAGTTAGGCTCTTATACAAATATCTTTTGAGAGAATAGATTATTATGTAATGTGCTCATAAACGAGATATAACTTTGTTATGAATGTAAGAATTGTTGTATTGTGTATAGAGTAGTAATGATAAAGCTACTTATTTTTATATAGTCATGTTAGACTTATATAATTGTTGTATTCCAGTTATGGAAGAGCCTAATGAATGGCAATATATATATTAATATGATGTAAGAGATTATTTCTGAAAAGAATTCAGAATTTTGTGGACTATTGAGGGGTAAGAGATTTTAGCTCATAATTATGCTAATTTTTGTGAACTATATGTTGTTATGTGTATGATGATTGTTAAGACCTTGTGTTATGGACATAAGATATTTTATATAAATATCGTAAGACATAAACCGTTTTTTTTTTAAATAAACTGTTTTCAAAATAAAACTTTTTATAGGCCTTTGGGCCATATCAAAATGATTTATACAATTTTTTTTAAACTCTAGTCCTGATTTAACAAACTCTCAATCCCCGACGTCGCTACATATTAGTGTATCGGGAGGGTTCCTTGTTTAGATTTCACTTGAGAGACCTCCCCCGCATGAAAGTAGCGAATGTGAGGAATTGAGAGGAGTTAAATCCTTGGGCCTTTCACAAAATTTTTATATTACTAATATGTTAGTATAATTTAACATATTTCTAGTTATGGTACTATTGAGACAAGAGAAGCCTAATTGTGTTTATGCGAGTAAAGCTCGAAAATAAAGGGTGTATGGGCGCCCTAATTGGTAAAATTGGTTTTATAAAAATTAAAATAATTCGTCGTGGGAAGTTAGAGGTTTGAGTATAGTGTTAGGGAGGTTAAGGGTAGTAGGAACTAGTTGAGCTTTGGAGTATTAGGCTTAGCTTAATTTCAAGGACGAAATTCTTGTAAGTGGGGAAGTTTGTAACAACCCAAGATTTTTGGGACAATAATTTATTCATTTGGGAGAAATAAATATTTTTATTTTTTTTGGAGAATAATTAACTTGGCATTTGAGGTCAAAATTTGGAGACGTTAGAAAGTGTTTCGGATGGCAATTCTGAGGGTGTAGTTCTTTTAGGAAAGGTCGAGATAGTCAAAATGACTGCACTTGGGGTCTATTTAGGTTCCGAAATATTTTAGGTTGGTTTGGCTCGAATTAAAGTTACCGGGTCATTTAAAGTGTGTATTATCATTTAAAGATGTGTATCTTGGGAGATAAGGATTATTAAGCCTACGGGAGAAATAATTCTCCTTAGAGAGAAAGAGAACTAGAAAGAAAGAAAGAAAGAGAGAAGAAGAAGAAAAGAAGAAGAGAAAGAGAGAAGAAAGTGGGATTTTCGGCCATTAAGCGATCTCGAGGACGAATCAGACCCTACGAACTTGAGGCAAGTGATTAAACTTGCTAAATAATTGTTGTGTACCATTTATTTCATGATTTGTGGATATAATTTCTGAGTTTTGGGATAAATATGTAAAACTTAGATTTTTGGGTAAAATCTTAGATTTGTTGTGTATATAATGGATTGGAGGTTAGAAGTTAGTTGAGGTGTGTTAGTTGATGAGTATTAGGATTATATATATGTGGGGATTGAAGAGAAATGAAGAGAAGTTGATAAAAATGATTTTGGGATTTAGGTTTTTGAAGAAAAAGTAGCAATTTTCGTGCCTTCTGATAGGCCGAATCGATTCGGCCCCTTACCGAATCGATTCGGAAAGTTGCAAGTGCCCAGGTCTGAGTGACCAAATTGATTCAGCCCCAACCTGAATCGATTCGGCCTGAGACAGAATCCCAGGTCTTATGACCCGAATCGATTCGAAAACAGGGCATTTTGGGGGATGTTTTTCTAGGGAGAATTTCATCCTGTTTTATTCGAGGTTATCGATTGGGAACCTCTATAGGAGTTATGAGAAGTGTGTTTTGGAGACTTTTAGGGAGTTTCCCTCATGAGATATTGTTTGGGTCATATGGACTAAATTTCAGAAATACCGATTAGAGAATATCGTATATACTAAGTGGGGAAGCCCACTACCTTTGAGATTTCTATTTGGAAATAATTATGGAATTATATGAAAGAGTGAGAATGCGCTTAGTGATATTGGATTTTAGAATCAAATCCCCAAAAGGGTATAACTATAAAGGTTCATACGATCAATTGAATCGTATTTTGGATTGAAAATTATAAATGTTGATTGATGTGCATACAGATATAGAAAATATCCTTAACGTTAATGAACTTGAGAGACGTCTCACATAAATGAGAAATGCTGATCGAGGTGCATTAGGATATAGAGAATATCCTCAAGTAAATTGAATTGAGAGATGATTCAAATAAATAGAAGTGATGTGTGAACTTCAAGTGAAAAATAACATAGTGTACGCTAAGTGGGGAAGTTATGTGAGTTATTGACGATTAGTATATCAAGAGAAATATACTAAATAATGATGTTATTTTAGCCACGCCTAAGAGCGTACTATGAGTATAAGACTGTGTGGTATATATACCTTATATTATGGTATATATTTATATGATGTGATGATGTATGTATATCTTATGTGAATGATATATATATAAGTAAAACATACCCCCTCCTTGCTATCAATGGGAAGTTACGCGATGAGGGTGAGCATCCTGGCTCGAGGAGGAGGGTGTGGATATTCACCAGGTCATAGTCGTCCATTTTATTTATGTGAATATATTTTGGGGGTGAGAAGTCATGGGTATGTGTCGTTCTCACTTGCCGGTTATGAACTATGACCGCTTCCCGGGTGTTGTGTTTTTGTTTTGACCACGAAGTAGGTGACATTTAGTCCTACCGGTGATCCCCAGAATGATATATGAGTGATGCCCTGGAAGATGATAGCATTGAGAACCTATGTCCTCGAGTTATAGCTCGTTGGGATGGTTATTATGATATTACTGGTGTGCTTAGTACTTTGGGTATCGAGGGCATAATGGACCTCAACGCCCAACATTGCTAAGGAGTAGTGTATCGGGGGGGTTCCTTGTTTGGATTTCGCTTGCGAGACGTCCCACGCACGAAACGCAGCACAATGTTGGGAGTGAGGAGAAATTAGTCCTTAGTGCTCATATTTATATATAGTACATATCTCGACGATCGATAGCGCCAAGAGTAGTGTATTGGGGGGTTCCTTATTTGGATTTCGCTTGCGAGACGTCCCACGCACGAAACGCTGCGCACTGTTGAGAATTGGAATTAATAAAATAATTAATTGGGTAATTAATCGAATTTGGGTTGTACGCATCATGCATTGAGGGCATAATGAATCTTGATAATCAATACTACTAGGAGTAGTGTATTGGGGGGGTTCCTTGTTTGGATTTCGCTTGCAAGACGTCCCACGCACGAAACGCAGTGCAGTATTGAGAATTGGGAGAAGTTTAGTCCTTAGCACTTAGATTCTAATAACTCATATAATTATATATGATTATTTCAATGACAAAAATATGAGAAATTATAGTAAAAGAGAGTGTTTATGTATAGTGTATGGTAGTAAAGAATGTTTATGTAAACTTTATATGTTAAGTCAGTGAACAATTAATTGAGATCAATAATATTAGAAATTGAAGAATATGATGTAGATGGATTTATAAGAGTATTAATTGGGTTAAGTTAGATAACCTTGCCTAGATAGATTAGGACATTAATTTGGAGATCATGTGCATACGTTTAGTGCATGCTTTAGTTGAGAGGTGGGTTAGAATTTATGGAGAGTGCGACTCCACCTTAATCATGTCATAATGCATTTATAATTATTATGCATTTTAATGCACTTGTTATAAAATGTTTTCACACCTCGGGATCTGACCCATTTATATTTTCTCTTGCTGTGCACATATATTGTATTATTTTAGGTGTTCCTCCGCAAGGACGCCATTGATGTTATCCATCCAGTGTATTCGTGGAGCTGTGGCAGTAGCGGACTGTTGAGGCATTTTTGTTATACTCGATTCCTATCTTTTGTGTATATAGATTAGGATTCAGTTTGTATATCGGGTTTATACCCAAGTGTTGTAGAGTAGCACTTTTATATTTTCTTTCTCAGATTATTGTACTGTCTGTGACCCGACAGCATATTCGGGTAGTTTATTTTGTACATTGTGTTGCACTCTTTTATATTATTAGAGCATGTGTGTGTATCTCATCATATTTAGATGTAATGTTGTTGGTTATTGGTTGCATGTTTGGTTTTTAATTAAAGTGTTTTAAAAATTTTGACGCCCTCTTTTTGTAGCAATGAGTAGTTAGCCGTGTTTTGTTAAGATCGTATGTAGATGCTGAGAATGATCCACTTGCGATTCCTGATTATTTTAGTATAGGACTGGCCACCCGTTATTATTCTAGGCGGGTTGTCACACTGAAGTGATTTGTGGTCCGTGAATTATGTAAGCTGCTCCCCCAAAAGATAGTGCCTCCATATCCTCAAAGCGAACACCACCACTACCAACTCAAGGCCGTATGTGGGGTAATTCTTCTCATGGGGCTTAAGCTTGCGAGATGCATACGCTATATCCCTCTCCTCCTGCTGTAATACACCCCAAGTACCTATAAGGATGCATCCGTGTAAACCCGGTACTCCACCCCACCCCTTGGCAATGTGAGTATAAGTGCTGATGTCAATTTTTCCTTCAACTCATCAAAGGCTAACTGACAGTGATCAATCCACACAAACAGTACCCCCTTGCGAGTCAGATTCGTCAATGGATCCTCAATCTTTAAGAAATCCTTAGTGAATCTACGAATAACCGGCCAACCCCAGAAAGTTGTGAATCTTTGCCGGTGTCGTGGGATGCCTCCACTCCCTCACCGCCGATACTTCACTCGAATCAACAACAATGCCCTTGTCGGACGCGATATGGCCTAAAAACTACACCTCTCGTAGCCAAAACCCATACTTATAGAATTTGACATACAATTGGTGATCCTGAAGTGCCTGTAGAACTCTACGCAGATGCTCTGCATGCTTCTCCTCAGTGTGAGAGTAAACCAGAATGTCGTCTACAAACATGATCATAAATTGGTCCAAAAGCTCCGTGAATCCCCTGTTCATGAGGTCCATAAACACTACTAGCACATGGGTGAGCCGAAATGATATCACCTTGAACTCGTACGATCCGAACCGCAATAAAAAAATGGTTTTCAGAATGTCTTACTCCCGAATGTGAAGCTGGTGATATCCTGGCCTCAAATCAATCTTGGAGAAGTACGTCGCCCCTCTTAACTGGTCAAACAGGTCATCGATCCTCGACAACGAATACTCATTCTGTATCGTGACCATTTTCAGATCCCTGTAGTCTACACATAAGAGAAGTAAACCATCCATATTCTTCACGAATAACACCGACGCACCCCATGACCAGATACTCCGCCGAATAAAACCCTGCCCTAAGAGCTGCTGAATCTTCTTCCTCAACTCCCGCATCTCTGAAGGAGCCATGTGATGTGGTGCTCGGGTAATTAGTCTTATACCAAGTGCTAGTTCGATAACAAACTTGATTTCCTGACTGGGTGGCAACCCCGATATTTCATGAAATACATCCTCAAAATCTCTCACAATCGAAATCGAGTCTATTAGAATAGCTACCTTCTGTGAGGTCTACTCTTTAATGTAGTCACCACTATGAACATCTCTAGCCCAAGAATGGAGAACACTATGGTCCTCTCGTAACAGTCTACCATGACTCTGCAACCCGTCCACCAATACATACCCATAATGACATCATACCCCTCCATATCTAACATAAGAAGGTCTGCTTCTAAGCTCAAACTCCCAATAACAATGTCCACCCCTCTACATACTGAGTGTATCAGTGACCCACTACCTAACAGTGGCTCTACACACATAGGCGAGTACTGGCTAACTCTTGAAGGTCGGTTGAACGCGCAAACCTAGTGGAAATAAAAGAATGCGACGCCCTCGTATAATAAAGAATCCTACCCCCATAGCCTTGAATAGGAAACGTACCCTCGACTGCTGGTGGTGCCTGAGGTTCTGGTGGAATTGGTACATCTCGAACGTTATACACACATCCGTAATGCATCTGCCCTTGCTGCTTTGGGGCTGGAGGAGCTGGTGGTGCTGGGGGTAGCGGTGCCTGCTGCCATGGTTGGGCACCCTGCTGTTGTGCTCTGCCATGCAATGGGCAGTCTCTCCTCCGATGTCCCATCTGGACATAAGTAAAACACCGACCTATAAACTCTCTTTGCCACTGGCCCTGTCGAGCCTGCCGCTGATGCTGGTCCTGGTGGCCTCGGCTCTGATAACCTCCTTTATTATTCCCTTACCCTGGGGAACCTGCTACTGCTGGTTAGAACCCTGCTAGCCCTGTATGAAACCCTGACCCTCCGATCGATAACATCCTGTCCTGAATCTCTTGGATTGATCCCCCTGTCTAGAATCCTGCCCCTTTTGTCTCGCCACTTACTGTTGAGGTGCTCTCTGGCACTACCCCCTCCTGTCCTACCTGACTGACTCGTCTCACCCACTCTCTTGCTTCCCTTCAAGTGGAAGCAGTGGTCTTGTAATTTCAAAAGAGTGGAATTAATGACCTCTGTATAAGTCTGTAATGATAGGTTGCCAAGTAAATGTTGCTTGATCCTCTAGGATAGTCCATCCATGAATCTACTCTTCTTTTTTTCTTCGATGTTCAACTCATCTAGCACAAAGTTAGCCAAACGAGTGAACTCTTCCTCATAATCATCCACTGATCGGTCCCCTATATAATATCATTAAATTTCCTCCTCATCTCTGTCTGAACAACTGATAAAAAATACTTGCGGTCGAACCGCTCCCAAAACTCTGCTATCGGTATAGTAACCCTCTCATCCGAGGAGGTAATATACTCCCACCATTGTAGTGCGGCTCCCACAAGTCTGAACATGGTAAGCATCTATTTTTGAGTGTCGCTGCACTCATTCATACGTAGGTGACGTTATAGGTCCTTCTTCCATCGACATGATACTATCACATCCGAGCTCCCTGAAAACTCTAGTGGGTCGCCTTTTTGAAAACCCTCCCTAGCTTTCTGCCAAGACAATGACCCTAGTTGGGCCTGAATCACTGGTGCCACTACTGGTTGTGGCTGGGTCTGTGGAAAATGGACGACCATGGCAGTCATGGATGCATTGACCGCATGGGCCACTATCTCGGCCACCTATGCATTCGTCACCATCACTAGTGGTGGTTATGGTTAAGGTATCTCTTGCTCCTGCTGAGCCTCTCTAAATTCATCTCTGGGCACTGCCCTAGCCGGTCTACCTCTCTTAGGTGACATCTGAAATTCAAAAGGAGTTGTATGAGTTCACAGTCAATACAAAATTCAATATCAGAAGTACGATATCTCAAACAAGCAAAGATAAAAGCAATAATCCTAACAATAAGGCTCTATATAAAAGAATGCTACGTTGAAATCGTAGTAAGCCGTACAGATCCTATTGACACTAGAAACAGATGCTCTGATGCCATCTGTGACACCTCACCTAATTAAATACCAGGTGATTAGTCCTTTATTAAATTAAACATGATTCCCATTTAGTTCATTCTTAACATTACTTTCGAAAACCGTTAATTACTAATCACCTATCGATTAATTAAGCCGGTGTCAAAATCTTATCTTTTTGTTTAACAGTTAACACGACAAGAAAAACTTAATTAAACCATTCACGCATTAATATAGTCCAAACCATCACAGGATATGAATGAATAAATAAATGTCTTGCCTAATAAACTATCCGCTCAAAATCCAAATCCAAATAATAAATCCAACAGCTAAATAAATAAAACTCCATATAAGTCAGAAGCAATAAACTGAATACGTATTGTAGGGGAAACATGCCCAAAAATGAAATACTGGAATAATGAAATCCTAAACTAAAATGAATCAACTGAGGCATTTACTCCAATTCTTGCATGCATCCACACATGCTGCAATATTGCATCCCCGGAACGGGTCTTCAAGCTTGGCATCTCTGTGGCTAGACACCTAAAAAGGGTTTTAAGAAAAAAATATTTTGCAAATGAGTCAGAGCCCAATTATTTAAAAATGTTTAGCAAGCATTTTATTGCAATAAATGAAATGCGTAGTATATAGTGTTTATAATTGATTTCGCGGTCGCACTCTCTTGAAGACAGCCTCACCCCTCTTCTACAGTGCACACCTATCAAATTCATATATTTATCTAGTTATTACCTCATATAACTAGGCTACAATAGCTATCTCATCTAGCCCATGCTATCGGGTTCTAGGCACATCCCGTGTCACCTATGGTCATTGGGTCGGAATCTCATCACCGAGTTCAAATCGTAAAATAATAATGGAGGCGGTTATAAATACATAGGCTTTAGGGTTACAACACATTCCTTGAAGACCTGCTTGACATCCCCTTCTCATCACGGTAGGCGCCACCCGAGCACTATAACCTGGGGCACAATCCAAACCCCTCTGGAATCGCCAGGATGGGACTGCCCACTACGTGCGACCTCCTAGATAGCATCCTCGAGTAACATTTAAATAAACAAAATTTTCATTCAACTCACATGCGTACATATATATATAATTTACACACTTATATATATACAGCCAGGCTCTCCAACATACCTCCTAGTAACATACGTAGCAACATACCTATTTTTTAAAATAGTAAAAAAAATAATTTTGAGCTGATAGTTTTTATATGTTCATGATATTTTAATGCGCCCCTGTAAAAAAAATCAACTAAAAATAATTTTTTTTGTTATTTTTAAAAAATAGGTGAAAAAATTGACAATTTTTACCCTATATAATTGTCAGATTTTTTTACCTATTTTTTAAAAATAACAAACAATATTATTTTGAGCTGAATATTTTTACAGGGGCACATTGAAATATCATGAACCCATATAAAAAATACCAACTCATTTTTTTTTTACTATTTTAAAAAAATAGGTATGTTGGAGAGCCTGACTCTCTCTCTCTCTCTCTCTCTCTATATATATATATATATATATATATATATATATATATATATATATATGTATGTATATCTAGAACTAATGATCCCGTTCATACTAAATACCTTCCAATACTAAATAGCTACACCCTGCCATTTATTATTAAGTATAGGATCATATGGTTCACTTCCTATATACTTGGTTAAGTTCGCATTAACCTCGCAAATGTTCCCACTAAGTTTGGCTTCAAATCGATAAAGTTTTATTTATCATATAAATTCAAGGGTAATTTAGACCTTTCACATTCTATATCTAAGTAATAAAATTTCTAGGATAACATACTCCTCTCAGTTATCTACGCGTGGCTGTAAATGACACGTCAATCAGAGTCCGGATGTAAAAGTTATTCACATTCAAAGTTTAAAAAAAATTCCAACTTCGCAAAAATAGAGTACCGGTCGAACAACCCTGGACCCTTGATCGACCGCCCCTTCTTTTTAACCCTCACTGTTTCCCTTTTAGGCCAAGATCGTGACAACCGATCGATCGACCTAAGACCCCTGGTCGATCGGGCCTACTTGGGTAGCCCAGACTCTTTTCGTCGTTTTCCTTTCCCCCCTTTGCTTTTATAAGCCTCCAATCCTTTCTAAACTCTGCCAATTTAATTCCCAATGAGTATAACTTCAATACCTTCATAAATTTCATGATTTCACTTTCTCATAATTAATCTGCACATGCAATTATTAATTTCAACCTTTAACCCATTTTATCAACAATCATTAATTTCACCATTAATGGATTTCATCATTATCTTCAACCTCTAGAAAACCCAAAATTTCTATCAATCTCTATATGGAAAAATTCTCAAAGGTTTCATCTAGGCAAATGGGTTTCAACAATTTTCTTCAACATAAATATTATAAGGATTTATACTCACGAGTCTTCTAATTTCTAGATTTATTACCAGAAACTCAAAAATCAACACTACTTACTACAAATCACATAAAGTAAGAAATACTTGCCTCTTTGGAATAAGTTCGGCGATCTCTTTTAGGAAATTTTTCACGGAATGCTCTTTTCCTTCTTCTTTCCTTTTTCTTCTTTCTCCTTTCTCTCCTCTCTCAAGCTTTAGTGATTTTGGATGAGTAACTGCTGCCCAACTTTCTTAAAACTAGGTTAATTATCCCAAATCCCGAAATTAAGCCTATGGGCCAAATCCAAAAGACTAAAATACCCCCGTATATGTCCGGTTTTGTCTAATAAGGCTCCGAGACCCTATTACTACCTCCAGGTGCACTATTTTGACTATCTCTGCCTCTCCGAACCCAACCGCGACCTCAAAATTGTCATTCGATTTAATCTATAAAAAAATCATATCTCGACTCAATTAGTTCACACACGACTCTCGGTTGAGATAAAATAATGCCACGTCACTATCACTAGCTACGACGTCAAATAATTATTACTATTCACTTAGTAATTGTATTCCATCGATATTAATCATTTTCTCTCTCGATTAATATTTAAATACACGCATAATAATTAATTAAATTAAATTACGACACACGTTGTTATTTAAGTTTACCTAAGTAAATTAAATATTTAATGTCAGAATTACAGGGTGTTACATACTTCCCTCATTACAAAGGAATTTCGTCCCCGAAATTAGGTCATACTTGCGGTGAATAACTCTAGATATTGCTCTCGCATGCCATCCTCCCACTCCCATGTCGACTCGTCAATATTGTGGTGTCCTCACTGAACTTTGACTAATGGCACCACCTTAGACCGCAACTTACGCTCACTATGATCCATAATCGCCATGGGCCTCTCCTTATATGACATGTCTGGATGTAAATTGATCTCCTCGAGTGGAACGTGCCAAAAATCTCTCTCGCTCCTACGATACTTCTTCAGCGAAGCTACGTGGAACACATCGTGTACCCACTGTAGATGCTCTGGTAAACCTAGTCTATATGCTATCGGTCCCACTCTCTCAATGATAGGGAATGGTCCCACATACCGTTGTGCTAGTTTTCCCTTCTTGTCCAACCTCATGACCCCCTTCATGGGAGATACTCGTACCAACACCTGATCGCCAACTTCTAACTCAACATGTCTCCAGTTTGTATCGGCATAACTCTTCTGCCTATCCCGAGCTATTCGAATACGCCCTCGAATCATCTTGATCTTAGCAGTATTCTTCTGTATAATCTTTGGCTTTAAAAACTTGTTTTCTCCCACCTCTAACCAATAAGCGAGTTAACGACAAGGTCTCCTATATAATGCCTCAAACGGTGCCATACCGATGTTGAATTGGTAAGAGTTATTATATGCAAACTCTACCAATGGAAGACATCTCTCCCATCCGCAGAGAGACGAACAGACATTGTAATATTTAAATACACGCTTCATAATTAATTAAATTAAATTAAGAGACACATTGTAATTAAGTTTATACCCGAATAAATTAAATATTTAATGCTCAGAATTACTAGGTGTTATAGTTATAAGATAAGTCAATTATAAATTAATTTTCAGTTCATTCCAGGGAACTCGATCAATCATTTATGACAGGACTTCTCTAGGGATTTTTGAATTCATTTTTAATAACATATGAAATCTTTTATTTTTAACTCACAACTCAAAAAATTAAGAGTTCTCTTGAACACCAAAGTTTTAGATTCTATTAAATGTTTCTTCAATTATAGTTGAGAGGTACTCATTTGAATGTCCCTAATATTCTCTAGGTATCTCATTGAAAAGATACATATAATTTACCCCAACTATATCTTCAATTCATAAAATAGTTCTAAACTCACAAGTTTTCAGTATTAAATAAGAATATATCTTATTTCTTAAATTAATACATGTGTAGTGCTTTCATGTATAGCCGATCCAAAAAATATATGTTCATTCGTTCTAGTCATAAGTTCAAATTTTCAAGTGTTTGAAAGTCACGCAATCTATTTCTTGAAGAAATGAAAGGTACATTTTTCATATATTAGTTTTTACAATGTATAAGATAATATTTAGTATTAGAGTTTAAACCTCTATTCAAAATAACTTGACTAGAATATATTTACCAATGAAAATATTATTTGCAGCAAACTCAATTATTATAAAATTCTTCAATTATTATCATTTTGATATGTGAATTCAATTTACTCAATATAAAGTTTGACAAATGAGATATTTACTCGTAATATTAGACCTCTGTATGTCTAAATCCATGCATACATCAAACAACCTATTAAAGGCATAGCATGTTTGATTTCATATGCAAATACAAAAGGTAAAATATTTGTCTAAGAATTTCAAACTCTATCCAACACAAAGCATACGGTCAAAATAAGTTTACCCAACTAAATTCTTTCTACACCGGTATGAAGCACATCAATTGATTCCAATATAGTAGAATATAATTTTATAATTTACCTTTTCCAACTCATATAAGTGAAAAATATGAAAAATTATTTAAATAGAATTCTAGAGGTTGTGCTTGCAAACTCAAATGTTGCATATTTCAAGATAATTCATCTTCCACAAATTTGAGTCCAATTTTTTAGAAGTAGTTCATAAATCCTTTAATAAGAACTTTATAAAGGCTTCAAAATATATTGAATCCACTGGGAATAATACATGGTACATTTTGTTTTGAAGAAAATATTGTTATCCAAAAGGTAAAACTTTAAGTTTTTAATTTCATCATGACCAAAACGCTTATTAAAAAATATGAAATTTTTCTAAAATTCGTACTTTATGAGTCTAGTTTTATACAAAATTAGAATCACTCAAAAACATTGCGTACAAATTAAGAAAAACTCATTTTACTATAAACTATCCAAAAAATTCAGGATTGCGCATCACATCTGTAAAAATCATAATAAAATACAACTCAATTTTCAGAAATCCCAAAACCCAATATCCATAACCTCAACTATATGCATGCCAAAATTCATGAAATTATAGTGTATATATTATCAAAAAATTGAGATGATATTAAAAAAAGGAATTCATAAAAAAAAAATCATATTTTTTCTTTATTTCATTATCGATCACTTTAGTGTGGTTGAAAAATACAAACTACAATTTCATATAAATACTTTAAAAAATATTTGAACGAATTTAGTTTTTGGTAAACAAATCACAAGGTGAAAATGCTTATTATTTACCCTTCGAATCCGTATAAAAAAATTCATTTGTTATCAAATATCAAATTTCAATTTAATTCCTTATAGAAAATTGGTATTTGTTTTCGAATATCAAATTTTTATTTGATTCCATATAACAAATTTTCATTTCTTTTCTTAACTCCAAGTGGTTCTAAATAAATAATCTAAAAAGGTATACAATTTTATCTCCAATAATAACATCTTATGTGAAATAATATTTCAGAATCATAACTAAAAAATATGATTGACCTATTAAAAAGTTTTCCATCAAAGGGTTCATTATTATTCAAATTGTAATTTCTCACAAAATTATTGATCGATTCCAGATTGACAAAAATACCCAAATTTATTTTTCTACTTCGTAAAATATAATATTTAGGAAATTCGGGGCTAACCTATAATTTCTAGAGGTTAAAAGTCAAAATTATAATTTCTAGACATAGAAACTTTGTTGGTCTTTTTTTTTTCATTTTAGGCATCATAAAAATAATCATATATGCCTATAAGATTTATTTTTCGGTCTCCATGATAGATATAAAACGTCTTAAAATTGTTGAGACAATTTAGATATTGTGATAAAAAATACATCAGAGAGTTTTATGGAGAATTTGAAAAATGAAATCATTATTTAATTTTAGTCTACTACTCAAAATAATTTGTTACCTCATACGAATGTCACTAATTTGAACCGCACGCTTTAGAATTCAAATATTTACTGCAAAATAAAAATAAATAATATTACCTCAATTGTTTATGAAAATTTGTAGTAGACGATTCTTAGGTTGAGTCACAGACTAGGTCGCTCTCTTTAAGACGTTTCGCAACTCTACCCTTTCTATCCAGGTAGTGTACAGTCATGTTGTCCCCAGTATAAAACAAGCCGAAAATCACCTCTGTCTCATATAACCATGAACTTTATTTATATGGCATACTAGCACTCATTCGAAATTTGTTGCTCAATATCACAATGTTGTAATTAGGGGAATAATTATTTTTGGAACAAAAAATATTTTCAAAAAAATATTATAATAGACATAGCCAATTATTTTCGAGTTATGTTTGAAAAATTGGACGTACAAAGAAAATATTTTGAGGTGAAGAAAAACTATATGGAGGTGTTATTTGAGAGAGATTTTTCAAGTCTTCCTCACAACCAACTCTAACCCTTTTCATATATTTGGCCGAATGTGGGAGCCATTATTGTGTAGACAAATTGGACATTTATAAAAGAGAGAGTGTGAGGCTAAAGTTAGAAAAGGAGATGCCCATTTATTTTGCCCCCTCATTATTCGAAAGTATTTTCAAGCTTTACACACACAGACTATCCACCATTCAATTCCAACAATAAAAATTCATGTTGTACCGTTTTGTACTGAAAAAAGTGGTAATAATTTACATTTTAATTTCTCGACAATTGAAACTACCGAAATCATAATTATCAATTTATTTATGGTTGGTTTTGGTTTAAATATTTTTAAAAATTGATATACCGAAACTATCGCATCAAATTTATGTGTAATTAAATAAAAAAGTTCCAATAAAGTTTACTTTGGGAGATAATGAGTGTGAATTGTTCTGTAGAACACAAAAGATGAGAAAGAGACCAGAAAGTCCCACATTACAATGCTTAACCTTTTCTTCTCTCATTATAAGATGGTAGTCAACGTGTCATATATATGGTGTCCCACATCAGAAAAGAGTAGAAATCCTTTTGCCCATAGCTTGTTATAAAGTCACTGCAACAACTAATTCATTTAAAGGCTTATAATCTTATTTGCTCTTGAGAACCCAAGTTTGGCTATCAGTTAGTGTAATTTATATAATGCGTCTGCTGGATTTTTGGGGTTGCAAATTTGACTTTGTGAATTCACGATTTACCCTTGAAATTGGGTTTTTATTAATGTTTAATTTACCTCTAAAATCTGAACTATCTCAGCAATTTGCAAATTGAGCATGAGCTCGTCACTTAGTGGTGACGAATCAGGGCACTAGGAAAAATTGATTATATCGTAAAAAATCGATTTAATGATGTATTATGCGATTTGGATTTAGTTGATGGACTGGCTGTAATACCTTGTATTTTTGGTATTATTCAAGATGATTGTTAATTAAGAGAATAAATTAACAATCTAGAAGAAATTATTACTTGAGTGTAATTAGTAATAAGTTAATGCATGTTTAAATGATGATTAAATTGCATGATGTGAGATTTATTATCATATTTAATTAATCGGTGTAACTAATTAATTATGTGGAGTGATTTATTTATATTTCATATTATGTAATTGGTCATGACACATACTATATTTAATTAATCAATGTTATTAATTAACTATGTTAGACTATATGTAGTCACACGTGAAATAATTAATAAGATGCATTTATTTTACGTTGTGGGGTATTACCATAAGTTATAGGTATTTCCATTTGGGACGGGCTCTAAAGTGATACGGAGACCTGGATTTAGCGTGCAAGACGTCTCACACATGAAACTTGATACGAGTCAGGAGTTGAGAGATAACTTGGTGTTAGGACATATAGTTATTACATGAGTGTTACTTATATGGGAGATAATGCATCGAGTGTCTAGATATTCCAAGACTTAGGTGTGACACCCAACCTATTCTAATACTGGTTGATCAAGCCTTTATTAAAATTATACGGGAATCATTTTGATTTCATTCTTAGCATCAATGTCGAACAAGTATATAAATATAATCAACGTAACAATACTCCAATCAAAATGACAACGAAACTGAATAGAGAATAATCATAAATAATGTAAACCGAATAAATCATCGGCTATCACAAATAATAATAACGTAAACATTCCATTGAGAAGTAATAAGAAATATCAATCATAAATGAAATGTCCTATCCATCTACGGGAAACTGGTCCAAAAGGAAATACTAAAACTGAATCCCTTCTAGATAGAATGAGCGGAGGTGGCTACAATTAAATCTCGCAACCTCCAAAACTACTGCTCACAATGGCATGATGTAGAGACTAACCTTGCGATATCTGATATTGAATACCTAGGGCTTTGGAAAATAATTTGACAATGGGTTAAAGCCCGAAAAACATTTGAAAATATTTGCAAGTATTTAAATACTTTAAATGTAAAGGTGCAGTGTATTACCTTTATAATTAACTTTTCAGTCACACTTATATGAGACCTCTTCTCAACTCTTAACTACAGTGTGCACCTAACACATTCATTTTATTATCTATATTATGCTACCCAGTCTAACTAGGATAATAACAGCTAACATAGCCCATCCTGCTAATAGTCACCATTAGCTAATATCTACTACCCTCATTAGGTATAATTTCATAAACAATTACATAGCGACACATATACTAAAAATAATTATTCACACACAATCTCATATACACATACATATATATATATATATATATATATCACTCGTTATATATACATATATTGCATCACAATAGCATGGACCTCGCGGATGCATCCCTCGTGTACTATCGATCTCCAGGTATACCACGTACCAAAACTGGGGAGGACACCGGATCGAAATTTCACCACCGAGACCAAAACATAAATACAAACAACGAAGGCGGTCATAAATATATGTTCGGGGTTGCAACTATACTACATCGTACCCAACCAATGTCTAAATCGACACCTATCCTCACACATGGATAATGGCCATGCAAAAGTATTATGACCTAGAGAATCAATCCAACACCTGCTGGTAAACGCAAGGGTAGACTGCCGCTACGCCCATCTAGCTAACGATAGCACTACCAAGTAGGTATTTTCAAATAAACAAGCAACACACACACACACATACACACACACACACACGCACACACACACACACACACACACACACATATATATATATAAAGAGTATTGACTACGTACAAAAAATTCCACTACATACTAGTCTACCAATCCCGAAGTCTGAACCGACTTCCCGATTTTCCATTTAAATGTTCACTCGCTTGAAATCCAATTCGTCTCACTTAAAACCTAGCTAACCATTGGCCTAAAACACGCACCATGTTCCAAGGAATTCCCAATTTACTCCGGAAACCCATACGCCCATTTATTAATGCTAACGGGTCAAAACAACGCACAATAAAAATCTGTACATACTAGAAACCCGAACGGGTTCGCTGGCAGACCGAACCGGTTTGATCCAGTGAACCGATTCACTCCCTCAGTGAATCGGTTAGATTTGCTGGGCTACCCTTTGTCCTTAACCTCGAGTTTTCACTTCCCCAAATCATAAATTTAGATACCAAACTAATACACAATCATCCCAGAATTTTTTTAAGCCCGATCTAAACTTGAATCCAGCATTAAACCTCAAGGATTCCTAATCTTTAACTCAATTTACTTAATCTAGACTTAATAAATATTTTAAATTCATCGATCTAATATCTTATAAATGTTCTTCATGTTCATAATTATATTCCCAGATTTAAATCACGAATTTCTCCCTTATTAATTCTCAATCATGATCATAGGTTGAACACAAACCAATTAATCTCAATTAATCCCCAAAATTTCATCTTAAATTTCCAGATCAATTAGTTAACTATGAACATAATTAACTACAGTAAATCACAAATCTAAATCAATTAAGCACTTGCCTTGTTGGATTAAAGTCCAAACTTTGACACGTTAGAGATGAATTAAATTATGGAGATAGTTCTTCGTGTCTTCTCCAAGCTTTCTTTTCTCACTCTCTTCTCTTTGATCTCTCCCTTAATCCCCACTCAGCATAGGATAAAATGAGGCTGCCTTCCACCCCACTTAACCTCAAATACCTCTTAATTAATTCCTGATTTCATATTTTGGTGTACCTCTAAGGGTAAAAACACGACCATACCCTAATACGGGCCATTTAGTGTCCAAAAAGCTCTCGGAACCCAACTATAACCCCATTGTACCTATTCTGGACTATTTCAACCTATTTCGGATCATCGGTACACTAAAAAAGATCCTCTAATTCACTGAAATAAATTTTTTCCACCATCTCACTAACCGAGCTGACACGTGCATACAATACGCGTCACTTTTAAACTTTTTAAATCCCTCATTTTAACTCTCTAACGACATAATATAATAATCCGCCACTTTTCAGACATTAAACGATAATATAATAATTCACATCGTTATTTACTTATTATGCGCAAGTAAATAATAATAGTCATAAATATTAATCATAAACTTGCTAATTAATATTTATCGAAAGTAATTTAATTTTCCAATTAAATTAATAAATCAATGCATATATAGAAATAATGTCAACCTATAAGTCTATTTCCTTTAATGCTATATGTTAGTCAACGAAGTCAATCCTGAGATACCTCCTCAAAAATGACATGTGGAACACATCGTGAATCCTCTGCAAGTGCTCCGATAAGGCAAGCATATACGCAACTGGTCCTACCCTCTCAATGATGGGAAAATATGCCACATATCTAGGTTGTAGCTTCACCTTCTTCCCAAACTGCATCACTCCCTTCATGGGAGATACCCGTAACAACACCTGATCACCCATGCCAAACTCTAAGTGTCTCTGATTTTCATCAATGTAACTCTTCTAATGGTCCCGAGCTACCCGAGTACGACTCCTGATCATCTACATCTTTGCTAATGTATCTTAAATCACATACAGCCCGAGAAGCTTGTTGTCCCCCACCTCTAACCAAAATGATGGAAAACAACGAGTCTCTCGTACAAAGCCTCGAAAGGTGCCATGTCAATAGTGAATTGGTACAAGTTATTATACACAAACTCCACCAATGGTAGATACTACTCCCATATACCCTTAAAATCCAGAATACACATCCTTAACATAGCGTTCAGCATTTGATTGACCCTCTCTGTCTGCCCATCGGTTTGAAGGTGATACACCATTCTCAAATTTAACTTCGTCCCCATCGCCACCTGAAAACTCTATCAGAAATGGGACATAAAGTTCTTATCCCAATCCAAAATAATATTGAGCGATACTGCGTGCAGTGTCACTATCTCTGTACTGAAAAGTTTGGCATACTACCCTATCGTGTAATCCACTCGTAGACGTAAGAAATGAGATACCTTAGTCAAACGGTCCACAATAACCAAGATGGAATCATGGCACCTCTGTGATGTCAGTAACACTGTGTTGAAATCCATTGATATACTCTCCCATTTCTATACCAAAATGTCCAATTGATGCAATGCCCCATATGGTCACTATCTGATAAGTGGTGCACCTAGAGACAAACTCTGCTTTGTCCCGCTTCATACCAACCCACCAATACTGCCTCCTCATATCCTTGTACATCTTGTACCATCCTGGATGAATCAAGAATCGTTACCTATGCGACTCCTCCATAACTGCACACTGTAGGTCCTCGTCGTTTTGGATAATTAACCTCCCATTGATGCGTAGTCCACTCTCATAACTTACCGAGTAGGACTTTTCTCCGTCTGCCAATAACTTTCGCATATTCTCCTGATAAGAAGGATCCACTTCCTATGCCTTCATAACCCTTAAAATGATCTTGGGTGTGATGGTCATTACTGCCATATAAGCCCTAACTACTTCCTCCTCCCGACGAAGCTCATCCAACTTCGATTGTTAAACTACAGCCAACTACCCCGCAAGCATATGAATAAATACATATTCTACCACGTTAGCCTTTCCCAAATGATACTGAATGTCGAACTGGGAATCCTCCATGAATTCAAGCCATCTATGCTGCCTCAAATTCATCTCCTTTTGCGTGAAAAGATACTTCAGTGACTTGTTATTCATAAATAACCAAAACTTCTCCCCCAATAAGTAATTCCTCCAAATCCTCAAGGCAGAAACAACTACTACTAACTCCAAGCCATGCGTGAGATAGTTCTTCTCATAGGGATTTAACTTATGAGATGCAAAAGCTATAACATGCTCCTTTTGCTGAAGAACTCCCCCAAGTCCCTAGAGGGATGCATCAGTAAAATAAAGTACTCCACTCCTCCTCTAAGAAACGTGAGCACTAGTGCTGAAGTCAACTTGTCCTTAAGATCATCAAAATCTATCTAACAGTGATCATCCCAAACAAAATGTACGACCTTACGAGTCGAATTCGTCAAGGGACCCGCAATCTTTAAAAATCCTCTTATAAACAGACGGTAGTAACTTGATAACCTTAGAAATTTACAAACGTTTGTGGTGGACCCACTCCTTCACCACTAACACTTTACTCGGATCCACCGAAATCCCCCTATCGGAGACTATATGACCCAAGAACTATACCTTCCATAAACAGAATCCACATTTGTTAAACTTGGCACACATGATGGTCCCGCAAGGTTTAAATAACCATTCTCAAAAGCTCTACGTGCTCACCCTATATTCGAGAATAAACCAGGATATAATCTATAAAGACAATGACAAACTGATCTAAGAAATCCATGAACACTCAGTTCGTGAGAACCATGAAAACTATCGGTGAATTGGTTAGCCCAAACATAATAATCCTGAACTCATAAGGCTTGTATCTGGTAAAAATGATGTCACAGGGACATCCTATTCCCTGATACGTAACTGATGGTACCCTGACCTCAAATCAATATTTGAGAATTAGGATGCTCTTCTCAGCTGATCGAACAAATCATCGATATGCAACAACGAATACTTATTTTGAATCGCGACATTGTTCGACTCCTGACAGTCAATGTGCAACCTTAATGTCACATCTTTTTTCTTCACAAATAGTACTAGGGAACCCCAATGTGAGGTAATACTATAGATAAAACCCAGCCGCAAAAGATATTGAATTTGAGAACTTAACTCCTGCATCTTTAATGTAGCCATACGATATGGCACAAGTGCTATTGGCCTAGTCCTCGATGCTAAGTCATTCACAAACTCAATCTCCTAATTCGGCGATAACCCTGGTATTTCCTGAAACACGTCAACAAAGTCCCTAACCAAAAGGATTGAATCTAATGAGACGATAATACCATCCTAAGTCTTCTCTTAGATGTAATATAGATGCATGTTTAACACTCCCTCGGGACAGGGCTTTGCCAAAAAAAAAAACATATCCTGTCTTAGAAAAGCAATAGTCCTCCGTCGCTCTATGCATCACTAACCAGTTCATTCCCAATACATCGTCATACTCGTACATCTCCAAAACGATCAAATCTGCTACTAAATATAGCCTCACAATGTCATGCCAACTCTCCAACAGATGGAATGAGTGAGAGCCCCGCTATCTAACGGTGAATCTACAGTCATAATGATATTAGACGATGTATCCACTAAACCCATCTCCCGTGTGAATCTACTGCTAACAAAAGAGTGTGACACTCCCATGCCAAAAACTACTCACTATGGCCATCCTGCGGGTCGGGGTTAAGGGGTTGCTCCCGATGTGGATCCCTTCGTCCTTCCCCCTTCGGTGTGCGTGTGGGATAGCATCCTTTATCGGGCTGCTCGACTATCGTCGATGTGGGGTGATATGTAGAGAGAGTCGCCAGCCTATTTTGCACAAAATAATCAAAAAAATGTTGCCGCCTTGAGAGAACGACATCAAGGACAATGCTAATGCTTGCGAAATCAACTAGTTTAAGGGTCCAGTGACTAAGTTACGCAACGGGAAGGTGTTAGGCACCCATCCCGCCCTTTGGGTCTCTCGTGGGCATGTGTTAATCTTCTCCTGTATAACTCCATGATGTGTGTGCTTACGTGAACAATATAAATAGAGGATGGAATCGCTTGACTCGAGTTATGGATAAATGCAGAGTGAGGTCATCCTTAGGAATGTTCCCAAAATAAAATTAAAAATATAATATCAGTGTTTCTCTATTCATAAATCGTTATAGAATAACAATTGCATATATCGGACAAGACACAAGCAAATATATATATATATATATATATATATATATATATAGAAAGAGAGAGAGAGAGAGGCTCCTGTGCACACTAAGTTTGCACACGTGCTTGCACACACCTTTTTTTTAAATATTAAAAAAATATTTTTATGTGATATTTAAATATTTCAACGGACCCATATAAAAAACATCAGATCAAAAAAAGTTTTTTTTCCTATCTTAAAAAAATCGGTCAAACTTTTGTAGCTTTTAAATGCTTTAAAAACTGGGAAAGTTTGACTAATTTTTTTAAAATAGCAAAAATACATTTTTTGATCTGATTTTTTTATATGGGTTCCTTAAAATGTTTAAATATCACAAAAAAAAATCAATTATTTTTTTTTACTATTTAAAAAAATGATGTGCAAACTTAGTGTGCACAAGAGCCTCTCTCTCTCTCTCTCTATATATATATATATATATATATATATATATATATATATATATATGTGTGTGTGTGTGTGTGTGTGTGTGTGTATCAAGGATGTGTGCTAAGACTAAAATAATTAGTGTATGGGAGAGGACTCGAGTCGAGGGATTTACTCAAGATGCCTCCTACATAGCCTGGGGGAATCGAAGTCCACGTAGTTCGAAGATAGTATGAGGTGGGGTTTAACTTATAAATCCAATCGGGGACATTATTATTATGTGTGTGTGTGTGTGTGTGTGTGTGGAAAAGGTATTGAAATGTGAGCAAATGTGATGAAAAATCCCCATTTTGAATTTATAAGTGAACCATCTTCTTCTTGTTTTTGGATTTTTCAATGGACATAAAGTATGTGCGAATACTAATAATAAAAAGTTTGAAATTAAGATGCGTGATGTAATGAAGTAAAGTACAGCGAAAATGAAGTAACTAGTGAAAAAAAGAAAGAATTAAAAGACAAAGGGTAAGAATTAGACACCCTTCTGAAGACTTAAAATAGATTTTGATTGTAAATGTGTTGATCTCGAGATGAAGTGATGGTGGCTTGAGGATTAGGGTGGGAATTTACTCAAAAGAGTATGAAAATGATGGAAGGAATGTGGAAATTGGGATTTTAAGGAAAAAACAACTCTGAATTCGGGGGAATTCTCTTTGAATTTCTTGAGAGGGATGTTCAGGGGTGCCTTTCAAAGTGATTTCATGGCATCTATTTATAGGGCCAGGGGATGATGATTGGCATGGTCCTAGACCTGCCTATTGATAGCAGGATCCTGGGGTTGCCAATTGGCAGTCTGAGGCAAGTATTCAGACAAACAACCATAAAATGTGAACCGTAAGTAAAAATCACGCATGGGGAGGACCGTTGAAAAGAGTGTTCAAAGCCCTTTAAGAATTCATCAAGCTACTCTAGTTGACTGAGGTCAAACGGAGACCGAAAGTGTCCATTGGTCACTCAACAGGAGATTCTCAGAGGAAAATGGATCGTTTATCTGAAACGAAAGGTCGGTTCGTTTACAGAATGGACCATTGGAAAGTGTATTCAGTGCCTTGAAGATTTCATTTAGCTTCATTCAGTTCAGAGAGTTAACGTTGGTCAAACGAGGTCCATAAGCGTTCGACGACTCTTCAGAGTAAAATAGGTCATTCGTCCGTACCGTAAGGCTGATTCACCCACGGGGCACATCGTTAGAAAGGGGTTTCAAAGGATATTAAATTTTCATTCATCTTTGTTCCAACTAAAGAGTCGACATGAGCCAAACAAAGCCTGGGAGCGCCGGGTGGCCTTCGGATCAATTTTTGGGATAAAACAGACCGTTCGTCCAAACCATAAGGTTGATTTGTGCATGGGGTCAATCGTTGGAAAGGGGATTCAGAAACCTTCGAGGATTCATTGAGCTTCCACTCAGTCTAGGAAGTTGATCAGAGTTAAATGGGGCTTAGGAGTGCTCGACCTCTAGAGCTATTTTTTTTATAGTAAAATGAACTGTTCGTCCAAACTGTAAGGTCGATTTGCGTATGGGGCTGACCATTGGAAAGGGAATTCAGAGACCTTCAAAGATTTATTGATATTTTGCTCAGACGTAAAGGTTGACCTGAGTCAAACAGGTATAGAGAGTGCCTAGTGGCCTCCAGATCAGTATTCGGGTTATGACCTGGGATTTGCGGTGAATAAGTGAGTTCTAGGGACTTAAGGAGGTTCTTAAGAGGATCCAAGGATGGGGTGTATATAGAGAGCGCCTCGTTATATATGCATATATCGCATCCCAATAGCATGGACCTCACGGATGCATCCCTCGTGTACTATCGGGCTCTAGGTATACCACGTACCAAAATTGGAGGGGACACCAGATCGAAATCTCACCACTGAGCCCAAAACGTAAATATAAACAATGGAGGCGGTATTAAATATATGTTCGGGGTCTCAATTATACTACATCGCACCCAACCAATGTCTAAACCAACACATATCCTCACACATGGATCCTGGCCATGCAGTAGTATTATGACCTAGAGAATCAATCTAACACCTGCTAGTCAACGCAAGGGTAGAATGCCACTACTCCCATCTAGCTAACGATAACACTACCAAGTAGGTATTTTCAAATAAACAAGCAGCACACACACACACACACACACACACACACACACACACACACACACACACACATATATATATATATATATATATATATATCTATATATATATATATATATATATATATATATGTATAAAGAGTATTGACTACGTACAAAAATTCCACTACATACTAGTCTACCAATCTCGAAGTCTGAACTGACTTCCCGATTTTCCATTTAATTGTTCACTCGCTTGAAATCCAATTCGTCTCACTCGAACCTATCTAACCATTGGCCTAAAACATGCACCATGTTCCAAGGAAATCCCAATTTACTCCGGAAACCCATACGCCCATTTATTAATTCTAACGGGTCAAAACAACTCACAATAAAAATCTAGACACACTAGCAACCCGAACGGGTTCGCTGGCAGACCGAACCGGTCTGATCCAGTGAACCGATTCACTCCCTCAGCAAACTGGTTAGATTTGTTGGGCTACCCTTTGTCCTTAACCTCGAGTTTTCACCTCCCCAAATCATAAATTTAGAAACCAAAATAATACACAATCATCCCAGAATTATTTTAAGCTCGATCTAAACTTGAATCAAACAGTAAACCTCAAGGATTCCTAATCTTTAACTCAATTTACTTAATCTAGACTTAATAAATATTTTAAATTCATCGATCTAATATCTTATAAATGTTCTTCATGTTCATAATTATATTCCCAGATTTAAATCACGAATTTCTCCCTTATTAATTCTCAATCATGATCATAGGTTGAACACAAACCAATTCCTCTCAATTAATCCCCAAAATTTCATCTTAAATTTCCAAATTAATTAGTTAACTATGAACATAATTAACTATAGAAAATCACAAATCTAAATCAAGTAAGTACTTGCCTTGTTGGATTAAAATCCAAACCTTGACACTTTAGAGATCAATTAAATTACGGAGATGGTTCTTCTTGTCTTCTCCAAGCTTTCTTTTCTCATTCTCTTCTCTTTGATCTCTCCCCTAATCCCCACTAAGCATAGGATAAAATGAGGCTGCCTTCCACCCCATTTAACCTCAAATACCTCTTAATTAATTCATGATTTCATATTTAGGTGTAGCTCTAAGGGTAAAAACATGACCATACCCTAATACGGGCCATTTAGTGTCCAAAAAGCTCTCAGAACCCAACTATAACCCCCATGTACCTATTCTGGACTATTTCAACCTATTTCGGATCATCGGTACACTAAAAAAGGTCCTCTAATTCACTGAAATAAAAATGTTCCACCATCTCACTAACCGAGCTGACACGTGCATACAATACGCGTCACTTTTAAACCTTTTAAATCCTTCATTTTAACTCTCTTACGACATAATATAATAATCCGCCACTTTTCACTCATTAAATGATAATATAATAATTCACATCAGTATTTACTTATTATGCACAAGTAAATAATAATAGTCATAAATATTAATCATAAACTTGCTAATTAATATTTATCAAAAGTAATTTAATTTTCCAATTAAATTATTAAATCAATGCAGATATGGAAATTATGTCCAACTATAAGTCTATTTCCTCTAATGCTATATGTCAGTCAACAAAGTCAATCCTGAGATACCAAATAAAAAATGATGCATGGAACACATCATGAATCCTCTGAAAGTGCTCCGATAAGGCAAACATATACGCAACTGGACCTACCCTCTCAATGATGGGAAAATATGCCACATATCTAGGTTCTAGCTTCACCTTCTTCCCAAACTGCATCACTCCCTTCATGGGAGATACTCATAATAACACTTGATCACCCATTTCAAAATCTAAGTGTCTCTGATTTGCATCAATGTAACTCTTCTAATGGTCCCGAGCTACCGGAGTATGACTCCTGATAATCTACATCTTTGCTGATGTACCTTGAATCACATACAGACCAAAAAGCTTGTTGTCCCCCACCTCTAACCAAAACGATGGCAAATAACGAGTCTCTCGTACAAAGCCTCGAAAGGTGCCATGTCAATAGTGAACTGGTACGCGTTATTATACACAAACTCCACCAATCCTAGATACTACTCCCATCTACCCTTAAAATCCATAATACACATCCTTAACATATCGTTCAACATTTGATAGACCCTCTCTGTCTGCCTATCGGTTTGCAGGTGATACACCATGCTCAAATGTAACTTCATACCCATCGCCTCCTAAAAACTCATCCAGAAATGGGACATAAAGTTCTTATCCCAATCTAAAATAATATTGAGCAGTACTCCATGTAGTCTCACTACCTCTGTAATGAAAAGTTTGGAATACAACCCTGTCGTGTAATCCACTCGTAGAGGTAAGAAATGAGATACCTTAGTCAAACGGCCCATAATAACCCAGATGGAATCATGGCCCCTATGTGATGTTAGTAACACTGTGTTGAAATCCATTGATATACTCTCCCATTTCTATACCAAAATGTCCAATTGATGCAAAGCCCCATATGGTCACTATCTGACAAGTGGTGCACCAAGAGACAAACTCTGCTTTGTCCCGCTTCATACCAACCCACCAATACTGTCACCTCATATCCTTGTACATCTTGTACCATCCTGGATGAATCAAGAATTATGACCTATGCGACTTCTCCATAACTGCACGTTGTAGGTCCTCGTCGTTTTGGACAATTAACCTCGTATTGAAGCGTAATCCACTCTCATAACTTATTGAGTAGGAGTTTTCTCCGTCTGCCAATAACTGTCGCATATTCTCCTGATAAGAAGGATCCCCTACCTATGCCTTCATAACCCTTAAAATGATCTCGGGAGTGATGGCCATTACTGCCATATAAGCCCTAACTACTTCCTCCTCCCGACGAAGCTCATCCAACTTCGATTGTTACACTACTGCCAACTACCCCGCAAGCATGTGACTAAAAGCATATTCTACCACGTTAGCCGTTCCCAAATGATACTGAATGTCTAACTGGTAATCCTCTATGAATTTAAGCCATCTACACTGCCTAAAATTCATCTCTTTTTGCGTGAAAAGATACTGCCGTGATTTGTTATTCATAAATAACCAAAACTTCTCCCCCAATAAGTTATTCCTCCAAATCCTCAAGGCAGAAACAACTGCTGCTAACTCCAAGCCATCCGTGAGATAGTTCTTCTCATAGGGATTTAACTTGTGAGATGCAAAAGCTATAACATACTCCTTTTGCTGCAGAACTCCCCCAAGTCCCTAGAGGGATGCATCGTTAAAATAAAGTACTCCACTCCTCCTCTAAGAAATGTGAGCACTAGTGCTGAAGTCAACTTGTCCTTAAGATCATCAAAATCTAACTGACAGTGATCATCCCAAACAAAATGTACGGCCTTAAGAGTCAAAATCGTCAAGGGACCCGCAATCTTAAAAAATCCTCTTATAAACAGATGGTAGTAACTTGATGACCTTAGAAAATTACAAACGTCTGTGGTGTAATGGGTTGGCCCCACTCCGTCACCACTGACACTTTACTCGGATCCACCGAAATCTCCCTCTCGGAGACTATATGACCCAAGGAACTATACCTCCCGTAAACATAATCCACATTTGTCAAACTTGGCACACATGATGGTCCCGGGAGGTTTAAATAACCATTCTCAAAAGATCTACGTTCTCACCCTCTATTCGAGAATAAACCAGGATTTAATCTATAATGAAAATGGCTAACTAATCTAAGAAATCCATGAACACTCAGTTCGTGAGAACCATGAAAACTATCGGTGCATTGGTTAGCCCAAACGGAATAACCCTGAACTCATAAGACTTGTATCTGGTAAAAATGATGCCATAGGGGCATCCTATTCCCTGATACGTAACTAATGGTACCCTGACCTCAAATCAATATTTGAGAAGTAGGATGCTCTTCTCAGCTAATCGAACATGTCATCAATATGCAACAACGAATATTTGTTTTATATCGCGACATTGTTCGACTCTCAATAGTATATGCACAACCTTAATGACACATCTTTTTTCTTCACAAATAGTACTAGGGAACCCCAATATGAGGTAATACTATAGATAAAACCCAACCGCAAAAGTTATTGAATTTGAGAACTTAACTCCTGCATCTTTAATGTACCATACGATATGGCACAAGTGCTATTGGCCTAGTCCTCGATGCTAAGTCATTAACAAACTCAATCTCCTAATTCGGTGATAACCCTGGTATTTCCTGAAATACATCAACAAAGTCCTTAACCACAAGGATTGAATCTAATGATACGATAATACCATCCTAAGTCTCCTCCTCGATGTAATATAGATGCATGTTCGACACTCCCTCGGGATAGGGCTTCGCCATAAAAAACATATACTGTCTTGGAAAAGCAACAATCCATCGTCGCTCCATGCATCACTAACTAGTTCATTCCCAATACATCGTTGTTGATGTTAAAACTAGATTATATCTAATTAGTCAATCACAGATAAATAAAACAAAGGATTTTTAAAGTGGTTCAGCCTTATGAAAATGGCCTACGTCCACTGTTTTGTATTGCTGACTGTTTGCCTTGAATCTCGATAATATCTTTACCAAGAGATACAAAGTCCCCTTCTTATGAGGAGGTTACAATGTATTTATAGCCTTGAGGATGTACATATGAAAAGATAATGCGTTGTTATCTAGTAGACATATACATCTGTACGATAATAATGCACAATTGATGCGTAGTTTCCTTTTCGTTTTCTTAATTTGGATGCTCTGCACGCTAAGTTGCTCGGTATGCTTAAGTTGCTCAGAGCGTCTGAGTATCTCGGTGACAATATGCTGTTCATTGAAAGTATGTGTATTTTTCACGTAGGTTGACATGTGTCTTCATGTGATTGGTCCACGTCAGCAGACTAAATTTGGTATCAATAGAAGCCCCCAATGGTTCACAATTGAGGTTGAAGAAGAGTGTGGAACATTTTTCTTGAAAACTGCTTGGATTACTGGTCTTCATGAATTTTAGGAAGATTTTCATTGTATATAATTCCTTTTTGAGCGCATAATATCAAGCTTCATAAACATTTTGAATTTTCACGATCACTTAGATATTTCTGCCTTTTTCTTCTTTTAGCCGCCAGAAACGCAAACGTCTTCCCTCGTAATCATTATTTTTCTCTATTCCCGAGGTAAAGTATTTAAGTGCGATAGATTTCCTATCGTCTTCCACTTTTCAAATCTATATCTCTGAACTTTTCATTTTCTCTCTATCTTGTGCCTTCGTTCTTTCCATCATTCATTGTCAACCGATCTCTCTTTCTTCTGTAAGATTTTCTTCCTTTATTTTTATTAACTTTATTCACCATGGTTTATCTTGTTGAATCATTGAATAAATTTCGGTCTAATTTTTCAATCCCTTCGTGGGTTATTTTGGAAGAACTTCTCTGTCCTTCTGATTTATTTTCTTTGGCTGAGGGAAAGTGGTTTCCAAGTCTTTTTGTAGCTGAGTGTGGCTTTTCTTTCCTGCCAAATCCCCTGTGTTTGGAGTTTTGCCAATATTTTGATATTGTACCGACGTACATAGGTTGAATCAACTTCATGGAACTCGTTTGGGAATTCCAGAAATAATGTATTATTATGGATGGGTTACCAGTGACACTACTTTCTATTTAAAAATTAGATTTTAGAATAGAGCTTTAGTTGTGAATCTTCCCGATGCTAATAGGGACTATTTTGATCATGGGTTTGTGATGAAAAATTGGCAACACCCTCAATTAAATGGAAATCATGTGTACCAAGGTCCCAGGTGTCCGCTTTATGGCAATGGGATAGGTTGTTTTTATTTTTGAAATCTTATTTTCTTTGTATTCGATGAAATGCATCACTGACATTAATTTTGTTTGTTACAGTTGACAGTAAAAGGAAGCCTCCAAAAATGACTGACGTTAACATAAAACATTTAAAACTTATCTGGGGCTTGCATCAATCAGTTGTCGGAGAGCATGTGAGGTCTGCTTCATATTTGTTGAGATATAGCATCTCCACTTCATCTTTTATTGCTCGCCCTGTGGTGGTTGATCTTGATCGGATACCAACTTCGGAAACCAGTGTGAAAGGATCTTCTTCTGATTTAAGTACTCCTATTACTGATCTGATGAAGAAGAGGAAAGCTCCTGCATTTTTTGGCAAGTCTGCCTTTATCACTGAGGAGGCAAAGAAGAACAAACAAAATGCCCCAGATGATGGGACAAAGAATATAGATTTACCCCCTTCTACTGCTACTAAGGAAACTGGCAAGAAGACCCATGTGCCTCTAAAAGAGACATCACCTTCGAGTGAAACTGTTTCCATTTCATAAATAAAGACAACACCTTTAATTTAAAGTGTTCCTACTCCTCTGAGGAGATTGAAAAGAAGTTCTACCGAGAAACCTATTGACCCTATCTCTCAACCTTCAAATATTGAAGGTAATGGTCTAGCTCTTATTCCTTCGAGCTCTGCTATGGGCTTGATCAGATCTTGGTCTGTCCCAGAATTCCAAGGCATTGAAGATACCTTTTCGCGTGAGAGAATTACTACTTTGGCTGCTCAACACATTATGTCAGTAAGTATCGTTAGCCCGAGTCCTTTATCTTCTAGTACTATATTCATATATTGACTTAAAATTCTTCCTTTTTTCAGCTCGTGACGTGTTTCAATAGTATTTTGAAGAAAGATGAAGCCATCAGGGATTCCACCTCCTCGGGTGGGGTAGAAGAAGCTTTTACTGGATTAACTCAATCTTTGAAGGAATCTCATTAGAAGTACGAGGAGGACAAAGATGCATGGGAGAAATAATTCAAGTTTGTTGAACTAAATCGTGATCAAGATGTGATTGCCTCCAAAGAGTTGGAGAAAAAATTAAAGGATTTTGAACAATGTAAAGAGGAGCTTGAAGTCAAGCTTAAATCTGCTGAGGAAAATGTTGCTAAGCTTCAAGATGTTGAGCGACATAAGACAGAGGTAGAAGAAAAACTGAAATCTGCCGAAGAGCTCCTTCGAGAAAAGACTTCCTCAGAAAGAGCAAAAAGGAAAGTTGTTGTTAAAAAATCTTTTAGTGCTGGTTGGGACAAGGGTTGGAATAAGGGCCTGGCTATTATATCTTCTCAGATGGAGTATGCCAGTGTTAAGTATTTTAGGGATGGATGGGTAGAAGCTTTGAAGAAATTGAAGGTTGCTGAAGATTCTGAGTTGTTCCAGGAGCATACTCATGGCCCTCCTTCCTCTCCTGGAGAAGAAGAAGAAGATGCATCAGATGATTCTTCTATGATGACAGGAGAGGAAGTCCCTATTGTTGTTGTTGTTCAACCCTCCGAGCAAGTCCAACAAGCTAGCACATCTGCCAAGCAACTGCCATTGCTCTCCGACCAACCAACCCCTTCATCCAAATCGTTCGAACAAGTCATAGGGAATAAGGAGAAGGTGTAAAGTTATTCGGATCTTTTATTGCGTTGTTTTTTTTATATAACCCTGAACTGTGTTTTTCTTTGTCGTGATGAATAAAAATGAACTTTTGTTGTTCGTCTGGAATTTCTCTCTTACTTGATCTGTTCGCATCATTATTGATTTTGTTTTTCATTTTGTCTTTGCTAGTTTGTGGCCAGGATGGACCTCTTATCAGCTCATGATACAGAGTTGATGAAGAAATGCAATGACTATTTAAAAGCTGGTCAAGCAGACTTTACTGAGGCCCAAATAATTGACATCCTCGGATCAAATGCCTCTAAACGAGCAATTGATGCTTACCATTATTTGAAGTGCCTACTTGATCGTGCTGTAGCCAATAATATGGCTTATTACGAAATGATTGAAGATCTTCAAGGAACGATCGAGGAACTTCAACAGCAGTACAAAGAATCCACTACACTTTTGCATTAAAGTTATGAGAAAAAGTACCAACAATTAAGTGCTGACAAGGGATATGACAAGTATATTTCAGCTTATGAGAAAAAGGAAAGTGTGTTAAAGCTTGAGATTGAAGAGCATAGACATATTGCCAAGATGCTAGAGCAAAAGAATATCGTATTGCAGGAGGAAATAAAACAGCTCAAATCTGCTGCCTCCTCTTCTTAAGGAGCCTTGGTCCCAATTAATGATGATGGTTTTTCCTTTTTAGAAATAGAAAATGCTAACTTATGGGATGAGTTAGAGACTTTGAAATGAACAGGACCTTTCACACCTGCTCGTGGAAGAGCAAGATCTTCTTCTCGTGGACGAGCAAGGGATGGTCGGGTTACTATTGATGAGATAAGAACTCAATTGGCCTTAGAAAATCAAGTCGTTCAATTGATGGTGAAGAATCAGGCTTTGGCAGAAATGTCTAAGAAGATCCAGAGTTTCACCGACCAACTCTCTAATTAGAGTTTTGCTCTGGAAAGTAAAGAAATTCTGCTGAAAAAGCTCCACGAGAAACTTGAGAGATTGACTTATCAATTTCATAAGCAGCCCAGGGAATTTTGGATGGCTGGGTATAATGAAGCTATGTATCATCTTGATTCTCGTTTGCATCAGTCGAATAACAAAGGATATAAACAGGGGTTGTTGAATGCCTTATATGTCCTGAAACTGGAGCAAGATCATTTCTTGTGGGATTATTATGAACTTGGAGTTCTTGATTTACCCGTGCCTCCCTTCAAACTTGACCTTAGCTGGATTCCATCCCGTTCCATTCCTCGGATTTTGATCTCCAAGTATCTCGATGATTATAGTCTTCATTCAAACTTTAAAATATCTCGTCCAGAGCACTTGCTTGATCGACCATCCATAATCAATGTCAAAATGCTGCGAGATACTCTCCTTATGCATTAGATGATTCTCCAGCTGGGGTGGAACCTGTTTCAAAAGCAGAGGGAAAGAAACCCATAGAATAGGACATTTGTAATGGATCAAATTTCATATCGTATTTAATCTGCTTTGTTTTAATAAAGAAATATTTAGTCTTTTACAATTTCATTTTCTTCTAAATAATTTGTAGAATGTCCTCATTTATTCATTGGTGAATATATATATATATATGTAGAAGGACGATTATAGTGATTATAGTGACTTGTCACTCTTTGGGCCTAAGCAATGGAATGATTTTCGTCCCATGTTCCTGCTTAGTTGTAGTAATCTCGTCAGAATTACCTTGTTACCTAGACAGTGGATGCCCCGGGAGGTCATCCATCTTCTTACCTAGTTTGGTACCAACCAACCGGAGTTGGTGGTTATTAAATTACTGACCAATCGAAGTTGGTGGTTACTGGATTACCGACCAACCGGAGTTGGTGGTTATTGAATTACCGACCAACCGGAGTTGGTGGTCAATGAGTTACCGACCAATCGGAGTTGGTGGTTAATGAATTGCCGACCAATCGGAGTTGGTGGTCAATGAGTTGCCGACCAACCGGAGTTGGTGGTTAATGAATTGCCGACCAACCAGAGTTGGTGGTCAATGAGTTGCTTACCAACCGGAGTTGGTGGTTAATGAATTATCGACCAATTGGATTTGGTGGTTAATGAATTGCCGATCAACCGGAGTTGGTGGTTAATGAGTTGCCGACCAACCGGAGTTGGTGGTTGTTGCTCTGAATGTGAGCTTGTGTAGTGTGTAGCACTAATATTCCAAAAAAAAAAATTCAACCAAGGAAGAAATATGGGCAAAACATCACTTTATTCATATTGAAAGAAATGCGTTACATATGGATTTTAATTATTGATAGTACTTGCGCAAATGCTATGCATTCCATGAATTCTTGAATTCTTCTCCCTCCAAAGTTTCAATTCTATACGTCCCAGGACGAACAACTTCAGTTACTCTGTAAGGTCCATGCCAGTTGGCCTCCAGTTTGTTATGCTTTTGGATCACTTTCTTCAGCACATAATCCCCCTCTTTAAAATCGCACTCCTTCACTCTTTTGTTATAGAACAAGGTTGTTCGTTGTTGGTATGCTGCATTCCTGATTGCTGCTTCCTCCCTAACTTATTCGATCATATCTAGGTATAATATCCTCATCAAGTCGCTTACAAGAGAATTGAAATTAAGCACCCTATGTGCGGGTAGACCTAATTCAGTAGGTATGACAGCCTCACTCCCAAATGTCAACATGTATGGAGACTCCCCAGTTGTTGTTCGTGGTGTAGTGTGATAAGCCCACAACACAGAGTGTAGCTCGTTAATCCAATTTCCCTTTGCATCATCCAACCATTTTTTCAATCCATTCAATAGGGTTCTGTTCATCACTTCAGTTTTCCCATTGCTCTGGGGATGGCCTGGCGTGGAGTGGATCTTCAGTACATTGGATTGATGACAATATGCAACGAATTCTCGTTATCAAATTGGGTTCCATGGTCAGTAATGAATGCGTGTGGGAGACCATATCTGTAAATAATACTCTTCCAAATAAATTGATAGACCTTGTCATATGTCATATCAATGAGAGGTTTAGCTTCCACCCATTTGGTAAAATAATCCACAACAACCACGAGGTATTTGAATCTTCCTTTGGTCGTTGGAAGTGCCCCGACCAAGTTTATCCCCCATATGGCGAATGGACAAGGGTACGTGATGGGTGTTAATAATGCTTGGGGAGTTCTTCGGATGGAAGAGAAACGCTAGCATTTATCATACTTCTTAGCATAAGCTGCGCAATCAGCTCTTATCGTTGGCCAGTAATACCCCTGTGTTGTTATCCTCTGTAAAAGCATCCGACCTGCTACATGGGCTCCACAGGACTCTTCGTGAACCTCTTCAATAAATTCTTTCACTTCGGAGGGATGGACACATCTTTATAGTCCTGCTATAACTCCTCTTCTATACAAAATGCCACTGGTGAATACGTAATGAGCAACTTTAAACTTTAGTTTCTTAGCTGCGAGTTTATCAGGTGGCACAATCCCTTCTTTGATATAGGCCATGATGGGATCTATCCAGGATGGTCCCAAGTCGAGGGCAATGAAGTTCATCATCAAGTCTTCATCCACACTCCGATCCACCAGGATTTCTATTGAGATTATTCTTCATAGCTCGGTGCGCGTTGCTGATGCAAGCTGAGCTAGGGCATCGACTCTTGCATTCTCTAATCTCGATATTCTAATTAACTGAACTGCAGTAAAATTCGATACAACCTCTAGTGCTTTTGCATGATACTTGACCATTAGTTCTCCTTTCGCTGCATATAACCTGAGAATTTAATTTACGATTAACTGCAAATCACTGAATACCACGACCTGCTCTGCCTTCATGGTTTTGGCCAGACTTAGACCCATGATCATAACTTCATATTCAGCTTCATTATTGGAAGCTTTAAACTGAAAACGTAGAGAATACTCTATATCAATCTCATCAGGACTGTTTAAAACAATTCCTGCTCCACTGCCTGTAGCACACGAAGAGCCATCCACATACAGATTCCATACAGGTACTTCATTATCAAATTCTTGATCAGACAGAGTTTCTCGATGGAATATTTGATGCTTCCTTTTATCTTCCCCAGACACTTCTAGCTTCTCATTGATTATATTCTCTTGATCGACCGCAGATGGAAATTGGCCAGGTATTAAATTCGATGATCCCGTAACATCCACGGGTTGGTCTGTATTAAACTCCTACTCTTCGGAGGTATCAGAGTGAGTAAACTCTGCGATAAAATCCTCTACGACCTATCCCTTAAGTTACGACCTAGGCTCATAAACTATGTCATATTCACCAAGTTCTACCGCCCAGTACATAAATCTTCCTGATTTCTTCGGTTTATGCAGAGCTTGTCTTAATGGCATATCAGTATACACTACTATAGTATGGGCTTGGAAGTATGGCCTCATCCTTCTACTTGCTTCAATCAGTGCTAGTGCCAACTTCTTCAGTCTTGAATATCTGATCTCTTCTCCTCGAAAGGCCTTGTTGGTGTAATAGACTGGTTTCTTCACTTCGGCCTCCATTCTTATCAATGCTGAGCTAACTGCATTCTCTGAAACTTCCAGATACAAGTATAGTCTTTCCCCCATCACTGGTCTAGATAACAATGGAGGTGTCCCCAAATATTTTTTCAATTCTTGAAAGTCCTCCTCTTATTCATCATTCCACTCAAAAGTTTTTCGAAGTGTTTTGAAGAATGGGAGGCATCTGTCTATTGCTCATGAGATAAATCTGTTAAGTGCTACAACTCGCCCTGTGAGACTTTGCACCTCCTTCTTCGTAGTTGGAGATCGTAGCTCCAATAGGGCCTTGATCTTTTCAGGGTTCACCTCGATACCTCGTTGGTTAACAATATATCCGAGAAAAATACATTCTCGTACTCCATATATGCATTTGGTGGGATTGAACTTCATTTGATATTTCTCTAATTGATCAAAAGTCTGACCTAAGTCAACCAAATGATCAACAGCTTTCTTTCTTTTCGTCACCATGTCGTTGACATAAACCTCGATGTTATGACTGATTTTCTCTGCAAACACCTTATTCATCAGTCGCTGATATGTTGCACCTACATTTTTAAGTCCGAAAGGCATAACAATATAGCAATAAGTTCCTCTTGGGGTGATAAAATAGGTACTTTCCCTGTCCTCAGGTTTCATTTTAATCTGGTTGTAACCAGAGTAAGCATCCATGAAACTCAACAATTCATGCCCCGAGGTAGCATCCACCAGCTGATCGATTCGGGGCAAAGGAAAATGATCCTTTGGGCAGGCTTTATTAAGATCAGTGAAGTCCACACACATCCTCCACTTATTATTTTTCTTCTTTACCATCACCACATTTTCTAGCCAATCAGGATACTTGACATCCTCAATAAAAAAGGCTTTCGGTATTTTCTCTACCGCTTCTTGTATAGCTTGATTCTTTTCAGGGCTAAACACCCTTCTTCGCTGCTTCACTGGCTTGATATCCTTATTCACGTTGAGCTCGTGGCACAGGAAACTCGGGTCTATCCCTGGCATGTCTTCATGATTCCATGCAAAGGTCTGTTTTCTGCGCCTTAAAAATGATACCAGTTCTTATTTTAATGATACATCCAATGACGCACCAATTTAGGTTGTTCGTTCTGGATGTTCGTCATCCAGAATGATATTTTCGGTAGCTTCCATGGCCTGGCCCTTCACGAGCTGAGACTCGTCTCTAGGATGTAATGTTTCAATCTCTGCATCTTCTATTTCATCCACTTGATATGTAGTAGTCTTCTTCCTGGATTCTTCTCGTTCCTCTTGTTCGGCAGATGAATAGTATCATTCTCGAGCTACTTTCTGGTCGCCTTTCACAACTCCCACTACAAAGTTGGTTGGGAATTTTAAACATTGATGTACAGTAGATGGTACTGCCTCGAACTTCTTCAGACCTATCCTTCCCATGATGATGTTGTAAGCTGATTGGACATTTTTATCCATTACGAAAAAGCATACTCTTTCTTTTCGGCAAGCAGGCCATGTACCAATAAGCATGTCCAACTTGATTGTCCCAAGTGGAAAAACCTTTTCGCCAGTAAAACCGAGGAGGGGCCTATGATATGGCTCCAATTGGGCTAACTTCAGATTCAAACTGTCAAAGCATGGGTAGAACATGATATCTGCAGAGCTACCATTATCCACCAGTACTCGTGAAATCACCACTTCGTTCATTCTCATCTTGATCACCAATGGGTCATCATGAGGATATAGTACACCTGCCAGGTCATTTTTAGAAAAGCTGATGACCAGTTTGTCCCTATTTACCTTCCTCGGGCGATCATCTTCAGCTAAGTTTATTCGTTGTATGTAAGAGCAAGCTTGGGCCTCATTGAGGTAGTTTTCTCTTCGCAGTCAAGTCTCCACCTCCTGCATTTCCACCTGTAACGACATTACATTTAAATGACCCAAAATGGATAAAAATACCTCGCGTTCTGGCTGTCTTGGTCTTTTGGGGAGATCGAGGTCATCTTCGTGATCTCTCTTCTTGTCCTCTTTTGCTCGACGAGGAGATTTAGATCTTTGCCTTCCTCTGTTGTTGGTTTTTCCACCATTTTGGCGATCAACATATTTAGTTAGTTTTCCTCGCCTGATGAGTGCTTCAATTTCATTTCGAAGAGCTATGCAACGTTTGGTCGTGTGGCCGTGATCTTTGTGGAATTCACAGTACTTTGACTTGTCCCTTTTGTCAGGATCTGCCTTAATTTTCTCTAAACAGGTTAGCTCCTCGCTATTCTTGATCTCTTCTAGAATGTGATTTATGTCTACCTTCAAGGGAGTATAATTTCCACACTTCCTCATCTGCTCCAGCACTTGCTTACCTTTCGACTGCCTGTTACCACCATTGTTCTTCTGATACTTCTTCTCGATTTTACCACCCTCAACCTTGGTATCCGTAGTGTTTGTATTCTTCTTCACAGCCATGGCTTTCTCAGCGTTCATGATTTTGGCTGCCTTTGCCATTAGTTCTTCCATGGTCCTAGGTGGATCTTTGGCCAAAGTATAGTACAACTTGTCTGGTAACAGTCCACTCATCAGAGTAGTAATTGTTGTCTTCTCCTCGTAATCAATTACCTCAAGTTTCTCGTTATTGAAATGAGTAATATAGTCCCTAGTACTTTCATTTGTCTTCTGTCTAACACTTAGTAAGTGTGCTACTCGTTTAACCGGTTTCGCTCCAAAATAGAAATTCCCTATGAAAAGTTCTTCCAGTTGAAGGAAAGTCGCAATCTTCCCCCGAGGAAGGTTATTGTACCATATCTGAGCTGACCTGGTGAGAGTTCCTAAAAATTCCCTGCATCTCATCTCGTCTGGAACCGGATAGATATCAGCAGCAGCTTGGTATTATTCTATATGGAGGACAAGATCAGTTTTTCCATCATATTTAGGTGTCACCATAGGAGCTTTAAATTTTGATGGTGTGGGAAAATCCACAATTGTCTGCACGAACGGGGTCCCTTAGACAAAAGTTCTTTGTAGAAGATTCTTGGCCTTAGCCATTTCCCCTAACCGTCCTCCAACCTTTGAATAGAGCCTTTCCATGCATCATTTCCCACCTCGGGCCTATTTGTTCGAGCGACTGATCGCGTTGAGTATTCCTCTTGGGACCTTTCATTACGAGCTATTGGGCGTGATTGGGCAGAGCCTTTCCTTAGGTCGGATGGTCGTGGAGAGTTCCTCGAACAGTTTGTATAAGTTGACGCATGGTTTCTTGCATGGCCATTTGCCCTTGGGCTAAATTAGAATACTTGAATGAAAGAGAATTTTTATAAGAATACTTGAATGAAAGAGAATTTTTATAAGGAAAAAAATAATAAAAAATGAAATAAACCCATTACGACAGTGGTATAACTACTTGTGATACAACCTTCCGGTACTTATCATTTTGGTGACATATTGTATCATATTTTACTATATATACAACTATGTCTCTATGTTTAGTGACATATTTGTCTAGCACTTTACTTTTGTTCCAGTTATTTTAAAGATAACAAGAATACCTCTACTCTCAATTAATGTTATGAACTTGCACGTGTAAATTACTTCCAATATCTGTTGATTATGTTAGGAAAGTTTATGGCCTCAATTTGACAAACCATTTCATATGGGCTTGTAGTTTTTCCTCATATCTTAACCTTATTTTTTGTTCTTAAGCCAAAATCCCCATGTCAATGGTCAGGTCCCACGAGGAGAAATGTTCTTCTTATGCTCCAGAAACAGGAGTCCAATATGGTGGGGTTTATAGAATTGAGAAATGTTGGCGCAATGATGGAATTCAGGTAGGGTCACTTGCAAAATGATACTTTACATGTGGCTCTTGCTATATATCTTTACATTTTGTCATACGCTTCTGTTTTCCAGGGATTTAATGTCTGTCGATATATTTTCGTTCGTTCCGATAATGAACCTGCTCCATGGACAAGGTTTGCAATTGTTGTCGTCGTCTTCGTTTTGTATGTGTATGTATCTATATCTATGCATATATAATGTTTAATTAAAATCTGCAGTGATGAGCCTGGGGGCTTACAACCTTGATGCATGGGTACAAGAGGGAGTCTCTTGGCACCAGGGTACTTAAAGCCATATAATAAAACATCTAAAAAAAGTGAAAATAAAATCTATAAAAACTAGGGAGGTTAATTTTAGTAGTGCCACCCCATCTCTTCTTTAGTCTAATGCAAGAATTTGTATTGCACATACTTGGTATCAGTTGGAAATATTTTTCATATCACTTCTTTTTTGCAGAAAAACAAAGAGTCCGTGCAAATATGTCTCTTAGGAGTATGCCATCAAGGATGATCTCATCAAATCAATCCATGTAAGTTAATTTAATTAATATATGTCTTTGTTTTTGTTTTTCTTCTTTTGAGTTTTCTTCCACGTTGAATAGGAATAGACATTTGTATCTATTCCATTTATAACTATAATATGAGTTTCCCTGAACAATTGATTTGGAAGATGGTTGTGTTGGAGATAAATTCTTTGCCACATTTTATTCAATTGCGTCAAACAATTATAACTTGACGAATATGGCTGTCGTTGACAATACCGATTTAGGTGGTTTATTCAAATGTATTTCAGTTAACATTAGTTGAAAATTAAAAATGTAAAAAAACCCACGGTTTTTGACGGGCCTCTCAGTTTGTGAATATGTCACGGGCCTCTTGGTTTCTGAATATGTCGATAATTTGAAAATATATAGATTAGGCTTAGAAATAAGCCGTTGAAGGGTGAAAACCCAAACCAGCCCCCAAACGGCCCTGTAAGAGGCACGGACACCTCGCAAGGGACCAATGTGACTTGTACGAACTCACCGCATAGTCACGAGTCTCCTGGTTTGAGAATATGATGATAATTTGAAAATATATCGATTAAGCTTAAAAATAAGCCCTTAAAGGGTGAAAACCCAAACCAGCCCCCAAACGGCCCCATAAGAGGCACGAACACCTTGCACGTGACCAATGTAACTCCTATGAACTGACCGCATAATCCCCGAGTCTCCTGCTTTGAGAATATGACGATAATTTCCAAATACGTAGATTAGGCTTGAAAACAACCCGTTTGCGGGTGAAAACAAAAATCAACCCCCAAACGACCCTGTAAGAGGCACGAACAGCTCGCATGGGACCAATGTAACTCATACAAACTGACCGCTTAGTCCCGGGTCTCCCGATTTGAGAATATGACGATAATTTCAAAATATGCCGATTTGGCTTGAAAATCAGCCGTTGAAAGGTGAAAACCCAAACGGCCCCGTAAGAGGCACAAAAACCTCGCACGGGACCAACGTAACTTGTACGAACTGACCGCGTGGTCGCGGGCCTCCTAGTTTGAGATGATGACGATAATTTCAGAACATGTAGATTAGGCTTGAAAATAAGCTGTTGAAGGGTGAAAACTCAAACCAGCCCCCAAACGACCCCGTAAGAGGCACGAACACCTCGCACGGGACCAATGTAACTTGTATGAACTGACCGTATAGTTGCGGGTCTCCCGATTTGAAAATATGACGATATTTAAAAAATATGTCGATTTGGCTTGAAAACAAGTCGTTAAAGGGTGATAACCTAAATCAACCCCTAAACAGCCCCGTAAGAGGCACGAACACCTAGCTCGGGACCAATGTAACTTGTAGGAACTGATCGCATGGTCCCGAGTCTCCCGGTTTGAGAATATGACGATAATTTACAAAAATCAATACTTAGACTTAAAAATAAGCCGTTAAAGGGTGAAAACCCAAACCAGCCCCCAAACGACCTCGTAAGAGGCACGAACACCTCACACGGGACCAATGTAACTTGTACGAACTGACTGCGTAGTCGCGGGTCTCCCGGTTTGAGAATATGACAATAATTTCAAAATATGTCGATTTGGCTTGAAAACAAGCTGTTGAAGTGTGAAAACCCAAACCAGCCCCCAAACGGCCCAGTAAAAGGCGCAAACACCTCGCACGGGACTAATGTAACTTATACGAAGTGATCGCGTAGTCGCGAGCATCCTGGTTTGAGATGATGACGATAATTTCAGAGCATGTAGATTAGGCTTGAAAACAAGCCGTTGAAGGGTGAAAACCCAAACCAGCCCCCAAACGATCCCGTAAGTGGCACGAACACCTCGCACGGGACCAATGTAACTTGTACAAACTGACCGCGTAGTCATGAGTCTCTCGGTTTGAGAATATGATGATAATTTCAAAATATGTCAATTTGGCTTGAAAATAAGCCGTTGAAGAGTGAAAACCCAAACCAGCACCCAAACGGCCCTGTAAGAGGTACGAACATCTCGCACGGGACCAATGTAACTTGTACGAACTGACCGCGTAGTCACGGGCCTCCCGATTTGAGATGATGATGATAATTTTAGAACATGTAGATTAGGCTTGAAAACAAGCCGTTGAAGGGTAAAAACCCAAACCAGCCCCCAAACGACCTCGTAAGAGGCACGAACGCCTTGCACGGGACCAATGTAGCTTGTATGAACTGAGCGTGTAGTCGCGGGTCTCCCGATTTGAGAATATGACGATATTATCAAAATATGTCAATTTGGCTTGAAAACAAGCCGTTAAAGGGTGATAACCTAAACCAACCCCGTAAGAGGCACGAACACCTCGCACGGAACCAATGTAACTTGTACGAACTGGCCGCATAGTCGCGGGTGTCCCGGTTTGAGAATATGACGATAATTTCAAAATATGTAGATTAGGCTTGAAAATAAGACGTTTGAGGGTGAAAACGCAAACCAGCCCCCAAACGGCCCCGTAAGAGACACGAACACCTCGCACGTGACCAATGTAGCTCGTACAAACTGACCGCGTGGTCCCCGGGTCTCCTGATTTGAGAATATGACGATAATTTCAAAATACGTAGATTAGGCTTGAAAGCAAGCCGTTTGAGGGTGAAAACCAAAACTAGCCCCTAAACGGCCCCGTAAGAGGCACAAACACCTCGTACGGGACTAATGCAACTCGTATGAACTGATCGGGTAGTTCCGGGTCTCCCGATTTGAGTATATGATGATAATTTCCACTCCTATATGTAATGTTTTTAGTTTGAGTAAGCTTTTTTTTTGTAAATTACTTTGTTACTAATTTCGGATCTTTTTTGTATCCTATTTTTTTTGCTGGATAACATTTTATCATTAGCATTTATTCATGGGGAACACACGGAAAACTCAATGGTTTACAACAAGGGGTTTATTCATGATTCTATTTTTTTGTGTTATGGTCGTGCGGGATTTTGTAGTTTTATTGTAAACTTTTAAAGCCGTGCGGGCTTTTATAAGTTTCTTTTTTATATTTTATGGTCGTGCGGGTTTTATGTTATCCAGGTTTTATATTAGCAGGTTTTAGAATGTTAAAAAAATAGAGGAAACTCTGCGTAATTTTTTTTTGGTCTGTGAACTACTAAAGACTTGTAATATTTTGAAGTTCATATGAACATTAGTTTATCAACAACATGCAAAATTTGCAATTTGTGAATTTTCTTGTTTTCAAATAATTAATTTTTTTTCTTTTTATAAAAAATTTGGCACAGTTCAAAACCGTGCCAAAAGTGTATCAAATTTTGGCACGGTTTTGAACTGTGCCAAAAGTTTTTCAAACTATGCTCAATCTCGCACAGTTCAAAAGTGTGCCAAAAGTGTGCCAGAAATATCAAATTCTAGCACGATTTAAAAGTGTGCCGGAAGGGTTCCTGTTTGGTCAAATCTGGCACACTTTTGAGCCGTGCCAGAAAAAAATGGCCATTTTGGAACACCTGATTCTGGCACAGTTCAAAATCGAGCCAAATTTGACCTGGCACAGTTTTAAACCGTGCCAGATTCCTATTTTTGGTTGAGTGATTTCTAGTGATTCCTTTATCTTCGATCTTGGTGCCTCGTTTGAACCAACCACCCCCATGTGTATGAAACCAATTTAATTCCCTTTACCCATTTTACACCCAACCACCACTTTTAACCCTTTCCAAAAATAACCCTCACCCAAATCAGATTTTATCTCCTCACACCACACACATGCACTTGTGTGTGTCACCTTAAATACCCTCTTACATCATAACTACATTCTCACCCCTATCCTATTTACCCAATTTACCCCCATGCTCCATGCCTATTATTTAAAGAAGAAGAACACTCATTTAATAAGGATCTCCAATTTAGTTTTTAAGCTTTGTGTGATAAATTTCTCTACACTCCTCTTTAGAGAGTATTTGCATTTTTAGCAAATACCTTAATATAGAGGTGTGTAGTGAAATTTATCTCTAGGATAAATTCAACCCCACCCCTCTATAATGAATTTTTGCATTTTTAGTAATTATTTCAAAATAGATTGATGTAGTTGAATTCACCCCTTATGGGAGGTACATTGTAATCCATTCCTTTATGTTGAGATTTTGCATTTTTAGCAATTATCTCAATATAAAGTAATGATCTAGATTTTATTTCTTTGGGTGAGTTCTAATGTACAATTTTATAATGTTAGGATTTGCATTTTTAGCAAATCTCTTTTATTGTTTAATTGTCCATTATGAATTCATCCATTATCCTTTTTTTTTTTTGTAGTTTTTATTTTAGATTCAATAAATACATTAGTGAGGGATTGTAATTGAGAGATTGCTGATGTAATTGAAGATTCCATTCCAATTCAAGGCTTAAATGAGTTTGATCTATTCCTCTCTTATTACTTTTATTTTAATCATGTCATGCTTTATTTATTTATCTTATATTTTTTTTGGATGATGATTATTGAGGGCTAATCTCCCATTCATGGGATGTATTTTGAAGCCCTCATGAGTCCAATTTAGCTAGTTTACTTATTAGTACAATTTTGTTTATCTCACTTTTCTTAAATTAGCTTTTACATGTTAGTTAGTACTTTAAAAATTAGTATAGTTGGTTAATTATTAATCCCTTGAAAAATTCATAAAAAACTATAAAAAGAAAAAAAAATAGAAAAATCATAATAATATGCAAATGAATTACACATGTCTTCAGATATTTTGTGTTTCATCCTTAGATATGGATTGATACCTCACTTACCACTATATTCTAGTTTTGTTCTACTTTTATAGGTTTGTGAAGATTTTTAATGGAAAGAGGAATTGCACAACGACAAATACAATAGAGATGAAATTTTTTCTGTTTATCAGTTCTCGAGGAGGCAAGTATTGGAGATTGGCAAACTATTGATATATGAGGCATCTTCAGACATAGGTAGTGCCATCTTAAACCATGGTGGTCTAATAGTACCCTTGACGGGTGATCTTTTTGGCAAGCATGTGACCATTCATGTGGGGCCTGCATTCCCCACTACGGATCTTCTGCGTAATTTCTTTAACATTAGCCCCCGTTATGTAGTGAAAATGGGTTCCATCGAAGTTTCTTTTGAACCGTGCTTTATCACAAATGATGTACTGGGCAGCCAGTTTGAGCAGGGTCGCACAGTCTTTCTTATTTGCGTCTTATGGATACCTACCATGTTTGAGGAGGTGCCAAATGTCATATTACCATAACCAGGCCATATCAAAATCTTCTTCGATAACGAGTTTAATGTGGTAGAAATGTGTAGGCTTAGCTTGTTTCTGAACCAAGAAAGTGGTTATTGTCATTCCTTCGGGTATGTCGACCATGGAGGCTAGGGTAGCAAGGGCGTCAACCAGGCTGTTATTTGCATGAGGCAAGTAGTGGAAGCTGACATCATTAAACTAGGAGTCCAGTTCTTTTAGGTGGACATGAAAGCAAAAGATCTTATCATCTTTAACTTTCCATTTTTTGAGGATTTGGCCGATGATAAGGTTGGACTCTTCATAGACGTCTAGGTTCCTGATTCCTTTATGGATGGAGATCTTGAGGCCTACAGTGCATGCCTCATACTCAATCATTTAGTTAGTGCAGAGGAAGCCTAGTTTGATGGAAACTAGGGTGTGAAAGTCATCTAGGGAAATTAGGAGTATCCTAATGCCGTGTCCCTCCTTATTGGCACTTCTATCAAAGAAAATTTTCCATCTGAGGTCCTCCTGAGAGGTGCAAAGAATGTCTTCGTCTAGGAATTTAGAGACCCAAACATCGGCTTCTTTTATGGGGTAATCAATAAGGTAGTCAGAGATGGCCCTCCCTTTCATTGCTTTCTGTGTGACATATAAAATATCGAATTACCAATGAGCCATTAGACTGGACAGAGTGGCATTTTCTAGTAAATACTTGATGGTATCCTTACGGGATACTAATCTTAAGGGGGAGACAGTCATGTTATGTTGTAACTTCTACATGATCAAGACCAGGGCGACATATGCTTTCTCCAAAAAAATGTAGTTGACTTCTTACCTGGCCAGTTTTTTACTGATATAATAGATGACTCTTTCTTTATGGAGTTATTCAATGTATTGGGCTAACAAAACCCCTACTGTGGTATCTGTCATGGCTAAGTACAAGAGGAAGGGAGGACAGACTACGGAGGTATAAGCACTAGAGGTCGAGTAAGGTATCGCTTGATTCGATTAAAGGCTTCTTATCAAGGCTCTTCTAGACTTTAGTTGAATCGTTTCAAAGAAGTTTAAAAATAGGCTCGCATATAGAAGTCTGATGGTTAATGAACCGACTAATGTATTATAGTTTACCCAGGAATCCTCAAATTTCCTTCTCTATCTGTGGTGGTGGCATCTCAAGTATGGCCTTTAGCTTGGCAGGTCTGCTTCGATTCCCTTCTTACTGACCATGAATCCCAAGATTTTTCCTTTTATGATGCTAAAAATGCATTTTTATGGGTTCAGCTGCATCTGGTAATACTGTAGTCGCTAAAAAAATTTGAAGAGCGCGAATAGGAACTTCCCAAGTTCTAGACTTGATGATCATATTTTTTATGTAGACTCCGACCTCCTTGTGAATAAATTCATACAGGATGGTTGTGGCAGTCCTTTGTTAGGTAGCCTCGGTGTTCTTGAGTCCAAATGGCATGACAATGTAGCAGAAGGTTCCCTATGGGGTGATGAAGGCGATTTTCTTCTGATGGTTAGGGTGCATCTTGATCTGGTTATATCTAATGAATCTATTGATAAACTACTTGATGGCGTGACTAGTCATTTTGTCCACGATCATGTCGATGTTGGGTAATGGATAATCTTCCTTTGGTATGTTTTATTCAAATCCCGATAATCGACGCACAACCGGACCTTCCCTCCTGATTTCGACACCGGGTCAGTATTGGCGAGTCATGTAGGATATTCGACTATGCGAATGAAACCCACATTCAGTTGCCTGATTACTTCCTCCTTGACTTTGAGCGACCATTCGGTGCAGATCTTCCTTAGCTTCTATTTGATCAGTTTGCATTCTAAGAATGTTAGGATCTCACGTTGAGCTATTTCTAGGTCAATACCGAGCATGTCATCATAGAACCATGCAAAGGCATCCACGATTTCCTTCAGTAGCTCTTCGAATTGCGAATGATCATACTCGTTAAGGATGGATCCTATCCTAATCTCGTGCTGATGGCTACAAAAATCGAGATTAATAAAAATAGTCTCATCATCGTAAATTTGAATGCGGTTATGTTGTGTGTTATTCTCCTTTTTAAGACCAGTTAAGAATTATTTATTTGCAAAATCGTCATCATTATGAGTTTGATTAGAATGAAGACAATTAATGTAAGTCACAACAAGATACTCAAAATCTTCATTTCTTTCATTTTTGGGAAAAAACATTGAGAACCTTGTCAAAAGAGGTCTCAGTTACATTGATATCAGAAAAGGGAACTACAACATCAGATGAAGAGATTTGGAGAGGGTAGACAGCAGGGTCTAATTGAATCTGAGTAGGTGAGATGGGCACAAAATTCTAGTTACGGATAGGCATTATAGTATCTTTGATTTGAGTAGATGGGTCCTACGGCGTGGTATTTAAGTGGATACTGCGAGACTAAACCTCAGTGTTTGCAGGTTGAATGAGTACTCAAAATCAATTTCCTCAAAATCCCTGGTAACTGTCACGACTTTCTTGGTGAGAGGTTGTACCTCATATTGGCGATCTGCGGCCTAAGAGTTGTTATCTTAAAAGAATATTTCCAGCCCTGATATCATCTTCTTATGATCGTGATCATACCATGGTTCAGGGAAGTCGCAGAAGGGGAATTCTTCACCCTCCTTGATAAAACTTCGATTGAAAGAGTTTCTCAAACCAGTCCTTTCTTCTTCTAAGATTTTATTGGTCACTGCTGTCGGGTTACTTTGAGTTCTTCTCGTGAGGTTTGGTAACCTAGGCCACATGGGCGAAAGAACTCCTTCAGGACTATGGGCTCAAGGATCTCTTACTGGCATCGGCCTAGACCAATTCCGACCATGAAGTTCATGTTATTGAACATCTGAATCACATTGACGTTGCCATGAGAGTTGTGTTATGGACATACTCGATCATTAAAATTATCTCCTTCCAGAAGGGGAAGTTGGTCAACTCCAAAGGCAAAGAGGATCATGTCATTCATCCCATGATGGATCTCCAATACCATGTTACTAGTACTGGTATTATCTGTACTATTGTCATCTCCCAAGATGGTGATAACTAGGACTTTGGCAAAGAATTTTAGTTTTTGATGAAGAGAAGAAGATACCCCTCGGTGGGTATTATCATAAGCACACACGGTGTCGGAAGTGGGGGTGATATCACTGACTTTTAATCCTAAGAAATTGAAGGTTCTAAGATGAAAGACGTTGAGAGCAGATCCGTTATCAATAAGTGAGAGTGGAATTGTCTTTCCTAATACTTCAACAAAGATGTTAAAGGTGTAATTATGGTTGGGTCCATTCTTCGGTATCTTTACTTTGGAAAAGGAGAGGAGTCTGAAAGAGGTCAAGATGACTTCTTCAGGAGTGGTAGAAGGAGAGACTGTAGGCCTGGTGAGTAGTTTTGTCAGAGCATTCCGATGCAGCTGGGAGGACATGAAAATACCCCATACCATAATATTAGCTTGGGGTTTCTTGAGCTTCTCAAGGACTTTACTTTCTTCAATGGTCATTTTTAGCTGAGAAGTTCTTTGATAACTCCCTTTACTTTATTTATCTCAGTCACATAAGGAATTGGATCTTTATGGTGTCTCCCTGACCTAGTTACGTGATTTACTGAGGTGGGAAAAAAACCCATGTCTTCATCTACTTCTAGCCGAATGGCCACCTTATTGATTTCCCCCAACGGAACTTCGAAGGATATCATCCCGCACAGACTGGATACTAAATTGCTTTATTTTCAAATGGGTTCATCATCTGAACTGTCATAGTCACCCCCCATTCGCTGGAGACTATATACTCTTTCCAATAGAAATTAATACATTAAACAACCTCAATGGATTCATTGTAAAAATCTTCCCACTCAGCGGGGAGGTGCAGGAGTCAAGGAACCAATCGTGCGTAAAGTTTCAAACCTGTGAGTAGCTCATCAATGCTTCAGATTTCACTTGTCTATCGAAGTGAAATGGCCATTATTTGTACCATATTATCGAGACTGACTTCTATAATAGGTACCACCCATTCATCTGACTCTAGAGACCATTTTTAGGTTTTTATGAACAGGCCACTGAATTTGCGATAATCAACAGTCATCTCGGTGGGCAATTTTAGCCCAAACACCAAGAGTTGGTTTAACACGGTTGGTAACTTCATATCTTTCCCTCCAGACTGGGTACAAATGACAATGAAAGCCATTTTAAGGAGCGGCAAAGCTTGTTCGGTGAAGCAGGTAGGGGGTAAGAGAAAATATGGGCAAACTTTGAGCAGTTTAGGTGAGATTACGGGTATGATGGGTGCTTCAATGAGCACAATTTGATCGAATGGATTAAATTCTCGGTCACTCTCTAAAAAGATGGCATTTATATTGATTGGAATTGAGATATGAGTGGTACAAGGTTTATGATTGGCTAGTGGGGTGATGACACCCCGATCAATTAAACCTCGGATCATATTACGAAGGTGGAAGCACTGGTCGGTAGTATGGCCATCAGACTGGCAGAAATCACAACGGGCATCGGCTTTGAAATTTTTAGGGAGTGTATTTGGTAGTGGATGAGGGTCCAAGGGTTTGATGAGGTTTTGGTTTAGCAGGGTCTGCTAAACTTTGCATAGGAGAGCATAGAGCTCAGTGTACTATTTCTTGGTAGGGTTGGGTCAACTTTCCAGTATGCAAGAGGTAGCAGGTGGGGATATGCTATTGATGGTTGAGACTATAGCAATGTCAGGCTTCTCATATTTCTAAGGAGTGAATTTTTCGGTCACTTTCTTCGGCACAGATTCAACTTTGGTTATACCTTCCTTAATTTCTACATCAGCCTCTCGAAGGGATCGGATATATGGGTAATACTTTCCTACCACGGATGCTCGAATATGAGGTAAGAAGTTCTTCTTCATAATACTGACCTATTCCTCATCGGAGGGTCTGTAGGTCATGGTAGTTTCTTTCTCTCTCCACCTTCTTATGAAACTACTTACTATTTCCATTGGGTTCTGCTTAAAAAGCTACAGGTCTTGACGTATAACCTCTAATTCCTCATTGTACTTGTACTGGGATATGAATTCTTAGGCGACATTTTCCAAACTATGAATTATAGATTCTTTTAGGGATAAAAACTAATGAAGGGAACTTTCTTTCAAGGTCTGTTGGAACCTCTGGTCTGTTATCTCTTCGAAAGCACCAAGAAGGGTCATGGCACAGTGATAGATTCAAAGGTGAACAATTGGGGGTCCATTTCCCCTGAACTTCTCGATGTCTGGAATCTTGAACTTCTCTGGCAGTTTGGCTTTGGGGTAAGGAGACATATGGGTGTAGTCCATGTAGTTCCCTGATATCTTGACTTGGTCAAACTTCTTAGACAATAACTTGAAGTCTTTCTTGACCTTTCTCAGTTCCTCATCCTTAGGATCTGTGGGTACTAGCAGGTTAGCCCCTAGTTAGGTAAGTTTTGGGATAAGGAGCTGAGATGGTGGTGGCCCATTGGCAGGCGGGGTGCGCAGAGCATGATGATACTCTTTTAATACACAAATAAGCTCGGGAGCTGGTGGACTCAAGGCATGAGGAAAGAGAACCTCATGTGCTTTGAGAATCTAGGCTCGGTGACTGCATCTCATGGACATTAGTTTGAAGGTTGTTAATCTTGGCACTGAGCTGGGATAAGATAATCATCAGATCCGACTGCACATTCATTACTTGGTCAGTGTTCTCTATGAATTGCTCATGAAGGTAAATCCTAAACTCATATGAGGTAGCAAAATAACTGACAGAGCTTCGAGGTGTTTTGATGGAAGATCGAAGTCAATAAGGATCTAAGCCAAAATCGAGAGTGCAATTGACCTGAGAGGGAAAACGGTTCGAATTTATTTTTAAAAAAAGAAGGGATAAAATTTTGGGTATCTTGGAAGGAGGAAAAAAATGTTTTCAAAGAGGAGGGGAATCGAAGCATGATTATTATTAATGTTTTCACTAGGTTCTCACTTGTATTAGGTTTGCCTAAATGCAAAAAAAGTGTCGGACAGGACCCGAGCCTTCGTAATATGATCCGAGGTTTAATTGACCGGGGTGTCATAGCCCCACCAGCTAATCATTAACCTTGTACCACTTATAGCCCACTTCTAATAAATATAAATGCCATCTTTTTAGCGAGTGACCAATAATTTCATCCATTCGATCAAATTGTGCCCAGTGAAGCACCCATCATACCCGTAATCTCACCCAAACTGCTTAAATTTTGTCCATATTTTCTCCTACCCCTACCTGCTTTATCGAACAAGCTTTGTCGCTCCTTAAAATGGCTTGCATTGTCATTTGTACCCAGTCTTAAGGGAAAGATATGGATGGGAGATTAGCCCCTAGTTAGGCAAGGTTTGGGAAAAGGAGCTGAGATAGTAGTGGCCTATTGGAAGGCGGGGTGCGCGGAGCATGCTGATACTCTTTTAGTACACATATAGGCTCGGGAGCAGGTGGAATTAGGGCATGAGGAAAGAGAAACTCATGTGCTTTGAGAATCTGGGCTCGGTGACTGCCTCGCATGGACATTGGTTTGAAGGTTGTTAATCTTGGCACTGAGCTGGGCTAAGATAATCATCAAATCCGACTGCACATTCATTGCTTGGTCAGTGTTCTCCATGAATTACTCGTGAAGGTAAATCCTAAACTCATATGAGGTAGTAGAAGAACCGTTAGAGCTTTGAGGTGGTTTTATGGAATATCGAAGCCAATAAGGATCCAGGCCAAAATCGAGAGTGCAATCGACCTGAGAGGGAAAACGGTTCGAATTTATTTTAAAAAAAAGAAGGGTTAAAATTTTGGGTATTTTGGAAGGAGGAGAAAAATGTTTTCAAAGAGGAGAGGAATCTCAGCATGATTATTATTAATGTTATCACTAGGTTCTCACTTGTATTAGGTTTGCCTAAATGTAGAAAAAGTGTCGGACAGGACCCGAGCCTGGGAAAGTGGAGTTTGAAATTATGTAAAACACGGTTGGACTTATTTTTAGGCTCACAGACGGGGCTCTATTTTGAAAAATGCAAAATCATACGAGAATTCGGGTGGTGCTCCGACCCAAGAATTTAGCAGAGTTTCACATGGTAACCGACAAACTAAATATGAATATCTAGGTTTGACACCTATATGAGGTTTATCCAATTTTTGGGTTAGTGGAAGGGTTCCTCACTTTGGCATGGCTTTCACGATATACCTCTAGCCTATAAGGGAAATCATTCATCGGTACGTGTGGAAAATCCATTTGATATACCTGAGTGTACGTGAATTGCCTCACTATATACCTCGTGGGGACAGTACATGTGAGAGCGAATTCAATATACTCGGCGTACGTGAATGGGTTCTCTGTTATATACCTTGCGTCATGAGTTCGGTCAAGTAGTATGATGCGGGGGGAACCGTTCGATATACGTCGAAGGTATGAGGCCAATGAAAGGTGAGAGTTATATCACTTAGGCTAACTGCGACCCGTTGGTCCAGCGCCCATCACAAAGTGACTCCCCGGTATGGGATAAAATTTTGGTCAATATAGCCATGATCTTGGTGATGTAGTGTGCAAACATGCACGAATCTTAATTAACATATTATGGAGAGAGAGTATTTTTTATTTTTTATTGGCATGATGAGTAAAGGGGTCTACACTATTTGGGTTCATATACAAGTATTATGACAAGTAAATCTAGCATGGAAACTATACTACGCATGGTTATATGTGAGTGAGTAAATGACATGGGAATATATATATATATATATATATATATATATATATATATATTGTACTGCTCTTGTGCATACTAGTCCGCATTTTAAGAGTGCGGACCGGACATGTGTCACCTGGCGGTGAGCCAAAAAATTATAGGCACTCTCTCTCTCTTTTCTGGGCTCACCGCCAGGTGACACATGTCCAGTCCGCACTCTTAAAATGCGAACTGGTATGCAAAAGAGCAATATTGTGTGTGTGTGTGTATATATATATATATATAAGTGAGTTTGTGGTATTACACCTATACATGGATCAACTACAAGTGGTGTCTGACATATGTAAGTGAGCATATATTTAAGTGTAGGAAGTGTGGTTATGTACTAGTGAAGCCTCAGCATGGATATTCTAAGTGGTGTATGAATCATGGTAGTGTAAAGTGTAAGTGTGTGAAGTGTACATGAAGAGTATATACAAGTGTGTGAAGTGTATAAGTGAGTGGGAGGTGATATATGCATAAGGGAGATATTTAAGAAAGTTAAGCAGAGGAGAAAACAAAAATACAGGTAGGTGTCTACGCACATATGCAAAAAAAGAATAATGCCCATACAAAAATAGAGTCTAGTCCTCTTATTGCCTTTCCCGACGGAGTCGCCACTATGGCCATCCCGAGGGTCGAGGTCGAGGCAGGTGATCATGAGGTGGATCCCTCCGTCCTTCCCCTTTCGACGTGCGGGTGGGATAGCGTCCTTTCTCGGGGCGCTCGACCATCGTTAATGTGGGGTGATATGTAAAGATAGAGTTACCAGCCTATTTTTCACAAAACAAGCAAAAGAAATGTTACCGCCTCGACAGAACAACATCAAGGATAATACTAATGCTTGAAAAACCAAGTAGTTTAACCGTTTGGGTACTAAGTTACAAAATGGGAAGGTGTTAGGCACCCATCCCGCCATTTCAGTCTCTTATGGGATGTGATGTTAGGAAATAACCACTTAAATATATATACGAAGCTCAAGATCAAACACAACACAATAATGGAGATATGTAATATAACATTTATGAAAATAAGAGAAGGAGGTAAGGAGAAGAGGAAGAACACCAGTATGTAAGTGGCTCATCTTTTCAGCCTACTCCACTATGCAGGGATGTGACATTTTCACTTTGTAAAAGAGGCTCTTATGGCCTTGGTTGTACAACACTCAATCTCTCTCTCTCTTTACTATAAATTAGAAAATGTTTGGCTAGGGTTTACAATTTGCATATCCATTCCAATGGGGAAAAAGATAAGTATATATAGTGCTGGGGGTGCGCATTGTAACCCTAAGCATGTAGAAAGCATGTGCAGGATGAAACTTCAACTAGGGTGTGGACACTTGTCATCATCATCATCCTTGCCTTAATCCCATCATATGGGGTCGTCTACGTTATATGAAATATTATCATTCAAGTTTAATTCCTTAAGGTCTCTCCTAATAATTTCCTCCCACGATAGATTAGGGAAACCTCTTTCTCTTTTACCCGCTATTTCTAATAATCTTCCTCTTCTTATAAGTGCATCTACTGGTCTGTGCAATACATGTTCGTACCACCTAAGTCTACTTTCTCTTAATTTATCGTTAATATGAGCAACTACTAACTTTTCTCTCATGTATTGATTTCTAATTTTGTCCTTTCTAGTAATTCCTATCATCCATTGGATCATCCTCATCTCACTAACATGCATACTTTGTTCATGTTTTTTCTTTAAGGCCCAACACTCCGCTCCATATAGGGTCGCTGGACTAACAACTATTCTATAAAATTTTCCTTTTAATTTATTCGTTATCCTCTTATTTCATAAAACCCCTTCCTTCTTTATATTTCATCCAACCAGTTGATATTTTACTCGTAACATCCTCATCAATTGCCCCCATTACTTTGTAAAACTGACCCTAAATAACGAAATTTATTGTTTATTTTATCACTTTTTCTTCAATCTTTAACATTATGCTATCCGATGCCTCATTATTAAATTTATATTCCATAAATTTCATTTTATTTCTACTAATTTTTAGACCCTTAGACTCTAAGAATTTTCTCCACGTATCTACTCTTATCGCTAAGCCTCCTTCGAAGAGTATACTAAAACTATATCATCCGCAAATAACATATACCAAGGGACATCTTCTTATATGTCCCTAGTAATCTCATCCAAAACTACAGCAAATAGGTAAGGACTTAAGGCCGATCCTTGATGTAGACCCACTTTAATCGTAGAGTCATTAGTATCTCCACATATAGTTCTTAGTTGAGTCTTTGTGTTATCGTAAATATCTTCAATAACTTTAATTTAAATCATAGGGATTCTTTTCCTCCTTAGAAACCACCAAATTATATCCCTACTACTCTATCATAAGCCTTTTCTAAGTCTATAAATACTATATATAAATTTTTATTCTTACTCTTAAATTTCTCCAGTAACTGTCTTAATAAGTAAATAACTTCCGTAGTGGATCGTCCTGGCATAAAACCAAATTGATTGTCCGAAATAGTTGACTCATTTCGTAATCTTTGTTCTATAATCTTTTTCCATAATTTCATAGTGTGGCTTATCAGTTTGATTCCTCTATAATTACTGAAGTTTTGTATATCCTCTCTGTTTTTATACAAATGTATTATGGTGTTTTTCCTCCACTTATCTGGCATGTATCCTTCTATTAAATTTTTATTAAATAAACATGTTAACCATTTTATCCCTATACTCCCTCATGTGCTCGTGTGATCTTGTTATAACTGTTTACCCATGTGGAATAGTTATACTGGAAACCTGTGTCATACGTGGTGGTATGTCAACACGGGAGGTCTCAGATTGGCCGACGATGATACCTCCAATGTCCTGTTGTGCAACTAACGGCTAGATTGATGTGTGGTCTCGACTGTCTAGGGGTACTGGGCTAAGATGAGACTTGTGAGGGGATAATGGTCCAGCTGATAGTTCTCACTTATGAGATTTGGATGAGACCGAGGTTGTTGATGAAGGGCCACTACAGAAGAGCCCATAACTGTTTTACATGATGCTTTGTAAGGTCGGCCTTTTCCGAGCGAGTCCTAGTTTGGGACGAGGTCACACTTGGGTATCTCATATGTGTAATCTTCTCGTGTAGAACCCCGTGATGTGTGCACTTGTGTGCATAATATAAATTGAGGATAAAATCTCTTGACTCGCGTCATGAATAAAGGCGGAGCGAGGTGATCCTTCAGACTGTTCCCAAAGTAGCAATTAAAAATTTAATGTAAGAAAAAATTATTTTAGTGTGAGAAAATCTGATGAGAAATCCCCATTTGGAATTTACAAGTGAACCCTCTTTTTCCTGTTTATGATTTTTCTATAAAAACAAAGTATGTGTGAATACTAATAATAAAAAGTTTGAAATTAAGATGTGTGATGTAATGACGTAAAGTACTAAAGAGAAAATGAAGTAACTAATGCAAAAATAAAAGAATTTAAAGACAAAGGGTCAGAATTAGACCTCCTTGTGTAGACTTGAAGTAGATTTTGATGGTAAATGTGCTGATCTCAAGATGAAGTGATGGTGGATTGAGCAGGTGCGGGCGAATTTACTCAAAAGAGTATTAAAATGATGGAAAGAATGTGAAAAATGGGATTTTAAGGAAAGAAAAGCTCTGAATTCGAGGGAATTCTCTTCGAATTGCTTGAGAGGGATATTCAGGGGTGCTTGTCAAAGTGAAGTCATGACCTCTATTTATCGACATAAAACCCTAGACACACTATTGATAGGCAGGCTCCTAGGGTTGCTAATTAGGAGTTTGAGGTAGGTTTTTCGGAAAAATGACCGTAAAATATGAACCGTAAGTTAGAATCGTGCATAGGGCGGTCCGTTGGAAAGGGTATTCAGAGCCCTTTAAAAATCCATAAGACACTCCCAGGTTTGGGAGTTGATTAAGGTCAAACGAGGCCCAAAAGTGAGCGTTGGTCACTAGATAGGAAATTCTATGAGGAAAACTGATCGTTCGTTCGAACTATAAGGATGATTCATGCACGAGATGGATCCTTGTAAAGGCTATTCGGTTCCCTTCAAGATTTCATTCAACTTTGTTCAGTTTGGAGAGCTAGGGCCTGAAAGCGACCGGTTACCCTTCAGAGTAAGACGGGTTATTCGTCCGTACCGTAAGGTAAATTCGCACATGGGGTGAACCGTTGGAAAGGGGATTTAGATACCTTTAAAGATTCATTCATCTCCGTTCGAGTTAAAGAGTTGATAAGAGTCAAATGGAGCCTGTGAGCGCCCAGTGGCCTCTAAATCAGTTTTTAGGGAAAATGGGCCGTTCGTCCGAACCGTTTGGCCAATTCGCACACGTGACAGACCGTTAGAAAGGGGATTCAGAGCCCTTTAAATATTAATTTAGCTTCCACTCAGAAGAGGAAGTTAATCAGAGTCAAATGCTGCCCGGGAGCATGCCTCATGGCATTTAGATCAATTTTTGATAGTAAAATAGACTGTTCGTTCGAACGGTAAGGTTGATCCATGCACGGGATGGACTATTGGAAAGGAGATTCAGATCCCTTTGAAGATTCTTTAAGTTTTCACTCAAACGGGAAAGTTGACCAGAGTCAAACGGGTCTCGAAAGTCCCCGATGGCCTCTAGATCAATACTCTGGGTCTTACCTAGGTTTTGCGATGAATGAACGAGTGCTAAAGACCTAAATAGGTATTTAGGAGGGTCCTAGGATGATGTGTTTATACTCACCCCATATGACCATGAATAGGAAACATACTCTCAATTGCTGATGGTGCTGGTGAAAAAACTGACCCATGAACGTTATAGAATAGCCCAAACTATAATTGTTCCTACTGAGGTGGTGGTGTTGGAACGGATGATGGGGCCGGTAGCTACAACAGCTGCTGCCCCTACTGGGTATCCTAGTGTTGATCCCTATCCCTTTTCGGGCAAGCATGTAGTATGTGGCCCTGCCACGATCACTGGACCTGATATACTATGCCCTAGTGGCCTCCTGTTTGGTTCCTCTGGCCCTGCTGGCCTTGAGGAGCACGTTGTTAGGCCTACCTATGCCCACCGTCTCCTGGCCTAAACTTCTTAGTTGAGTCCCCCTACTGGGAACCCTACTCCTGTTACCTGCCTTGCGATTGTGGCACCCCACTGGCACCGCTTTTCTTAGTCTTGCCCTGCTGGATTGACTCTCCTATCCTCTTTGGTCCCCTAAGATGGAAATTATGATCTTGGCAGTGTAGCAATGCGACATTCGCGACATCAATGTAAGTCTTCAATGGTGGGTCACCCAATAGATGCTGATGGATCCTCCACCTAAGCCTATCCATGAACTTTAAAATCCTCTTCTCATCCGTGTTCACCTTATCTGTCACAAAATTCTCCAGGTGAGTGAACTCATCCTCGTATTAGGCCACTATTCGGATTTTTTTCATGAGATCTAGAAATATCCTCCTTATCTCTGTCTGCACAACTGACCGAAAAAAATATGATTAAACCGCACCTAAAACTACTAAATAATCATAATACCTCTCTCTTCTGGCGTGGTGACTTGATCCTAGCACTGCAGAACTGCCCCAACTAGCTTAAAAGTAGCTTCTAGGTGTTGTTTCACTCAACTATACAGAGATGCCTCTAGAAATCCTTCTTATATTGGCTCGCTAAAACTTCATCTTCACTCTCGTAAAACTCCTGTGGATGTCCCTTCTAGAAGGCCCCCATAACTATCTCCCAAACAAACGATAGCGTGCGAGTCTATACCAGTACTGCTACCGGTGGCTGCAGTTTTGCCTAAGGCAAGTCTTGCGCCATGGCTATCATGACAGGGTTAACTTCCTGTGCTATGATGGTTATGACCTTTGCTGTGGTCACAGTCCCTGGCACTGCTCGCGACTCTGGTTGAGCCTCCCTCTCTGCAACCCTTTTCATTGCATGTGTTGGTCTCCCTCTCCTGGAATTTGGCATCTGAAATCAAACTAAAATTTCATGAGATTCCACTTAAATATATAATAGTAGTAGAAGAACGAAAAATACGCAATATGAAATAACAGTCTTAAACATATGGCTTTTTATCAAAGAAACGTTACACTGACAATATAGCAAGTTTGAATAGATACTAAACGACACTAGAACCTGGTGTTTTGATACCAACTATCACACCCCTCCTATTCTAATACTGGTTTATCAAGCCTTTATTAAAATTAAATGGGAATCATTATGATTTCATTCTTAACATCACTATCGAATAAATATACGAATTTAACCAACGTAAACATACACCAATTAAAATGACAACATAACTGAATAGAGAATAATCACAAATAATGTAAATTGAATAAACCATTTGTTACCACAAATAATAGCAACGTAAACGTTCCATTGAGAAGTAATAAGAAATATCTGACATAAATGAAATGTCCTATCCATATATGGGCAAAACGCCTAAAAGTAAATAGTGACATTGAATGCTATATAGACATAATAAATCGAGGTGGTTACAATCAAATCTCGCAGCAGCCACAACTATTGGTCGCAATTACATGATGGAGAGACTAACCATATAGTACCTGCTGCTGAATACTTGGGGTTTTGGAAAATAATTTGACTATGGGTGAAAGCTCGAAAAACATTTGAAAATATTCGCAAGTGTTTAAATACTTTAAATGTAAAGGTGCAGTGTATTACCTTCATAATTAACTTTCTAGTCGCACTCACATGATACCTTTCCTTAATTCTCAACTACAGTGCGCACCTAGCGCATTCATTTTATTATTCTAATCACGCTAACCAATCTAACTAGGACAATAACCGCTAATATAGTTTGTCCAGCTAATAGTCACCATTAGCTAATATGTACTATTCTTACTAGGTATATATTCAAATATAATTACATAGCTACACACATGCTATAAAGAGATATTCACGCGCTATCACCCCCCATATTTATATGGGGGTGTGGGTGATATATGTATATATACATATCACTTGTTATATATGTATATACTGCATCCCCAGAGCATGGACCTCGCGGATGCATTCCTCGTGTGCTATTGAGCTCTATGTATACCACGTACCACAACTGGGCCACTTGGTCGGAATCTCACCCCCGAACCCAAAGCATAAACACAAATAATGGGGGTGGCCATAAAAAAGCATCCGAGGGTTGCAATCATACCACATCACACCCAACCGGTCTCTAAAGCAACACCTATCCTCACACATAGCTAGTGGCCAGGTAAAAGTACTATGACATGGGAAATCAATCCAATACATGTTGGTCAACGCCAGGGTAGATTGTTTACTACGCACAACCTTCTAACAATAGCACTACCGAGTAGGTATGCTACAAACAAGCAACACACACACAAATGGACATATAAATATATATAACACCCCGACCTGGATTGAGGCTACCGTTGGGTTAACCTGCACCCGAGTCTAGGTGTTAGGGGGGAGGGGGCAAATACAATTTTATTTTTTTAGAAAATCCTTTGATTTGCGCCATTTTATAAGGAACGAGAGGTATTTAACAAGTTTTAATTTAAGAAAAAGGTTGCCGCTTTAAGTAATTTAATTAATTAGCAAGATTTATTTAGAAAAAAAATTTCATTGAGTCCAATAATGCTAATAAAAATAAATAAATCATACAACCATGTATTATTACAATAAATGCCCCAAGGTCTGAATAATAGTTGTTCAAAATGCCTTGAAATTAATTGTCCTCAAATAAAATTTTTAAAATGTCATGGTAGATCTCTAATGACGACGAGTGCCCTCTGGGACCTTACCGACGTCCTTGCCAACATCCCTACCAGAGGTATCTAGGGGTGGGGTTTTTAAAATAAAAAGTAAGGGCGAGCAAAGCACTCAACGTGGTGCGAAACACTAAGCAATATATTATGATACGCAAATAATAAACACATAACGTTTATTTTAGCAAATCCTAAAACGTTATCATTTTACAAGATTTAATGCAACTATTATGCAATGCAACCCGAGCTATGTGTTAACCAATTTACGCCAACTTTTCACGTAATTAGAGACCGTTTAATTATTTTTATCCAGTAGTCTCTATTTTTACTATTCCCATTAGGTTATCATTCTTACACTTTCTAATCACAACCTTATTCATTTATATTGCCATTATTCCATTATTAAAACCATATTTTTCTCAAAATTTAACATATAACCATGTATTTTAATGGGCTCCACACTGGTAACGACGCCATCATATGCTCTAGCCAGTGATTTTGGGTCTTTCACCCTAGGGCTCTAGGCCCTTCTTAATTCTTTCCCGATTGCATCCGAGTCCATATTCATGTGTTTTAACATTTTATCAAATGTCCACATTATTCCACCATTCTAGTTATTTACGGTGCACATTTACGTTTCAGACTGCTTTCAGGCCACTTTATTTATTTCATCAGTTTTTCACAAAAATGACCGATAAGGTCAACGGGGAAGCCCAACCACTAGGACCCTCAATTTTCTCTAAAATTACCCTTTTACCCTTTTTGCCAAAACTTTGCAAAAAATATATTTTCTTCATTATGGCATCATAAATCATCAATTTATATTCAAAAATTATCTTTCATCATTCTTTCTCAAGAAAAACCCATTTCTTTAGATTTGTTTAAATAGAAATACATTTAATATTTTGAAGGCCATTTTATCAAAATGTCAATTTTGGCCTTATCATCATATATTGTTTAAACATTATTGTTCCTGATTTTATCAACCTTTTACAACATATTTAGGGATGATTTTTCCAACTTAGTTATTTCATCATAAAACCCATTTAAACTTCATATATTGTGTACCAACACACTACAAGATTCAACACATGTTGGGGAGGATTCTGATTATGAACATATTCTTCACATTTATCCCCTTAATTTCGGTATTTTTATGATCCCGTGCAGTGTATTTAGCTTGGATTTGTCTCTTATTTATGCTACTAACCTTTTTTGGCAAGTATTTCTTATTTTGTGTATTTCTCATGTGTTTTACAGGTATTTCATGCCAGTCAGTGCGAAGGAGAACTCAAAACAGTGAAAGAAACCAAGAAATGGAGAGTTGAAGGGCATTTTCGTAATTTTACATATATATTCCGGTGGTGGGGAAAGCTAGAAAGTATTAGATCTCTAAATTACAAGAATACTGGAAAAAACGGCACCTCAATCCGAGCTACGGTGAAGAAGTTACGATGTTTTGAAGTTGTGCGATAATGAAGAGTCTCGATGTGCGGATTTCTGTAATTAATTATGCATTTAATGCAGTGCAACTCTTGGAAAACTTGTGCCACAAGCGAAATTTGATGCCAAATTCGTGCAACTTGGTGCTATAAAAGACCAAGCCATACCTCATTTTTAAGGGGAGTTGCTAGAGAGAGGTTAGGTTAGGAGTAGGTTAGAAGTGCTAGATTGAATTTTAGGGTTAGATTTTGAGAGCAAATTTTCTATTCCTTCAAGAGTTTTCATGAACCCTAGTTTGTAAGAAATTCTGGATTCCAATTCCATTTTTGTTGCTGAATTCAAGTAATATCTTTCCATTCTCTATTTTTATTATTTGCAAATTATTTCCCATGTCTTGTAGATCCATAATTTTGTGTGTGAATTTATTCTTGAACCAAATCATGAGTTGCTAAATTCCCAAGGGTTGGGGTACATGAACTCAATCCAAGGCAAATTATTTATGTAGAAAATAGAGGTTAAATTAAAATATTGATTGAATCGTGAAAGCACCGCTTTATATTTACCTTTGATTTCGTATGGTGCGGGCTTGAACCTCATATACGTAATGCTTAGAATATATAAAGACTGGATTCATTCACCGCTTTATATCTATCTTTGATTTCATATGATGCGGGCTAGATCCCTCATATATGTAATGCTTAGAATGTATAAAGACCGGATCTAGTCAATAATTTTAATTTACAATTCTAGTATTCTATACGGTAATTTGTTAAGGATTGAGGGATTGTACCCTACCCTATTTTCTCCCATTTGTCAGATCTAATTTCTTTTGCACTTTTTAGTTTGTTTTTCTTAATTAATTTTTTAATAGAAATTTTCCCAATTTTTAATCATCTTTTCGTTTCTTTTACGAAATCATTTCAAGATTTAATAATTTTTCTTATTACTATTTGGCAATCTCGATCCCTGTGGATACGATCCCGACTTACCGGGTTTATTACTTGAGCGACAGGCTTGCACTTGAGCCTAGATTGTACGCACTTTTGAGACAAATATTAAGTCGCGTCAAGTTTTTGGCGCCGTTGCCGGGGATTGAAATTGTTAAATTTTTAAGAAAGTTATTTTTATCTACAAGTGATTTCGAAAAAAAAATTACAAAAATTGGAAAAAAAAAGGGTGTCACGTTCTTGAATTGCCCAATTTGACATGTCTTATTTTAACTCTTTTGGTGGCTTTAATTGTTATGCTAATAGTGAGGAAGAGGAGGCACTCAAGACTTATGACCATTGGATCAATATCACTAAAGATGATTATATTAAATACAAGCCTAGTGCTGAGAAACTCCAAATTTATCAAAATCAATTGCTTGAAGAAGAAAGACTTGAAAAAGAATATCGCGAAAAAAATCGTTATTGGGAGCAAGAGTTAGATGCATTATTTGAACCCAATGAGGATTTTTTTTCCGATAGTTTTGAAGATGAAGTAAGTTTTCAACCAAATGGGGAATTCGAGGTGCTAGAACCAAGAAAGCCTACTTTGGAAGAACTCTTACTTGATCTAAAAAAGCAATCTGATGACCGTGCTGTTCTCGAGTCGAAAATTATAGCAACTTGCAAGGAGTTGAATGATTAGTTGGACAACTTAGAAAAGGTCGAGACTTGCGCTTCACCTAATACTTTTGAGAATGAAATCATTGAAATTGATCCAAGTTTTTTTGAATCTCAACCTATTATAAATATTGCAAAATCTACTGAGGTTGAGGATCATTTGTCTCCTTGTGTCCCCACTATTATCGAAACATTAAATCCATCACAAGAATTGGATGAATGTCTTAAGGATGTTGATTCGCTTCTTGTATGGGAATGTTATTTTGAGATGCTTCATCTTACGGGCCACACACTTAGACGTGTCACTCCACTAGATCCAATTGAAAATTTTGAGGGAAAAAATTTTGAGGACACCAAGCAAGAGAGAGAGCTAGAGGAGTTGAGCCTAGCAGAGTTTGAGCGCGAGTTCGGACCGGTGGATGCGAGCCTAAATGATGAAGTCCAATCTTTCTGGGCCTCATTTCGTCATTTAGACGAAAGCGAGTGGGACAATAGAATTGATGAATTTCTCCTTCCTAAACCTCCACCCATACCATTTGAGTCTTCGGAGGTACTTGAAGATACGACTCAAATATCGTCCGACTTAGAGACCAACACACGTGCTATGCAACAAGAGGATCATTTTCTGGTTTATGAGGACAAGCACTCTATGCTTAAATTGTTTTCTAATATGGATTGTTCCTTTTTGTGTGCCCCTCTCCCCATACTACTTGAAAAATCTTTGGAACGTGATTCTATATTTCTTGGATCCCAATGGGACTTGTCCTCTTATGCACCAAAATCCTTCATTATCCCCCTAAATTTTGTAATTGGTGATGGTTCATTTTTTAAACTTTTCACATGCCTTCCGTTTTTCAAACGGAATTCTTACTTTTCGGGAGGCATGCATCCTAATGAGGGTACACCATTAATCCCTCAAAGTCAAATTGTATTTTGGGTGGACCCTCAAATTTTTCGACTTTTAGTGTATGATTTATTAGCTGTTCAAATGTTAGGTTGTAAATAGTTGGGTTTTTTTTCTTTTTCTTTTTCTCTTTTATTATAGTCTAGTTTGGATAGTTAGAGTTTTTGTTATTATTTTTTCTATGCTTGGTTCTAACATGTTTTGTAGATTCAATTGACTCGCACTCATCGGGGATCGCTCCATTTGGGTAATATCTTTCTTTTCCTCTCTTTATGTTGTGTTCTTGATTTGCATTGAGGACAATCCAACATTTAAGTTAGGGGTGTGGAATATTCTTCCCATTTATTGTTTAGATTCATTGATTCGATCACATGTTCTTTCCAAGTGTGTTTTTTTTAGAAAAAAAAAATAAAAATTGAAAAATTTAGAAAAAGCCAAAAATATTTTTGTTCAAAATAAATAAAAATTGGAATTTAAAATTTTTCAAAAATATCACCTTTATTCTATTTAAAGTCTCAAATTGTTAACAATCAAAATGCACTAAGCCAAAATTGACCGAAGATGGAAATTGAAAGAAAATTGATGACTTTACGAATAACTGTGGAGATTAGTCCAACCCGGTGAGATTTCGAGCCTATCAATTTTTTATGAGTTTTTAAAATCAATCCGAGTTTATGATTAACTCAAAGTTCTTTTCAGCGTTTTAATAAGTCGTTGATGATCTCAATCCTTTGTTTTGATCGGTTATGGGAAATGTGTGAAATGTTGTCTCGAAATTCATGCTAAATATATCTCTAAACTTAACTAATCTCGAGATGCATATGGTAATGTGATTAGCAATTTGGACAATGAAGTAGACCCTCATTTGTTACCCAAAACTATTAGCCATAAAAAGTTGTGAAAAATTATCCCTTTCCAACCCAAGTTGAGCCTAATAAAATATTTTCCTTTCGTTTGATAACCCGAAAAACCCAATTAGCCCGGAATTGTGAAAATTGAGAAAATTCATCAAGTAAGTCCAAATTGTGCAATAAAAAGGGGCAAGAAAAAAAAATGTTAAAAAAAAATAGTGAAAAAAAAATGAAAATTGAAAAAGAAAGAGAAAAATGAGCAAATGCCCAAAAAAGCACAAATGGACATCATAAGGACATTTTCCAATTCTGAACATTCCGTTTATTCCCATTTTTACCCTTTACACCTTTTAACCCAAAAAGTCCTAACCGAGTCCGAATGGCGAAATTGGTTACCGCGTGGAGAGCTAAGACATGAAAAGATAATATGAGAGATTAAATGGTGTGAATTAGAGGTGATGTTCCCATTTCCAAATAACTGTAATCCGATGATGAGATCTTTTCACCATAAATTTCCTTCTTTTCAATTTTGTATGCATGAATTTGTGTCCATTATATTTACTCTTTATATCAGGCATACCGAGAGAAAATAACCACAATCCGAGTGATTCGTTTGTGAGTGCATCCATAAGAATTTGAATCAAAACGAATTTTCGGAAAGTAACGTAATGCTCAATCGGTGGAAATTTGAGGTTTAATTTTTGGCTTTGCACACACACACACTTTGTTTGAGATATTTGAATATGAATTTATGGTGATTATTTTTCGAAAAGTTTAAATTGTATAATTTTTAAATATTTTGATATTTATTTGAGTCAATAAAGAATTTTGTGGGTGTATTCGCTGCAAACCCTCACGAGACAAAACTCGTTCTACTAGGGTAACCTAGGGGTTTAAAGGCTTGTTGCATACGCTAAATGCAATCGCTTGCCCGCGAAAAAGGTATTCTATCCCAATAAAAGAATTTTCAAGATTAGAATATTGGCTAATTTCATTTACATTGCTCGGGATGCGCAAAGTTCTAAGTTAGGGGGTGTGATTATGCACATATTCTTCACATTTATCCCCTTAATTTCGGTATTTTTATGATCCCGTGCAGTGTATTTAGCTTGGATTTGTCTCTTATTTATGCTACTAACCTTTTTTGGCAAGTATTTCTTGTTTTGTGTATTTCTCATGTGTTTTACATGTATTTCATGCCAGTTAGTGCGAAGGAGAACTCAAAACAGTGAAAGAAACCAAGAAATGGAGAGTTGAAGGGCATTTTCGTAATTTTACATATATATTCCGGTGGTGGGGAAAGCTATAAAGTTGAAGAGATCTAAATTACAAGAATACTGGAAAAAACGGCACCTCAATCCGAGCTACGGTGAAGAAGTTACGATGTTTTGAAGTTGTGCGATAATGAAGAGTCTGGATGTGCGGATTTCTGTAATTAATTATGCATTTAATGCAGTGCAACTCTTGGAAAACTTGTGCCACAAGCGAAATTTGATGCCAAATTCGTGCAACTTGGTGCTATAAAAGACCAAGCCCTACCTCATTTTCAAGGGGAGTTGCTAGAGAGAGGTTAGGTTAGGAGTAGGTTAGAAGTGCTAGATTGAATTTTAGGGTTAGATTTTGAGAGCAAATTTTCTATTCCTCCAAGAGTTTTCATGAACCCTAGTTTGTAAGAAATTCTGGATTCCAATTCCATTTTTGTTGCTGAATTCAAGTAATATCTTTCCATTCTCTATTTTTATTATTTGCAAATTATTTCCCATGTCTTGTAGATCCATAATTTTGTGTGTGAATTTATTCTTGAACCAAATCATGAGTAGCTAAATTCCCAAGGGTTGGGGTACATGAACTCAATCCAAGGCAAATTATTTATGTAGAAAATAGAGGTTAAATTAAAATATTGATTGAATCGTGAAAGCACCGCTTTATATTTACCTTTGATTTCGTATGGTGCGGGCTTGAACCTCATATACGTAATGCTTAGAATATATAAAGACTGGATTCATTCACCGCTTTATATCTATCTTTGATTTCATATGATGCGGGCTAGATCCCTCATATATGTAATGCTTAGAATGTATAAAGACCGGATCTAGTCAATAATTTTAATTTACAATTCTAGTATTCTATACGGTAATTTGTTAAGGATTGAGGGATTGTACCCTACCCTATTTTCTCCCATTTGTCAGATCTAATTTCTTTTGCACTTTTTAGTTTGTTTTTCTTAATTAATTTTTTAATAGAAATTTTCCCAATTTTTAATCATCTTTTCGTTTCTTTTACGAAATCATTTCAAGATTTAATAATTTTTCTTATTACTATTTGGCAATCTCGATCCCTGTGGATACGATCCCGACTTACGGGGTTTATTACTTGAGCGACAGGCTTGCACTTGAGCCTAGATTGTACGCACTTTTGAGATAAATATTAAGTCGCGTCAGATTCCAAGCCCAGAAATTATTAAATATGAACCTAAACATGATGTTAACATGTAGCAATATTTTTGTGCATCTTCCTATATTTAAATATTAAAAATACCATTTACTCTTTAAAAACCCATTTAAGTCTAATTTTCTCAAAGCTTCCATTTTTGCAAGAAAACCTTAAATGAACCTGAATAAATCCAAGGAGTGACTAATAATCCTGTTATACATAAAAAGTAGTTAGCTAGCCCTTTTCGAACGAATCATACTAAAAAATGTCTTTGTAAGATTAAACCATATCCTAGCATGCATCATAAAATATATTTATCTTTTAATCTTGAAAACATAGTGAGAAAAACCCTACCTTGAAGTTGAAGAGGAGGAACCAAGAAAAGGATGACTTGAAAGCTCCTTAAATCCAAGAAAGATCGAAAATACTCCAAATATCCAAGAAAGCTCCAAAAACACTTCTTCAACCCAACTTCTTCCTTAGAAAAGGCTTAAAATGGGTCTTACAAGCTTGGGAATGGCTTAGAAATAGCTTAGAAGGGGGTGTAGACCTTGGAGATGGGTGGAGGAGGGCTAGAAATGGAGGAGGAAACTTACAGAGAGAGAAAAGCCTTGAAAATCTGATGAGAAGTGTTGGGAACAACACATAATCTGAGGGTCCACGTTGATCTGATCTGTATCGTTAAGATCTCGACAACTTAACTAATCCAATGGTCCACGTTGCAACAACAAATAAATTGTTTGCAAATTTTTAATTTTCCGATGGCTCGTTCGAGCGAACGACACCGCTTCTCGTTCAGATGATAATCCTTCTCGTTTGAACGGGGTTCCAATGAGATACTAATGAAGCTTAGAAAATTAGGGTGTTTGAATGACAATCCATACTTCGTTCGAACGAATTGTTCGAGTGGGGATTCTAATAAGATTCTAGAAAATGGGTGAAAGAGAACAAGTATTTCTCAATTGATGGTTGTTCGAAGCTCGTTCGAATGACTCCAACACTTAGTTCGAAGGACACCAATGCTTATTCCAACCAACTTTTGGGCCATTACATTACATTTTAATTACACAAAGAGTATAAGAGTAGTTCAAAATAAACATCCATTCATTATATTCTGTCCATGGCCAAATAGGCGTGGAGATTAAAGAGAATGAAGTACAAATCTTGGGCATGGGTGTTAGATTCTCCCTTACTTAGGAAATTTCATCCCCAAAATCAAAAAAACCAAGCTAGGCAAAGAGTTTCGAGTGCTTCTCACGCATCTTCGAGTCACGCTCCCAAGTTGCACCTTCTACACCTTGGAACTCCCAAAGGACCTTCACTAGCCGGATGACTATGTGGCACAATACTTTCTCACCGCAGTCCAAGATGGACAAAGGTCACTTGAGAAACGTAACATCTTCCTCCAACTCGACGTGGCTCCCATTGATGATGTGTTGCGGATCCAAAATATACTTCTTTAGTATGGAAACATAGAACACACAATGAACATGGGATAGCTGATGAGGTAATGCCAAGTGATACGATACACCTCTGATCCATTCCATGATCTCATAGGGACCAATATATCTAAGGGAAAGCTTCCCTTCTGGCCAAATTGCTGAATGAAGATTCTCCCCCTTCTACCTCAAACTCTAAAGGTATCTGATGATTATTAGCATAATACTTCTATCGAATCTGAGTTGTCTTGAGTCTCTGTCAAATCACGTGACTTTATCAATCAATTACTTAATCATATCTGAATTTTTTAGATGATTCTCACCCACTCCATCCCAATAGATTGGAGAGCAACATGACTTCCCACAAAAAACTTCATATGGAGCCATACTAATGCTAGTCTGATAATTATTATTGTAGGAAAACTCCGCCAGATGAAAATTCTTCGCCCAACTACCCTAGAAATTAAGCGCACAAGTCCTCATCATATTTTTAAAAAAAATTAGTTTTCCGTTCTGACTACCCATCTATCTCGGGAAGGTAAGTTGTACTCATGTTCAGCTCAGTCCCCAATTCTCGTCGGACCTTCCTCCAGAATCGAGATATAAACTGAGGATCCCTATTCGAGACTATCGAGAGCGGGATGTCATGGAGACAGACTAACTCTCTAAAATACAACCTCGCCAACTTAGCCACACTGTCCGTGACTGTAATCGATAAAAGGTACGCTGACTTTGTAAATCGATCCACTATAACCCGGACTACATTATGACCATGTTCGAACCATGGCAAAGCTTTGAGAAAGTCCATTTTAACGTGCTTCCACTTCCATTCCACTACTGGTAATGGTTGCAATAATCCTGTCGGGTTCCCATGCTCTGCCATCACTTGCTGGCAACTTTGACACGTACAATTCCACATCTATCTTCATACTTGACCACCAGAAATCTTTACATAGTCCTTTTACATCTTAGTGGGAACATGATGTATGCTGAAATATGAGTGATGGGCCTCTGCCATCACCTTATCTTGATGCTCATCGATGATCGGAATAATAAACCTTTCTTTATGTCTCATAACCCCATTCTTATCCAAAGTAAGGGTATCGAACACGTCACCACTTTGGATGTTGTCACGATAATGTGCAAACTCGAGATCGTAAGACTGAGATTCTAACACTTTCTGCTGAATGAGCGATCTAGCTACCACTCCCTAAAAATATGCCCTGTCGCAACCCCACTGGATATGCAAATCAAACTTCTATAATTCTCCTATTATTTTTGCTCGGTAACACTTCATCGTTGCTAAAGTGAGTCCAAACTTCTGACTAAGAGCATCTGCCACCACATTGGCCTTGCTGGTATGATACTCCAATGAGAAGTCGTAGTCTTCCATCAACTCGATCCATCTCCTCAGATGAAGATTTAAATAACGCTGAGTGAAAATGTATTGTAGGTTCTTATGATCCATATAAACCTCAAATCGTTCACCATATAGGTAATATCTCCAGATCTTTATCTCAAACACCATCGTGGATAGCTAACTCCAAGTTGTGGGTAGGGTAATTCCTCTCATGCACCTTTACTTATTAAGATGCATAAGCAAGCACCTGACCATTCTGCATTAGTATTGAGCCACGCCCTGATCCAAAAGCATCACAGTACATGGTATAACCCTTTACTCATTTTGAAAGGATAAGAACGGGCCCCAAAATCAACCTAACATTCAACTCATGAAAATCTGACTCACAATCCTCTAACCACTTGAAGTGAACATACTTTCATGTCAGCAAAGTGAGAGGCAATGCAACCCAAAATAAATCATGCACAAACCTCCTATAGTAACCGACCGAACCCAGAAAATTGCGCACCTCCATAAATGTCGTCGGCCTATCCCTACTCAAAATGACCTCGACTTTGGAAGGATCAATGAATATGCCCTCACCGTAAACCATATGGCCAATGAACTTGACTCCGTTCATCCATAAGTCACACTTGCTGCATTTGGAGAACAACTAGTTCTCCCTAAGCACTTATAATGCCATGCAAAGGTGCTCCTGTTGGTCCAAATTCGAAGCCTAGTAGACTAAGATATCATCCACAAAGACCACCATAAATTGGTCTAAATACGAATGATAGATACAATTCATCAAGTCCATGAATATTATCGGGGCATTCGTTAAACCGAAGGGCATCACTAAGAACTCATAATTCCCATACCGTATTCGGAGTTATGTATTAGGAATGTCTTCCTCTCTAACACGCAACTGATAGTACTCGAACCGAACGTCAATATTAAAAAACCTTCCCGACCCACACAACTTGTGCCAACCCGAATATAATTATGATAAATTATGTTTAAATCATGCTTACCTTATGTGATATGGATCATATGTTATTAGTTCATATAATCTTAATTTATTATATTTATTCTAATCCTAACTTCATAAATCATGAAATGTTGAATCAGTTACAAACACAAAATTTTGTAATCTTCGGTAGGAATGTTAATCCTGGAGACTAGTTTTGACCATTATAATATAACAATTAAATTGAGGTAAAAAATAGATAGTTGTATATATATGAATGAGATTTATAACACAATAAATGGTACATCGAACGGACATTCGAGTGAGAAGATATTGTCTTTTTACGAACATGAGGTAAAGTAGTCATTTTGCTTTAAATGATGTATTGTCTTATTTGGCGCCACATGTTATAATTTGATTGGACCAAAGGTATGTACCCTTATGCCGACTTAAAGACCTTAAAATATCCTTTATTCTTCATGGATATCATAATTTAAGGTTTTCCATGGAAGAAAGAGAGGTTAGGGTGAATTAGTGAAGGATTAGGGAAGATAATCGAGAGATTAACAAACTTATATATCCAAGGGTGCTTAGGTAAGATTTAATTTGAAAATCTCCATTATTTATATAACATATGTTGTTTTATATGATATTAAGGATCATATTTGGGTACAAGGAGATAAATTTTGTTGTATGTACATGGGTATGTGTAGGTTGTATGCATGAAGCATGTTGAAGTCATACAACTAAGGACGTAATCATTATGTTAATCAAACTGGTGTATCTTTGTGAATACATAATGGAATTGATTGATTCTAGTTGGATATCAAACTAAACTTATATATACCTATTATATCAGAAAATTATGTTAAAATACCAAGCAATGAATCTTGGGTGATAGTTTGAAGTTTAGGTATAGAATCTGCCCCAAAAGTGTAAGTATGCATACCTTGTGTTTGAGGTTTTACTTGACATAGAAAATGAACTCAAACAATTATGAAACTTTAATTTTTTATTATTAAATATGTGTATTGAAATTTTGTGGAATATCATAGAAATTTATGATGTGTAAAAATTATGAAAATTCTTGGAAGTTGACTGAACGATAGAGGAGCATATAGGGTAGATTTGCTATGTAGTAAAGAAATGAGCATAATTTGCTCTAGGGAACTTGAAATGATGCGCCATCTTTTGAATTGGAGACCTAATATGTTAAGGATGGAATTTATAAGAAGTAATTAATGTATTTTTGGGTTATGATTTGGATATGTTAAATATCTTAACATGAAATTAGATGGGACTTCATTTATGATAAATGATTTGAATGGGATTATATGATGCTTATGAATTGAGTTACGTTTAAGTTACTCTTTGGATTATTGATATTCTTATGATGATACTAATATTATAAGAATGATAGTAAAGGAGGAAAAGTCTCAGACAAAGGAAAGTAAAAACACATTAAGTGACCAAGGTGAGTGTACTCACTAGTAAAATGTATTTATATATGGTTATGGATATGATCATAATATTACTCACTGGTAAGATATCATTATACATGGTTATGGATATGATCAGAATATTAATCACTGGTAAGATGTATTTATACATGATTATGGATATGATTATAATATTACTCAGTGGTAAGATGTAATTATACATGGTTATGGATGTGATCAGAGTATTACTCACTAGTAAGATGTAATTATATATGGTTATGGATATGATCAGAATATTACTCACTGGTAAGATGTATTTATATATGGTTATGGATATAATCAAAATATTATGAATATAAAATTGTTCATTTCGATTCACTGAAATGGGAGGTTACGCCCCAACTCGAAATGTGGGAGATTTGTCTATTACAGATAAGGGGTTACTCCTCGACCAGGAATGGGGGAGAATTGTCTATTGCAGACAGGATATGTGAATCATGATTTGAAAAGGCTGGTCATCCATTATAAATGGTCCGGATAAGTTTATATAATATCAAATGGATATGATTATTTGCATTTAATTTTATGCAATAGTGTAGTAAGTTTATATATTGTCACACGGATATGATTTATTGAATTTCATTTTAAGAAATAGTGTAGTAGTGATGCATTCACTGAGCTATTTTTCTCACGGTTTCAGATGTTTATGTTTTTCAGGTAACGTGATGCCACTGCCAAATCTAGGAGGTCGGGTGCGGTTCGCAAGGGATGCATAAAACCATGATTTTGGTCAAATGTAAATGGGGTAATTTTAAGCCTACTTATCCTTTAAATAAGTTCATATAAGCATAACTACTTTAAAATTGTGAAAAGTTTTTAGTTTTATGGATTCATGTGGATGACTGAAAAAGGTAACTCGTGCTTATGGTTTGTTCAAGGCAATTATTGTTTGACTCACTTTGACTTTCAAACTTAATTATAAGTAACTAGGTTGGGGTGTGTCACAACTGGTCAAACAAATTATCGATACGGGGCATAGGGAACTTATTCTTCATAGTCACCCTGTTGACACGGCCGCAAATGTGTCTAAAGTGCGTGCTTTATAGGCTCAAGTGCAAGCCTGTCGCATTAGTAATAATCTGATAAGTCGGGATCTTCCCCACAGGGAACATAAATTGGCAGTTCTGAATAACGTAGGAAAAGCTTATTTAATCTTCAATTGATTCCTCAAAAGAAAAGAAAAGATGATGAGTGATGGTTTGAAATTTCCAATTGGTGATGAAATAAAAATTTAGAATGAACTACGTGCACAAAAACAACTAAGAATTGTAAAGAGAATAGATATGAGTATGAGAGGAAATAGGTTGGAATACAATCCCCCAATCCCTAGTAGTTTACCGTATAGAATACTAGAATTGTAAATTAAAATCTTAACCGAATCCAGTCTGTATAGATCCTAAGCATTACATATATGAGGGAACTAGCCCGTATCATATGAAATCAAAGGTAAATATAAAGCGGTGTAGAACAATTAAATTTTCATAGTATTCTTAAACATCCCAAGTACCTAGGGCAAGAGAGATTAAAAGATCTACTATGTTAGTATAATTTCCCGACACGATTCGGTCAATTTTTAATTTAAACTCTGTTTTATACATGGGTAATTTACCTTAGGATGGGTTCATGCATCCCAACCCTTGAAAATTTAGCTAGACATGATTTTGTTAGATGAAAACAAAATTATAACAATGAAAGGAATCATAGATCTAAGAAACATAGCTTCAAAAGAGAATTGCAAAATAATTGAGAATCGAATTGAAAATAAAATAGAGAAACAAATAAGAGAATTGAAATTGATACTTGGATTGAAGATTGAAATTAGTAATCAAAACTTGTACTGAAAATTGAACTTGAATCTGTAATACTCCTTTACCTCCAAATTACAACTAGGGTTTCTAAATCCTAAGAAAGTATGAAATTGTCTGCCAAAAAGAAGTCTCTCTTTTCCTCTAGGGTTTGGCCTTTTTTAATACCCAAGTATCATTTTTACAGATAATAAAAATTAAATATACAAGGATTTCCAAGCGTTGAAACTCTTTAGCCTCCACAATAAATGTCAAAATTTTGAACAGTCCGACCGGTCTGGATCCTATCGGATTGGTTCGATTTTCATTAGTCGGATCGGTTCTTTTTTTCTCCTACACGACCGGTCCGATATTGGATCATTTTATTTTTCATCGGTTCTGTATCGATCCGGGGGCTACTGGAATGGATGCATTTCAAATCGGTCCGCCCTAAATCGGATCGGTTCGACTTTCTTTAGCTTTGACTTTTTCTTACCAACTTTGACTTATCATAACTTTCGATCCAGAGCTCCGATTTGACTGCCGTTTCTTCCTACACACTTATGAGATGATGATCTTCAACTTCATTTAGGCTTAAAATCAGAACTCTAAGTGTAGAGTTATGCTTTTGCCCTTTGACTTGCCTTCTTTTGTTCTTTTACTTTCTTCGGGTTTCTTTCTTTCTTTTCTTGTACTAAATACCTATAAAATCAGTAAGAAATACATGGAACTCGGGGTACTTGTTAGAAGAAGTCATTAGCAATGATATGGGATAAAATCAAATCAATTACGATGTTCGAGATATTAAAATTACTAAATTAAGGGGCTAAATTCATAAGAATTTATGCTTAGTCAAATCCCCCTAACTTAGAACTTTGCACGTCCTGGGCAATGTAAATGAAGCTAACCAAAATTCCAGTCTTGAGAATTCCTTTATTAAAATGAAATTCCACTTTCGCGGGCAAGCGATTGCATTGAGCATATGCAACATGCCTTGAAACCCCTAGGTTACCCTAGTAGGACGAGTTTTGTCTCGTGAGGCTTTGCAGTGAATACACCCACAAAATTCTTTATTGACTCAAATAAATATCAAAATACTTAAAAATTGTACAATTTAAACTTTTTGAAAAATAATCACCATAAATTCACATTCAAATATCTCAAACCATAGTGTGTGTGTACGAAGCCAGAAATGAAACCTCAAATTTCCACCGATTGGGTATTACGTTACTTTCCAAAAATTCGTTTTGATTCAAATTCTTACGGATGCACTCACAAACGAATGACTCGAATTGTGGTTGTTTTCTCTCGGTATGCATAATATAAAGAGTAAATATAATGGACACAAATCCATGCATACAAAATTGAAAAGAAGGAAATATATGGTGAAAAGATCTCATCATCGAAATACAGTTATTAGGAAACGAGAAATATCATCTCTTAATCACACCATGTAATCTCTTTTATTATCTTTTCATTTCTTAGCTCTCCATGCAGTAATTAATTTCTCCATTCGGACTAGGTTAAGACTTTTCGGGTTAAAAAGTGTAAAGGGTAAAAATGGGAATGGACGGAATGTTCGGAATTGGAAAATGTCCTTATAACGTCCATTAGTGCTTTTTCGGGCCTTTGCTGATTTTTCTCTTATTTTTTCTATTTTCATTTTTTTTCTTCTTCTTTTTTCTTGCTATTTTTCTTTTCTTGCCCCTTTTTTTACACACTTTGGACTTACTTGATGAATTTTCTCAATTTGGGACTATTTGGGTTTTTCGATTTATCAAACGAAAGGGAAATATTTTATTAGGCTCAAAGTGGGTTGCAAAGGGATAATTTTTTTCACAACTTTACTATGGCTAATATTTTAGGGTTAAACAAAAGAGGGCCTACTTCATTGTCCAAATTGCTAATCACATTACCATATGCATCTCGAGATTAATTAAGTTTAGAGATATATTTAGCATGAATTTCGAGATAACATTTCACAAATTTTCCATAACCGATCAAAACAAAGGATTGAGATCATCAACGACTTATTAAAACGCTGAAAAGAACTTTGAGTTAATAATAAACTCGGATTGATTTAAAAACTCATAAAAAATTGAAAGGCTTAAAATTTCACCGGGTTTGATCAATCTCCACACTTATTCGTTAAGTCGTCAATTTTCTTTCAATTTCCATCTTCGGTCAATTTTGGCTTAGTGCATTTTGATTGTTAACAATTTGAGACTTTAAATAGAATAAAGGTGATATTTTTGAAAATTTTAAATTCCAATTTTTATTTATTTCGAACAAAAATATTTTTGGCATTTTTTTTAAAATTGCGAAGTTTTATAAATAAGCACTTATCATCCCCCCTAACTTAGTCTTTTGCATTGTCCACAATCAAAAAGACGAAAAAGCTAAATAAGACGAAATAAGGAGTGCGATAAATAAAACAAGCAAATAACTACAATAGAAACTATTCATTAAAACATAGCCGTAGAAACAAAAGATCAAAACATAACAAAGTCAACATAAGGTAAAACCAGAGGGGGACTGTGAAAGGATCCAACGGGGGTTGCCTACGGTGCTGGAGGGTGGTGGGAACTACCGGGCGCATTGGGGTCATAAGGATCGTAAAAATACGCAGGAAGTGGGGCATCGGGACCCAACTGGAGGCGGTAAAAATCAGCCTGTAGGCGTAACATCATACGTGTATCACGACGGTAGGATGACATAAAACCGTCGAAACACGCCTCCAGAGCAACAACACGCTCGGCGAGGCCCGTACCTTCTAGAACATAATCCGAAATCAGCAGCTTCATCATATTCAGCCTCGTCACCTTCTCCCATGTCAACATCCTCCGCACCAACATCCGCCTCCTCATCGGGGGACTCATCATTCGAGGCATCACTATCACCTCAGCGCACTCGGATCGGCTGTATTTATTTGTCACTGCAAGTGCGGGATTCTTGCCCAAGTGGCTTTGGTAGGCGAATAAGATCTTGCAGGGGAATAATCCCGGCAACCTTAAGAATGGAGGTAATGAGACGAGCATAAGGAAGAGGTAACCTGCCCTTTTTTTCCAGCGCCGCGTGAATGATATCATTATAAAATGCGCGGGCTAAATTGATAGCAGTTTCATGGGCAAACAAATTATACACCATAGTAGCCTGACGCAGACGCATAGCCGAATCATTTAAAGTTTGCAAAATGTTGTCCTAGATGATGTGAAAAGTGATTCGGGCCTTATCAGGTAAATGACCCACAGGAAAAGTCTCCGTATTCCAAACCGAATCAAGAGCGATGCGAGACATGCAAACATCTTTGGAAACGGCTGGATTGTGACTGGGATAGGAAAATTGGGCTAGAGTGATCACACCCTTAGACTCGAGTTTCTGGGCCAGAATTGCCAGTGAGAACAATATCGGTGTCGAGTCGACAAACGCTTGAGATTCGGAATCGGCGGTATGGACGAGCGACCCATAAAATGAACGTACTTCATTATCCTATACCACCTCGTATGGTTCATTGAAGAATCTTCACGAGCCTCTGGACATGAACAGGCTGGTGAAAGAATTAGGAAGCTGATCCCAAAGCATCTGACACTCAATGTGGATTTTTTGCGTAGGACCGAAGAAACGGAGGCACCAAATTCCTTCACGGATGGAACGATATTCTTCATTCCCATCGGCCAGCACTTCGATGGAATTATATTTCTGTGGAGCATCCATTGGAAATTAAGGATTAGACAGAAGGATAGAGTAGAAAATGGAGATGGAGGTGTGAAGAAAAGGGGGGGGGGAGAGGTTGGTATTTATAGGTGTGATGGGTGAGAGGGGGAAAGGATTTGGTGGTAAATAAGGGAGGGAAAGAATTTGGGGGGGGGGGGGGGGGGGTTGTACGAAATTTTTGGGGAGAGGAAAGGATTGGGGGGAAAGGAGGTCTTAACCTCGGGAAGGAACACAGACTGCAGATATCCGGATCGATCCGATATCGGATCGGTTTGTTTTTCATAGGTTTTGTATCGATCTGGGGGATAATGGAATGGATGCATTTCGAATCGGTCCGACTTTTTTCGGCTTTGACTTTTTTTTACCAACTTTGACTTGTCATAACTTTTGATCCAGAGCTCCGATTTGACTGTCGTTTCTTCCTACACACTTATGAGATGATATCTTTAACTTCATTTAGGCTTCAAATCCGAACTCCAAGTGTAGACTTATGCTTTTTCCCTTTGACTTGCCTTTTTTGTTCTTTTCCTTTCTTCAGATTTCTTTCTTTCTTTTCTTGTATTAAATACCTGTAAAATCAGTAAGAAATACACGAAACTCGGGGTACTTGTTAGAAGAAGTCTTTAGTAATGATATGGGATAAAAGAAAATCAACTACGTTGTTCAAGATATTAAAATTACTAAATTAAGGGGCTAAATTCATAAGAATTTATGCTTAGTCACCTGTTCAGCTGCCTATAGTCGATACAAAGCCGTAGGGAGTTGTCCTTCTTCTTGGCAAAGAGGACTGGGGCTCCCCAAGGGGATACACTAGGACGAATGAAACCTTTGCTAGTCAAATCTTCCAACTGAACCCTTATTTCCTTTAATTCTTCTATATACAACCTAGAGGTGGTATAGAGATGGGTGATACACCCTGATGCACCTCTATAATAAAGTCCACCTCCTGGTATGGGGGTAAATCAGGAAGATCATTGGAAAAAACATCGGGAAACTCCTGTATCACTGAATAATCTAACAACATCCGATCAGGATTCTCCTGAGCCACCATACTTCTCAACCAACCAAAGTACCACTTATTCTCTCAAATGGTAGAAAACTTGTAAGGATCACCCACATCCTTATCTCTAGTGAAATGGTAGTGAGATCCGTCTAGGAGAGACACCGAGACACTATGCCGATAGCATTCGATGGTAGTGTCAAAACACGACAGCCAATCCATACCGAGGATCACCTCAAATTGATCCATGAGAATCAAGTCATACTTCAGAACATAATCTCCCTCCATAACCACGCAACTACAATAGACCCTATCGAGAATTGTATCGTTGTCGATCGCAAATCCTATGAAGACAAGAGGGTAAAATTAATGTACCTATAATCCTAAACTGAATGTAAGGAACTCAAGATAAACAAATCCGATGGGCCTGAATAAACAAATGTCTTTACCCATGTGTTGAATAATAGAATCATACCTTCCATGACCAATGGATCACCGGAAGGAGCTGCAAATTGGGACATGGCATAAGCACGTTCGGGCTTGAACCTGCTACTTTGACCATTGGACACCAATCCCTTCTCACGATTGCTCTGACCCTGATTGGGACGTTAACCATCCACACTATGCCTTGCGGGCTGATGATAACTGGATGAAAACTACTGTGGCTAAGTGGAGCTCATGTAACTGGAACTCATGCCCAGTACATAATTGACAGTCTGCTAACTACCCTACTAATTTTTAAAATCTCTCTGTGGGTAGTCCATCTTGAAATGGTTGGGGGACCCATACACAAAACACTTCCTTTCAGTAGGGACTATCGGGTTCTGATCACTGGTATACTAGGAGGAAGACGAACCAACACTCATAGCGGAATTAATCTTCACAAAAAAGCCCTGAGCATCGATATTGAACTTCTTATGACCACTGCATGGGGCTCATTGGTCTCACTCTTCCTTTTACGGATGGCCTTGCCATCCTCTTCTTTGAGCTAAAACCCAATGGATTTATTAACCGCACCCCTGATGTTTGGCAGATCCAAACTATCCATGATCCAACGAATACTAAGGTTAAAGCCTTTGACAAATAGCTTTGTCTTTTAAGCCTCATCCCTGTGCCCTGCATCCACATACTTAGATAAACTCTCAAACTTGACCTGAAACTCATTGGCATACATATTCCCCTAAATCAACTGAAGGAACTCCTCCTTCTTGGTATCTTTTAATGCTTGAGGGAAATACTGATATAGAAAAAAACCCTAAAACCCTCTCAATTTATGGCCCTTGTCACACTGCACTCCATCAATGTTGAGCTTTCTCGGTGAGCTGAAAGGTCATTATCTTGACCTTGTGCCTAGTTAACAGGTCAAGAATGTCCATCACCTTGGTGACATCATCTAGTCACTCTTTGGCGGCAACATAATCAGCTACCTCATTAAATATCGATGGGTTTAGCCTCCTGAACTCCTTCAAGATAGAGGCTGTGGTAGTGCTTTTATTCATCCCGTCAGAACATATTTCCCATGTATGATATCTTACATTTTTATATATCGTACGCTGCTACAAAAGGCACATCACTTTATGACCTCACATGACGGCCTCTATCCGAATTCCTGGAATCAAGCATTCATAATCTCCATTAAGTATCCCACATATGCCTCAATGACTTCACGTTCCATAATTTTAGAGATTTTATGTAATTAGTACGCAAGAGAAGTCAAAACAATGAAAGAAGGCAGGATAGGAAAGTTCAAGGGCATTTTGGTAATTTTATAGCCATCTTCCAGAGATCTAGTCAACTGGAAAGTTAAAGAGCTCGATGCCATGAAGATACTGTAAGAAATGACACCTCAATCCGAGATACGGTGAAGAAGTTATGGCCCTTTGAAAATGGAGAATATTTCAAAAAAATCCTTGGAAGAATGTTGTGTGTTTTTAAGCCCCAAAACCAGCAACCGGTCCGAGGTACATGCTGAATCGGTTCGGGGTACCTGACGCTGACAAGAGTTCCAAAATATTAAAATTCCTTTTGGTTTCCTATAAAATCCAACTTCGGGGGAGTTATTTTGCAAGACTTAAAGAGACGATTTTGAGAGTTCTATTTGCTCTAGTCTTCATATTTTTTACTCCCAAAACTCATGTTTTGATTCACACATCATTTCCATACCTTTGTGAATATTTTTGAAACCCAAGAACACAACTTTGGTTTTGTTCATACTTGGAGTTTCCGAGGGAGGTTCCAGCCGTCGACATTAGAACCGACGCCTGCGGGTATTTCTGTGTCACACTTGTTTTTCATTGTAATCCGTGTAATCGTATATTACAAAATTATAGTGAAAAATAAAAAGGTTTTGCCCCTTTGGGGGATTTTTCCTCATTTGTGTGTTTTGTGTGTGATTAATTATTCTTGCATGATCATATTGGTTTCAATCATACCTAGATGCATATTTTAGGTTTTAATTGAAAAACTGAGATTTAATTAAATAATTTCCATATTTGAACGCACGCGCACTCTCTCAAATTGGTATCAGATCCAATTACACAATATACCGTGTAATTTTTTGCAAAATTTTTCTAAGATATCAATTTTCTGAAAGAATTGATTTTTTGAAAAAGGGCATGTTCAATGGAGAAGTTATATAATAAAATGCCAGTTTTTGACTGGACAAATTATGCATACTTGAAAGCCTGCATGAAATCCGCTTTAAAGGCCATTGATGAAAGAGTCTGGATTTTGGTTGAAAGAGGGTGGACACCTCCCTCCATCACTGTTGAGAATGTAACTAGTTTAAAATTTGTCACTGCTTGGACTGAAGAAGAATTTAATTCGTCATCTTTTAATTCTAAGGGTTTAAGTGCTATTTTCGGATCCGTCACTCCTGACGAGTTTTGACGCATAATGACGTGCACCAAGTCAAAAGAGGCATGGGATGTTTTACAACTTACCCATGAAGGAACTGAAGCTGTGAAAGAGTCTAAACTGCAAAATTTAATAACTCAATTTGATACCATCACGATGCTTGAGACTGAATGTTTTTATGAATTTTATGCTAGGTTGTATGATATTGTTAACACTAGATTTATTCTAGGTGAACACATTCCTAATGCTAGAGTTGTTAAAAATATTCTTAGATCACTGCCTAAGCATTTTATCCCTAAAGTCACCGTACTAAATTCTAGGGGTAATTTTAATATGCTAAAATTGGAGGAACTTGTAGGAGACTTACAAACCTATGAAATTGATATGTTTTCTAAATCTGTTAAGCCAAAAGATAAGGGAATTGCACTTAATGCCTAGGAGAGAAAGAGTGAGGGGTCGGTAAGAAAGAGGGGAGATTCATTAAGAAAAAGATAGATAGATACGTCAGATTCTGAGTGTGGCTTTGATTTACATAATTTGGCCCTGTTTGCTAAAAATTTCAAGAAAATTCTCAAATTTAAGAAAAATGGTAATTTCAAAGATAAAAAGAAGTTTGAGAAAAATAAGTTTGAAAAGAAAAATGAAGAATATTTTAAAGATCCTCCTAAAAAAGAGAGTGAGAGATGCTATGAGTGCGACAGTAAGGTTCATATAGCTTTTGAGTGTGCTACTAGGCTGAACAGAGAAAAGGGCAAAGTTGTTCTTAATGCTACCCTTAGTGACGACAGTGAGGCCGAGTCGGTGAACTCTGGAGACGAGTCACCTCATGAATGTAACTTCATCGCATTCATGGCTAGTCATGTGAGTACTTCTAGTGCTCCTCACAACGATGAGGATGCTATTTCACAGGGACACCTCGACAGTGAGAGCGATGTGAGTGAGGGGTAGGATGATGCAAGTGAGAGCTAGAGTAATCTTCAACGCGCCTACGCCGAGTTATATAATGAGTCATTTAAAACCAAAAAGTGTAACAAAGCGTTAGTTCTTATGATCACTGCTTTAGATAAAGACTTCATACTGTTTGGAGAGAGAGAGAGCTGTTGCGAGAATGAAAAAGAGAGAAAGGAAAACCTTGAGAAGAAAAGATGTTTTGAGTGCGATGGGACAGGGCACAAGCAATTTGAGTGTCCCACTAAACTTAGGAGAGAGGGAAATAAAGTTTCCATACCCGCTACCCTAAGCAATAGTGAGGATGAGAATGGAGATGAAAGTGTGATCCGAAAAGCTTTTAGAAAGTTGTTTATCGAGACTATGGAAACCAAAAGGTCAAATAGGATCCTATGTCTTCGAATTTGTGATTTGAAGGAAGAGAATGATGAGATAAAAAGGGATAACTGTGATTGACCAACACGCTGTCTAGTCTGACGACACGTGTATCCCATCTCGAGGATGAGCTCAAACAAGCACGGGAGGTCCAAGTCTCGTTAGAGAACGCATCTCAGACGATTGATAAGATGGTTCCCTATCCCATTTTGAATGATGTTAGAAAAGGTAATGACGGTGCATTCACTACTTTTAATGCGCCCGAGACTATATCCACTTTGGTGAGTGAGTCTCATGGGTTCCCGTCTAGGAAAGCTCATCCCAAAATTCTTGATAAATTAATTCCTAGACCGGTTTATGTTTGCTCCCACTGCAATAAGCGAGGACATCTTAGGGAGTTTTGTTCTAAGTTGGGTTTTGTGCCATATCATGCCACTTCACACGTCCCCGAACATGCACCCATTCATGATACTTTGCTTGCATATAATGATAGAGAGTTTGCACATATTCGCGAGCAAGTGAAGTTTTTTATCAAGACCACACATGATCTTATGGAGTTGGTTCAAAACATGTCACCATCTTTGGAAAACTCCACCGCTCTTCATGGTTGATGTCTTTACATGTTTGCCACCATAGGGTGTTTTACATGATGTCTTTTTTGCCTATTGCTAGCATGTACCATTAATTTATTTTATTTTCTGATTTTTATATTTTTTGAAAAATCCAAAAAGATTTTCTTTTTATAAAAATTTTGAAAAATCCAAAAAGATTTTCTTTTTATAAAAATTTTGAAAAAGCACAAAAAGATTTTTGTATTTTTTGTACCTTTTATGGATGAGCATTTAAGATAGCCAAGTCAAAAATTTCATTCCATTTATCCATGTGACTGTTTGATAGTCATTTGAGACACTACATCTTTGCATCCATGTGATTTACATTGTTTGGAGTCTTTGAGATGTGATTAGTGATATCTTTCTACATATTTGACTCATATCTCCTTTATTTCACACATGCACGACTATATTTGATTATTATACTTGTCTATCATATATTGGCTTGAGTGTTTCCATCTCAATTATGTCTATACAACATACAATATGCGATAAAACTTGACAAGATTGGAATGCATGTAAAAAAACAATTTGGTGAGATTTTTTTAAAAATGGTGAAGGGATACGAAAGGTAATTATCTATCCTTTGCGATTAAGCCATCGTTAAATTGGATCTAAAAAATTGAGGAATTTTATTATCCGGGGTCCAAAGAGGTTAAAAGAACCCGCAAAAATTTAAAGGCAATAAAAATCAACACATGTCGAATTAGGGCCATTAGGTTTCACCATCAATTCTCCAAAGTTTGAGAATTTAGATTACCTCTATTCAAAATATAAATTTGAGGGAGTTTGGTTGGAGAATTTAAACGGGTTTGCACTTCCTTGAAAGTCCTGAAAAAGTATGAAATCGTTTTGGACGTTATTGGTGTGAAAATCACTTTGAGCTTTGATTTGTTGATTTGATTAAGTCAATGCCTCTTATTTCCATTTTTTTACACCTAAGGAAGATGTTGAGTTCATTCGTTAGGAGTATTCGATAATCATCGTGCACATATGTCATGTTTGTATGCATTGATTTTCCTATCAAATTTGATCACACCCCTACATTTACGCTATCATCGACTTGGTTGTTTTTGTGTTTGTTCATAGTGTGATTATTTGTTGTATATTTTGTGAGAAAAATTTTGAAAAATTCAAAAATAGGAGTTTCTTACCTTGTGACATTCTCCATTTGCATTTATTTCTACTTCTCATAACTGTCTATTTGGGGACATAATAAAAAGGGGGAGAAAGAATTATCATATTATGGGGGAGTTTTGAGATGTTGAGTCTTGTTTTAAGCTGGTATCTATGTTTATCTCATTTCAAACTCGATACGTCACTTGGTATTTGCTTTTTCTCATGTGTGTAGGTACTACATTGATGATCACTGAATTGCACACCCTGATGAGAAAAGCTTTGAGATTTTTTGAAGATTTGAAGAACAAACGATGAAGACTTATTCATTTGTACCTTTCCAGTTTTGGGTTCATGGGAGGGTAGATTTGTATAGGCAATTTAGAATTTGATAATTCAGATTTTTTATTTTGTACCGGCATAGACATAGGGGGAGATTTGTAAGGACATGTTTCTCATGTTCGATATCTTACATTTGTGTATGTCGTACGCCGCTACAAAAGGCACGTCACTTCATGATATCATATGACGACCTCTATCTGAATTCCTGGAATCAAGCATTCATCATCTCCATCAAGTATCCCACATATGCCTCAACGACTTCACGTTCCACGATTTTAGGGATTTTATGCAATTGGTACGAAAGAGAAGTAAAAATAATGAAAGAAGGTAAGATAGGAAAGTTCAAGGGCATTTGGTAATTTTACATCCACCATCCAGAGGTCTGGTCAACTAGAAAGTTGAAGAGATCGACGCCATGAAGATACTGGAAGAAACGACACCTTAATTTGAGCTACGGTGAAGAAGTTATGGCCCTTTGAAAATGGAGAATATTCAAGGAAAATCCTTGGAAGAATGTTGTGTGTTTTTAAGCCCCAAAACCAGTGAACTATCGCGAACCGAAGGCCAAACCGGTTCGAGAGCCGAACCGATTCGAGGTACATGCAGAACCGATTTGGCGTACCTGACGCTGGCAAGAGTTCCAAAATCTTAAAATTCCTTTTGGTTTCCTATAAAAGCCAACTTCGGGGGAGTTATTTTGCAAGACTTGGAGAGATGATTTTGAGAGTTCTATTTGCTCTAGTCTTCATATTTTTTAGTCCCGAAACTCATGTTTTGATTCACACATCATTGCCATACCTTTGTGAATCGTTTTGAAACCCAAGAACACAACTTTGGTTTTGTTCATACTTGTGGAGAAGCGGTCTTTCTTCTTCGTTGCTGCTCACCTGGAGTTCCCAACGGAGATTCCAGCCTTCGACATCAGAACCGACGCCTGCGGGTATTTCTGTGTCACACTTATTTTTCATTGTAATTCGTGTAACTGCATATTAAAAAATTATAGTGAAAAATAAAAAGGTTTTGCCCCTTTGGGGGATTTTTCCTCATATGTGTGTTTTGTGATTAATTATTCTTGCATGATCATATTGATTTCAATCATACCTAGATGCATGTTTTAGGATTTAATTGAAAAATTGAGATTTAATTAAATAATTTCCTTATTTGAACGCACGCGCACTCTCTCTCATCCCAATATGGCTGGCTCTCTGTTGCTAAGAAAAGGAGTAGACAAGTTAACTCACGACCTATTACATGAGCCTAAGCTCGCCATTCCCAAACTCATTAGAACCACCGCAATATGTAGTCAACTACACAAGATGAATGAGTTCAATATAGAAATAGTAACGAAAAAAGAAAGCAAAACTAAAACTGTAACATAACGTATAAGGAAAAGCAATAAGAAAATGGAAAACACTCCGTCACACACGAGGATCCTCATGCCCTGATACCATTTGTAACGTCCTGACCTAAATTTGGGCTACCGTTGGGTCAACCTACACCCGAGTCAAGGTATTAAGGGGGGGAGTCCAATTTTTTTATTTAAGAAAAGCCTCTGATTTGTTCCATTTTATAAGGAATGGAAGGTAATTAACAGGTTTCAATTTAAAAAAAGGTTGTCAATTTATATAATTTAATTCATTAGCAAGATTTATTTAGAAAAAATTCCATTGAGTCTAACAATGCTAATAAAAAGGAAATAAATGATACAACCTTGTATTATTACAATAAATGCCTAAGGCCTGAATAAAAGTTGTTCAAAGTTATCGAAGATTAAATTTCATCAAATACGATTTTTAAAATGTCATGGTAGAGCTCTAACGGCGACTAGTGCCCTTTGGGTCCTTATCGACATCCTTGCCAACATCCCTACCGGAGGCACCTGGGGGTGGGGGTCTTAACATAAAACGTAGGGGTGACCAAAGCGTCCAACATAGTGGGAAATACTAAGCAATACATTTTGATACAAAAATACTATGCATATAACATTTATTTCAGCAATTTGTAAAATGATAACATTTTATGAAAATAAATGAAACTACTATGCAATGCGACCCGAGCTATGTTCTCATACCCACGCTTAACCAATTTATGCCAACTTTCCACGTAATTAGAGACCGTTTAATCATTTTTATTCATAAGTCTCTATTTTTACTATTCTTATTAGGTTGTCATTCTTATACTTTCTCAGCACAACCCTCTTAGTTTACATTGCCATTATTCCATTATTAACATTATCTTTTTCTCGGAATTTACCAAATAACCAAGTACTTTAATGGGCTCCACACTGCTGACGATGCCATCATATGATCTGACCAGGGATTTTGGGTCTTTCACCCTAGGGCTCCAAGCCCATCTTAATTTTTTTCCCGATTGCATCCGAGTCCATATTCATGTGTTTTAACATTTTATCAAATGTGCACATTATTCCACCATTCTTGGTATTTACGGTGCACATTCATGTTTCAGGCCACTTTATTTATTTAATTAGTTTTTCACAAAAATGATCGATAAGGTCAATGAGGAAGCCCAACCACTAGGACCCTCAATTTTCATCAAAATTACCGCTTTACCCTTCGTTTGCCGAAACTTTGCGAAAGATGTATTTTTTCATTATGGAATCATAAATCATCATATTATATTCAAAAATCATGTTTCATCGTTCTTTCTTAAGAAAAAACCATTTTTCTAGATTTCTCTAATAAAAAATACATTTAATTTTTTGGAGGCTATTTTTATCAAAATGTCCATTTTAGCCTTATCATCATATGTTGTTTAAACATTATTATTCCTAATTTTATCAACCTTTTACAAAATATTTAGGGCTGATTTTTCCAACTTAGTTATTTCATCATAAAACCCATTTAAAATTCACATATTGTGTTTATATGTTCTATACCAGCGTAGTATAAGATTCTGCACATGTTTGGGAGGATTCAAAGCCTAGAAATAATTAATTATGAACCTAAACATGATGTTAACATGGAACGATAATTTTGTGCATCCTCCTTGTATTTAAAGATTAAAAATACCATATACTCTTCGAAAACCCATTTAATTCTAGTTTTCTCAAAACTTCCATTTTTGTAAGAAAATCTTAAATGAACATACTAGAAAATATCTTTGTAAGATTAAATCATATCCTTGCATGCGTCCTAACATATATTTATCTTTTAATCTTGAAAACATATTGTGAAAAACCCTACCTTGAAGTTGAAGAGGAGGAACCAAGAAAATGATGACTTGAAAGCTTCTAAAATCCAAGAAAGCTCGAAAATACTCCAAAGATCCAAGAAAGCTCTAAGAACACTTCTTCAACCCAACTTCTTCCTTAGACAAGGCTTGAAATAGGTCATATAAGCTTGTAAATGGCTTGGAAATAGTTTGGAATGGGGTGTAGACCTTAAAAATGGGTGAAGGAGGGTTGGAAATGGAGAGGAAACTTAGAGAGAGAAAAAGCCTTAAAAAACTGATGATAAGTATTTGGAATGACCTCCCCCCCTCCCCTCTCTCTCTCCCCCCTTATCTATCCCCTATTTATGCTCCAAAAACCATTACCCTTTAATCGTTGGTTCATCAACCTTTGACCCACGATATGATCTTTACCATTGGGAGCTCGACAACTTAACCAATTCGAGAATCCACGTTGCGATATCACATAAAAATTCTGCATATTTTTTATTTTTCGACGGCTAGTTGGAATGACGCCCCTTCTCATTCGAATGACATTCCTTATTGTTCAAACTAGGTTTCAACAAGAGCCTGACGAAGCTTAGAAAAAAAGGTTTTCTGAACAACTACCTATATCGCATTCAAATGAATAGTTTGACTGAGGATTCCAATGAGATTCTAGAGAATGGGTGAAAAATAAGAGGTATTTTGTATTTGATGGTCGTTCAAAGCTCGTTCGAATGACACAACTTTCTTGCTCAAATGACACCAATACTTCTTCTAATAAACTTTTGGGCCATTCCTTTACATTTTAATTGCACAAAAGGCCACAAGAATAGTTCAAAATAGACATCCATCCAATATATTCAGTTCATAGCGAAATAGACATACAAATGATAGGGAATGATGTATACATATCAGGCACAAGTGTTTGATTCTCCTCTACTTAGGAGATTTCGTCCCTGAAATCATAACAACCAAGCTAAGTAAAAGGTTTTGAGTGCTTCTCATGCATATCTGACTCACGCTCCCAAGTCTCACCTTCTACACCTTGGAACTACTAAAGGACCTTCACTAGCGGGATGACTTTGTTGCGCATGAATCTTTCCCCGCGATCCAAGATGGACACTGGGCGTAAGGGAAATGTAACGTCTTCCTCCAACTCTATGTGGCTCCAGTTGATGATGTGCCGAGGATCCGAAATATACTTTTTCAGCATGGAAACATGAAACACATAATTAGCGTGGGATAACTGAGGAGGTAACGCCAAGCAATACGATACACCTCCAATCTATAACAGGATCTCCTAGGGACCAATATACCGAGGGGTAAGATTCCCCTTCTGGACAAACTAATGATTGATAGTTCTCACCCTAACCTTCAACAACACATAGCCACCCACCTTAAACTCTAGAGGTATCTATCAATTATCAGCATAATTATTCTATCGACTCTGAGCCATTATGAGTCTCTGTCGAATTATGTGAACTTTATTAGTCATCTACGTGATCATGTTCGAATTTATGAAATGTTTATAACCCAAATCTGGCCAACAGACTGGAGAGCGACAAGACCTCCCACAAAGAGCTTCATAGGGATCCATCCTAATGCTAGTCTGATAACTATTGTTATAAGAAAACTCTGCCAGATGCAGATTCTCCACACAACTACACTAGAAATAAAGCTCACAAACCCTGAACACATCATGACAATGTTCGGACCCTTACAAAGCTATGACAAAGTCCATCGCAATATTCTCCTACTTTCTTTCGTCTAGTGGTAGTGATTGTAACACTCTTGCAGGTTTCCTATGCTCTACCTTCACCTGCTCGCGCATATAGTATTTCGACATGCACAATACCACATCTCTCTTCTTATCGAACCACCAAAATTATCTGCATAGGTCCTTATTCATCTAAATTGCAACAGGATGTATGTTGAAATGTGAATGATGGACCTCTGCCATCACCTCATCTTGAAGCTCGTCATCACATCATCCTGAAGCTCGTCGTTGATCTAAACAATTAACCTTCCTTTAGATCGTGTACCCCTATCCTTATCCACAGTGAGAGTGTAGAACACCTCACCATTTTGGATGTGGTCATGGTAATGTGCAAACTCGGGATCTCAAGACTGAGCTTCCAATACATTTTGTTGAATGAGCGGTCTAGCTACCAATCCCCAAAGATATTCCCTGTCGTAACCTCGCTGACATGCAAATTGAACTTCTTCAATTCGCCGAACATCTTTTCTCGGTAATACTTCATCGCTGCTAAAGTAAGTCCAGACTTCTAACTAAGAGCATCTTTCACCACATTGGCCTTGCCGGGATGATACTCCAATGAGAACTTGTAGTCTTCCATAAACTCAATCTATCTCTTGTGATGAAGATTTAGATCGCGCTGAGTGAAAATGTACCGCAGACTCTTATGATATGTATATAACTCAAATCGTTCACTGTACAGGTAGTATCTTCAGATATTTAGTGCAAACGCCACCGCGGATAACTCCAAGTCATGGGTGGGGTAATTCATCTCATGCACCTTTAACTGATAGGATGTATAAGCGACCACCAAGAAAAGTATGACTTAAAAGCTCCTAAAATCTAAGAATGCTCCAAAATGCTCCAAAGCTCCAAGAAAACTGTAAGAACAAACTTAGAGTGAGAGAGCAAACCCTCGAAAATCTAATGAGAAGTGTTAGGAATGACTCCCTAACACCCCTTATCTCCTATTTATGCTCCAAAACCCATTACTCTTTAACCATTGGTCCATCAACCTTTGACCCATGATCTAATATGCATCATTGCGAGCTCAACAACTCAACCAATCCGAGGGTTCACATTGCGACAACAAATAAAAATTCTGCGAATTTTCATTTTTTCGACGGTTCGTTCGAACGACATTCCTTATCGTTCAATGGGGTTCCAAAGAAATCCTAACGAAGCTCAGAAAACAAGGTTGTTTGAATGCTAACCCATACCTCTTTCGAACGAGGCTTCCAATGATATTCTATAGAATAGGTGTAAGAGAGCAAGTATTTCTCGTTTGATGGTCGTTTGGACGATGTAGCTTCCTCGTTCGAACAACCCGAATGACACCAATACTTCTTTAAACAAAATTTTGGGCCATGACGTCACACTTTAATTGCACAAAGTCCACAAGAACAGTTCGAAATATTCATCCATCCATTATATTCAATTCATGACCAAATAGGCATACAAATTATAGGGAATGAAATCCGATTCGTCTCACTCAAACCCATCTAGCCATTAGCCTAAAACCTGCACCAACCCCTGATAATGTTCCAAGGAAATCACATTCTACCCTAGAAACCAATATGACCTTTTATCAAATGTTAACATGTCAAAATAACTCACGACAAAAATTGAGACAGACCAGCAAATCGAACTGATTCACTAGAAGACCTAACCAGTTTGGTCCAACGATTCGATTCTCTCCCCCAGCAAACCTGTTTAGTTTATTGGGTCCCTTCATCTTTAAGCTTAGGTTTTAAAATCCCAAACCCATCAATGGAGGTACCAAGCCTCCCAAAATCGCAAATTTAGATTCCCAGCCAATACACAATCATCCCAGAAATATATTAAGCCCGATCTAAACCACAATCCAACATTAAATATCAAGGATTCCTAATCATTAACTCAATTTAATTAATCAAGAATTGATCAACCTTTGAAATTATTTGATCTAATAGCTTATCAATGTTCTTCATGTTTATACTCATATTCCCAGAGTTAAATCACAAATTTCTCCCTTATTAATTCTCAATCATGATCATAGGTTGAATACAGACCAGTTCTTCTTAATTAATGCCCAAAATTTCATCTTAAATTCACAAATTAATTACTAATTAACTATGAACATAATTAACTACAGAAAATCGCAAATCTAAAGTAAGTAAACACTTGCCTTGTTGGATTAAAATCCAAATTTTGACACGTTAGAGACGAATTCAATCCCGATTATGGTTCTTCCTCTCCTCTCCGAGATTTATTTTCTCTATTATTTTTCTTTTCTCTTCTCTTTGATATCTCCCTTAATCCCCCCTAAGTAGAGGCTAAAATGAGTTTGCAATCAACCCCACTTAACATTAAATACCACTTAATTAATCCCTATTTTCGTATTTAGGTGTATCTCTAAGGGTAAAAAGATGACCATACCGTCACATGGGCCATATTATGTTTAAAAAGCCTCGGAACTCAACTATAACCCCAGGTACCTATTCTGGATCACCGATGCACTCAAAAAGGTCATCCAAGTCACCTAACTAAAAATATTTAACCATTTCACTAATCGGGCCGACACGTGTGTACGGTACGCGCCATCCTTAAACCTTTTAAATATGTCATTTGAACTCTCTAACGACATAAAATAATAATTTGTCGCTTTTCGCTCATTAAACGACAATATAATAATTTTCCTCGATATTTATTTATTACGTGTAAGTAAATAATAATAATAATAATAATAAGGGGCATATACTAAATAGTCCCTTGAACTTTTTTTAATACATGTACAGTCCAAGCCTTTTTATTTTGTACCAAAAAGTCCTTCACCATGCCAAAAAGGCTTTACCATGGCGCGGGAGCGGACCTTTAAAGATAAGAGAATAAAGAACTTTTTGGTACAAAATAAAAGGCTTGGACTAAATGAGTATTAAAAAAATGTTTGAGGGAGTTTTTGGTATTTAATCATAATAATAATAATAATAATAATAATAATAATAATAATAATAATAATAATAATAATAATAATAATAATAATAATAATAATAATAATAATAATAATAATAATAATAATAATAATCATAAATATTAATCCTAAACTCGGTAATTACTATTTATCGAAACCAATTTAATTTTCCAATTAAATTAACAAATCAATGCACAGGTGGAAATAAAATACTCTCAAAAGTATGGCCTATGACATTCTCCCCCAAATAATGGAATTTCGTCCCTGAAATTCGAATGTACCCTCCACGAAGAGCTCTAGATACTTTTCCCACATGTCATCCTCGCACTCCCAAGTTGATTCAGTGACATTATGATGCCCCCTACGCAAGCTTTCGCTCGCTCCAATCCAAAACGGCATCAGGTCTCTCCTCATAAGTAATGTCCAACTGTAAGTCTATCTCCTCTAATATTATATGCCAGTAATCCAAGTCATCCCTAAGATGCCTCCTCAATGATGACATGTGGAACACATTGTGAATAATCTACAAGTGCTCCGATAAGGCAAGTCTATACATAACTGACTTAACCCTCTCAATGCTGGGAAAAAAGCCCTATAGATTTAGGTTCCAGCTTCCCCTTCTTCCTGAACCGCATCACCCCTTTTAGGGGGGATACCCGTAACAACACCTGATCACCCTTGTCAAACTCCAAGTATCTCCAGTTCGCATCTGCATAACTCTTCTGACGGCCCGAGCTACCCGAATACGACTTATGGTCAACTACATCTTTGTCAATGTATTCTGAATCACGTTCGACCTGAGAAGCTTATTATCCCCCACCATTAACCAACACGATGACGAACGATAAGGTCTCCTGTACAAAAGCCTCATAAGGTTCCATGCTAATACTAAATTGGTATGAGTTATTATACGCAAACTCTACCAATGGTAAATATTGCTCCCAACTCCCTTTAAAATACATAATACACATACTGAGCATATCTCCATCATTTGATTCACTTTGTCTATCTGCTTATTAGTCTACAGGCCATGCATCGTGCTCAAATACAACTCTATTCCTATCGTCACCTGAAAACTTTGCCAGATGTGGGATAAAAGATCTTATATCAATCTGACACAATATCGAACAACACTCTATACAGTCTCACTATCTCTGTAATAAAAAGTTAGTCATATTGCCCTATTATGTAATCCACCCGTACACGTAAGAAACGAGATATCTTAGTCAAACGGTCCACAATAACCCAACCCCCTGATGAAATCCATCGATACACTCTCTCACTTCCATACCGAAATCTACATTGGTTGCGAAATCTCGTCTGGTCTCTGATGATCAACCTTCACCATGTGATAATTAGTGCACTTAGAGAAACTTTTCTATGTACTGCTTCATACCAGCCCACCAAAATTTTCTATGTACTCCTTTATACTAGCCCACCAATACTATCTCCTTATATCCTGATACATCTTGTCCTCTCTTGGATGAACGGAGAATTGTGACCCATGCGACTCCTTCATAATTCCGTGCTATAGGCCCTCGTCATCTAGGACAATTAACTTTCCATTGAAGCGTAAGTCACCCTTAGAACTGACAGAGTAAGACTCCATTTCATCTGCGAATGACTACTGCACCTTCTTCTGACAAGAAGGATCCCTTGCCTATGCCTTCACAACCCTCAAAATAATCTCGAGTGTGTTGGTCATCATTTCCATCTAAGCCCTGACTACTTCCTGTGACACCCCGCCTAATTAAATACCGGGCGATCACTCCTTTATTAAATTAAAATCAAGGTGAACAGTTGGTTCATTCTTAGCATCACTGTCGTAAAAATACTTTTCCTATTTAAACACCCTAAATAATTAAGCTAAGTGTCAAAACCATTTAAAACCTTATTCTCATTTTATTAAATCCGGTTATAAAATCTTAAACCATTAACATCTAAAGAGTCAAACATTAAGAATAAAAATAGAATTGAACATACACGAAATTAATCATCAATAATAAATCCCAACATTTACAACACTAAAGGAAAACATCCTGACAGTAATAAATCCCGAAATAAAGGTACTGGAAGTAAAAATTTCAATCTCTGACAATACCAACTAAATAATAGAAAGAGGGCGACACATGCCCCTGCTGGATAAAACTGAACTAGGAGTAGAATCAAATGGATGAAGTCGTCTAAACAACAGGCCTGCAACTCCCACCTAAGCTGCAGCACGTTCCTTCCAAAGGATCCTAAGTAAGACGCCCCTGTGGCTGGGCACCTATAGTACATACATATATATACAAGAGAGAAAAGGAAATAGAAACGGGTCAGAGCCCGATAGTGTATATGATTTAAAAATTCGTTTAGCAAGTATTTAAATTGATACAAGCCAATGCAACAACATATTAGTGCGACACTCTCTTGAGAAATTTTCACCTCTCTTCTAATGTGCACACCTATCGTACTAACCTTCCCAATGGTCTATCTCGTCATATACCACACTAAATTTACCCAATGATTTAACTTATCTTAGGTTATTCGCAGGATTTACAACTGAAAAACACAAGTATTTAAAACGTAAGATTTCAATTTGTAACCAAGGTTCTCCTTTTAACTTTATTAATCAATAAAGTTTTCCAATGTCATATTATACTTTCTCAAAACAATTATTTATAATTTGAGTCATCAACCATGTCCTACATATCAAATCACAGTAGGCAGTTCCAGATTTCAGAATATCATATATACATTAACTACTCGTATAATATATATATCATAACAGCACCCCACATAAAAACTATGGTGCGGGCATACTCTGCTATCCAATCCCCGTATCAATCGTACTAAAGGGAATACAAGTTCGGAATCACTCTCGAACTGTATAAATACATACACAAACAATATTGAGGCGAAGCATAGTTTCCAAGTCTAAGAGGTCAGTACATACCCTCACGTCTCGTAGGACCGTGACTACCGATTCGATAGCCTGTACCTAGGATTCCTATCTTCTAGGGTACGAGTCAATATCCCCCATAAGGCACACGAGATAAGATCGTCCCAGCGCGGTAACCTCCGAGATAGCAAGTAGCGCGAGCATGATGTTCACAAGTATATAATATATGCATATACAATCATATAAATATACCACTTTTATTATATCAATTTAGGTTTATCCAATAACACACATTCACAACATTTATCCTTATTTTCCCATTATTATTTATCAAGTATAATGGTTCGTTTCTAACTTTAATTCGAAGGGTTTTTCCAACTTACTATGTAACCCTCATGGACTCTATTCTTCCAAATGTACAATTCAGTAGATATTCATTTATGTTCCAACTTAACTCTCTCTTACGTGTCTCTCCCCTTTAATATATACTTACATTATCCCTTATGCAAAATATCCCAAAAATATAGATTTCGCCTTACATTAAAGGATGATGAGAATTTCAAACGGTTTCGAAATCGGAATTAAAATGGAGTTTTAATCGAATTTTTTTTTTATTACTTAGAAGAGTCCTCAAAATATAAAACTCTCTAAGAGTCCTCAAAACATAAAACTTTCTAGTAAAAATAAAAGTTTTAGAAATCCGAGCGTCCGATCAAGCTGAATTTTTGTCAGCAGTCCTGTCTCGCCGTTCGCTACAACATACTAAAATTTCAAGCGATTCCACTGGTCCGATCATCCGAAATAATTTTTTTAGTGTTTGTATCTGATTAGAACTCTTTTCTTAATCAAACTCTTAATCCTTTACATGACAAAGGGTTTCCTGAATATCATTTAAGTCATCACTACATGCAATTTCCTATCTCAAATTGGGTTTTTCTTCCATACAATTCATCCTAATCATTCCTAAACCAATATGAAAGATGCATCAACGAAATAAGCAAGATAAACACTTGCCTAGGATTTTTCGAAATCTGTTTTGGTGTTGAATTTGGTGTGGTTGCGTTCCCCATCTCGCGATCTACGCGTTGGCGGTGGCGGCGGTGTAAACGGATGAGTTTTGAGCCTTGGAATGCCTTGAGAGCTCTCTCCTCTCCTCTCCAATGGCCGTTCTAGTGTTTTGAGTTATCTAACCCTAGGAGATAACCTAAACATCTGATATAACCCCTTTAATTTTCGTGGGTTTAATTACCCAAAAATACAAAATGACTAAAATGCCTTTCCGGGGTACTAATTAGGCCTAAAAATGCCCCGAGACCCAAATCAAACCCCCGGGTATACTTTTCTGACTATCTCGACCCTTCCGAACGCGTTGGCGCACTCAAAAAGACTATATGAACAAGGTATAAAATATTCACTTTTATTAATCCACATTTAGTTCCGACACGACACAGGCGCGTCCCGACTTAAATTTCCACAATTGTCATTTTATTCACACGTGACAATATTATAAAAATAAATCTCATATATTACTATACTCATCCAGTAATATTCAACAAATAACAAATTTCCAATAATTACTAACTCTTGTCACGCTAGTAAATATTTAAAACAACATTTCGGATTAAAATTAAATTAATTTATCTCAATTAAATTTAATAAATCTTTAAATTTAAAAGCCATGAAAATACGGGGTATTACATACTTCCCCCCTAATAACGGAATTATCATCCCGAAATTCGGAAAATAAGGCCTACCAGGTAGCACAATTCTGGATATCCTTATCAGTACGCAAACTATCTACATTATACGGTGCTCAATCACTATAGCTTTTTCCTCACAGCAACATTGTTTTACATTCTCGTTGGAGACACTTCACATTGCACTCCCAACTGACAACATTTGAATAGGTTACGTCTATACGTTATAAATTCCATTATCTCACTATCATTAGGAGGCCGCACCTCACTACATACTCAGATTTATTCATACACAAAATTCTCATTCTGAGAAGATCATACGAACATTTGACCACTCTTGATTGCCTAAAACAGTCGTGGAATTCCACCATAGTTATCGGATATTTTCTCGACCGATCCAAAAATTCTGATTATCTACTCTCCTCTAAACATACGAAAGGAGAATAATCGAGGTTCTTCCATAACAAAACCTTAATAAGTACCTCGTACGCGACAAACAGGTACGAGTGCTTCTACAGAGCATTCTTGAAATCATCGTACAAAGATTCCAAAATCTCCTTCACGTGGCTCCACTAATATTTAATCACCATGCGCTTATTCCCTGGCTAAGGGTGATACATCCTACTCGAAATGAAATCTTATCTCCGCTGGTTCCTGAAATCCCATATCAAAGGTGGGATTCACCAATCTCATCCTGATTCAGGAATTTATACTGCGTCGGACCATGCACTGGCGCGATCCTTCCTTTCAAAGGAAGTATGGGGCATACTAGTTAATATTTTAAGCCAGCCCAAAGGAATATCAATCACTTCCTTCTCGGCGACTTAATTCACATGTTCGGGATAAACCCTTGATCTTGTTTTGAGGATGGCAACCCATCCAAGAACTTTACCGACTTTACCAACCTCTTCCAATTTCAGGAATTTTAGATAAACACAAAATTCTTTGGTTGATTCTCCTCTTTTAACCAAACCTTACCTATGGGCAGTGCATGTAGAGACTACTCACTACGTCTCTCTAAACATCGATTCTTCCCTTGAAATGTCTCACATTAAGTGACACGTAATACTCCCCTTCCTTCCTTGGAGTATGCCGAAAGTTCCGACCCGTGCTCTTCTCTCCACGAAGCGCACTTCTGGATCTCTTATACTATACTAACATCATTACTCTTTGTATGCGCAAGTCGCTCTCACACTTGACTAATAACAACTTCGCTCCGGGTGTGCTTCATTATTAAATTCTACTTTATTCAAGGAATACCAATTCTTGAATGGCTTCCCACAGCCTTCCAATCAAGTTAGGGCGTGCTATTCTAATTGCACACTTATGTATGGATTATCGCCCCTCATGTGACGTTTAATCCACTCTATCACTTCCACTTCGTCATACTATTCCCACAAACATATATTTCACACGTCTGTTACCACGTCCCTTCGACTCGGACTATTTTAACTGCAATTAACCGAGATGTCCACATTCTTGCAACACCCCGACCGCCCTAGAAGAGCGAACGACGGGCTACTCATCCGTAGAACGAACTAAATTAAACGAAATAGAAGGAATAGGGCATTCAAATTCCATGACAATAAAAGAGGAATAATAATCCTCAACCTTCCTCAGATAAGTACAATAATTTTCCCAAATAGGTACAACAACCAAAATAAATCACTAACGCTCTATTCATCAAAATAATTACAGGTCATCTCTTTTGTATAATAAAGTTCTTTCCAGATAATCCATGCTAAAAATCATTCTAACTCTTTATTCACCTTGTGTTCTGTACGCGGTTATGACATTTGGGTACTCTCAATCACCCTAGAAATCAAAAATCTTAAATTCTCCTTATCATCGTTCCACCCTTAACTCGTGGGGTAACTTTCAATGCTTTCTTACCACAAGATACGACTTCCAATAGCTTTAAGACAAAATTTAACTTCCAACTTACATACATAATTACTTGATCCCATTTCGACCAGGGTACCGAACTCAAGGAATAGTGACCAAACGTCTCCCTATTTCCAACCTTACGCTAAGTTTCATGCGTGGGATGTCTCGCAAAGCGAAATCCAAATAAGGAACCCTCCCGATACACTACTACCTAGCATTGTCGGTTATCGAAATCCGTTAGGTCCTCCGTCCATAGTATATACCCCTTTATTCCGTCCCTTGATAGAAAAGTTACAATTTCTCCCGTAATTATGCTTAACAAAGAACGTTTCACAAATTTCACTATCGTCCCGTATTGGTTGATGGTAATTACATTCTATTAACCTCGGATACATACGATCGAAATTCTCTAAATTTACTTTTTCTAACATTAGGGGTATAACTCTTAACTCCCACATCTCTTAAGGATAAATATAACACTGCACTCTTCATATCACTAAGTCCGGAGTGCTAAAAATAATACCGAGTCAAGTCTTCTCGCTCAACGGTAAATCCCGATACATACTGAATCATACTGACAAAGTCTATACATACATTGGTACCGAATATCTCGAGCCCACTATCTCCTCCGAAGTCTCTAGGATAGATAATATAAGTGCGAGTCCAACCTTCTTACAGGTAAAGCCTCGCCAAAACAAAACGTGTTGCACTAATGTAACTACTCCGATAGCCTTGCAATAAATGCCCACTATCATACTACCCATTTCTATAACATTTTAATAAAGATAATATCATACTCGTGTATCGCATCACTACAACGAGTAACCTCAATAAAGTATAAAACACTGTTAATATACTCATTCATCCCCCGCGGATAGCACCAAAGAAAACTCCCGCTATACTAAGGAAAAATATTCACATAATGGTAACATTTATAATGATATGCATTAAACTCGTCTCACATGCTAATCTAGCAATGAACAAAATATGGTGACTCGCTCATGTCACATAAACACGTCGCATCCTCTAAGGATACAACTTATACTTCCATCCTGGCAATCGTCTTGACTGCACAAATGGTTTTCGGACGTAACACGTCTGCCCAAACCAAAACAAAATTATTTTTAATCGTCGTCCTTTACTAGGCACCGTATTCTTGTCCCTTTTTCTCACTTTGGAACATATTATCGCGAGTAATTTCACTCCGCACCAAAATACCTCAACACATAATCTACTTATCACCTGTCCTACTAACTAGGTTAGGATTGTCCTTCTCTCGGACTTTAGTAGAATCGATTCTTGTTAGCCATCCCGGTTGTTCCCTTAGTTTTTTAGGCCATCAAGATCATGTTACTATCTATAATAGTACTTACTGAATTTACCATCACTTGGTAAGAATTTAACTATTTGAAGCATTTAAATGGTTTTCCTGATGTGTATCCACATCCTTTTGTGGTGCTATACCACCACCGTTGTATTCAATCTTATTCTCGACTAAATTCTTCGATTCCTTTAACTTCCCCCACAAAGAAGCGTTATCATCTATATTGACAAAATATGACATTGTCAACCTCTGAATCGATCATCCATCAGAATATCTTCCTCGAGTATTATCAACTATTATTACAAGTTGGTCTCCCACTTGGAGTCGTTTCCTCCACTAGTATCTACCTCTTTCGATACAAAATTTGCTAACGATTAGGATTCATATCCACAATTGGACTTCTGTCATGCCCTCCTGCGATGAGTTCAGAACCACGTTTGCTTCTCATCCTGAACAGTTGAGGAAGGAACATACGGTCAACACTGTACCTAAGGTTCTCCTATAGGCATAGCATTCCACTTCTAAAATTGGTGGTTGACTCCAACCATTATAATTTCGTCCCGAAAGCCAAGAGAATTTTCTCTAAATTTTCACTTTCAGTTTGCCACACTCCGTCCTATATTTAAGCCTTTGGATACTTTACCTCCTTTGGTAAACACATACAATTTTCGCGTTTCTAAAATTTCCCACTGACAGTCTCTACACGTTTTTTTTGTAATACGTTGGGTAAGTTTACCCTCGCACCTCATTTGACTATAACAGCATTTGAAAATCATTGCTGCACCTTAGTCGCCTTTCTAGTCGTGGCTTCTCGTGCCATAATGGAGGTGACCTCGACTATGGTCATCATCCTCGGATATATTTCGTAATCTCAACTGAGCCCTGCCTCCTGATGTACGCTTAACGGTCCTCTTCTGACATCCGTCATCGCTCGGCACACGCACACATCCGAACGAAATTAGAATTCACTAGTGTATACACATTATAGCAGGAGAACGAAATCTCTTCAAAGGAATCGACAATCCTAAACATAGGGCTCTATAACAAACAAAGCAACGCTGAAAGCATAATAAGCCGTACAGATCCTAAGGACACTAGAACCTGATGCTCTGATACCACCTGTGACACCCCGCCTAATTAAATACCGGGCGATCACTCCTTTATTAAATTAAAATCAAGGTGAACAGTTGGTTCATTCTTAGCATCACTGTCGTAAAAATACTTCTCCTATTTAAACACCCTAAATAATTAAGCTAAGTGTCAAAACCATTTAAGACCTTATTCTCATTTTATTAAATCCGGTTATAAAACCTTAAACCATTAACATCTAAAGAGTCACACATTAAGAATAAAAATAGAATTGAACATACACGAAATTAATCATCAATAATAAATCCCAACATTTACAACACTAAAGGAAAACATCCTGACAGTAATAAATCCCGAAATAAAGGTACTGGAAGTAAAAATTTCAATCTCTGACAATACCAACTAAATAATAGAAAGAGGGCGACACATGCCCCTGCTGGATAAAACTGAACTAGGAGTAGAATCAAATGGATGAAGTCGTCTAAACAACAGGCCTGCAACTCCCACCTAAGCTGCAGCACGTTCCTTCCAAAGGATCCTAAGTAAGACGCCCCTGTGGCTGGGCACCTGTAATACATACATATATATACAAGAGAGAAAAGGAAATAGAAACAGGTTAGAGCCCGATATTGTATATGATTTAAAAATTCGTTTAGCAAGTATTTAAATTGATACAAGCCAATGCAACAACATATTAGTGCGACACTCTCTTGAGAAATTCTCACCTCTCTTCTAATGTGCACACCTATCGCACTAACCTTCCCAATGGTCTATCTCGTCATATACCACACTACATTTCCCCAATGATTTAACTTATCTTAGGTTATTCGCAGGATTTACAACTGAACAACACAAGTATTTAAAACGTAAGATTTCAATTTGTAACCAAGGTTATCCTTTTAACTTTATTAATCAATAAAGTTTTCCAGTGTCATATTATACTTTCTCAAAACAATTATTTATAATTTGAGTCATCAACCATGTCCTACATATCAAATCACAGAAGGTAGTTCCAGATTTTAGAATTTCATATATAGATTAACTACTCGTATAATATATATATCATAACAGCACCCCACATAAAAACTATGGTGCGGGCATACTCTGCTATCCAATCCCCGTATCAATCGTACTAAAGGGAATACAAGTTTAGAATCACTCTCGAACTGTATAAATACATAGACAAACAATATTGAGGCGAATCATAGTTTCCAAGTCCAAGAGGTCAGTACATACCCTCACGTCTCGTAGGACCGTGACTACCGATTCGATAGCCTGTACCTAGGATTCCTATCTTCTAGGGTACGAGTCAATATCCCCCATAAGGCACACGAGATAAGATCGTCCCAGCGCGGTAACCTCGGGGATAGCAAGTAGCGCGGGCATGATTTTCACAAGTATATAATATATGCATACACAATCATATAAATATACCACTTTTATTATATCAATTTAGGTTTATCCAATAACCCACATTTACAACATTTATCCTTATTTTCCCATTATTATTTATCAAGTATAATGGTTCGTTTCTAACTTTAATTCCAAGGGTTTTTCCAACTTACTATGTAACTCTCATGGACTCTATTCTTCCAAATGTACAATTCAGTAGATATTCATTTATGTTCCAACGTAACTCTCTCTTACGTGTCTCTCCCCTTTAATATATACTTACATTATCCCTTATGCAAAATATCCCAAAAATATAGATTTCGCCTTACATTAAAATATTTTGAATTTTATTTTCAAAGATGAGAATTTCAAACAGTTTCGAAATCGGAATTAAAATGGAGTTTTAATTGAATTTTTTTTATTACTTAGAAGAGTCCTCAAAATATAAAACTCTCTAAGAGTCCTCAAAACATAAAACTTTTTAGTAAAAATAATAGTTGTAGAAATCCGACCGTCTGATCAAGTTGAATTTTTGTCAGCAGTCCTGTCTCGCCGTTCGCTACAACATACTAAAATTTCAAGCGATTCCAATGGTCCGATCATCCGAAATAATTTTTTTAGGGTTTGTATCTGATTAGAACTCTTTTCTTAATCAAACTCTTAATCCTTTACATGACAAAGGGTTTCCAGAATATCATTTAAGTCATCACTACATGCAATTTCCTATCTTAAATTGGGTTTTTCTTCCATACAATTCATCCTAATCATTACTAAACCAATATGAAAGATGCATCAACGAAATAAGCAAGATAAACACTTGCCTAGGATTTTCCGAAATCTGTTTTGGTGTTGAATTTGGTGTGGTTGCATTCCCCGTCTCGCGATCTACGCGTTGGCGGTGGCGGCGGTGTAAACGGATGAGTTTTGAGCCTTGGAATGCCTTGAGAGCTCTCTCCTCTCCTCTCCAATGGCCGTTCTAGTGTTTTGAGTTATCTAACCCTAGGAGATAACCTAAGCATCTGATATAACCCCTTTAATTTTCGTGGGTTTAATTACCCAAAAATACAAAATGACTAAAATGCCTTCCCAGGGTACTAATTAGGCCTAAAAACGCCTCGAGACCCAAATCAAACCCCCGGGTATACTTTTCTGACTATCTCTACCCTTCCGGACGCGTTGACACACTCAAAACGACCATACGAATAACCTATAAAATATTCACTTTTATTAATCCACATTTAGTCCCGACACGACACAGGCGCGTCCCGACTTAAATTTCCACAATTGTCATTTTATTCACACGTGACAATATTATAAAAATAAATCTCATATATTACTATACTCATCCAGTAATATTCAACAAATAATAAATTTCCAATAATTACTAACTCTTGTCACGCTAGTAAATATTTAAAACAACATTTCGGATTAAAATTAAATTAATTTATCTCAATTAAATTTAATAAATCCTTAAATTTAAAAGCCATGAAAATACGGGATATTACACTTCCTCCTCCTGTTAAATCTCATCCTACTTTTCTTTCTAAACTATTGCCAACTACCCCTAGGCATATAGCTCAATGAATCTTTCACCACGTTAGCCTTTTTTGAATGATACTGAATGTCGAATTGGTAAACCTTTATGAATTGAAGCCATATGCTTTGCCTTATATTCATCTCATTCTACGTGAAAAGATGCTGCAGTGACTTATGATCCATAAAAATCGAAACTTATCCTCAATACGTAGTGCCTTCGAATTCTCAAGGAACAAAAACCCGATGCTAAACACCAAGCCATTCGTGAGATAGTTCTTCTCATAGGGATTTATCTTATGAGACACAAAAGATATAGCATGCTCCTGCTGCTGCAGAACTCCCGAAATCCCTGTAAGAATGCATTAGTAAAAATAAAGTACTCCTTTCACCCCCTAACCCCATTAGGATATAATTAACTCAATAGTTCACAAACCACACTTATTATTTATTTATTTATTTATTTGGTAATACACATTAAAACAACTTCAAGGTTAAAATGCAGAATACTAAAAATACAATCGTTTTAAGGAGACATAATTTAAACAAAACTCCCATACCATTTAACTTAATTACAACCAGTACAATGTACAAAACAAACTGACGAGACAATACTACTATTCACTCAACATCCTAGACTTGGCAGTGGCAACTTCAAAACCTGAAAATGTAAACATATAAAACCATGAGTTTAAAAACTCAGTGAATGTACTATATCTCTATATAGTAAAAGTACTATGTTAACATCTCAACATATTTATATATCCATCTCTGGGCCAAATTAGGCCATATACATATCCGGAGCTAATAAACCCCACATCTCCTGCCCGTAGGCAATAATCATATCCATAGGTTTTAATAACGTAGCATCTCCTGAATTGCATAGCAACTCAACATATCCTGACTTTTATAAAGCCATAACATCTCAACATATCATGAATTTTAAATAAGCCATATCATCTCAACATATAATACATATACATCATATCCAAAATCAACTCAGTAAGTACACTCACATTGGTTGTCAACTATGTATTCACGTTTCCCTCGGATGGAGTTGAACTTGGTTGATTTGACCTTACACCTGTTAATCCAAATAAATCAGTACTGAATCTCAATCATAAGTATTATCTTAATATAATTATGTACTTTCAATTACTACATAACCATAATATGACTCCACTTAAGTAGAATCCCAAGAAACATGAGTAAAGTTGAAACAATGGTATATATGTTGGTAAAGTTATGGACATTCAACCGTAGGAAATACCTCATAAGGAATTTATAACAAAACCCAGGTAAATATTAAATCGTACTTCTCAATGTATATACACATGAAACATTTACTCAAAATAATCTTTGAAAAGAGCAGATAAAAACATTCTTTCATGGGGTATCCAATATGGCCTCAAATCATTGTCCTCCATACTTAACCATCCCATATTCATAAATAGTACATATAGAGGTATCCAATCTTATTAATATGAATACATATCCTGATATACTTTCCATTACAAGTGATGGTGTAATTTTTCAAGCTTCCTAGAGCAAGTTATGGCCATTTCTTTACAACACAAGAAATCTGCCCTACAAACTCCTCTATTGTTCCTTCAATTTCCAAGAATTTTCATAATTTTTCTACAACATAAATTTCCATGATTTTCAACCCATGTTAAGTAAACATACTGAATGGTACAGGATTAAAGTTTAATAATTTTTTGACTTCATTTGCTATCTCAAAAGCTTGATCAAACTCAGGGCATACCGAAATGAAATATACAAACAACAACTATATACTAACCTTCAACCATCACTAAGGCCTAACCACAAGGAGTTAAATTCTAATTCTCGGATATGATATGAATATATGAGTCTACTTTCATATCAAATTGTAATTTCTCAATTCCAGTAAGTACACAATTAGATATGCAAGTTTAGGGGTGGGCGCGGTCCGGTCCGGTCCGGTTTTTGGTCATTTTAGGTGTCGGACCGAATTATTCGGTCCTATATTTGAGAAGACCGTATTTGGACCGATTTAATCGGTTTAGCCTATTTATTCGGTCTAGGCTATTTTCGGTCCGGTTCGGTTAATAATCGGTCGACATTTACATTTATTTATTTATTTTTCAATAAAAACTTGTTAATTTTTTTATGTTTGTACTATTTAAAGGCTGTTTTGACATTGAAATAATGCTGTTTTGACACTGAAATAATGCTGTTTTGCACCATTTAAGGTGCTGTTTTGCACCATCTAAGGGTGCTGTTTTGCCACTTCAAATGTGCTGTTTTGCACCATTTAAGGTGCTGTTTTTTCCCTTCAAATGTGTTGTCCTGTTTTGCCCAATTTTAGTAGAATAAAACATGTTGTTTTGCACCTTTAAATGTGCTATTTTGCACCTCCAACATATACAATGATATGCAAACATTAAAATAGCTTCAAAAGAAGTACATGTCCACCATAAGAAAATATTACATGTCCAAGCAAGCACCATAAGAAAATATTACATGTCCAACTAAGTCCAAACAAGAAACATAAGAAAATATTACATGTCCAACTACGCCCAATCAAGCAACATAAGAAAATATTACATATCCACCATAACCAAAAGTAAGGTAAAACAAAGTTCTCGAGTCTCCTCCAAAAGGTGCATCAATCCACCACAATAGTTAAAATTGAGGTCTTGAATCTTTCTCCCAATATTTCTAGAAAAAATACAAAACAAAGATTATGTCAAATAAAAATTCAATAACAAAAGTTTAACATTTAAATTATGAAAAATATATATTAAATTTAACTATTACCCGAATCAAGTTTCTCCATTTCTTGAATTTCATCCATGGCATCTCGAATGTTGATAGGTTTTGTTGAAGATTTGAGCCAATTTTGTGCACAAACAAGTGCCTCCACCGTTGTAGGAGCTAGAGAGCTACGAAAAGGATCAAGCACACGACCACCCGTACTAAAAGCGGATTCGGAGGCAACGGTAGACACGGGAATAGCTAATACATCTCGTGCCATACGAGATAGCACTTGATACTTGCCTTGATTATTTTTCCACCAACCAAGAACATTAAAGATATCATTTTCCACTTCACAAGTTTCCAATAAATACTTTTTCACCTTCGATTTTGCACCTAAATTATCCTCCGACTCTAAATGCCTTTTAAATTGAGATGTTAAAAATGCACGACCATCCTCATCCTCATCAACCCCAACCACACTAATTGGTGGATTCATATTGTGTGAAGATGCATTAGATGATTTATGACCATCATACCACTCAAACAAACGAATTAATGCATCTTTAACTCTTCTTGACAACTCCATTGATTTAACACAACCATACAACTCACTAAACCAAAATTCAACATACTTTAACTTGTAACGTGGGTCAAGGACAATGGCAATAAACAACAAGAAGTTAATTTTCTCTACATTCCAATACTTTTCAAATTTGGCAATCATTTTCCCGGCCATTGAAGATAAAAAATCATCACCATAATTTTTCAAATGCACCAACTTACTTTCAATAATCACAAGTTCATGAAAAAAAGCATTGGATGTAACATATAAAGACCCCGAGAATTTTAAGGTAGCATTATAAAAGATTCGAAGAAACTTCACAAAACTCTTAGCTTTTTCCCAATCCTCAAATTTTGGAGGTCCTAAATTTCTTCCAAACACCGACCCTCTTCCCCTCTCATCACCATCACCATCATTTTCCTCCTCTAAACCAAAGTAGGACAAATAATCATTGTCATCTTGCTCCATCCTTTTAAATGCTTTCTCAAATTTAATGGCCGCCTCCAACATCATAAATGTGGAGTTCCATCTCGTTGGAACATCAAGACATAACAAACCATTTGATTCTATCTTTTGCTTCTCACAACAATTTTTAAACTTTACTAACCTAGAAGGTGACGATTTCACATATTTTACCGCCCTACGCACTTTTGCAATTGATTCATTCAAATCCCTTAATCCATCTCCAACAATAAGATTGAGAATGTGTGCGCAACATCTCATGTGTAAATACTCATGGTCCAAAATGGTACCATTCCAATGTTTTGTCATTCTTTTCAAATAACTAATGGTACCATTATTGGAACTAGCATTATCAACCGTGAGAGTGAAAATACTATCTATCCCCCAATCACACAAAAAATCCTCAACAACTTGTCCTAATTCCTCACCCTTATGAGTTTTGACTTGACAAAAGTTCAAAATCTTTTTGTGTAGGTTCCATTCTTTATCAATATAATGTGCGGTGAGACACATGTAATTTACATTTTGAATGGAAGTCCATGTATCGATGGTAAGACAAATCTTTTGACCTTTCAAATCTTTTTTCAACATTTTCTTTAAATCCACATATATGTTTAGGCAATCTCGTGCAATTGTTCGACGACTAGGAATATGCAATTTTGGTTGTGCGAGAGCCATAAACCTCCTAAACCCCTCATTCTCCACAAATTTATACGGTACCTCGTCAATTATAAGCATTTCGGCCAGCCCTTGACGACAAGCTTCCGCATTAAAAGAGATAGCCAATAAATTTGAACTTGGCTCATTTCCGTTTGGTTCTTTTTTCAACATAAATGACAACTTTTTTTGCCCATTTTCCTCTACTAATCTCTTATTAGCGGGTAACTCTCTACAAGAAGGAGTGTGTTGTTTCATATTTTTAGTCCCATTCTTTTTAGAGTCGCATGCATAAGAAACGCCACAATAATTACAAATAGCTCTAGGCTTTTTGACATCATTATTTCTATGAAAGTGATCCCATACCATAGATGCATTTTTCCGTTTGAGTTTCTCGGGATGAGTTGTTTGCAAACCATGTAAAGTAGCATTAGCCGGATCTTCACTCACTCCATCCATCTACACATGAAAAAAAATAACAAACTGTAAAATCCACAAACTGTAAACTCCATTAGCTTAAATATCTTTCAGGCCAATTAGCAAAAAGATAAATTTGGGTGATCACCCCCCAAAAAATACCACATAGTTAATCAACTTGGGTGATCAGCCCCCCCCCCCCCCAAAAAAAAAAAAAACATTAATGATAAATTTTGCAATATCAGCATCAAACATCTATATAACAGCTAACCTGGTCTCTTCCACTAACATATATCAACATGAAACTAGAATTAAACATTCCGAAAAAGAGGCAGCCCTTGAAGAATAAAATCACACGAAAATGACAAGAAAAAAATACAACAGTTGGTGCATTTTTAGAACAGTTGGTGTAACCTAATCCCCTAAAAGTCTTCGGACATTTGTTAGAAAAAAACTGTATATTTGGTGTTGTTAGAAAAAAATATATTTCCGTTTGTGTTCGAACAGTTGGTGTTGTTAGAAAAAAATAACAAACTGTATATTTGTTACCCTGGGCTAAAAGTCTTCAGACATTAAAAAAAATACAACAGTTGGTGTATTTTTAGCAGATCGGAAGAAAAAACTAAAAAAAAATAGTTGAAGAAAAGTAATACCGTTGGATCTATCGTTGCCGGTGCCGGAGTAGTTGCGGTAGAGTTGGGGTGTGCCGGATCTAGTGTTGGGCTGCCATAACTTGTGTTTATGGCACCAGATCTTGTATTCATGGTGCCGGAGTAGTTGCGGTAATGGTAGCAGCCGTGGCCCGTGAAGAGAGGAATGGTAGATGATGAGTAGCAGCTGTAGCAGCCGTGGTCGGATCTTTAGAGAGATCCGAGTAGAGAGATGAAATGGTAGCAGCTGTAGGATCTTTAGAGAGAAATGGTGGCTGCCGAGTAGAGAGAGAGAGAGAATGAAATTAATAAAGAGGAAAGTCTTCTAGGGTTTGGGTGTGGTGCGCGTCTAATATCTAAGGGCCTTTAATGTTTAGTTATTTTATTTAGGATATTTATATAAAACTAATAGTAATATATATATTATATAATATTAAATTAAACGGTCCGGTCCGGTCTTAAGACCGAATTTAAAATGAAAAAATTAGACCGAACCGAATATTTCGGGTCTCTTAATTTAGGACCGAATTAAGACCGATTTATAAAAAAGCCTATATAAATGGGTCCGGTCCGGTCCAATCGGGTCAATCGGGTCGGTCATTTTTTTGTCCACCCCTATGCAAGTTTGAATACAAGGGGTTTCAATATAAGGTAATATGACCTATAAACACCACCTATCTCACTTATGAACCAATACCTATTATCACAAAGGATGATAGAATTTATATCAACAATTCAAGATTTATATACTTTTAAATAAGTATAATACAAGATTACAACAATATTAACACATAATTTTACCTTGGAAACAACTTAAGAATTTTCTTGGAATTCTTTTCCTAGCTTTTCCTTGTAACCCTTCATTCCTTAACTTCTACTTCCTCTTCCTCAAGCTAAAATCACCTTAAACTGAACCTAGGGTTTAATTTGCTGAAGAAATTGTTTATATAAAGGGTTTTAGGTCGGCCAAGTCTGCCTCCCAATCCATCCCATCAAATTAAAACATTTGGTTTACTAAAAGACAATTTACCTCTTAAAGGAATGGACGGATTTACCCTTTGTTCGTAAATTCGGGCTAGCTTCTTACTCGGACATCCGTTTGATGTACCGTTTGTTGTGTTACAATCCTAGCTCACATGTCTACAACTATCTAGTTTTCACCTCAAGTCAGTTATAATGTTATAAGGGTAAATGTAATACCCCGTATTTTTATGCTTTATAAATTTGGGGATTTATTAAATTTAATGTGAGTTATTAATTTATTATAAATCCGGAAATTAATTACTTTATAATTATTAACGTGATGTGAGTTAGTAATTATGGGAAACTTGTTGAATATTACTAATGAGTAGAGTAATATATAATACTGGTTCTATTAAATGTCAAGAGTGAATAAAATGACAATTTTGGAAATTTGAGTCGGGACGCCCCCGTGCCGCGTCGGGACTAAATATTGATTAATAAAAGTGAATAAATTATAAGTTGCTCGTATGGTCTTTTTGAGTGTGCCAAAGTGTCCGGAAGGGTCGAGATAGTCAGAAAAGTGTTCCCGAGGGTTTAGTTTGGGTCTCGGGGTATTTTTAGGCTTATTTAACACCCCGAGAGGGCATTTTGGACATTTTGTAATTTTGGACAATTAAACCCACGAATTTTCAAGGGTTATATCAGATGTCTAAGGTTGTCTTCTAGGGTTAACACAACCAAAGACAAGTGACGGCCATAGGAGAGGGAAGGAGAGAGCTTGCCAAGGTGTTCTAGGCCGAAAATTCATCCGGTTGCACCGCTACCACCACTAACGCATAGATCGCGCGACGGGGAACGCAACCACACCAAATTAGTCCACAAATCAGAACTCTGAAATTTTCAGGCAAGTATTTATCTTGCTTAAATTCGTTAATGCATCATTCATGTTAGTCTAGGATTGATTATGATGAGTTTCATAGAAGAAAACCCATGTTGGAGATAGGAAATTGCATGTACTAATGATATAAATGGAAATCTGGAAATCCCCTTCATATGTAGAGGTTGAACCACGGATTTATGATGTTTTAGAAGAAGAAATTATGGAAAAGGACTAATTAGAACAAAGTAAAAGAAATTTCTAGGTTTCATGAGGTTTATATAAGTTTTTCCCCTTTTAATCCATGGTTATTGATGAAAATTTGCATGCTTTACGTAGAAGATTGTTAGTTTGGGTTTATAATGTTTGTCGTACGAATTTCTGGGAGTTTGGGTGTTAAAAATCTGAATTTGGTTGATGTTGGATGATAGAACCCGTAACTGTTAATCTGCAGAATTCGCCATACCTGTTTGATCGATCGATCGAACCAGGGTTGTCGATCGATCGACGCATCGATCGATCGAGCTCCTGCCATCGATCGATCGACCCCTCCTGGCAGACTCATATTTTCCCTTTTAAATAGTTGAATTCAAATTAATGAGTAAAAATCTTTGGACATCCTTATTAAAATATTTTGGAAGGTAAAGGAGACCAGTAGGACTTATTAATAATTATGAGACCTTTAATATAAGACGAGATTTACATTTTTGGGATGTTTACACATAAGGGACGATGGGGTTGTGTATTAAAGGGAGAGACGCATAAGATAGTTACGTTGCAAAAATAGATGAGTACCTACTGAATTCTACACTTGGGAGGATAGAGTCCATGAGTGTTACATAGTAAGTTGGATTAATCCCTCAATTAAAGTAAGAGACAAACCGTTATACGTGATAACTAAAGATTGAGAAATAAGGATAAATGTTATAATTATGGGTGATGAAAGGTACCTAAAGAGATATGGTAATAGTAGTATATTTATATGACTGTGTTTTTACATATACTATATACATGTGAAAATCATGCCTGCGCTACTTGCTATCCCTGAGGTTACCGCGCTGGGACACTCTTATCTCGATGTGCCTTTATGGGGGATATTGACTCGTACCCTAGAAGATAGATATCCTTGGTGCAGGCTATCTGATAGATGGTCAAACGGTCCTAAGAGACGTGAGAGTATGTACTGACCTCTGAGACTTGGAATCTATGCTTCGCCTCAATATTGTTTGTGTATGTGTTAATACGGTTCGAGAGTGATTCCGAACTTATATTTCCCTTAGTACGAGTGAGACGGGGATTGGATAGCAGTGTATGCCCGCACCATAATTATTATGTGGGGTGCCGTTAAAATATATATATTATATGAGTATTTAATATATATATTTAATTATGGAAATTTGGGAACTACCTACTGTATTTATGGTAAGTAAGAAAATGAATTATTATTTTCGATTGGGGAACATGTGTTTGAAAAGTATAATATGATACTTAGAAACTTTTTGAGTAAATAAGATTTAAATGAGAACTTTGTTGTTAAAAGAAATTAACCTCTTAAACAATTGAATTTATCAGTATTAAATCTTACGAGCGACCTAAGATAAGATAAGTTATACCGTTGGGAAGGTTAGTGTGATAGGCGTGCACATTAGCAGAGAGGTGAGAATTTCGCAAGGGAGTGTCGCACTAATATGTTGTTGCATTGGCGAGTAAACATTTAAAATACTTGCTAAACAAATTTTAAATCGTTTTTACAATCGGGCTCTGGCCCGTTTCCATTTTCTTTTCTCTTTTGTATATATATGTATATATTACAGGTGCCCATCCACAGGGGCGTCTTTCATAGGATCCTTTGGAAGGAACGCGCTGCAGCTTAGGTGGGAGTTGCAGGCCTCTTGCTTAGACGACTTCATTTGTTGATTGCACTCCTAGTTCCATTTATTTAGTTGGGCATGTGTTGCCCTTTTCCATTATTCAGTTGTCTATGGGATATTGTGACTTGTTTATTTCCATTATTCAGTTGTTTTATTTGACATTGTGATCCATTTATTCCCAGTATTTTCACTTTGAGATTTATTGTTGTCAGGATGTTTTTCCTTTAAGTTTAAATGTTGGAATCTAGTTGTTGAATGTTTAGATTATTTGGATTATATGTTCCAGGTTAATTGATGTGTGATTCTTTAAATTACGAATTTTGTAAAGTTTTAAATGTTGGTTTTTATAAATAAAATTTGGAAAGTAATGTCTAAAATGATTTTTGACACTTAGCTTAATTATTTAGGGTGTTTAAATTGGAAAAATTATTTTCACGTCAGTCATGCTAAGAATGATCCAACTGTTCACCTTGATTTTAATTTAATAAAGGAGTGATCGCCCGGTATTTAATTAGGCAGGGTGTCACATGTGGTATCAGAGCATCAGGTTCTAGTGTCCTTAGGATCTGTACGGCTTATTTTGCTTTCAGCTTAACATTTTTTCTATAGAGATCCCTATTTTAGGATTGTTGTATTCTTGCTTTTACGTTTACGTCTTCAGCTATTTGAGATTTGATAATAACTGTAGACTAATAAATTTCTTCACATTTTAGATGCCTCCGAGACGTGCACCAAAGGATAGGCATGCCCAAGCCGAGCAGCCAGCAGCTCCGGCTCAGGGTACGATGAATGCTAATGAGGTAGTCGCTATTGTTGCTCAGGCAGTGAATGCCGCGCTAGCGGTGGTACAGCAGGATCCACCCCAGATTCAGGCAGTGGCGCCAGCACTTGCACAGTTTCCATCTGCATGGGAGCAGGTTAGGGATGCCTTTCAGAAGGTGCATCCCCCTGAGTTCTCGGGTAGTTCAGATATCATTATCGTCAACCAATGGAAGAAAGATATCCAGAGGCATCTGCGTATGTATGAGTGCACAGACGTGCAAAAACAGTTGTTGGCTTCCTTCAAGTTAGTGGGGGCCGCTTTACAGTGGTGGGAATCCACCACCACCTTGGAGGAGAGGGATACTATCCCGGTTCAGTCATTCTGGGAGCGATTTGACCGCAAATATTTTCCACCTGCCGTGCAGACTGAGATGAGGCGAAAGTTACTGAACTTGAAGCAGGAGAATTCTACCGTTGCCGAGTATGAAGAGGAGTTCAACGACTTCTCACCATAGTGCCAGATGAGGCACCTACTGAGGGTAAGAAAATACTTTTGTTTGTGGACGGGTTAGCTTGGAGGATCCGTCAGCACCTTATAGGGAATCTGTCTCTGAGTACCTTCACAGATGTAGTCAATGCTGCTTTACTACATTGCCAGGATCATCGCTTCCATCTGCAGGGACGCAAGCGAGCAGGAGAGTCCGGCTAGCAGGGCATGATAGGGAGTAGTGGCGCTGGTGGAGCACCGACATCCCAGGGACAGACTCGTCAGCATGAGCAGATTTCCCATCAGGGGGACCCTGCCAATCGCTTCCGATCAGGTGATTCCAGGCATGGATTTGGGGGTTATAGGCAGGGTCATCAGGGCCAACCTAATCAGCAGGGACAACAAGGCCAACACCGTCAGCAACAGGGTCAGCAGCAGGGCCAACCACGATTCCATTAGGGCCAACAGGGTTGTGGTCAACAGGGTCAGAGGGGAGGAAATTTCAAAGGCCGATGTTTCGGGTGCGACAAGAATGGCCATAAGCGCCGGGATTGTCCAAAGGGAGAGAGGCCCCCACAGCAGCAGGGTGCCCGTAATGAGCCACAGAGGCCACTTTTTCCAGTCGCCCTCCCAGTACCAGCTCAGGTACCAGCCCTATCAGCCATTCCAGTAACTCCAGTGCAGTAGGGGCAGTTACAGTATGGACCTGTCTATAACGTCCACCAGGCAGCAACTCCACAGGCACCACCCGCGATTGAGGGTATGTTTCCTATCCATGGTACTATGGGTCGAGTTTTATTTGAAACTGGGGTGACGCACTGTTTTATAGCTACCCATTTTGTGAAGGCCTTAGGGTTATTAACCACATCGGAGAGCACTGTGACGTGTGTAGACTCACCACTGGGAAATGGTTCGATTATTTTCTTTATATGCCGGGGAGTGGGGATAGAGATTGGTAGCTTGGTATTACCAGCAGACATGTTAGTCTTAGATATGCATGAGCATGACGTTATCATCGGTATGGATTAGCTCGCAGCTTACAGAGTCATGATAGATTGTTTCGGTGGGAGTATTATTTTTGCCATTCCTGGGCAAGAGATGTTTGTAGTGGCGGTGCCTCGCCCAGAGGGAGGCTCGACCGCCTATTTGTATTACATAGAGGAGGATACCTCTAAGGAGGTTGTGATTCCATTAGACTCGATCCCAGTTGTTCGTGAGTATTCTGATGTATTTCAGGAGATACCAGGCCTACCTCCAGTCGTGAGATAGACTTTGTCATAGATTTATTACTGAATACTCGACCTATAGCACGCACTCCATACCGTATGGCTCCGGTAGAGATGCGAGAGTTACGAGATCAGATAGAGCAGTTGTTAGGTCAGGGCCTCATTCGAAGGAGTACCTCACCTTGGGGCACTCTAGTTTTATTTGTGAAGAAGAGAGATGGTTCACTGAGGCTATGTGTGGACTACGGGGAGCTGAACAAGGTCACGATATGGAACAAGTATCTGTTACATCGAATCGATGATCTGTTCGACCAGCTGAGGGGAGCGACCTTCTTTTCGAAGATAGACCTGCGGTCAGGGTACCATCAACTACGTATTAGGGAGCAAGATGTTTCAAAGATAGCTTTCTTAACTAGATACGGGTCCTATGAGTTCAGAGTGATGCTATTCGGACTCACAAATGCTCCAGCCATATTCATGGACTTGATGAACAGGGTGTTCAGAGAGTTCTTGGATCAGTTTGTCATTATTTTCATAGATGACATTCTGATATATTCACACTCCGATGAGGAGCATGCCGAGCACTTGAGGCAGGTTCTTCAGACTCTATGAGAGCATCAGATGTATGCTAAGTACGAGAAGTGCGGGTTCTGGTTACGAGAAGTACAGTTCTTGGGGAATGTTGTTTCTGAACGGGGGATAGCAGTTGACCCGAGTAAAGTGTCAGCGGTTTGGGAGTGGGGACAGCCCACGACACCGACGAAAGTGCGTATTTTCTTGGGATTTGCCGGATACTACAGGAGATTCATTCATGGGCTCTCCAAGATAGCGGGTCCATTGACGAACCTGACCCGCAAGGGGGTGCCATATATTTGGGATGATGCTTGTCAATTGGCTTTCGATGAGCTGAAAGACAAGCTTACTTCAGCACCAGTCCTTGCTTTACCTAAGACGGGTGTGGAGTACCTGGTTTACACTGATGCCACTTTACGGGGACTTAGGGGAGTACTTCAGCAGGAGGAGAAGGCTATAGCTTTTGCCTCCCGCAAGCTTAAGCTGTATGAGAAGAATTACCCCACCCACGACCTGGAGTTAGCAGCGGTCGTTTTTGCATTGAGGATATGGAGGCACTATTTATTGGGGGAGAAATTCCGCTTGTTCACAGACCACAAGTCACTGCAGTACCTGTTCACTCAACGAGAGCTGAATATGCGTCAGCGCAGATGGTTAGAGTTTGTGAAGGACTATCAGTTCGACATATAATACCATCCGGGGAAGTCCAACGTAGTTGCTGATGCGTTGAGCCGTAGACCGGTAGACGATGTAGCGGACGTCTGGAAAGAAAAGTGAAAAGAGTTGGGTCACCATGATGCAGTAGCCCGTTCTTTCGTATCTGTCATGACAGTGACACCCAAGATTGTTACGAGGGTGATACAGGCACAGACCGTAGACCCGTTTTGCTAGGAGCAGATTGTACGACTTTTAGCTGAGGGTACTAAGTCCTATTCTATTAGTTCTGATGGGGGTTTGAGGTTTAATGGGAGATTGATGGTCCCAGATGGAGCAGAATTACGTCATGCAGTGATGACCCAGTCTCACAGGTCTCGATTTACGGTACATCCTGGAGGAGATAAGATGTACCAGGATATGAGGCGGCAATACTGGTGGAGTGGGATGAAGAAGGACATAACTGAGTTTGTGTCCAAGTGTTCTACCTGTCAGCTGGTAAAGGTGGACCATCAGAGACCGTCAGGGTTGCTTCAGCCATTGGAAATACCCGCGTGAAAGTGGGAGAGTATTTCCATGGATTTTATTATAGGGTTGCCTACATCACAGCGGGGCCACGACTCTATCTGGGTGATTGTAGACCGTTTGACCAAGGTGGATCATTTTCTGCCAGTGCGGATAGACTATACCACTGGTCAGTATGCTCAGTTGTTCATTACTGAGATTGTCAGATTACATGGGGTGCCCCTGAATATTGTGTCAGATAGAGACAAGATATTCGTGTCGCGTTTCTGGGAGAGCTTTCAGGAGGCTATGGGTACAGAGTTGAGGTTGAGTTCATCTTATCGCCCACAGACAGATGGAAAAATAGAGCGTACTAATCAGATGTTGAAGGATATGCTACGCATGTGTGTCCTTGATTTTGGAGGAGGCTGGGGGCCACATCTTCCACTGGTAGAGTTCGCTTATAATAACTCTTATCAGTTCACAATTGGCATGGCTCCATTCGAGGCTTTGTATGGCAGACCTTGTCGTTCCCCAACTTGTTGGCTAGAGGTGGGGGATAACAAGTTACTCGGACCAGAGGTGATTCAGGAAACCTCCGCTAGAATTGAGATGATCAGGAGTCGCATTCGGGTAGCCCAGGATAGGCAGAAAAGCTATGCCGATGCAAAACGGTTCTTTCGAGAGTTTAATGTGGGGGATCAAGTGTTACTACGTGTATCTCCTATGAAAGGAGTGATGAGGTTCTGGAAGAAAGGGAAATTGGCCCTGAGGTACGTGGGACCATTTCCCATTATCGAGAGGATTGGGCCGGTAGTATACAGATTGGGACTGCCAGAGCATTTACATCGCATTCACGATATATTCCACATCTCGTCGTTGAGATGATATCTTCGGGATGACATGGCTCACACCCACATCGCGATAGAGTAAATAGACTTACAGCCTGACAGCTCTTACGAGGAGAGACCGGTGGCTATCCTAGACCATAGCGAGAGGAGATTGAGGTCGAAGGTAGTTCCACTTGTACGGGTCCAGTGGAAGCATCATAATGTGGAGGAATCCACTTGGGAGCGCGAGGCAGATATGCGCAAGAGATATCCAGATTTATTCTTACCAGGTATGCCTTATTTTCCGAATTTCGGGACGAAATTCAGTTATTAAGGGGGAAGTATGTAATACCCCGTATTTTTATGCTTTATAAATTTGGGGATTTATTAAATTTAATGCGAGTTATTAATTTAATATAAATCCGAAAATTAATTACTTTATAATTACTAACGTGATGTGAGTTAGTAATTATGGAAAACTTGTTGAATATTACTAATGATTAGAGTAATATATAATATTGGTTCTATTAAATATCAAGAGTGAATAAAATGACAATTTTAGAAATTTGAGTCGGGACACGCCCGTGTCGCGTCGGGACTAAATATTGATTAATAAAAGTGAATAAATTATAAGTTGCTCGTATGGTCATTTTGAGTGCTCTAAAGTGTCCGGAAGGGTTGAGATAGTCAGAAAAGTGTATCCGGGGGTTTAGTTTGGGTCTCGGGGCATTTTTAGGCTTATTTAGAGCCCCGGGAGGGCATTTTGGACATTTTGTAATTTTGGGCAATTAAACCCACGAATTTTCAAGGGTTATATCAGATGTCTAAAGTTGTCTTCTAGGGTTAACACAACCAAAGACAAGTGACGACCATAGGAGAGGGAAGGAGAGAGCTTGCCAAGGTGTTCTAGGCCGAAAATTCATCTGGTTGCACCGCCACCACCACCAACACGTAGATCGCGCGACGGGGAACGCAACCACACAAAATTCATCCACAAATTAGAACTCTGAAATTCCCAGGCAAGTGTTTATCTTGCTTAAATTCGTTAATGCATCATTCATGTTAGTCTAGGATTGATTAGGATGAGTTTCATAGAAGAAAACCCATGTTGGAGATAGGAAATTGCATATTGTAATGATATAAATGGAAATCTGGAAATCCCCTTCATATATAGAGGTTGAACCACGGATTTATGATGTTTTAGAAGAAGAAATTGTGGAAAAAGACTGATTAGCATAAAGTTAAATAAATTTCTAGGGTTCATGAGGTTTATATAAGTTTTGCCCCTTTTAATCCATGGTTATTGATGAAAATTCACATGCTTTACGTAGAAGATTGTTAGTTTGGGTTTATAATGTTTGTAGTACGAATTTCTGGGAGTTTGGGTGTTAAAAATCTGAATTTGGTTGATGTTGGATGATAGAACCCGTAACTGTTAATCTGCAGAATTCGCCATATCTGTTTGATCGATCGATCGAACCGTGGGTGTCGATCGATCGACGCATCGATCGATCGACCCCTCCTGGCAGACTCATATTTCCCCTTTTAAATAGTTGAATTCAAATTAAATTAGTAAAAATCTTTGGACATCCTTATTAAAATATTTTGGAAGGTAAAGGAGACCAGTAGGACTTATTAATAATTATGAGACCTTTAATATAAGACGAGATTTACATTTTTGGGATGTTTACACATAAGGGACGACGGGGTTGTGTATTAAAGGGAGAGACATGTAAGATAGTTACGTTGGAAAAATAGATGAGTACCTACTGAATTCTACACTTATGAGGATAGAGTCCATGAGTGTTACGTAGTAAGTTGGATTAATCCCTCAATTAAAGTAAGAGACGAACCGTTATACGTGATAACTAAAGATTGAGAAATAAGGATAAATGTTATAATTATGGGTGATGAAAGGTACCTAAAGAGATATGGTAATAGTAGTATATTTATATGACAGTGTTTTTTTCATATACTATATACATGTGAAAATCATGCCCGCTCTACTTGCTATCCCTGAGGTTACCGCGCTGGGACAGTCTTATCTCGATGTGCCTTTATGGGGGATATTGACTCGTAACCTAGAAGATATATATCCTTGGTACAGACTATCTGATAGATGGTCAGACGATCCTAAGAGACATGAGGGTATGTACTGACCTCTTAGAGACTTGGAATCTATGCTTCGCCTCAATATTGTTTGTGTATGTGTTAATACGGTTCGAGAGTTATTCCAAACTTATATTTCCCTTAGTACGAGTGAGACGGGGATTGGATAGCAGAGTATGCCCGCACCATAATTATTATGTGGGGTGCCGTTAAAATATATATATTATATGAGTATTTAATATATACATTTAATTATGGAAATTTGGGAACTACCTGCTGTGTTTATGGTAAGTAAGAAAATGAATTAGTATTTTCGATTGGGGAACATGTGTTTGAAAAGTATAATGTGATACTTAGAAACTTTATGAGTAAATAAGGTTTAAATGAGAACTTTGTTGCTAAAAGAAATTAACCTCTTAAACAATTGAATTTATCAGTATTAAATTTTACGAGCGACCTAAGATAAGATAAGTTATACCGTTGGGAAGGTTAGTGAGATAGGCGTGCACATTAGTAGAGATGTGAGAATTTCTCAAGGGGGTGTCGCACTAATATGTTGTTGCATTGGCCAGTAAACATTTAAAGTACTTGCTAAACAAATTTTAAATCGTTTTTACAATCGGGCTCTGACCCGTTTCCATTTTCTTTTCTCTCTTGTATATATATGTATATATTACAGGTGCCCAGCCACAGGGGCGTCTTGCATAGGATCCTTTGGAATGAACGCACTGCAGCTTAGGTGGGAGTTGCAGGCCTCTTGCTTAGACGACTTCGTTTATTGATTCCACTCCTAGTTCCATTTATTTAGTTGGGCATGTGTTGCCCTTTTCCATTATTCAGTTGTCTATGGGATATTGTGACTTGTTTATTTCCATTATTCAGTTGTTTTATTTGACATTGTGATCCATTTATTCCCAGTATTTTCACTTTGAGATTTATTGTTGTCAGGATGTTTTTCCTTTAAGTTTAAATGTTGGAATCTAGTTGTTGAATGTTTAGATTATTTGGATTATATGTTCCAGGTTAATTGTTGTGTGATTCTTTAAATTACGAATTTTGTAAAGTTTTAAATGCTGGTTTTTATAAATAAAATTTGGAAAGTAATGTCTAAAATGGTTTTGACACTTAGCTTAATTATTTAGGGTGTTTAAATTGGAAAAATTATTTTCACGTCAGTCATGCTAAGAATGATCCAACTATTCACCTTGATTTTAATTTAATAAAGGAGTGATCGCCCGGTATTTTGAAGTTACAGGGTTATATGATCTTAGTTTAATTCGTAGACTACACACACACGCAATCCAATTTTAATATTAGTTAAAAAGTGTTATTCTTCAATTTTGATTTAAATGCAGTTTCACAAGTTTGCAAGAACAAATTCCAATTATATTCATTTTATCCTAAGCATGCATCTAGGTGAGTTAATAAAATGAAGTGCGAAAATCCCAACCACAACACGCCGATGTACGAGGAAAACCCAAATGGGAAAAACCTCGGACGGCTGGGCCTAGACAAAATCCACTACAACAAAAGGTTTTACAAGAGACTCAAAAGACTTACAGACATTGACTCACTCAAGACTCGCTTATGCCGTCCTCGACCTCTGAAGTTGTAGTCCGCGAAGCTCCAACGCGTTGCTCAACACTCCTCGTGTTGCGGTATCCACCAAAGCCCAAAACCACCGTCTCCTCAAAGCTTGAATGCAATGATCCACCGCAAACTTGCTTCTTGAATGTGAATGTGAATGAAGGGGTTTTGTTTTAAAAGATGATAAAAATGGTGGAGTTGATTTTTTATCAAAAAGATGGAAGTTGTGAAAAGGTTCTCAAATCAATAAATGAACTTCCTTGATATATAAAACTGATTTTCGTCCATATGAAAATAACTGAACAAGTAGTGGGCAAAAACAGTTATGGGAAAAAAAACTGCATAAAAAATAAGTTTAAAAAATCAAATCTGGCAAAATTCGTTCGAACGAGTTCGTTCGAACGACTTATCGTTCGAACGAGATATCTAACGGCGTGCCAGTATAGAATGATAGAGGTCGTTAGAAACCTCGTTCGAACGAGGTCGTTCGAACGAGGTCGTTCGAACGACCTTTCGAACGAACTTCTAACGAGGCACCAGTATAGGCTGGCTAAGGTCGTTAGATCCAGGTCGTTCGAACGACCTGGATTAAACTTCGAACGAGATATTAAATTTTTCCCCAAATTGTTCAAAATTATTTCAAGGATTTTTCAATATTATTTTTGCTTATTTACGAACATTTTCTTATATGTAAAATTCTTGATTAGTGAAAATACTCCAACACATTAAAATGTATTTTGGTCATATACCTTTGTGGGATAGATAGCATGGCATGAATATTGATAGCGCATGAACTTTGGATGCGATGCTTGAATCTTTGTGATGAATGTAGCTTGATGCAGTATGACCCAAAAATGTTTTGTCCAACGGAATATAGCCAATATAACAAATGACTCGATTGGAAATTTGTCCTTACAAATCTCCCCCTTTGGCTATTTAGGAACAAAACTGAATAATAAAAAATAAATAAAAGACAGAATTTGCTAAGCCAGCCGTCAAGCCGTTTCTAAGGCCCGTCCCAAAACCCCCAAAAAAAAACAGACACAAAGACAAGACTGACGAGCTGCAAGGGAGTAGGAGATGTATCCTACACACATGAAACAACAAATTCATAAACGCATGGGGAAATAAAGAGTAAATTATATGTAAGACAATGTGATAGCATATGTTGTGAATGGTGCATGAATGTCTTAATATTCAATGTTAAAAGTTTAACTCCCCCTAAATTAGGCATATGGTCAATCATTAAAATCAATTACGAAATACAATTATAATTACCTTCAATTATTATTAAATTCAATGAATATTAACTTCAATTAATTTATCCAAGTTTATCCAACTCCCCCTAAATATGAAGTCCTTTTAATGAAAGTTTCTCCCCCTTTTTGCTCGGAAAAGACAAAGGGATTAGGGGCCTGCAATATAAAAGAGAATAGACAACATAGCAGGAAGTAGAAATAATGAAGAATAATAATGACATACTAAGAATGCATTAAGTAAGGGGAAATGGGAAATAGTCAAGGTTCATACAATGAAATAACCAAGGTAAATGAATCCAATACAAGAGAGTAATAAATCACTCAGCCTCACAAACAAAAATAAACAGGAAATGAGCCAAGCACATCAGGAGGCAGGATCATCGGTAGGAGTGTCATCGGGAAGAGAGCTGGTTCCAGAAGAGCCTGCCCCGCGGCGCATCTCCAGACGGCGGATGGCATCAAGGTGCTCTAAAAGGAGAGAGTCTCGACGAGCCCGGGCTTCATCTCGACGCGCTTGTGCTTCATCCCGGGCGGCATCTCTACGGGCTTGGGCCTCGCGCTCCTACTGCATAGACAATATAATCTCCTGCATAAGCGCCCGGTCCTGACGGCGATCCTCCTGAAACTGTTCAACCTGTGAACGGACAAACATAAATTCCTCCGAAGCGACGGGGGCGGGAAGATGGGAAGGGGAGGGGCGATGGACAGAGCGGGAGGGGGCGGAGTGGGAAGAGGTGGAGGGGGTGAGGGGGGAGTATCGGGTGGCAAATGACCACGAGAGCGGCTAATGGAGGACATGTCTACGGTTTGGTATTTAGTGGTGGGGATATCGGTGGAGACACGGGGGCAACCGGCGGTGAGACAAAAACGAATGATAATGGCCGCAAACGGGAGAGCTTGTCGAGTGGGGATGGAGGGAAGGATCCTAACAGACCTAATCACACTAAATAGATAGGAAGGGAGGTCAATGTGAGCCCGAATGCTTATAGCAAACATAAGGTCCACGTGTTGTTTAGTGATTTGGGTGGTGTTGGCACGAGGGAGAAGACAAGCACAGACGATCCAATTAAGGACCATAAAGTTGGGATGTAAATGTTTATGGAAAATAGTAACAGAGTCGGACGGGAGGAACCTAAAAACAGTGTGAAAGACAAGAGTGGGATCGGGACATGTATCGGATGTCCAAGGGAATGAGGGATTAGTGACCCGAGGGAGGGGAAGGAGTTGAGCGATCGAGTCGGGAGAGACTATAATCTCTCGACCATGCACCCTAGAGTAAAGGTGAGTATCCCTGTGGTTCAGGACAAAATAAAATTCCCGAACAAGGTCGAGAAAAACGACATCCGTGAGGGAGAAGAGAGGGTCCCACCCTAAATCTGAAATCCACGAATGCACAGTTGTGCCGTGGAGAGAGTGGAGATTAATAACTTTCTCCCGAACAATGGAACGGGTAGTGAACCCTTGAGTGTGATATAGGGTATGTTTGGCAAGGGTTCGCCAACACCGTTTAAGGTCGGGAATGGCAGGGGATTCCTCATCAGAGGACGAGGTGCGTTCCGCGGGGGAATCGCTTATGCGCCGTTGGCGACGGTTACGGGCCATGAAAAATTATAGAAACTAGAACCTACCCGAACAACGTCCAACCAAACCACCGATTACACCAAGAAACGAACAACCAATCAGCAAAAATCCCATACTCCTTTAGAAATAAAAAATAAAGGAAAAGTAAATAAAATGTGATTAAAATAAATTCCATGAATAGTAACTGAATTTTCATTTGGAAAAAAAATAAAATTCATGGGAGATATTTTAATCAAGGGCAACATATACAAATTCACAAAAAGGAGAGCCCCAAAAAAAATAGAGATACACACATGCATATATAGAAATGTTGGGAAAAAATTTGAAAATCGATTTTGAAAATAGGCCCCAACATCTGATATATATATATATATATATATATATATATGATATGTGTGTGTATATCGATATATAATCTTATATAATCATATATATGTATATAGATATATAGATATATTGGAAGAGAGCAAAAGGAGAAAGAAAGAAAAAAAATACCTGGAGAGAGGAAGAGCAGCACAAAATCGGTAAGGAGGGAATGGGAGAAGGGTGGAGGAAGAATGAAATAAGAGAAAGAGAGTGGGAAAAATCGTGGGAGAGAGAGAGAGAAATGGAGAGGGGAAAGTGGAAAGTGGAAGAGAGGGATAAGTGAAATCTGGGAAAGAGGGGAAATGGGGGTATGGGAAATCGTGGAGTGAAGAAAATGGGAGAGGTGGCAGGATTTTGGGAAGAGTAGATGACCGTTTTAACTGCAGGTCGTTCGAACGAGTGATGTCGTTCGAACGAGGGGTTCGAACGACGAGACAGTTTCGATTCGTGAGATATCTCGTTCGAAGTTGGTTGGAACGAACTTTGTCGTTCGAACGATATTTTGAACGACGAGACAGATTCGACTCGTGAGATAACTCGTTAGAAGATGGTTCGAACGAACTGTCTCGTTCGAACGATATTTCGAACGACGAGACAGATTAGCGTGCATGGATGTCGTTAGAAATCTCGTTCGAACGAGAATTTCTAACGAAAATTAAAAATTTTTAAATAAAAATATCTTAAAATATAGTGAAAAATACCATAATATCAGGAATTGGGATGGCCAGAATAATGCCAAAATGGGATTTTATAAATCCTAGCTCGAGGCAACATATCCAAATAGTGGGAGCGGGAATGTAGGGGTGTGAACAATACGAGTGAAAGTTTTTAGCCACAACATTGTACAAGTGCGAAATGCCAAACCATATATACGTGCGATATTCACTCGGATTAGCCTTGTGTAAAAAATGAAATATTGTAGAACACTTAACCACGAATGTAACAAGCATACAAAATAGATGATTCTCTCGCCAATAAAGTCACACGGAGAAAGCAATAAATTGATGAAATGTGCATCCCCGTTGATCTTCAACTTATATCTCCCATAAATAACAATAGATTGAGACGTATCTTTTTGAAGACTCAATCAAGCCTATTATTTTGGCCTTGGCAGCATATATACATTTTCAATGCTTCTATTTTAGCCACACAACTGAGAATGCAAATGGTGGATTTTCACGCAAAAACTTTGATGTTTTTCGCAGCCCGATTCCATTGCTTGAAATGGAAACCAACCGGAAGAATATAATCATTTTGGTTCAATCCGGGCAACGGATGATCATGCACAATTTCGATTGCTTATAAGGAATGTGACAGGATTGAGAAGACAACACCAAATCTCACTTTGCAAGAACAATGTGAACAAGATATTCGTAATATTCCGTGTACGGTGTGTGCAAAAGCCAAAGATGTGAGGAAATCACAAAATTATATATCATAAAAGAGCATTATTGTGCACAAGATAAACAATGTATGGATTAACTATTCATCGAAGGCCACGTGAACATGGAAAAAGATAGTGATTTGAATACATAGACCACAAATCCACATGGACAAAAATTTTGATAGCTTTTTTAACCATTCCCATTTTCCTTGAAAATAAAGAAAAAAATATTTTGGAGATTTTGAATAAAATATAGACAAAGGAAATCTAGTTCAGAGGCATAAAAATATACAAGAATAGCAACCTAAACTAGATAAACGACTTCGATCTCAATCAATGGAGCAAACCCCAATTGATTTCCTAAGGTTTTCAAACCTAAGGGCATCTAGAGGTTTAGTAAAGATATCGGCCAATTGTTGATCGGTAGGAACGAAGCTTAGAGAAACAATTTTCTCTTGAACGAAGTCACGAATGAAATGTTCACGGATCTTAATATGCATGGTTCTAGAATGTTGAACGGGATTAAGGGAAATATGAATCGCACTAGTATTATCACAATATATGGTCATAGTGCCTTGGGAAATACCGTAATCTTCCAACATTTGTTTCATCCAAATGAGTTGAGTGCAACAACTCCCGGTGGCAATGTATTCGGCCTCCGCCGTGGACAAGGAAATAGAATTTTGTTTCTTGCTCATCCACGAGATAAGTACACTTCCAAAATAGAAACAACCGCCAGATGTACTTTTACATCCATCAACATCTCCTGCCCAATCGGCGTCTGAATATGCCGATAGACAATCATTGGTGTCAAAAGAGTACCAAATGCCAAAAGACAGGGTTCCACTAACATATTTGATGATACGTTTAATAGCAAGTAAATGAGACTCTTTTGGTGCGGCTTCATAACGAGCACAAACTCCTACGCTAAATGAAATATCTGGATGACTCGCAGTTAGGTAAAGTAAACTACCTATCATACTTCTAAAAAGAGTATGCTCTACATCCTTTTCGTCGGTATCTTTACTAAGTTTAATAGAGGAGCTCATAGGAGTACGAGCATGTTTAGCGGATTCGAGGTTAAATTTCTTAACGAGGTCTTTAGCATACTTAGTTTGGGACAAAAATATCCCACTTTTGAGTTGACGAACTTGAAGACCTAGAAAGAAAGTAAGTTCACCTACCATACTCATCTCAAATTCATTGTTCATTTCTTTTGAAAAAATTTGAGTATGTTTATCACACGTAGACCCAAACATAATGTCGTCAACATAAACTTGAGCAATAAGGATACCTTTTTCATCACGCCGAACGAAAAGTGTCATATCTACTCCCCCTCTCAAAAAGCCACGAGAAAGGAGATAAGAGGTGAGTCTTTCATACCAAGCACGGGGAGCTTATTTTAATCCATATAAAGATTTCTTTAGAAAGAAGACATGAGTAGGATGTTTTGGGTCCTCAAACCCTTTTGGTTGTTCAACGTATACTTCCTCTTGAATAATACCATTTAAAAAGGCACTTTTGACATCCATTTGATATAATTTAAATTGAAGGTGACATGCTATGGCTAGTAAAAGACGAACCGATTCTAACCTAGCAACAGGAGCAAAAGTTTCTTCAAAGTCAACACCTTCTATTTGGGTATATCCTTGAGCAACTAATCTAGCCTTATTTCGAACAATGACACCATTTTCATCCATTTTATTTTTAAAAATCCATTTAGTGCCAATGACATTGGTATTAGAAGCCCTAGGGACTAATTCCCAAACATCATTTTTCTTAAATTGAAACAGTTCTTCTTGCATAGCATTAACCCAATGTTCATCTTTTAAAGCTTTTTTATAGTTTTTGGGTTCAATTGTAGAAGTGTAGCATAGATAGGTAACTTCATTTTCTAATTGCGCCCTAGTCTTGACACCTACCTCGGGATCTCCTATAATTTGTGAAGTGTCATGATTTTTACGCACCCAAGGAGTAACTTCCTTTTTATCGGTAGATGGTACACCCAAATCATTTAGAGCGTCAATACTTTCAACATTTGACACAACATCACACTCACATGACAAATCTTCCTCATTATTAATTTGAGTGGCTGGAGCATCATCTTTTATGATAACATTAATGGATTCCATTACTTTAGAGTTACTTAAGTTAAAAACTCTAAATGCTCTACTATTTTGAGAATATCCAAGGAAAATACCTTCATCACTCCATGAGTCAAATTTCCCTAGAAGTTCTCTATCTCTAAGAATATAGCATGGACTTCCAAACACTCTAAAATAGGACAAATTGGGTTTCTTACCCGTCCACAATTCATAAGGAGTTTTATTAGTGTTAGGACGCAAATACACTCTATTTACGGTGTGACATGCAGTGTTAACCACTTCGGCCCAAAACCTACGAGCCACATTTCTTCCAAGGAGCATAGATCTTGCCATTTCTTGGATCGTTCTATTTTTACGTTCAACTATACCATTTTGTTGAGGGGTTCGAACGGCCGAGAATTCATGTTTTATTCCTATTTCATCACAAAAGGCATTCACACCGGATTTCTTGAATTCGGTTCCATTATCACTCCTAAAGCGGTTTATAGTAACACCGTGAAGATTTTGAAGAGCTCTACATTTAACAGTGAGAAAGTCAACTGTTTCAGATTTTTCTCTTAAAAAGCCTACAATAGAGTATCTAGAGAAATCATCCACCATGACCAAGATATATCTTTTTCCACCTATGCTCTCGGTACGAGTCGGACCCATAAGGTCCATGTGTATCAATTCTAAGACACGAGATGTTGTTATTGAGTTTAACTTTTTATGAGGACTTTTAATTTGTTTTCCAAATTGACACGGTCCGCAAATGGTGGACGTTGGCTTTCCTAGTGGCGGTAAGCCTCGAACAAGCTCTTTTCTCACAAGTCTGTCAAGATCTCTAAAGTTAACATGACCTAATCTTTGATGCCAAAGATCGGTAAAAGAGGTTTTTACATTATTACAGACTAAAGAAGATTTTGGAATGATTCCATAACAATTGTCACTAGTTCTAACACCATGTAAAATCGATTCACCCGACTGATCATAAACGATGCACTCCGATTGACTAAATTTCACATCAAGATTATCATCACATAGTTGGCTAATACTTATCAAATTTGCCTTTAGACCATCAACATAAAGAACATTTTCTAGTTTAGGGAATCCTGAGATTTCAATAGAACCTCTACCAATGATTTGGGACTTGCTGCCATCCCCAAAAGTTACTTTACCATCTTTATGGTTTTCGAGAGTGGTAAATAGAGATTTATCGCCAGTCATATGTCTAGAACGACCACTATCAAAATACCATTGAGAGGTATTTTGTGCCTTTAGCGCAACGTGAGCGACAAAAGCTTTCTTGGTTTGATTTTTCTTAACCCAAGTTTGAGTAATATTCTTCCCTAGATTGGCACTAGTCTTACAATTAGAGTTATTTCCTTGGACTATAGAAAACCTAAGAAACTCTTCCATTATACTTTTAGAGGTATTGACTAGATACTCAACTTGACTCTTAAGATTATCTAAGGAGCTATAGGGTTGTTTTGAATTTTTGAGTTGAGGGTTCTTTCCAAGTTTGTAGCAAAAGTCTGTAAGATGACCCTGTTTGTGACAATATGAGCATACATAGGGTTGCTTTGGGCCGGCTTTTAAAGGTTTCTTAGAGGGATTAACTTTAGGAACTTTAGATTTAGTAACAAACTTAGCAACAGGTTCAGTTTTGACATTTGAAGAATTTCCTTCTTCATATCCTATACCCTTTCTCTCTTGATAACCTTTCTCCTTATATCCTAAAACAGGACCTAGAAATAGTTTTCCCATTCTTCCTGAATTGTCCTCGCGTGTGACTTTAACTTCACGAGAGGACTCGAGATCTTTTTCAAGTTGGGCTATTTTAGCTTCTAGCTCATTAAGATCTTTGTTAACACTTTCTAAGGAGATAATCAAGTCACATTTTTCTTTTCCAATCACGATAAGCTTTTCAGAAAGAGATATTTTAATAGCTTCGAGTTGACTAACTAAAGCCTCCTTCTCCTTCAGGCCTTTCAACTCCTTTTCTAAAGTTATGACTTTCAAGGTTAATCTTTTGTTGACTTTTTGAATCCGAAGAGATTCATTGTAGAGTTCGGAATAAGCAGATTGTAGTTCACTCTCATCTATATCACTATCACTCTCTTTTTCATCACTACTCGTAGAATGAGTAGAAACAACCTCTAGATTTTGTTCAAAATTGTCAACATTAAGGTAGGACTCACACGAATTACTAGCAAGGCTCGCCATAAAGTCAGTGAAGTTATTTCTAGACGGGTTAGAGTCATCAGAGTCTTCAGACTCATTATCACTGTCACTTAGAGTAGCATTGTAAACTGCTTTTTCTTTGCCTTGTCTTTTAAGTTTTGTGGGGCACTCGAAAGCTCTATGACCACGTCCCTCACATTCAAAGCATCTCTCCGAATCATCCTTCTTAAAGTTGTCTTTATTGAACTTCTTTGAATCCTGATTAGTGAATTTTTTATTTCCTCCTTTGTTTTTATTCTCAAATTTAGGTTTTTCAAATTTAGAGTTTTGTTTTTTAAATTTGAGAAATTTTTTAAATTTTTTAGCAAATAAGGCTATATCATCAGAATCAAAGTCAGACTCATCAGAATCAGACACATCAACTTTCTTAGATTTTAAAGCAACTCCTTTATCTTTCCCTTTGTTATCTTTGGGAAACATATCTAGTTCATATGTTTGCAAATCACCAACAAGTTCTTAAAGTTTTAAAGTATTTAGGTTTCCTAAAGAATTAAGAACTGTGACTTTAGGAATGAATCGCTTAGGAAGACATCTAAGTATTTTCTTAACAACGCGATTTTCAGGTATTTTTTCACCTAAGTTAAAGCAAGAGTTAACAATGTCAGATAAACGAGCATAAAACTCATCAAAAGTTTCAGTTTCTTTCATGGTGATAGTTTCAAATTGTGTAGTTAAATTTTGAAGTTTTGATGCTTTAACAACACTAGTTCCCTCATGAGTAACTTGGAGAATGTTCCAAGCTTCCTTTGACGTTTCACAAGTCATTATACGACGAAATTCGTAGGGGAGACACGGCACCAAATAAGGTATTTAATCCTTTAGAGTTAAAGTTACACCATTTTAAATCTTCCTCACTCCATTGTTCAACAGGAGTCAAAATACGTTCATCATTAACAATCATAGTGGGAGGGGACCATCCTCTCTCAACAGTGACCCAAACACGTTCATCAATAGATTTAAGAGCGGATTTCGTACGTGCTTTCCAATAGGTATAATTTGTTCCATCAAATAAAGGTAGTCTATTCGACGAAAAACTATCCATATAACCTCCAGGATTCATCTAAATAACTTATAGAAACAAGCTCGGATACCAATTTGAAGTTGCAGGGTTATATGATCTTAGTTTAATTCGTAGACTACACACACACGCAATCCAATTTTAATATTAGTTAAAAAGAGTTATTCTTCAATTTTGATTTAAATGCAGTTTCACAAGTTTGCAAGAACAAATTCCAATTATATTCATTTTATCCTAAGCATGCATCTAGGTGAGTTAATAAAATGAAGTGCGAAAATCCCAACGACAACACGCCTATGTACGAGGAAAACCCAAATGGGAAAAACCTCAGACGGCTGGGCCTAGACAAAATCCACTACAACAAAAGGTTTTACAAGAGACTCAAAAGACTTACAGACATTGACTCACTCAAGACTCGCTTATGCCGTCCTCGACCTCTGAAGTTGTAGTCCGCGAAGCTCCAACGCGTTGCTCAACACTCCTCGTGTTGCGGTATCCACCGAAGCCCAAAACCACCGTCTCCTCAAAGCTTGAATGCAGAGATCCACCGCAAACTTGCTTCTTGAATGTGAATGTGAATGTGAATGAAGGGGTTTTGTTTTAAAAGATGATAAAAATGTTGGAGTTGATTTTTTATCAAAAAGATGGAAGTTGTGAAAAGGTTCTCAAATCAATAAATGAACTTCCTTGAGATATAAAACTGATTTTCATCCATATGAAAATAACTGAACAAGTAGTGGGCAAAAACAGTTATGGGAAAAAAACTGCATAAAAAATAAGTTTAAAAAATCAAATCTAGCAAAACTCGTTCGAAAGAGTTCGTTCGAACGACTTATCGTTCGAACGAGATATCTAACGGCGTGCCAGTATAGAATGATAGAGGTCGTTAGAAACCTCGTTCGAACGAGGTCGTTCGAACGACCTTTCTAACGAACTTCTAACGAGGCACCAGTATAGGCTAGCTAAGGTCATTAGATCCAGGTCGTTCGAACGACCTGGATTAAACTTCGAACGAGATATTAAATTTTGCCCCAAATTGTTCAAAATTATTTCAAGGATTTTTCAATATTATTTTTGCTTATTTACGAACATTTTCTTATATAAAAAATTCTTGATTAGTGAAAATACTCCAACACATTAAAATGTATTTTGGTCATATACCTTTGTGGGATAGATAGCATGGCATGAATATTGATAGCGCATGAACTTTGGATGCGATGCTTGAATCTTTGCGATGAATGTAGCTTGATGCAGTATGACCCAAAAATGTTTTGTCCAACGGAATATAGCCAAGATAACAAATGACTAGATTGGAAATTTGTCCTTACATATTTAATTAGGCGGGGTGTCGCAGTAAAAACTAGTCTTAAACAGGAACATTTATATCGAAAATAACAAAATTTTGTGTTCGTACATAACTCGACGTTTCACGATTTATGAAAGTGGGATTAGACTAAGCATAAATCACTTAACATTAGATATACTAATAACACATTATTCACATCACATAATATAAGTATGATTTAAATATAATTTATCATAATTATATCCGGGTTGTCACAACCTCCCCCCCAAAGAAAATTTCATCCCCGAAATTTGATATAAAGGTCACTTACCAAATAAATGGGGATACTGTTTCTTCATGCTATCCTCCGTTTACCAAGTTGCTTCTTCAATTCCATGGCTCATCCACATAACTTTAACTAAGGGAATAACTTTATTTCTCAATACTTGCTCCTTACGATCAATATTTTCCATTGGTTCCTCGATGTATGGCAAGTCTTCCTTCAGTTCGATTGGTTGAATTTTCAACTGATGAGATGGATCTGCCAAATTCTTACGAAGCATAGATACGTGAAACACATCATGTAAACGAGATAAATCTGGAGGTAATGCCAATCTATATGCCAGGTTCCCAATTTTTTCCAACACCTCATATGGTCCAATGTATCTTGGACTTAGTTTTCCCTTCTTCCCTAATCTCATAATGCCTTTCCATGGTGAAATACGAAGGAATACAAAATCCCCCTTTTTAAATTCCAATGGATAATTCCTCTTATCTACATAAAATTTCTGCCTGCTTTGCGCTATCTTTATCCGTTCCCGAATCATTTTGATCTTTTCAGTCGTCATATCTATTAATTAAGGACCCAAAAGTTTCCTTTCACCTACTTCATCCCAACACAAAGGCATTCTACATCTCCTCCCATATAAAGCTTCATACGGAGCCATACCAATGGTGAACTGATAACTATTATTATACAAGAATTCCATCAATGGCAAATGATCATCCCAACTAGCCTTGAAGTCAAATACACAAGCTCGTAACATGTCTTCTAATATTTGAATCATCCTTTCAGATTGCCCATCGGTTTGTGGATGAAATGCAGTGCTGAAATTCAAACTTGTGCCCATGGCATTCTGTAAACGAGGCCAAAACTTAGATGTGAACGTTGGATCTCTATCTGATACGATTGACACTGGTTCCCCATATAAACGGATAATCTCATCAACGTACATGCGTGCATACTTGTCAATAGTGTAAGTGGTCTTAACTGGAAGAAAATGGGCCGACTTTGTTAATCGATCTACAATCACCCAAATAGAATCATTCCCCTTTGGTGACCGTGGTAATCCTGTAACAAAATTCATCGTTATATGCTCCCACTTCTATCCCGGAATAGGAAATGACTGTAATAATCCTACCGGCTTCTGATGCTCCACTTTCACTTGTTGACATACTAAATATTTAGCTACAAATTCTACAATCTCTCGTTTCATATTGTTCCACCAGTAATACTCTTTCAAATCTCTGTACATTTTGGTACCTCCCGGATGCATAGAGTAAATAGAACTATGTGCCTCTTCTAATATATCCTTCTTTAAGGGTAGATTATTCGGTACACAAATCCTAAATTTATAACACAACGATTCATCATTCTTAATATCAAATTCACTCTCTTTACCATCCAGGACATCTTGTTTCTTCTTCATAATGAATGGATCACTGACTTGCAAATTTCTTATGCGTTCTGCCAATAAAGGTCTCACTATGACATATGCTAATAAGCCTCCCCTTTTTGAAAAACTTAATTCAATACCCATCGATTCCAAGTCAAGGATATTTCCCACACATGCACACCGTATGCAATCTAGAGTCCCCGATGATTTTCGACTCAAAGTATCTGTTACTACATTGGCCTTTCCTGGATGATGATGAATGGTACAGTCATAGTATTTAATAATCTCTATCCAATGCCTCTACCTTAAATTCAAGCCTTTTTGTGTAAATAAATACTTCAAACTTTGATGGTCAGTGGAAATTTCACACGTCTCTCCATATAAATGATGTTTCCATAATTTCAAGGCAAAAATAATAGCTTCAAGTTCTAAATCGTGTGTAGGATAATTACGTTCATGCGTCTTCAATTATCTACATGCATAAGAAATTACCTTTCCATGTTGCATGAAAACACATCCCAGACCCTGATGTGAAGCGTCAGTATAAATAACAAAACCTTCTCCACTTGATGGAACAGTGAGAACTGGTGTTGATATTAGCCTATTTTTCAACCTTTCAAAGTTGTGCTGGCATTCATCACTCCACACAAATTTCACTTCCTTTCGAGTTAATTTAGTCAACGGTAAGGCTATAGATGAAAATCCCTTTATGAATCTTCTATAATATCCAGCCAATCATATGAAACTCCTTATCACCGTTACATTTCTTGGTCTCTCCCATTGCACAATTGCCTCTACCTTCTTAGGGTCAATATAAATTCCATCTCCCGAAACAACATGCACCAAAAATACTACCTGATTTAACCAAAACTCACATTTGCTAAACTTAGTAAACAATTGACTATCTCGCAAAACTTGCAATACAACTCTTAAACTCTTCTCATGTTCCTCTTCGCTAGGTGAGTATATCAAAACATCATCGATAAAGACAATCACAAACGAATCTATGAAAGGATTAAATACCCGATTCATTAAATCCATAAACACTGCAGGAGAATTTGTTAACCCAAATGGCATTACCAAAAATTCATAATAACCGTAGCGAGAACGAAAAGTTGTCTTAGAAATGTCACAATCTCTCATCCTTAATTGATGACAACCCGATCTCAAATCAATTTTTTAAAACACTTTAGCACCCTGCAATTGATCAAATAAATCATCAATACGAGGCAATGGATATTTATTTCGAATTGTTACCTTGTTCAACTGCCGATAATCAATGCAAAGTCGCATGGTTCCGTCTTTCTTTTTCACAAATAATACCAAAGCACCCCATGGTGATACACTGGGTCGAAAAAACCTCTATCTAGCAAATGTTGCAGTTGAACCTTTAACTCCTTTAGTTCCACAGGTGCCATTATATATGGAGAAATAGAAACTGGAGCTGTACCAGGCACTAAATCGATAGTAAACTCTACCTCTCTATTAGGTGGCAATCCTGGTAATTCATCTGGGAACACATCTACAAAATCCTTAACTATTGGGATATCTTCTAATATTTGTAATTCCCTGTTTGTATCCACAATATATGCTAAAAATCCTTGACAACCCTTATTTAACAATTTCCTCGCCCGAAGGGCAGAAATAAGACAGTTCGGAACCACATTTCTTTCCCCAGTAAATTTGAATTCTTCCTCCCCCGGCATATTAAATGTAACCTCCTTAAAAAAACAATCAATTGATGCATGGTAGGAAGATAACATGTCCATACCCAAGATAATATCAAAATCTCAAATATCTAGCGGAATTAAATCAATGGTCCACTCCCTCTCCCCCATATACAATACACAATTTTTATACACAAGCTCCACTAACATCACATCCCCCATAGGTGTAGAAATATATAAACCACAATCTAGATAAGAACATGGTCTACCCAAATGCATGGTAAACGATAGTGGTACAAATGAATGAGTAGAACCTGGATCAATAAGCACGTAAGCATGTTTGTTCATGACAAAAAATGTACCTGTCACCACCTCTGGAGTAGCCTGAGCATCCTGTAAAGTCATAGCAAATATCCTTCCCGAAGCCCTGGATCCACTAGCCTGTCCTCTACCTCCTCCTCTCCCTATGACTCCAGGTGATGAGCCTCGACTAGTAGTAGCTGATTGAATCACTCCCAGTAGCATAGGGCAGTTCTTTTTGGTATGACCAATTTGATGATAGTGATAACACTCTACCCCCTTTAACTTGGGACACTCTGGACTGATATGGCCCTCAGTTTTGCAAAAATAGCATGTAACAGGCTTAGACTGCCCATTATCATTCTCCTGTTGTTTATTCTATTGGCCCATCGATCCTGCACCCCTAAAACTGCTTGGTGTCCTATTCTGAACAAAATTTCCAGACCCTCTATCGCGCTGAAATCTTTGACTCCCCTATTTCGAGTATTCTATATTGCCTTCCTTTTGCTGAGATGGATCAAATCTACTCCTCTTTCCCCTTTGTTACCTATTCTTTATTGCATCATTATCATCTCCTTCAACCATCATAGCTTTGTTAACTAATGAAGTATAATCTACCATTTCAAGTGCAGTGAGTCTAGAATTGATAACCAAATTCAACCCATCCTGAAATATGGTGCATTTATTCTCCTCATTGTGTAAGAAACGTAATGAAAATTGAGACAAGGATATGAATTTAGTTTCATACTCCCTGTTGTCAAGTTTTATTTGTTATAAAACTACCGCAAGTGCACGGGCTATTAAAATATAGCGTGTGTAAGTACGGGTCGAACCCACAGAGATTTCGTCAACTTTTATAAAATATCGATTGTCCAACTAGACATATGAGTGTGTCAATGTGATTGAGTGATGGAACAAAATAAATAAATAAATAAATGCGTGACACAAATTATGTAACAATAAAAATAAAGACGGAATAAACGAACAAGTACAAGAGATAATATTAAAGGTGGAAGAAACTAGGACGTCGGTTCCATTTGTCAATTTTAATTAAATTAACACATCAATTTAATTTCATAGCTCCGAATTTATAACACAAAATATACCGACTCTCGTCGCGTACATTTCGGAGAATATAACATTATATGCGCTCAAAATATTTTAACGTCTCTTGAATTAGACACCATAAATCCCTATTCCCTCGAAAATATCACATTCTAAATTTTTAATGTGTATTTAAGCATGGGATATCAAAACATCTAAGTGCAAGCATAACCCATCAAAAATGACAACTCTAAATTTTTAAAGCATGAATTTCTAATTAATTCTTGAGGTTTAAAAATACACTCTCGTGTATTTTTAAGCGAATATCGAATTTTTTTATTTCAAATTAAAACATGTCGGAATATGTACGAAATTAAATTAACATGCGTGGTTTAATTAGTCATGACAAACATCACCTAAGTCCTAGTAATTAAACTACTCACACAACATATTTGACACACAAATATTGCAAGATGAAAAAATAATTTTCATTAATAAATGTCAACTTACAAAATTTTGGGTCCAAGACTTGAATTCCAATAAACAATATGCTCCTCCAAAGTGTGCCTCCAAAATACTCTCTACACAATTTTTTTTTTATCTCTCAAAGTGTGTCTTTTTTTTTTCCAAAAAAAAAAAGTGTCTCCAAGTCTCTACATTGTCCATAATTTATACTAACAAAAGAAACCAACAAAATAGGATAAAGTGGGGGTTAAACAGGTATGGGGGAAAGGCATTTTCGGATGGATCAAAACATGGGTTGGTGGGATAATGGGTTTAGAAGGTGGGGTAATGGGTTAGTGGGCAAGTGGGCTTGGGTTTTTGGAATTTTCGCCAAAAAATTAATAGGGCAGGCAGGATTCGAACTCCTGATCTCACGTAGGTCTCTCCATCTCCTAACCAGCTCGCCTAACAGCTCTTTTCAATATAAATACACACCCAATTATATTTAACAACATATTAAAACCCAAATTTTCTAATTTGCACAATAGCTCAAATCACCATAACTTCTTCATTCGGAGTCCGATTGACTTGCCGTTTGAACCGACGTGACCCTCATTTCGGTGCCAAAAATATTTCAGTTGTGTCCAGGTCTCGGGATTGACTTTGGGCGTTGACCCGGGGCTTTGACTTTGACTTTCTTTTAAATTCGAACTTTGCACGGCCATAACTTCTTCGTTCCAACTCCGATTGATACGCCGTTTGAGCCCATGCGTCCCTTGATTCAAGGCCTTCAATTTCCATGGTTGGTCCGAGTCCGAAATCAGCCATTTGAATTTATAATTTTGCCCCTGAAGGTGCGTAAGTGACCTTTTCATGCTCAATTTGCGTCCGGACTTCACCGCTTTCTTTTTAAACCTGTCAATACTCAAAAATAACTTGAACAAGAGATTAGCAATGAATATAAGATGTGAGCTTGAATTTACCAAAATTGCATTATTAACCCCAATTATTCTTAAATTTATATTTTTCTCTAAAATAATAAAAATATCTATAAAAGCTCTTTATTTATGATAAAATGAGAATAACAACACTTAGATTTGGGTGTAAATAATACAAAATAATGCACTCATCAAATACCCCCAAACCTAAACTTTGCTAGTCCTCGAGCAAAACTAAAATTTGAAAATCTAACTCACTTTCGTAGGAATCACGGTTGCACTTAGCATGTGCAACAAGCCGTTAAACCCCTAGGTTTCCCTAGTGGACGAGTTTTGTCTCGTGAGGGTTTGCAGTGAATATACCCACAAAATTCAAAAACTTGACTCTATTTACAAGAGACTCAAAAGTAATATAACCAAGTTTGAATGCAAACTTCATAAATATAGCAGAATTTCACTTTTCAATCTCAACTTATCGTGTGTGTGTGCATAGCCAATATAATCGTCCATTTCAAAAGATTTGATCGTTACATTTCTTATCCGAAAGTTTGTTTTGATTTCAAAGTCTCACAAAATGCACTCACAATCGAACACTCGGAAATGGGTTATTTTCTCTCGGTATATGTGAATAAAAGAGTAAATTTATATGAACAAATTTCACATATACATGATCAAGAACGAATTTTTATAATGGATGAATATGATCTCATGAACGGAAAATCGATTACTTTTTGAAAACATTGAATCACACCATAGATCCTATTCATCTTCTCTCCACACTTTAACTAACTTCACTTGAGATCGATTAGGACTTTCTTTGGTTTTATTGTAGGCTCGAATTTTGGATAGAAAGAATGGCTTTTGGAGTTCAAAATTTCTGAGAATATAGAGGTTTTTCGGTATTTTGACTTTTAGGTACTTTTTCTCACCTCCATTTTTCTTTTCTCTTTCCTTTTTTTCTTTTCAAACTCACATTTTTTTCCCTTTTTTTTTCTTTCTTTCTTCTCCCTTTTTTTTTTCTTTTATTCTTTTCTTTTCACACATCATTCTTGCAACCTCATTTTCTTTTGGCCTTTTTCTAACCGTAATTTTACCCTAGTATTCTCAGAAAATGGGTATGGCTTCTTTTTATGGGTTTTAAACTCCTAGTTGGAGTTGGGTAGGGTAGTGGGCTTTCAACAAAAGACTTATACTATTTTTTTGCTCAAATGGGCTTGCAATGTAACAATGTAAAAAAATGTTGGAGTTTGGGCTTAATTTTTGGGCTTTCAAACGAGGGCCTAATCTCATTTCTCAAGTTTCATTAAGTTGATTTGTGTCTCAAGACGACTTACTAAGACTTCTAGTGCGTAAGATTCTGATTTTGACCTTTTGTTTTCAGTAATCGAACAAAACAATGAATTTGAGATCATCAACGAATTTATCACTGAAGGAAAGTTTGAGTTATTTTAACTCGGATTGATTTAAATCTCTCAAAAACGATGAATGGCACAATATCTCACCGGGCTAAAATCTCCACGTGTATTCTTTAAGCATATTAACTTTCGCCTCAATATCCATTTTCGATCATATTATATGGCTAAGTGTAAAATATTATAAGTTGAGATATTTGTGAATTAATTCTATGTTAAGAAATTGTTTCAAAACTCACTTATATTGAAAATATTTTTGGATTTTTAATATGTTTTTTTTTTTTTTTTTTTTGATTTTTTTTTTTTTGATTTTTTTTTGATTTTTTTTTTTTGCGGAGAAAAATGACCTCAATACCCCCAAACCTAATTTCTACATTGTCCTCATTGTACAAGACAAAAATTGAAAAGGCGAGAAAGATATGAGAGATATTACCGTAATGAGGGACTTTCTCCAACACATGTTTCCTGGAAGAAAAATAATTACAAAAAAATAAAAATAAAAAATAAAAAAAATACTATAATACAAAAATACGACCCAAGTTATGTTTACTCGTGGTATACCGGGTCTTGGAGGAGAATGTCCTCCACTTCCCGATCTCGCAATGCTAGATATAGCTTCAACCGTTGACCATTAACTTTGAAAATTTCACCATTTTTAGGATTCTCTATCTCAACCGCCCCATGTGGGTAGACTGTCCTAACAATAAAGGGACCGGACCATCTAGACCTTAACTTACCAGGAAAGAGATGTAATCTAGAATTGTACAAGAGAACTTTTTGTCCAGTCTCAAATGACTTCCGTAGGATGGACTTGTCATGGAACATTTTTATTTTTTCTTTATACAATTTTGCGTTTTCATACGCATCATTCCGAATCTCCTCTAACTCATTGAGTTGGAGTTTTCGGACCTCTCCTGCAGCAGGTAAATCAAAATTAAAGGTCTTAATGGCCCAATAGGCCTTGTGTTCTAACTCTACCGGAAGGTGGCAGGCTTTTCCGTAGACAAGCCTATAAGGGGACATAGAAAGTGGGGTTTTATACGCAGTGCGATAAGCCCACAGTGCATCTAATAACCGTAAGGACTAGTCCTTTCGATTTGGATTCACTGTTTTCTCGATGATTAGCTTGATTTGCCTATTAGACACTTCAACTTGTCCACTGGTTTGAGGATGATAAGAGCATCCTACTTTATGCGTGACTGAATACTTTTTCATGAGACTCTCAAATGTTCGATTGCAGAAATGAGTTCCTTGATCGCTAATGATGGCTCGAGGTGTACCGAATCGGGAAAAAATATTTTCTCGAATAAATTTGACTACCACATGACGATCATTTGTCCGACTCGGTATAGCTTCGACCCACTTAGACACATAATCAACTGCCAAAAGGATGTAAAGATTACCGTAGGATTTCGGGAATGGACCCATGAAATCAATGCCCCAACAGTCAAAAACCTCAATAATCAATATGGGACTTAAGGGCATCATATTCCTACGAGTGATCTTTCCTAACCGTTGGCATCGGTCACAACTGATACTATAGTCATTGGAGTCACGAAAAATGGTGGGCCAATAGAATCCACATTGCAAAATTTTCGCAGCGGTTTTCTTAGTACTGAAATGACCTCCACAAGCTTGGTCATGGCAAAAAGAGATTACGCTCTGAATCTCGAGATCGGGGACACACTTTCGAATGATTTGATCGGGACAATACTTGAAAAGATATGGGTCATCCCAAAAGAAATGCTTGGCTTCCTTTAAAAATTTAGAACGATCTTGCTTAGACCAATGCAGTGGCATTTCACCCGTCACAAGATAGTTCACAATATCGGCGAACCACGAAAGTTGGTTGATAAGGAACAGTTGCTCATCAGGGAAAGACTCATTAAGTGGCAACAAGTCATTGGAAGATTCAACAGTCAACCTAGATAGGTGATCTGCCACTACATTCTCACAACCCTTTTTATCTCGAATTTCAAGGTCAAACTCTTGAAGTAATAGGATCCACCTAATGAGCCGGGACTTAGCATCCTTTTTAGATAAAAGGTGTCGCAAGGCCGCGTGATCGGTGAAAATGATGACTTTGGATCCTATCAAGTAAGACCTAAACTTTTCTAGCGCGAATACGACAGCCAAGAACTCTTTCTCAGTGGTGGAATAATTCAATTGAGCGTCGTTAAGAGTCCTGTTGGCATAGTATATAACATGAGGAAGTTTCTCATCTCGCTGACCCAGAACCGCACCTAGTGAATAGTCGGAAGCATCACACATGATTTCGAAAGGTTGACCCCAGTCGGGGGGTCGCATAATAGGTGCTGAGGTCAATTCCTTCTTTAGCCTCTCAAAGGCTTGAAGGCAATCATCGGTGAACTCAAAGGGTGTGTCTTTGGCTAGAAGATTGCATAAAGGACGAGAGATTTTACTAAAATCCTTAATGAATCTCCGATAAAAACCGGCGTGTCCTAAGAATGATCGAATTTCACGCACAGTTTTTGGGGGTGGGAGATTAGAAATTAGATCAATTTTAGCCTTATCAACCTCGATACCCTTTTCAGAGATGATATGACCTAATACTATGCCTTGTTTAACCATGAAGTGACACTTCTCCCAATTAAGTACAAGGTTATTTTCCTTACACCTCTTCAGAACGAGGGTAAGGTGGTGAAGGCACTCATCAAAATTAGACCCAAACACAGAGAAATCATCCATAAAAACCTCAAGAAACCTTTCGACCATGTCCGAAAAGATACTCATCATGCACCGCTGAAAGGTAGCGGGTGCGTTACATAGCCCGAAGGGCATGCGTCGATAAGCAAAAGTACCAAATGGACAAGTGAATGTGGTTTTCTCTTGATCCTCGGGAATAATTGGAATTTGATTATAACCGGAATAACCATCGAGAAAACAGTAATAGGGGTGACCGGCTAATCTCTCAAGCATTTGGTCTATGAACGGAAGGGGAAAGTGATCCTTCCGCGAGACAGTGTTCAACTTCCTATAGTCTATACAGACATGACAACCGGTTTGCATCCTAGTGGGGACTAACTCATTATTATCATTTCTCACCACCGTAACACCAGATTTCTTTGGAACAACCTGAATGGGGCTGACCTATTGGCTATCAGAGATGGGGTAAATAATACCCGCATCTAACAACTTGAGCACCTCAGCTCGGACGACTTCTTTAAGTATGGGGTTAAGTCTACGTTGTGCTTCACGAGAATTTTTAGCATTTTCTTCTAAGTGTATTCTGTGCATGCACACTGACGGACTTATCCCTTTGATGTCGGCTATGGTCCAACCGAGGGCTTCTTTGTGTTCACTGAGAACACGCAACAACTTACCTTGCTGTTCTTTATCTAGGTCAGATGCTATGATAACAGGCAAGGTATCAGAAGGTCCTAAGAACCTATACTCGAGTGATTCTGGTAACGGCTTTAATTCAAGCTCGGGGGCTTTTTCAATCGAGGGTGGAATAGGTGACATGGAAAGTGAGAGGGGCTCAGGTTTAGACTTCCAATTTCCTACTTCCATGATAGGGGCGGAGTCGAGGAGGGCATTGACTTCTTCGATGGACTGCTCGACATCAAATTCGGACCCAAAAAAGGCAAGACAAGATGCTAAAGGGTCGTCATTATAAGTTTGCTCGAAAGTCTCTCGGACGATATTATCAATCATGTCGACATCCACGGGTTCGTCGTCATCGGGTGGCTGTTTGGCCAAATTGAACACATTAAGGTCCATAGTCATGTTTCCAAATGATAGGTTCAATTGGCTGCTACGACACCGAATGACGGCATCAGATGTGGCGAGGAAAGGACGACCCAAAATAACAGGGATTTGTGCAATAGGATTTTGCACTTGTTGGGTGTCTAAGACAACAAAGTCGACAGGAAATATAAAGTCACCCACTTTAATTAGGACGTCCTCAACAACGCCTCTCGGAATTTTCACAGAACGTTCGGCTAAGGACAAGGTAATCCTAGTCGGTTTCAACTCCCCCAAACCTAGTTTCTCGTACACGGTGTAAGGCAGAAGGTTCACGCTTGCTCCTAAATCTAGAAGGGCTTTCTCAATGAGGTGCTCCCCTATCTTGATAGAGATCGTCGGAGTACCGGGATCCTTATACTTGATGGGAGTTCGATAAGAAATGATCGAGCTTGCTTGCTCGGCGAGAAAAGCTTTCTTGGGTACGTTGGTGCTTCTCTTGAAGGTACAAAGGTCCTTCAAAAATTTAGCGTAGGATGGAACTTGTTGTATGGCATCAAGCAACGGGATATTAATTTGTACGTGCTTAAATACTTCTAACATTTTATCCACTTGCGCCTTTTTCTTTTGTGGCACTAAACGTTGTGGAAATGGAGCTTTCGGGATGTAGGTCTCAATAGACAGTTCAGAAGATGAGGGCGAGGAAGAAGGCGGATCCAAAGGTGGGTCCTTCTTTTCCTTACCTTTCTCGGATTCACTCATGGTGGGTCGTGAGACATTATTCTCAACTTCTTTACCTGACCTAAGCGTGATTATAGCCTTAGCATGCTCTTGGGGAGTGGACATGCTAGTGTTGTCTTGGACAACATACTGACCCCTAGGCATGTTTCCCTTAGGATTAGGCTCGGGTTGGCTCGGGAACATTCCTTTATTTCTCTTGCTCAAAGCATTGGCTAGTTGACTCACTTGTACCTCTAATTTGGCAATCGATTGGGTGTTGGCATGCAAGTTTTGTTGTGTGGATTGAAGGACACTTTGTGTGGTCTGTTGGAGTTGCAGGGTACTTTGGGCAAGTAAATTCATCGTTTCTTCTAAGGATTGAATCTTTTGGGATGAAGGGAACGATGGTGCGGGGGTGCTTTTTTGGAAACCCGGGGATGGGTTACTTAAAGATTGACCTCCACTACCCTGGTATTGACCTTTAGACCATGAAAAGTTGGGATGATCCTTCCAACCTGGATTGTACGAGTTGGAAAATGGGTCGTACTTGGGCTTGTTTTGATAGAGGGCGTTTGCTTGCTCGGTGAGAGCTTTATGGGCCGAAAGGGCGGGGCAACTTTCGACGAGGTGGTCGAAACTATCGCAAAGTAAACACATAGGTGACCCTACATGTTGCACGGCGACATGTGTGGCTCGGTTACCCTCTTTACTCGTTTCCAAGGCTTCTAAACGACGGGCCAAGGTGGCCACTTTGGCATCTAATTCAAAACCTTGTTCTTCTGGTTGAGCATTACCCTCATTAATTGTGGTGGTCTTCGAATCCCGATGGGGTGCCCATCGTTGGGGCTTTTGAGCAACGGATTCTAAAAACGACCATGCGTCGGCCTCACTCTTTTCTATGAAATCTCCACTACACATAAGTTTAAGCATAGATCGAGTAGTGTAATCGAAACCCTCATATAAAATCTGAATTTGAGATGCCGTGATGAGGACATTGCAGGAGCAAGTCCTTGAATCATTCCAGGTACATCCATAAAGTCTCTCCCTCTTTTTGATTGAAAGTATTGATGGCATGACGTATTGCCGCCGTCTTTTGGTTAGGGAAAAACTTTTGCAAAAATTCAACACTCAACTGATTCCATGTAGTGATGGAATTTGGTTTAAGTGAGAGTAGCCAACTCTTAGCTTTGTCCTTCAAAGAAAATGGAAATAGTTTTAGTTTAACAATCTCATCGGTAAGTTGTTGTAACCTAACCGTTCCACAAATTTCTTCAAACTCACGCACATGGAGGTACGGGTCCTCCTTTTCTGTGCCTCGAAAGATGGGAAGTAAATGAATTATTCCCGACTTGAACTCGAAATTGTTTGCATTGTGTGGGGGAAGAAGTATGCATGATGGTTGACTTGCCCTATTAGGATACAGGTAATCCTTTAGGGCACGAGTTGCTAGCTCATCTCCCATTTCGGTGAAAATCGAGGTGCTACCTATAATAGTATCGGGAATACTAGACTCCACTCTAGCTAAACGACCCGTAGAATCTCGACACCAACCTAGCATACACCGTACTCACTCGAATTTTTTTTTTTTTTTTTATATATATAAAAAGCAAATAATTTGACACAGGACCACAAAATTCCTAAGCTAACACAAAGCAATTTGAGTTTATCTGAATTAGGTGAGGGGAAGTTCAATTTTTAAGATCTAGTTTCCCGAGATTATTCGACGACAATGGGTCTCCGAAATAATCTCCCTAATTAAAGAGCTCCTAATTCTTGACGAGGGAGAATTTAAAAGACGACCAACTCCGGACTATCGCCTCAATTACCAAATATTTCCTCCAGGTAGGTGGTCGGTACGAAGACTCATTAAAAACCACCAATCCTAGTCAAGGTCAAAATGGCATCGATTTGAAAATTCCGTGTTTGGATTAGCTTTTAATCCTAGCCTTGAAAAGAATATGCCTATGAGCTATGTGACACCCTATGGCCAATGTCTAATATTTTTTAAATTAAAATTATGGCTTAGGTTATGCAAATGCTCGGGTAACTTAATGATTTGTGGGCCAAGGAGGGGTGATTAAATCCCCACCTTATCTTAAAATTGGGTTTTGCCCTTAAGTCAACTTATGCACGTGCTTATTGAAATATGCGAAAATAGTTTCACGTAGGAGCACACAAGACTTACCTCCGGCGTGGACTTTTTACGGTCACTTGTTTACGCCGGGCCGAAGTTTTATTTGACGTCGATCGGAGGGAAACGTCGCCTCCGTTTCAGTCGTCTCCGAGAGTACCTTGTGCGCGTGGCAAGATTGCACAAGTAACGTTAGTGCTTTTCCCACGGTTGCTTGCTTTTTCGATTTTTTCTCTTTTCTCCTCTTTTTTTTTTTTTTTTTTTCGCCTTCTTTTTTTTCTGCTCTTGTTTTTTTTTTCTGAAAAAGAACATAAAAAAAAAAATATACCAAGCGTAAAGTGCAAAAATTATTAAATACAGAAATACTTACGCATGCATTTACAAGGCATTTGTACACACAAAAAAAAAGAACAAATAATAACCAAAAACACACTATAAGAATGGAAGGAAAAAAAAAGTTATATACCGAAAAATATATATATATATATATATATATATATATATATATATATATATATATATAAATTATGCTACTGAAATGACTAAAAAAAAAAATTTTCAATTTTTTTTTTTTGTTTTTTTTTTCTTTTTTTTTTCAAATTACAGAAACACGAAAATCTGGAGATTTCCCGGAAGAAAAAAAAAATTAATTACGAATTTTTCAAATTTTTAGTTGGTTTAAGACAAAACTAGTGTCAAAAACACTATTTAATTACAAAAAGACTTTAATTCCCCCTTTTTTTTTTTTTTTTTTCCGCCTATAGAAACTCGAAAATCTGGAAGTTTCCAAAAAAAAAATATATATATTATTTTCGAAATTTTCAAAATTCTAAGTACTTTTGTGACAAACTAGTGTAAAAAACAACTAGTTTCTCATAAAACACTTAAAGTTTTTTTTTTTTTTTGGGTCTACTAATTAAAAAAAATGAATCTGGAAATTTAAATAAAAAAAAAAAAATTCACGTTTTTTCAATTTTTTTATGTATTTTTGTGATAAACTAATGCCAAAAGTGCTATTTATTAAAAAAAACTTAAATTTGATTTCTTTTTTTTTATTTTTTATTTTATTACAGCAGCTTTGAATCTGAAAATTTTCCAATTTTTTTTTTTTTTATTTTATTTCGAATTTAAAAATATTTAGTTAGTTTATGACAAAACTAGTGTTGAAAACGCTATTTAATCACAAAAGACTTAAATTTGATTTTTTTTTTATATATATTCTTAATTCTGAAAATAAATAAAAAATAGCTGCTGGAATTTTTGGATTTTTTTTTTTTGTTTTTTTTTGTTTTAAAAATAGCTGCTGGAATTTTTGGATTTTTTTTTTTTGTTTTTTTTTGTTTTTTTGAGTACTTTTATGACAAAAGTAGTGTTAAAAACAAATAGTTTTCATAAAATACTTTAAATGTTTTTTTTTTGTTTTTGTTTTAATTCTGAAAATAAAATAGTAAGTGGAATATTTGATTTTTTTTTTTTTTTTTTTTTTTTAAACTAGTCCGAAAATCAATATTCTTAAAATCAATCGAAATCCCCGGCAACGGCGCCAAAAACTTGTTGTCAAGTTTTATTTGTTATAAAACTACCGCAAGTGCACGGGCTATTAAAATATAGCGTGTGTAAGTACGGGTCGAACCCACAGAGATTTCGTCAACTTTTATAAAATATCGATTGTCCAACTAGACATATGAGTGTGTCAATGTGATTGAGTGATGGAACAAAATAAATAAATAAATAAATGCGTGACACAAATTATGTAACAATAAAAATAAAGACGGAATAAACGAACAAGTACAAGAGATAATATTAAAGGTGGAAGAAACTAGGACGTCGGTTCCATTTGTCAATTTTAATTAAATTAACACATCAATTTAATTTCATAGTTCCGAATTTATAACACAAAATATACCGACTCTCATCGCGTACATTTCGGAGAATATAACATTATATGCGCTCAAAATATTTTAACGTCTCTTGAATTAGACACCATAAATCCCTATTCCCTCGAAAATATCACATTCTAAATTTTTAATGTGTATTTAAGCATGGGATATCAAAACATCTAAGTGCAAGCATAACCCATCAAAAATGACAACTCTAAATTTTTAAAGCATGAATTTCTAATTAATTCTTGAGGTTTAAAAATACACTCTCGTGTATTTTTAAGCGAATACCGAATATTTTTATTTCAAATTAAAACATGTCGGAATATGTACGAAATTAAATTAACATGCGTGGTTTAATTAGTCATGACAAACATCACCTAAGTCCTAGTAATTAAACTACTCACACAACATATTTGACACACAAATATTGCAAGATGAAAAAATAATTTTCATTAATAAATGTCAACTTACAAAATTTTGGGTCCAAGACTTGAATTCCAATAAACAATATGCTCCTCCAAAGTGTGCTTCCAAAATACTCTCTACACAATTTTTTTTTTATCTCTCAAAGTGTGTCTTTTTTTTTTTCCAAAAAAAAAAAGAGTGTCTCCAAGTCTCTACATTGTCCATAATTTATACTAACAAAAGAAACCAACAAAATAGGATAAAGTGGGGGTTAAACAGGTATGGGGGAAAGGCATTTTCGGATGGATCAAAACATGGGTTGGTGGGATAATGGGTTTAGAAGGTGGGGTAATGGGTTAGTGGGCAAGTGGGCTTGGGTTTTTGGAATTTTCGCCAAAAAATTAATAAGGCAGGCAGGATTCGAACTCCTGATCTCACGCAGGTCTCTCCATCTCCTAACCAGCTCGCCTAACAGCTCTTTTCAATATAAATACACACCCAATTATATTTAACAACATATTAAAACCCAAATTTCCTAATTTGCACAATAGCTCAAATCACCATAACTTCTTCATTCGGAGTCCGATTGACTTGCCGTTTGAACCGACGTGACCCTCATTTCGGTGCCAACAATATTTCAGTTGTGTCCAGGTCTCGGGATTGACTTTGGGCGTTGACCCGGGGCTTTGACTTTGACTTTCTTTTAAATTCGAACTTTGCACGGCCATAACTTCTTCGTTCCAACTCCGATTGATACGCCGTTTGAGCCCATGTGTCCCTTGATTCAAGGCCTTCAATTTCCATGGTTGGTCCGAGTCCGAAATCATCCATTTGAATTTACAATTTTGCCCCTGAAGGTGCGTAAGTGACCTTTTCATGCTCAATTTGCGTCCGGACTTCACCGCTTTCTTTTTAAACCTGTCAATACTCAAAAATAACTTGAACAAGAGATTAGCAATGAATATAAGATGTGAGCTTGAATTTACCAAAATTGCATTATTAACCCCAATTATTCTTAAATTTATATTTTTCTCTAAAATAATAAAAATATCTATAAAAGCTCTTTATTTATGATAAAATGAGAATAACAACACTTAGATTTGGGTGTAAATAATACAAAATAATGCACTCATCACTCCCTGACCGACATATTCCCTTGAGTTAATGATAAAAATTCTCTCTCTTTTTGCTTCCGATACATGCGAGGAAAATACTTTTCATATAAGACTTTAATAAAGGAATCCCAAGTAATTACCGCACCTCCCTCCGGAGTAAGCAATAAATGTTTGGAAGACTCCCACCAATATTTAGCTTCGCCTTTTAACATGAAAGTAGCCAAAATTACCTTCTGCGCGCCAAGTACATTCATCACCCCAAAGATAGTTTCTGTGTCTCTAACCCAAGACTCAACTTCTAAAGGATCTACAGAACCTGAGAATGCTGGGGGGTTCAATTTGATAAACTTCTCGTACATATTCTTATCTACTTGTTGTATTTCCCTTTCTCTTCTAGCCAAAGTCCGCTCCTCCAAGTACTTGGCTTGTTGTTCTGCTATTTGCGTCATAAACATATTTTGTTGTTCTGCCATTAAAGTCATGGCACGAGCCATTTTATGCATATCTGTAAGTTGTTCAGGAACCCTCTCTACATTATTTGAATTTTGTTGGTTTAATGTATTTGAAGACTCCTCATCCACCCTCTCATGAACATTTTCTCCTTCCATAGCTTACTATCTGTCATAAACCATAATTATAGAAATAAGAACACAACATTTATTCTAACATAATGGTTAGTATTTATCACACGTTAATATAAATGACCCACACCACACTATTTCTGCCACTGCCACATCTAGACTCTCTAACCCCAGAATATAAAAACCAAAATCTCTGATCCCAAGTTGTCACCCCCTAACCCCATTAGGATATAATTAACTCAATAGTTCACAAACCACACTTATTTATTTATTTATTTGGTAATACACATTAAAACAACTTCAAGGTTAAAATGCGGAATACTAAAAATACAATCGTTTTAAGGAGACATAATTTAAACAAAACTCCCATACCATTTAACTTAATTACAACTAGTGCAATGTACAAAACAAACTGACGAGACAATACTACTATTCACTCAACATCCTAGACTTGGCAGTGGCAACTTCAAAACCTGAAAATGTAAACATATAAAACCATGAGTTTAAAAACTCAGTGAATGTACTACATCTCTATATAGTAAACGTACTATATTAACATCTCAAAATATTTATATATCCATCTCTGGGCCAAATTAGTCCATATACATATCCGGAGTTAATAAACCCCACATCTCCTGCCCGTAGGCAATAATCATATCCATAGGTTTTAGTAACCTAACATCTCCTGAATTGCATAACAACTCAACATATCCTGACTTTTATAAATCCATAACATCTCAACATCTCTTGACTTTTAAATACGCCATAACATCTCAACATCTCATGACTTTTAAATAATCCATATCATCTCAACATATATTACATATACATCATATCCAAAATCAACTCAGTAAGTACATTCACATTGGGTTGTCAACTATGTATTCGCGTTTCCCTCTGGTGGAGCTGAACTTGGTTGATTTGCCCTTACACCTGTTAATCCAACTAAATCAGTACTGAATATCAATCATAAGTATTATCTTAATATAATTATGCACTTTCAATGACTACATAACCACAATATCATTCCACTTAAGTAGAATCCCAAGAAACATGAGTACAGTCGAAACAATGGTATATATGTTGATAAAGTTATGGACATTCAACCGTAGGAAATAACTCATAAGGAGTTTATAACTAAACCCAAGTAAATATTAAAGAATACTTCTCAATGTATATATACATGAAACATGTACTCAAAATACTCTTTGAAAAGAGCAGATAAAAACATTCTTTCATAGGGTATCCAATATGGCCTCAAATCATTGTCCTCCATACTTAACCATACCATATTCATAAATAGTACACATACAGGTGTCCAAGCTTATTAATATAAAAACATATCTGGATGTAATTTTCGTTACAAGTGACGGTGTAATTTTTCAAGCTTCCTAGAGAAAGTTATGGCCATTTCTTTACAACACAAGAAATCTTCCCTACAAACTCCTCTATTGTTCCTTCAACTTCCAAGAATTTTCATAATTTTTCTACAACATAAATTTCCATGATTTTCAACCCATGTTTAGTAAACATAATTAATAGTACAGGATTAAAGTTTAATAATTTTTTGACTTCATTTGCTATCTCAAAAGCTTGACCAAACTCGGGGCATACCGAAATTAAATATACAAACAGCAACTATATACTAACTTTCATCCATCAATAAGGCCTAACCACAAGGAGTTAAATCCTAATTCTCAGATATGATATGAATATATGAGTCTACTTTCATATCCAATTGGAATTTCTCAATTCCAGTAAGCACACAATTAGATATGCAAGTTTGAATACAAGGGGTTTCAATACAAGGCAATATGACCTATAAACACCACCTATCTCACTTATGAACCAATACCTATTATCAAAAAGGATGATAGAATTTATATCAATAATTCACGATTCATATACTTTGAAATATGTATAATACAAGATTACAACAATATTAACACATAATTTTACCTTGGAAACAACTTAAGAATTTTCTTGGAATTCTTTTCCTAGCTTTTCCTTGTAACCCTTCCTTCCTTAACTTCTGCTTCCTCTTCCTCAAGCTAAAAACACCTTAAAATGAACCTAGGTATTAATTTGCTGAAGAAATAGTTTATATGAAGGGTTTTAGGTCGGCCAAGGCTGCCTCCCAAGCCACCCAATCAAATTAAAACATTTGGTTTACTAAAAGACAATTTACCTCTTAAAGGAATGGACAGATTTGCCCTTTGTTCGTAAATTCGGGATAGCTTCTTACTCGGACATCCGTTTGATGCACCGTTTATTGTGTTACAATACTAACTCACATTTATACAACTATCTAGTTTTCACCTCAAGTCAATTATAATGTTATAAGGGTAAAAACTAGTCTTAAACAGGAACATTTCTATCGAAAATAACAAAATTTTGTGTTCGTACATAACTCGACATTTCACGATTTATGAAAGTAGGATTAGACTAAAAATAAATCACTTAACATTAGATATACTAATAACACATTATTCACATCACATAATATAATTATAATTTAAATATAATTTATCATAATTATATCCGGGTTGTCACAACTCCACTCCTCCCCTAGGTAATGCGAGCACTAGTGTTGAAGTAAACTTTTTCTTAAGCTCATCAAAAGCTAATTGACAGCGATGATATGAAATAAAAGGTATGACCTTGTGAGTCAAATTCATCAAGGGACCTAAAATCTTCGAAAACACTCTGATAAATGAAGGTGGTAACCTGCTAACTCCATAGAAACTATGAACCCCCATCGGTGTCGTGGACTGGCCCCATTCCCTCGCCACTGACACTTTACTACGATCAATTAAAATTACCCTCTTAGAGACTAAATGACCAAAGAACTGCACCTCCCACAATCAGAATCCACACTTCTCAAACTAGGAATACGACTGATGGTCGTGTAAGTTTTTAAGAACTATTCATAAATGCTCTGCTTGCTCACCCTCTTTTCAAGAATAAACCAGGATGTAATCTATGAAGACAATGATAAACTGATTTAAGAAATCCCTGAACTCTCGATTCATAAGATCCATATAAACTACCAGTGCATTGGTTAGTTCAAATAGCATAACCCTGAACTTATAGGACCCGTATCTCGTAAAAAATGTTGTCTTACGGACATCCTGCTTCATGATACATAATGATGTTGTAGAGGGGGCTTGAAGGTAATCTTGAGATTAGGGATAAATTCCCCTATTTACAACAGTATCTGGGGTTAAGGCAGCGCGGCAACTCAGTAAGGCAGCTTAGCGTGGCAACTCAGTAAGGCAGCTTAGCGTGGAAACTTAGCGTGGCATCTCAACGAGGCAGCTTAGCGCGACAACTCATATTTTAGCTTGTTGTGTTACTTAGCCATATTATATATTTTTTTTGTACTGACTATGGGCTATAACAATTATAATGATGTAACGAGAATAATGATTATGTGTGAGGTTGAACGGTACTCGCGAGAGACCAGGCTTGGCAGGGCCAGGGAGAGCTTTCATGCTCTATCGAACGACCTCTCCGTGGGAACTTTGGAGGGACTTGGTTTGGAGGATTGAGAAGTGAGGCACCGTTGGGGCTTATCCTGACCATCTTAGATACACCTGGTAAAATACCGAAGGACCTTCACCGTGAAACCTCGGGCGGAGTGGCTTTGAGTTCCATCGGGCGTTGAGTTGTGAGCCAAACAACCCTCTACTTAATGTCACATCCACTTTATCTAATGTCACTAACCAGCTAGGTAATGTCAGACCTGCACTTGAGTAAACCACCGTGGTATTTGGGTCTGTCAGACAATTAGTGAGCCACCTCTATGACAACAGCCCCCTGACACACAGTGGTTAGGCAAAAGGCATATCTTGGCATTTAATGTTTATAACGTGGAGACAACTAGTGCATCAGGTATTTAATATTTGTGACATAAAGTATGAGGGATGTCTTTCACAGGCATTAATGGAGGAGTTGCCTTGGGGATGGTATGGGAGGCTATTTAAGGACCCCAACCACCTCTGAGGAGAGGATGATCTTTTGAGAGTTCAGAAGTTATTACTAGAGATAATATACATCAGAGAGAGTTATTACAAACTAGAGAGTTTACTCACCCACCATTGTCATTTATTACAAAGCTTTTATTACTTGATAGAGATTCTTGAGGGTGGTTGGTGTGTTTGGCTGCCTGCCAAGGTGTATCTAGGGTGCTTACTTATCTCTCCCTCTAGCTAAGTTACTTCTAAGCTCATTACTACCTTATGAGTTATACATAAGAGATTTGTGAGTTCAAACTGAGTGTGTCTTCATTGAGTCGTGTTTGTATGTCCTGTGGTTAATCAATAGTGTCGCTATTTAACTTATCATTATTATACTTAAAAAGGGGTTACACCTCCATCTTATCTAAACTACCCTCTTACATTCTGCAACTCTGCTGGGGAGGCATTCTTATAAGCAAGGAGTATGGCGCAAGATAACATTAATCGAAGGCTCAACTTTGATGACATTCAATATAATGAAGAACTGGCGGTGAGAGAATTAGATGCTCTAAGGGATGGGGCCCCTCGAATAGAGGTACCTCCAGTTCAGGCGACGACAGGCGTTCCAGGGGTGACACAAGCTTCCACGAGTGTTGTGTTGGGACCAACTCAAGTGGCACTCCTCATAAATAAGTTTTACGAGTTCTTGAAAACTCTGGTAGCTTCAACGGTGTTGGGAGGATTTGAAACCAACTCTTTCGTGACACCGGGGGCAGCTCCAACGGCCCCACCAAGTATAGGCGTAACGGGAATAGTCCCAGCAAGTATGCCCTCTGTTGTGAATCCAGTAGTGGGAATGTCGAGATTATCAATGGCCCCAGCTGTGACGATTGCTCCAGTTACAACGGGCACTCAGTCTATAGTCTCATTATTTGTTGCTCCAGTGGCATCACCCATGGAGGTAATGAGGAAGGAGATGCAGAAAGAGATGCTGAAGTTCATGCAAGCCTCCTCGCAATCTGCTGGAGAGGTAGCTTCAATTTATGATGACTTTCGAACACCTTACCCCCAGGAATACAACGATGATCCCTATCCAAGAGATTATATTCCTCCTATTTTTGAAAAATACACATAGAAAGGTGGAAACCAGAAAGAGCACATTAAGCGCTTCGTTGAACACTTGGGGGCACATTGTAATAATAAGAAGCTCAGGTTGAGGGAGTTTTCTAAATCCTTAACCGATAAATCATATACCTGGTATTATCATTTGCCTCCCAAGAGCGTTTCTACATGGGAGGAGATGTATGTTTTGTTCATCCAGAAGTTCTTTCTGGATGAAAATGAGTTTACTTTGACCCAACTAAGAAGGGAGAAGCAACGACCCGGGGAAGAAGTGGTGGCCTATGTTTGAAGGTTCAGGGAAAGGTCCCTCGATGTGAGGGAGGAGACCAAAGAATCCAAGTTATTGAAGATCTGCGCGGAGGGGCTGCGTCCTGAGTACATCTGTTATCTCATTAATGAGACGCACGAGGAGAATTTTTCGATGTTCTTAAAAGCAGAAAGAAATATCTCCTTGGTAGTGCGACCAAATCCATTGGTGGTGCCCATGATATTTAGGCAGCCGATAAAACCTGTGGGAGGGAGGTCTTAGCCCCCATGGGTAGAGTACACCGAGAGAGCAGATGGGGGCAAGGCGCCGAGGAAGGACAATAATAGGAAGTTTGGAAGAGATAAGGAGGACCCACCAGCATTACCTTATACAGTGGAGGAGGCTGACAGCTATTACAATGTAATGGTCCAAGGAGGAACGGTCCACGAACCAAAGGGCATTCCCGTGGGGGAACTCGATACGGCGATGAGGGCGGATCCCAAATATTTCTAGATTCATCAGAAGATCCAACATCCAATAGAGAGCTGTTTCACGCTAAGGAGAATCATCGATAAGTATGTGAAGTCAGGGACGTTGCAAATCCCTCCGCAGAACGTTAACAACAACCCACTCCCAGCACATGGGGCCAAGTTGGTGGTGGCCTATGATGAGGAAGTAGAGATAGAAGAAAGAAAGACAACTACGAAGTAGGGAGAGTTTGAAGAATCTTTGGAAGATTATACGAAGGGAATGGCTAACGTAGTACTACCCTATGATAAGACAAGCGCTAAAGACGTGGAGGATGTATACAGCATTGAAGGTGAGGAAGCAGACCCAGTCCTAGAGTACTGTGTAGTTTTAAAATCCCCAAAGTTCACCTGGTTCTTCGACCAAGTGGGGATATCGAAAGAGATCAGGTTGAAAATAAACCAGGCAATACTTGACATTGCGAGGAAGAACGTAGTCCCTTCGCTGATATTGAAGGGACCAATGGCCAGGTTAGTGAGGAGGTTTCTGTCAGAAGTAACTTTCTGCGATGTAGATAGGGCTATAAGATTCCCTCATAATAGGCCATTGTATGTAATCGCCAGTGTCAACATAATTAGTTTCGCAAGGACTCTTATGGATGGAGGAGCGTCCATCAATATTATGCCAATCAACTCTTTTCACGTAACTAATATTTCGGAGGAAAGGTCGGTCCCCATGCCTTTGGTAATTTCAGGATATGACAACCAGTCTTCTAAATCCATTGGGTATGTGAATTTTGGGATCGTGATGGGAAATTTGAGTTCCCATATCAAGTTCCACGTAATAGAGAGTGCAACTTCCTACCATCTGCTGATAGGAAGAGTGTGGATGCACAACTAAGGGCTAGTTACTTCAATGTACCATCAATGCGCTAAGGCGGACATCAAGGGAACAGAGGTGACCATTAAGGCTACGAAGAGGCCCTTCGTTGTCGAGGAAGCTCACTTAGTGGATGAAGAATTTTACACAGAATTGAAGGGGAGTGTTCGGGTCCTAACAAGAAGAATTGAGGGAGCATGGGTTCCCTCGATCAGAGAAAGGATGGGGCCCTTGAACGAGCAGAATAAAGAGGTTACAAGCAGCGAAAGAGTGATGACCGAAGAAGCTCACCAGGTGGTCCCTAGGACCTAAAACATCTCAAAGCAACTTAAAGACAGGATGAGGCCCAAAGTGGATACGATGGAACATGAGGTCCAACGACAAAGCATGTTGAGTCGATTTTTAGAAAAAAGAGTGGCTGAAGCCTATAGAGAGGAGAAAAGGAAGGCAGCTACAACTACCAGTAGACAGTGTAAGAAGGTCGTTATCGAAGAAGGAAAGGTGATATATCGATTATAATGGTGTGAACAGGCGGTTGAAAAAGCTGACAATAAGGCTGACCCGATATATGAGTGCTTTTTAATGGATCAGCGGGGGTAATGTATGGTGATAAACAACTCCAACATACAAGAATTTATGGAGGAAGTCACCGAGGAACCAGAATACATTGCGGATCAACCGAAATAATAGGCACAAGAATTGGAGCAGTTGAACTTGGCGAAAGAAGAGGAGGACCCAAGGCCTATTGTTATCGTGAAAGATCTCAGTAAGGAGAAACGAGAGGCTTTGGTTAAGTTGATTTGGGAGTTCATAAATGTTTTTACGTGGAAATATACGGAGATGGAAGGGCTGAATGAGGGAGTCAGCTGCCATAACTTGAACGTAATGCCTTCAGCCATCCCGGTGAAATAAGCAACGAGAATATACAAACTCGAGCTAGAATTGAAGATTAAGGAAGAAGTCCAATTGTTATTAGTGGCAGGATTCATCAAACCAATATAGCACCCGCTTTGGTTGTCTAGCATTGTGTCGGTGGGAAAGAAAGACAAAAACCAGATAAGGATCTATGTGGACTTCACAGATTTGAACAGATCTTGCCCCAAAGACGAGTTCCCTTTACCCTCCATTGACAGCTTGATAGATGCAACGACTGATCATGAGATATATAGCTTTATGGATGGGTATGTAGGGTACAACCAGATCAAGATGGACCCTATGGATGCAGAGAAAATGGCGTTTAGGACCCCATTGGGTAATTTTATGTTCAGAGTAATGTCGTTTGGACTCAAGAATGCTTGGGCTACTTACTAGAGAACAATGATAGCCATTTTCCATGACTTCTTCCACAAATTTATGGAATTATATGTGGATGATTTAGTCATCAAGTCGAGGAAAGAGGAATCCCATTTGAGTGATTTGAGGAGGGTGTTTACCCGATGCAGGAAATATAAATTAAATATGAACCCACTTAAGTGCGTCTTCAGAGTAACAAGTGGGAAATTTCTAGGCTTCGTGGTTAATCGGCAAGGGGTGCAGATGGACCAGGAGAATCAGCGAGCGATCTTGGAGATGCCAAGTCCAAGAATGGCGAAGGAGCTAAAGATTTTCCTCGGTAAAGTCTCCTATCTTAGGAGATTTGTGCTTGGATTAGCCGAGATGACACATCGGTTGATGCAGCTGTTACGAAGGAACACGAAATTCAAGTGGGAGGAGGTTCACCAGGATTCACTCGCTGTCCTGAAGAAGTTGCTCATTTCACCACAAATTATGGTTCCCCCACAGGGAGGAATACCATTACAGTTATACCTCACATCTACCACGAGGTCCGTGGGAGCTTTGATGGCACAGGAGATTGATGGGAAAGAACAGCTGGTTTACTACCTGAGCAGAATCATACATGGGCCAGAGGTCAGATATACTAGCTTGGAAAGGCATTAATTAGCCTTAGTCTTTATATCACAAAAACTTAGACATTATATGCTGTCTTTTACAATTCATATTGTAACTAGATGTGATCCTATTAAGTATTTACTGGTAAGAAATATATTGATTGGTAAGGTAGCTAGGTGATTCCTCATCCTCTCCGAATATGACTTGAAGTGTGTGGTTCCTCGCGTAATCAAAAGCCAAGCGTACGACGATCTGTTGGCAATCTTCCCCTCGGGAACGTTTGAGCCACCTAAAGAAAGTATTCCGGAAGATGATTTGCTGGCCAATCACCTAGACGCAATGGATAAGGAGTGGACAATGCAGTTCGATGGATCTTTGGCAAAAAAGAAAGGAGGAGAAGGGGTTATTCTTTCAAAAGGAATGGAGGAGATTTGCCTTTCCTATAAATTAGATTTCCCTTATTCTAATAACGAGGCGGAATATGAAGCATTGGTGTTGGGGTTGCTAGAGGCTCTTCGAAAGGGGATTCGTTCACTTTTCATCGAAGGTGATTTAAATTTGGTGGTTCAGAAAGTGAATGGAGAGTACGCGTTAAAACACATGAGTCTGGCACCATACAGAATAATCATTCAGAGGATCCTCTGCCAGTTCCATCGGACCAAGATCAAGAGATAGCCCAGAATAATAAACCGTCACCCAGACGCCTATGCCACCATTGCTCAGAAGATAGTCATGAGGAACGATACAACTACCGTCATGATCTAATGAAGAACAACTCCTTCGATAGTACAGTCAATTCTACTGATGGAGGAGGATGCAAATTGGAGGGGAGAGATTAAAGGGCAATTGGAATCTGGGGAAGGAGCGATGGGGCTAAGGGAATTAGCCCAATACTTCACGAACCAAGGAAACCTTTACTTTAGGAATGTAGGAGGATGGTTGTCGAGGTGCATGGATCCAGAAGAGGCAGAGCGGAGATTAAAGAGAACACATGAAGAGCTCTGCGAGATAACTGAGATACCTCTCTATCGAAGAATTCAAAGAGAGGGGTATTTTTGGCCTAGAATGAAACAGGACATGGCAGAGCTACAACAGAAGTACGACAAATGCCAGTTATTCTTCGAAGAAGCTGAATGTTATTTCGTGGAAGCTCAACCTGATTGGAGACAATCGTATATTGACTTTATCAAAGATGGAGCTGCCCCAACACAAAAAATTATAGCGATGGGACTCCGGCGAAGGGCTCCAAAATTCTACGTTCAGGAGGGGCAGCTTTATCGAAGATGCTACTTTAAAAGGCCATTGCATTGCATCACGAAGGAAGAAGCATCTGAAGTCATCAAATAGTTGCACGCTCCATCTCACATAGGAGGGGACAAGTTGTATGACCAATTGATGACATTAGGATACTATTGGCCAATAATAGAGAAAGATTCTGCTGAGTTCATTTGAAAGTGCAAGGCTTGCCCACTTCATGGAAATATGATCCATGCCCCATCGGTGGACCTACACTCCCTGGCAACGCCTTATCCTTTTCACACTTGGGCGTTCGACCTGGTAGGGGCAATACACCCTTCTTCGAGGGGGAAGATATGGATACTAGTAGCAACGGAGTGCTTCATAAAGTGGGCTGAAGCGATACCACTGAGAAGAGAAACAGCAGGAGTGGTGAGAAACTTCATCAGAGAATACATTATTTTCCATTTTAGGATCCCAAAGGTTATCCTTTCAGACAATGGAACCCCTTTCATCAATTTAAAAGTAACGATGCTCATAGAACAATACTCTATTGTTCATCATACTTCAATGGTGGCATATCCAAAGGGAAACGGTCAGGCCGAAGAAACTAATAAAAATTTGGTTAATATCCTGGCTAAAATGATAGAGGATTTCCCAGGAGCGTGGGATGATAAGATACTAACTGTATTATGGGCCTATCGAATAACCAAGAGGAAGCCTACAGGGTATACTCCGTTCTCCCTCATTTATGGGGCTGAGGCAATCCTTCCGGTGGAGTTATAAGTTCCTTCTGCTCGATATGCCTTACGAAGTAGCATGCTCCCTCAGAGTAGACATGTGCAGCTGGAAGCGTTGGATGAACATGGAGATAATGCGATGCAACACTTTTGAATGTATTCGAAACAGATTTCCAGGGCATATGATAACCTGGTAAGACCGAGGAAGTTCGTAGAGGGAGACCTCGTGTTGAAAGCAACAGTGAAGCACATCAAAGGGTTGCCCCTACCCAAGTTTGCAGCAAATTGGGAGGGACCTTTCATTGTAAAAGAAGAAAGTCTATCATGTGTAAGCAATTAGGTTTGGACCACTTATGTATCTAGCTGTTGTTATGAATACACAACTTCTTTTTATGATGAGTATTTAAGTATGCAAGTTCTTTTTATTATAACGCAAGTGGAGATGAAAGAATTATAGAACTTCATAATGTACGCAAACAATTGTAACACAAAGAAATGACATGAAAAACATACATTTTTTCTTCATTCATAAACTTTGGGGCATTACAAAATTGGGAGCTATAGCCCAAGAATTACAGAGAAAGAAGAGAAGAAAATATTTACAACAAATCATTGACCTAAGAGGAACCAAATATCTGGAGCAGAGAAAAAATCTCCAGGAAGGCCCGACAAAGCTGCCAGGCAAGACTGTTGAGCATTTATAGAAACCTCCAGTCTCATTTACGCTTGTGTACGCTCGATGAGGAGTTTCTCTCACTTCAACTTTTCCAAGCGCAGAGCTTCTTAGAGGTCCCCCACCTCTTTGTCAACGGGTTCAAGAAAAGGTGCTAACTCAGTCAACTTAGCTTTCTTAGCCCGTTGATCATCCTTATGTTTTCGGAGCAGTTCCCTCTGGCTATCCAGTCGCTGGCTTTTCAAAGTTTTCAAATGCATGATAAGCCAATCAAAACGAAAGCCATCATGACCTAACTCCTTCAGGTGGCCCAGGAATTGGTTGAGGAGGGCTCTGGTAACGTTTGAGGTCGGAGTACTGGCAATCTCAGCCACAACGGTAGCCATGCCCTGAAGCCTGTAACTCATCATAGAGATGTTAGAACACAGGTAATCCACGGTGAACATTTCAGGATGGTGGTTTGCAAGCTGCTCAACTACCAAGCGATGGTTGGAAGGCATCTAAGGAGAACGTTGAAGCAGCATTAGGCAGAAGGCATGAGGAGCCAAGTCGGGCATGAGGATCCAAGTCGGTCGGCAAAGATCCCTCGCCAACAAACGGTACCAAGGCCAACGAAGGAGTTTCGCTAAAAGAACACGAGGAACCTCCAAACGATGCCCCAGCATGGGTAGGCACTGAAGAACCACCACGTGGGGCAGCAGCATCAACCTTGGCCTTAGAAAGAGAAAAGCCACTAAGAGCAAAGAGTGGGTTAAGGCTTGGCAAAAGCTGCAAATACGAAACCAAGTGTTAGACACAAGGAGCAAGTACATGTGACAACCCGCTCAAAATAATAACGGGTGGACAGCCCTATACTACATTAAATCAGGTATCTCAGATGGCTCAGTCTCAACATCAACTGACAATACTAAATAATATAAGGCTAACTACCCAAAATTATTAAAATCGGATTGCCAAAAAATTTAAAACTTTTATTTAACACCAAAACAAAACCAACTATGCAACCATAACCAATAATACAACATCTAACTATGATGAGTGATATGTAAAACTCCAATAATGTAAAAGATTACAATATAATGTACAATAAAATCTCTACAATGAAATACCCAAATATTTTATCGGGTCACAGACAATACAATAATCTGAGGGAGAGAATATAAAAGTCTTAATCTACAACACTGGGTATAAACCCGATGCATAAACTGAATCCTAATCTAGATATACAAAAGATAGGAATCGACTAAGACAAAGTGCTGCAACAGTCCGCTACTGCCATAGCTCCACGAATACACTGGGTGGATAAACATCCATGGCGTCCTTACGGAGGAACACCTAAAGTAATACAATATATACATGGCAGGAGAAAATATAAACGGGTCAGAGCCCGACTTGAAAACATTTTTACAGCAAGTGCATTAAAATGCATAATAATTATAAATGCATTATTACATGATTTAATGGAGTCGCTCTCTCCATAATAATCCAACTCACATCTCAACTAAAGCGCGCAACTAAACGTATGCACATGATCTCCAAATAAATGCCCAATTATAAGTAGACAAATAAATCTGACTAAATCCCAATATGAATGTTCAATTAAAATCATCTAACTTATCTCGCAATCTACACTTATCTGAATTCCATCTAAATCATATACTTTAACTTTTGATGTTAGGGTTTTCATTCATCTGTTCACTTACTTAACATATAGGGTTTACATACCCATTTCCAATTTAATCATATAATATACATAAACATCTTCTTTACTAGAATTTCTCATATTCCAGTTATGCCAACGATATACAATTATATAGATGAGTTATTAGCATCTAAATGCTAAGGACTAAACTTCTCCCAATTCTCAATGTTGCACTACGTTTCGTGCGTGGAACGTCTCGCAAATGCGAAATCCAAATAAGGAACCCCCCGTTACACTACTCCTGACAGTATTGATTTTTGAGATTCATTATGCCCTCAATGCATGATGCATGTAACCCAATTTCTCATTATTCCATTTTAATTAATTTATTATTCCCAATTCTCAACAGTACACGGCGTTTCGTGCGTGGGACATCTCGCAAAAGCAAAATCCAAACAAGGAACCCCCCCAATACACTACTCCTTGGCACTGTCGATCGTCGAGATACATATAATATATAAGTATGAGCACTAAGGACTAACTTCTCCTCACTCCCAACATTACACTGCGTTTCATGCGTGGGACGTCTCACCGAAGTGAAATCCAAACAAGGAACCCCCCCGTTAAACTACTCCTTGGCAATGTTGGTCGTTGAGGTCCATTATGCCCTCGATACCCAAGTAACCAATCACAACCATAATATAATAACCATCCAACCGAGCTATAAATAGAGGACGCAGGCTCACAATGCTATCATCTTCCAGTTGCCCATACCACGTAGCAAACTGGGGCCACCTGGTGGGGTTCAACGACACCCACCTCGTGATCAACTCACGCACACAACCGGCAAGTGAGAACGACACATACCCACGACTTCTCACCCCCAAAATAAGAAATGTATATCACATAATAATCACCATGGACGACTATGACCTGGGGAATATCCACACCCTGCTCATCGAGCCAGGATGCTCACCCTCATCGCACGCAGCTTTCCAATGATAGCAAGGAGGGGGTATGCTTCACTATATATATATATATATACCATTACATAAGGTATACATACACCATCACAACATATAAAGATATACCATCATATAAGGTATACCCGTCACATTGTTTATATATTCATAGTACGCTTTTAGGCGCAGTTGAATTAATATCATTGTTTAGTATATTTCTCTCTCTTGAGATACTAATCGTCAATTCTCACACATCTTCCCCACTTAGTATACACTATACTATTTCTCGCTTGAAGCTTAATTATCGCTTCTAGTTAAGAATTGTCTCTCAATTCCATTTATGTTAAGGATACTCTCTATCCTAATGCACCTTAATTAGAATTTCTCCTTGTGTGAGACATCTCCCAAATTATTCATCAATAAGGATATTTCTTTATCCGTATGCATATTTATTAGCATTCATATTTCTCAATCCATAATATGGTTCGATTAATTATATGAACCTTTAAAGTTATCCCATTTGGGATTTGATTTTAAAATCCATATCACTAAGCTCATTCTCATTCTTTCATATAAATTTAATAATTCTTTCCAAATAGAATTTTCAATAATAGCGGGCTTCCCCACTTAGAATATACCAAAATCTCTAATCGGTATTCCTCAATTTAAGTCAATGTGACTCCAATAATTTCTTATAAGGGAAACTCTCTAAAAGTATCCAAAACATACTCCACATAACTCCTATAGAGGTTCCCAATCGATAACCTTGAACAAAACGGAATAAAATTCTACCTAGAAAAACATCCCTCAAAAAGCCCTGTTTCCGAATCGATTCGGGCCAATTCCGAATCGATTCGTTCCTGCGAATCGATTCGGCCTCCAAGGCGAATCGATTCGGGTGATCAGACCTGGGATTCTGTCTCAGGACGAATCGATTCGGCTGGGGTCCGAATTGATTCGGTCACTCAGACCTGGGCACCTGCATATTTACGAATCGATTCGGTAAGGGGACGAATCGATTCGGCTCTTCAGAACTCACGAAAATGGCTACTTTTTATTTAGCCTCAAAATCCCCAAAATTCATTTTAATCATTTTCTCTTCATTTATCTTCAACCCAATCACATATATATCATCAATATTCATCCAAGAACACATATGAACTAATTTATAACCTCAAATCCATTTCTACAAAACAAATCTAAGATTATACCCAAAAGTTAGGTTTTATCAAACTAAACCTAAAACCCATAAATTTAATCCACAAATCATGCAATAAATGGTACACAACAATTATTTGCAAGTCTAATCACTTGCCTCGGGTTCGTAGGGTCTGATCCGTCCTCAAGATCGTGTAAATGTCGGAAATCTCCACTTTTATCTCTTTCTTCTTCTTCTTCTTCTTCTTCTTCTTCTTCTTCTTCTTCTTCTTCTTCTTCTTCTTCTTCTTCTTCTTCTTCTTCTTCTTCTTCTCCTCTCTTTCTTTCTTTCTATTTTCCTCTTTCTCTCTAAGGAGAATTAATCTCCCGTAGGCTTAATAATCCTTATCTCCCAAGATACACACTTTAAATGATAATACACACTTTAAATGACTCGGTAACTTTAATTCGAGTCAAACGACCTTAAATTATTTTGGAACCTAAATAGACCCCAAGTACAGTCATTTTCACTTTCTCGACCCTTTCGGAAATAATGGCACCCTCAGAATTGACATCCGAACAACTTTCTAACAACTTCAAATTTTGACCTCAAATGCCAATTTAATATTTCTCCAAATAAAATAATATTTATTTCTCCCAAAATAAATAAATTATAGTCTCTAAAGCCTCGGGTTGTTACAGTACATGAAAAGGGCAAGAATACATCTAAGTGTTACTTACCCCCGTTATGGCACCAAAAAGGGGAACCGCAGTTATGGGTCTCGTCAGCATGGTGGGAAGAAGAAGGTCAGCTAACAAGGACGCCATTTCAACCTAAGGCATCTCAATATATCAAAAGTTCAGCATGTTAAATAAAAAGAAAAGGGGTGGAAGAGAGAAAAAAGATGTCAGACCTAACAAGTAATAGATAATATGTTACCTTGGGGAAACTTTTTGCAGTTGGAACAAGGGGAAGAAGAACCTCGGTCTGAGGTGCTAATCCAGAAGAAGCTGGGGGAGTTATCTTCGATTAGGAAGATATTTCAACATATTCATTGGTAGCACCCCTCGCAGCAGCATCTTTAGCCCGTTGGGAGGAAAAACGGATAGAGAAGGTAAGACCTATCATGGGGGAACAGGGAGGAGTAGTATCATCTTGAGAGACACCGAAATTCCCCCCCACAAAAAGACTCACGAGGGGACTGGGCCTTTCTTCAACTCCATGCACCAAAGTTATCAAAGAAATAAGCAGATGCAGCTTGCCTTAAGAAAAGGGGAACAAGAACAAAACATGCACACACACCTCAGATTCGGAAGGAGAATGAGAAGATATAACCACTGGTGAAGGTGGAGATGAGGCATCAATAGAAGGAGCTGGGGCGGGATGTATCTCGAGCGTCCGTTTCTTCTGGGACTTAGTACCCAGAGTTTTCTTCCTCGTGCCCGTTGCACTAGCACCTTGAGGTACCCTCGAACTTTTTCTTCTCTTTGTCGTTGGCTCAGTTAGATCAACTATGACCATGGTAAAGGCAGCTGAAGGAGGAACAACAGGGGTGTGTCGCTGAAACTTAATATTTATTCATTCTACCTCAGCCTAAACTTGCCTTCTCAACTTTTTGGCCATTTTTGCAGACATAGGAGGAGGAACAGAGGCAATGGGGAACGCCTCTAAAGGAGCCTGGACTTGGGACTTAGATTTCGAGGAAGTCCCACCCTTGTACTTCCTGGTCTTTTTGTCTAGTGGCTGGGAAGGCCCTTCGCCAGTAGCAGCTTCGGCTGAGGGGATATGCTGTTTGGCAGTTGCAACAGCCTTGGGCTTCGGGGTGGAAGTAGGGATCATTGGGCAATAAGGGCGTAGCTCCCGGGGAGGTTCTTTAATGGGTTTACTCAAAGGAAAATCAACTCCAAGAACGGAGTTCCCCTTGAGACCCAGTTCAGAGGAAGAGAAAGAAAGGATCGGGGGATATTGGGGGGGACTCTGAACATACTCACAAATCCTGGTTAGCTGCACCAAACGAAACTTGGTGGCATAGGAGGTGGATACGTCCCCCATACTAGTGGCACTGGGAAGGGTGACTCACCCATCGATGGTAGAAGTCACACCAAGCACCGCTGCGATAAGGTAGAAGGTGCATGCTTCAGTGAAAGAGGCCCTTATGTGGTTTTGTTGAAACACAGGTCAAGGGGCCCCCTGATCAAACCTAAACTGCCTGCTACATCTATTAGGGTTGTAAGGTTCTGAGGTGTATCCCCATTCAGTATAGGAAGGAAGAAATCCAGGGTTAAACACAAGCACCACGACTTGCAAAGGATCTTCTACAATCGGGATGAATTTGACCGTTGAAGCTGTAGAAGGAAAAAAATCCCAAGAATGGGCAAAAGTAGATTCGTTGTACGACCTCATTATAAAGGAGTCAAAACGATCAAAAACTCCCATTATATCCTTTTGACTCTATTTTTTATGGAAACATAAGAGGTGTGGGGGCTTAATACCTTGGCTCACGGGGAGAAAGATAGACTTGGCGACAATGGCAGGAAAACGGGTGTAAAGAAAGTCCGTCAAGATAATGATGTTGGTAAAATTGGCCAAGTTATAATGACCCAGTGATCGTGCCATGTCGATATGAGTTGGATCTAGCCAGGTGTAGAGGGACCCCAAGGTAATGGTGGCCAGTGGGAGGTTGAAACCCCTGGCCAAACGGATGGAAATATTTATGAGGTCCCTCCTGGGATGGTCGTTGGGTTTCCCAGTCAGGAAGAAGCATGAAAGCAACACAAGAATATAGGCTGGTAGTTCCAGAGATATACCTCTACCTTGGCCCATTGCAGCAGTGGCATCCTTTGGAGTTGGAGCTTCAAAAAAATAACTAATGAGGGGAGTAAAAGTGGCCTTGTCTGAAGACCCGGTGCAATTACGGCAGATCCAATCAAGCTCAGCTCGAGCGATAGTCTTTTTGGCATTTAAGGCCTCATCGTGGTATGCAAACACACCCATGGGCGCAAGCCGAAGTAGCTTATAGACATCCTCCAACGTGATGGTGAACTCTCCCCACGCATCAAAGAATGTGTGAGTTGTAACGTTCCATCTGGAAACTAGTACCTACAGTACAGCGTATGCTTAGAAAGTGTGAACTCCCCAAACCAATAGGCTCGATGAAGACCAACCTTCGTAAGAGCAGCAGCGTGAGAGCTCTGCATATGTGTGTGCTAGGCAACGAAATGGGTCGACGACCCCCAGGTGCCTCGAAATTGATCTGAAAATAGCGGAAGTCACCATGGTCCAACCTAAATCGCAGAGTCCCCTCTAGGGGAAGGTAGCCCCACTTCGACGGATCCTCATCTTCATCGCCCAACAGTAAAGGGTCATACTTGGCTGAGAAATGGCATGTCTTACATGCATCAGAGAAATCATCATCTTCATCAAAGATGGGAGACCGACGGTAAAAGCGTAGTTGCACTTGATGAGCAACATTCAGGGTAGTGGTGCTAGGGGTAGCAGCGGTACCAGAGGTGGCATAAGGGGAGCTTGACTGAGCAGCGGTGGTGGCAACCTTTGAGGCACTTGAAGAAGCCATAGTAGAGTGGCGATGAATGAAACATCTTGGTAAGAAAGGCTAGGAACAAAGAGGGAGGAGCACAACCACAGGCGGTGGCGTAAAAGATGAGAGAAGGAAGAAACTGAGTAAAGAACTGGACAGTAATGGAGTTTTTGCACAAATTTCTCTCTCTAAAGAAGACGAGAGCTTGAAGAAGACGAAGGAAAGAGAAGGGTTTTGAAAAAAGAGACGTTTGAGACATTTTAAACCCATCTATTGAGTTTCCCACCATCACACGTGCAAGGCCTCCTATAATCATTTTAAATGAACATGTGGCACTTTGGATAGTGTTTTGACAGCTAAAAAGATAGTGCCACATCATTTACGAAGTGACGCCTGGGGAATAGAAATGGATTGCCTTCTCAAGCAAGTTTGAGTTTTGGCACCAGAATTTTTGTCAAACATATCTAATAAACTCCCAATGAAAAATATATCCCAACGGTTCAAAAGCTACGATGCCCCCTCGCCACAAGTCCAAACGTTGTCTAATTGTGACTCGGCTACATCGGGGATAATTTTTTCTTTTTCAAACATAGCGAAACGTTACAGGGGAGAATTTCACAAGGCCCAATGACAAGGGCAGTCCCAACGAAAAAATCACTACTCACAACTGTACTCCACAAACGGTATGAACAGGAGAATTTCACTTACCAAGCGTTAAAATGAGTATCCGAGAAGGTTAGCACGCCTTTTGGGAGAATTTTAAATAATAAAGTTATAACGGTTGAAGCTCAGTGTAAGGAAAAAGTGGCGATATCCCTTTGTCAAAGCACCAATAAGCCGTAGCGCCTCGGTTTAGGTACATCGGGAAGAATTTTACTTTCTCCTGGAGATTCTAACGCGCTGCTATAATGAAGGAAAGGATGCCAAAATTTTTACACATAGAGGAGGTTCATCGAATTGAGAAGTTTTCGTGCAGAAATTTCCTATTCCCACAATAAATCTCTCCACGAAGGGGCAAATGTAGAGGGGGCTTGAAGGTAATCTTGAGATTAGGGATAATTCTCCTATTTAAACCAGTATCTGGGGTTAAGGGAGCTTGTCAACTCAGCAAGGCATCTCAGCGTGGCATCTCAGCGTGGCAATTCATATTTTAGCTTATTGTGTTACTTAGCCATATTATATCTTTTATTTGTACTGACTATGGGTTATAACGATTATAATGATGTAACGAGTATAATGATTATGTGTGAGGTCGAACGGTACTCACGAGAGACCAGGCTTGGCAGGGCTTGGGAGAGCTTTCATACTCTATCGAACGACCTCGCCGTGGGAACTTCAGAGGGACTTGGTTTGGAGGATTGAGAAGTGAGGCACCGTTGGGGCTTGTCCTGACCATCTTAGATACACCTGGTAAAATACCAAAGGACCCTCACCATGGAACCTCGGGCGAAGCAACTTTGAGTTCCATCGGGCGTTGAGTTATGAGCCAAATAAACCTCTACTTAATGTCACATTCACTTTATCTTATGTCACTAACCAGGTAGGCAATGTCGAACCCACACTTGAGTAAACCACCGTGGTATTTGGGGTTGTCAGACAGTTAGTGAGCGACCTCTGTGACAACAGTCCCATAACACACAGTGGTTAGGCAAAAGGCATCTCTTGGCATTTTATGTTTATGATGTGGAGATAACTAGTGCATCAGGTATTTAATGTTTGTGACATAAAGTATGAGGGATATCTTTCACAGGCATTAATGGCGGAGTTACCTCGGGGATGGTGTGGGAGGCTATTTAAGGACCCCAACCACCTCTAAGGAGAGGATGATATTTTGAGAGTTCAGAAGTTATTACTAGAGATAATATACATCAGAGAGAGTTATTATAAACGTAGAGTTTACTCACCCACCATCGTCATTTATTATGAAGCTTTTAATACTTGACAGAGATTCTTGAGGGTGGTTGGTGTGTTTGGCTGCCTGCCAAGGTGTATCTAGGGTTCTTACTTCTCTCTCCCTCTATCTAAGTTACTTCTAAGTTCATTACTACCTTCTGAGTTATACACGAGAGATTTGTGAGTTCAAACTGCGTCTATCTTCATTGAGTCGTGTTTGTATGTCCTGTGGTTAAACAAAAAAGTCGCTATTTAAGTTATCGTTACTATACTCAAAAAGGGGTAACTCCTCCATCTTATCTAAACTACCCTCTTACAGATGCTACCATGGCCTCAAATCAATATTCAAGAAGTAGGATGCTCCTCTTAACTGAACGAACATGTCATCGATACGTGATAATGGATACTTATTCATAATCGTGACCTTGTTCAACTCCCGACAGTAAATGCACAACCTCAACGACCCATATTTCTTCTTCACAAAAAGTATTGGGGCATCCCAAGGAGATGTACTCTTACAAATAAAACCCATCCCTAAAAGATGCTGAATTTGATCTCTCAACTCCCGCATCTCTAATGGATCCATAAAATACGGCTCAGACACTGTCGACCTAGTCCCCGATGCTAAGTCGATCACAAACTTAATCTCTCGACTCGATGAAAACCCCGGTATCTCCTGAAACGCATCAGAAAAGTACATAACCACATGGATTGAATCTAACGAGACGAGAGTACCCTCCTAAGTCTCTTTCTCGATGTAATATATATTCATGATCGACCCTCCCTTGGGATGAGGCATCACCACAAGAAACATATCTTGCCCTGGAGTTGCAAACACGATAGTTATACTATAACAGTTAACCATCGCTCTATACATCGCTAACCAGTCCATACCTAATATAAAGTCATACTCATACATCTCCAAAATGAGAAAATCTGTTAACAAACATAAACTACCAATATCCACACCCATTCCCATACAGATGGAACAAATGAGAGATCCGTTACCCAGTGGTGAATCTACGATCATAATGATATGAGATGCTGTATCCCAAAGTATTTTAAGGCTGATCTAATCTCGAATCCAACATTAAATCTCAAGGAATCCTAATCATTAACTCAATTTACTTAATCTAAAAATAATCAATCTTTGAAATTCATTAATCAAACACCCTATCAATGTTCTTCATGTACATATTAATATTCTCAAATTTAAATCACGAATTTCTCCCTTATTAATTCTCAATCATGATCATAGGTTAAAAACAAACCAATTCCTTTCAATTGATCCCCAAATTTTCATATTAAATTGTCAGATTAATTACTAATTAACTATGAACATAATTAATAGCAAAAAACCACTAATCTAAAGCAAGTAAACACTTTCCTTGTTGGATTAAAATTCGAAGTTTTACACGTTATATATAAACTGAATTCCGAAGATGGTTCTTCCTCTCTTCTCCAAGCTTTCTTTTATCTTTTTCTTCTCTTTTCTCTTATATTTAATCTCTCCCTTAATTACCACTAAGCAGAGGCTAAAATGAGGATGCTATCTACCTAACTTAACCTTAAATACCTCTTAATTAATACCCAATTTCGTATTTAGGTGTAAATATAAGGGTAAAAAGACGACCATACCCCTAGGGCCATACTATGTCTAAAATTTCCTCGAAACCCAAATATAACTCCCAAATACCTATTATGGACTATTTCGACCCGTTTCGGATCATCGATGCACTCAAAAGGTCATTTGAGTCATCGAACAAAAAATGTTCCACTATCTTTCTAATCGCGCCCGACACGTGCGTATAGTAGACATCAACCTTAACCTTTTAAATACGTTGTTTTAACTCTCTAACAATATAATATAATAATTCGCCACTTTTTCACTCATTAAATGGTAATATAATAATTCGCGTATCTATTTACTTATTATTCTCAAGTAAACAATGATAATCATAAATATTAGTCCTAAACTCGTTAATTAATATTTATCGAAACTAATTTAATTTTCCAATTAAATTAATAAATCAATTAACATGTGGAAATAAAATATTCTTAAAAGTATGGGGTATTACATTAGGGCGACCAAGGCTAGGGAGTGAAACATCTAGAGCATAGGGAAGTACATTCACACCACCAGAAAAATAGGTAGGTCAAATTCTGAAAAAGTCGAGTTGCGAGTAGTAAGGTGTTTGACTGTACCTTAACTGTATCATTATGCCTATTATATGTGTTTGAGTTTTGTATGTATATATGTGCTATACATATGTAATACTTATGTGTGGTACACGTGGTATATGATGTATGGGTCCCTCAGTCATGGCATACTATGGTAGGTGTATGCGAGCCTTATTTCTTTATCTTGTGATGATACGGGTACGAGTTAATATGTACAAGCTTATGAAATTTGTGCAGTTACATGTTAATAATGCGCTTAAGTGAATTTCGACGACAAGATTAGGGGGAAAGATTGTAATACCCCCTTATTTTTGGTATTATTTAAAATGATTGTTAATTGTGAAAATAAATTAATAATCTAGAAGAAATTATTACTTGAGAGTAATTAGGAGTAAGTTAATGCATATTTTATAAGAGTAAGATTTTATAATTGCTCATAGCTTAGGCTATTTTATAGTTTTGGCGTATCCTATTACAAACCGACATCTCAAACTGAATACTACATCTCCATGTTCATTCGAAGATACATTAGTGACCGAGCTTCGTTTCTGAATTTATCACCGACACTTTATGGAGGTGTAAAAATTTGTGTTTTCATGAATGGATACAAATCATATTCTGGGATGTTTAAATTTTGAATCGAGGCTTTTTATAAAAATGAATTTTAAAAGAATTTTTTTAAGTCTCGTTTAAACGAGATTGGATCTCTTCCAAATGAGATATGTGGTCTCGTCTGAACCAACTTCAAACGACATTCAAACGAGACATCCATGCTTTGACAGATATTTCTTGTTCGAAGCTCATGAGAAGGCAGTTCGAACGAAAATAGGGTTTCATTAGAATGAAACTAGATGTCGTTTGAACGAAACTATTATTTTTTTCCGAACGAGGTCTAATTTCATTAAATGACCCTACCACCTCAGAATTTATGATTTTGCTATAAAAACCTGTTTTGTTCAGAATTTCTCAAGAACTCTAGCAAAAATGATTTTCCAATGCCTCTTCCAAAAGTTCTAATATTTGGTTTTTCAAAACCACCTTTTGTTTTCCAAATCATACATCCCCATATGTGATTGATGAATTTATGAAACCCTAGTTTCCATACACCTTGCATAAATATTTGAAGATTCCACCTCTATTACCGACTTGTGGAGCTGAGGTTCTACTACTGGAGAAAAAGAAGAGCGATCGGTGGATACTGAGGGAAGACCGCTCTCTATGGATGGAACTAGACCGGGCCGTGTTGTGTAGAAGAATTGAAGACTCTATGCGTTATACTTAGTCGTGCTGAGTAATCTGTAAGTTGACTATGTCAGGTTTTGCCCTTAAAAGGGATTTTCCCTTACTTCTTTGCATGCGTGTTTTTGATTATGTGATTGGTTAGAAATTAATTTGGACATCATCATCACATGTACACCTAATTGCTAATCAAGATAAAAATCTAACCCAGTAAATTTAAGTTTTTACTAATTATTCTCCTAGATTCATAGTCTCAAGGTGAATTTCTGCATCTAATCCAGTAAATTTAAGTTTTGTAGGATTTGAAATTGTAGTGAACTATTTGATACATATATTTTTAACTAGAGATGATAAATTCACAGTAGATAAAAAATCAAAATTCCTTAAAACTTAATGGAATTGAAAATAAAGTTAAGAGAATGAAATTTTTATGTACAAATTTATAAATCCTAATAGATGACTAAATTCAACTCTTTACGAAACTGTTTTGTAATTTTAATTAACTTCAAGTAAAAATAATCTTAAGGATTGAAAATATAAAATTAAAATGTCAAATTGTAATAAACTGATTATTAGAAGTTCAAACGATAAATACACCTAATTTTTAGGGGTAAGATTTTTTTATTTTATACTCTAGCAAATTAATTTGAAATTAAGGGTAAAAAACATATTTGAACATTTTTTGTCCATCTACTTCGTGATCATAGCCCGAGAAAAACTTAAGTTGAGAGTTCAATCAAAGCTTATATGTTTACCATTTTTTTCTTTTGTACTAAAGCATCCAGGGTAACCAAGTCCCATTGACTTGATTAATGAGTCAAGAGAGTCTTTGACTGACTCAATAGTGCATTAAAATGTTTTATTTTATTAACTAAGGGCATTAAAATGACCAACACCCCCCTAAAATATCTTTGACAACTGTTGCCTCATTTTTTACAAAAAAAAAAAATCAAATATTTAAAAGTTCATAACTTCAAATCTACAAATCTAAAATTCATGAAATTTTTATATTTGAAATCTACTCGTCAAGACCTATCAAACCACACTGATATTCGATATTTTTTTTTACGAAAAATCGAAACATATAAATTTACTATTTTCGTAAAACCTCTATTTTTTCGGCAAAAAAACTTCTTCTTCAGCTCGGACGATGGTGTCGCTGGTGCGGAGCAGGAAAAAGAAAGAATTAAACGAAGAGAGAGAGAAACGAGGACACAGAGCACTCCAACGAAAATTTTGGCGACGTTCGACGATATTTTTTGATGGGTTGTTTCCCGTGAGTCTCCGATGGATGGCTTGGGGTTGGGGGTGGAAGTGGAGGTGCGTTGAGAGAGAGAGAGAGAGAGAGAGAGAGAGAGAGAGAGTTTAGAATTAGTATAAGTGAGAGGTACATTTATGTAAATATATGTAATCTATAATAAAAAAAAGACATAATAAATTTGAAACATCATTAGATAAATGAAATAGTTTTTTTGACTTTAGTCCAATCTCTTAAGATATTTTAGGCTCCATCCCACATGTTTTTAAAATTGTATTAAGTCCTATAACCACACAAAACTGCGAATAACTACTTTGTAGTCATCCATCTTTCTTTCTGCAGATAATGACATTTGTCCCATAATAATTACAATATGACCAACAACTAAAAAAAATAAAGTGTTTTTTACCAATTAGTCTCGTTTACTAAGCAAGTAGTTCAGTAAGTCTTATAATTCTTTTTTACTTCAACTGGTCTCATAAAAAAGTTTTTTTGTCCAATAAGTCCTATTTGTAAACATATAGTACATATTCACTATATATATAAATATGACCTAATAATAAAAAATGTTATGATACGACTTGTTAAAAAATATTTTATGTAAATACGATTTATTTTTAAAATTTTAAAAAATAAAGATATAAAAATGAATACAAATAAATTTAAAAAATTTTGACTATCACTTAAAAGTTCCGTAAATGGAATCACGGTAAGATGAGTGGCCCGCCCTAATTGCCGATCAATTCGATTCTTGAATTAGTGAAACATCTTTGAGACAAATCATGTCTATCCGGATACGTAGCTTCATCCAAACCTTGGATCTAGGCCTGTAAACGGGTCGGATTCGGACCGGATCAGGCCAATCCAAATCCGAATCCGTTTATGTTAAACGGATTCGGTTCCGATCCGATTATCCGATTATCCAAATCCGAATCCGATTATCCGAATCCGTTAAGAATCCGTTTATCCGATCCGATCCGATTATAATATTATAAATAACTATTATAAATTTCAAAATACAATATATATTATAAATAACTATTATAATATATATTTCAAAAAATATATTTAAATAACTATTATAATATAAATTACTATTATAAATAAATGCAATATATATTAATATAGGACTATTATAAATAACTATTAAAATATATATTTAAAATATTAATAAATTTCTAAATACAATATATATATTAATTAAAAATATTATATATATAGATATATATTAAACGGATCGGATTATTAACGGATCGGATCATATGAATCCAAATCCGCTCCATTTAATAAACGGGTAATCGGGTAATCGGATAATCGGGTAATCGGATTTCAAGGGGTGATCCAAATCCGTGTAAACGGATCGGATTCGGATTCGAATTCGAATAAAATCCGATCCATTGACAGACCTACTTGGATCCACGAATTCCTGACTAGCTCGAGAAATGAGCTTCGTAGTTGGGAGCTCTGAGCCGACCCATGGTCTATTTTATAACATAAACAAAATCATTATCGTTTGTTGTTTCCACGTACCTTCCAAATACGCGTTAACAACTACACATTAATATGGATTGTTTAGCCCCCCCCCCCTAGTTTGCTCCACTCCCGATAAAGAAGAAGACCAAATCAGTTTTGTTATACCAAAGTCAATTAACAGCAGTTTCTCCTCCTCGAAAAACCATGTCCGAAGCACTGCTCACTGTTGTTCTAACCCAACTGGCCGTTATAATAGAGAAAGAGATTCGAAAAGAATGGAGACTTGTGGTGGGTGTTAAAAAAGACGTCCAAAAACTCACTGACACTCTCAAAGACATAGCTGCCGTGCTTGTGGACGCTGATAAACGCCAAGTCAAAGAGGAATCTGTCAAATTATGGTTAGAAAAGCTCAGAGATGTAGCTTACGAGACTGATGATGTGTTGAACGACTGGAACACCGCAATTCTCAAACTCCAAATTCAACAACTACAAAGCTCTACAGATCCTACTAATAGCAAGGTTTGTTTCCTGTATTTCTTATCTTTTATTGGAGTTTTTACCAATTCCTTACTTGAACCATGACCACTTGCTAGTCAAAGTTACCAATTACTCACCTTTAGTAACAGTAAAATATCCGAGGCCTTTTGTTTTGTGGGCTAATAGTTACGAGGGCATTAAAATGATAAATTAACTCTCAAACTATATTTTTTGACGAAAAAATCGAAATATTTCGGTATAACTTTCATTTTTTCCGGCGAAAACTCCATTTTCTTCCGGTGAAAACTCTATTTTTTTCGGCTTAGGCAATGGTACCCGCTTACACGGATAAAAAAAAACAAAAAAATAGATGAAGAGAGAGAGAAACGAGGAGAGAGAGACACTCCGACAGCCTTCGGCGACATTTTTCGGTGGACTATTTCCGGCGAGTCTTCAATGAGGTGGGGCGGGGCAAGGCAGGGCAGGGCGAGGGTGGAGGCGGAGTTGGAGGTGGGGCTACTTGAGAGAGAAAAAGTGTAGGATTATGTATTTGTTTTTCAAGAGCGAGTAATGGCTTTAAAATGGGTATATGTGAGGATAGATTTGTCTAAATATATGTACTATATAATAAAAGAACCTGATGCATTAAAAAAATGACGTAAATAATGTCAAATGGGAGCAAAAAAAGATAATCTCTCTAAAACTCTCTCAAATCACAATGCCTCAAAATCAAGGAATGACCCATATGAGTCTACATAAAGGGTATTTATAGGAGGAAGGTAGCTTAGGCTCCAAACTAAATAAGTAATTACAATTATATTCATATTAGCCTTTTGCTACTTCCTTCCTATAATACCAAACAAACAATTAATAAAAGAAAATACATCAAATAAAGGAAACAAAAGAAAATATAACAAAAATACAATTAAACCCTAAAATTGCTAAAAACAACTCTCATTTTTCATTCACATCATTCTCTCCGCCTTGGAAAAAGTTCGTTTTCGAACTTTAAGATTGAGGTCGAATGCAAAAATTCTCAAAATTGCGGAAGAGGCTAAACTTGAGGGGCCAAAATGTAATTTTTGAAAATTTGAGGAAGATTCTTCAATTATTGCATTAATCTGCATCTTCGTCCTCATACCACATATGCCCAACATCAAAATTATTTACCCCCGGGATCAAAAATCAAGGGTTTGGTGTGAAACCTTAGTTCTTGCACATGTTGGTGGGTGCCACCTAGGGCAGAATAGAGATCGACTACCAGAGGAGGGGTGTGGACAAAAATGGGTCGAAACCCTAGGGTTTCATGGCCATCGACGAGTCCGGGATGAATTCCGATCACCGGGGATGAGGTCTGGCCTTGTTTGACCACCATATGTGGAATCCAGCTTGATCTAAGTAGCATCATTGGTTGTTTATGGAGCCCGCCTCCTCTTGAGGCACTTCCAACACCTGCTGGGTGGTTTGGGTTGCCGGCCGATGATGGTTGAAGAGGCAGAATAGGCTCTAGTGGGCGGCGGCTGTCGTGGGTACCTTTTCCGGCCAGATATGGGGGTGCGGCAAAGGGTTTGTTGTAGTGGGCTGGGACAGAGGGTTGGGGGTTTCGATCGGTGGTAGTTGGAGGTTGGTCGACCTTGAGATGGTGGTGTTTTGGGTCGGGGAATGTGCAGGGTAGGGTTTTGATGATGGGGAGGGCTGGTTTGGGCATTTACGAGGGTTCTGGGAGGGGTTTTGGGCTGTTTGGTCAACGGGTTGTGGTGGTGGGGTTGATTGGATGGTGGTTGTGGTTGAAATAGGGTTAGAGTTTTGATTTTCTTGGGGTAGGGTTGCGGAATGGGTTGCGGAAGCGTGAGTGAGGTTTCGGGGGTTAGGGTTTTGGTTTCTTGAATTAGGGTTAGGGTTAATGGTGGTGGGTGATAGTTTGGGTGGTGGTGGAGAATTTGCGTCGATCTCGTCTAATCACGCTGTCTATCGGTTGAGGGCCTCCAAGATTTGATTGAAAGTGTTTTCGTTGGAGGTGTTCATCTTTTCTTGAACCCACGTGATGTTGTTTACGAGTTTTTGTTTTACACCACCACCACCAACAACAACAACAATAACGGGTGGAGCGACTAGGCTCTGATATCAATTGACGTAAATGACATCAAATGAGAGCAAGAAAAGATAATCTCTCTCTAAAACTCTCTCAAATCACAATGTCTCAAAATCAAGGAATGACCCAAATGAGTCTACATAAGGGATATTTATAGGAGAAAGATAGCTTAGGCTCCAAGCTAAAGAAGTAATTACAATTATGTACCTATTAGCCTTTTGCTACTTCCTTCCTATAATACCAAGCAAACAACTAATAAAAGAAAATACATCAAATAAAGGAAACAAAAGAAAATAACAAAAATACATTAAAATCCTAAAATTGCTAAAAATAACCCTCATTCTTCATTCACATAAAAAAATTTAATGGGATTTAATGCATCTTTGACCCAATAAATGGGACTAGTCTTGAATTATCGTTGTTTTATTCTATCAAGCCCCATAAAAAAAATTCAGTTGGGTTTTGGCAACATTAGGTTTATCCGTTCGGGAATAACTCCTAATTAAAAACTATTGTATGACTCATTTTTCACTTTTAGCGATGTAAAGTGTCGTGTGCGATACCGATTTAAATAAATGCTCCAATTCCAACCACAAACTTATTTAATTAGAGTCAATTTTTAAATCAATTAAATCAGCCCCTAAACATGCAACTACGTGTTTGCGTGTGTCAAACCATCATAAACACAAATATGCTAACTCACAGATTTCAGGAAAAATTTCCGAAGGGCAAAACATTTTATTTCACTATGAATTAAATCACAATTTACAATCACAATGACATCTGCAATAAATTTACCTCAACAAACTTACATAGACACACAGCCTAGAGTCAGCAATGGATTCCACGCAGCGAACCCACATGAACCCCAGTCCAATCTTCAGCAAAGATCCACACGCAGCGAACCTCAATGACCTCAGTCTTCAGGTGTACAGGCGCACTCCACAAAGATGAACAATAACAAAGTTTTGTTCTTGGGTTCCAAAAGATTCACAAAAGTACTTGGGAATTTTGTGTGAATGAAAAAGATGTTTGGGACATCAAAAAATTGAAGTCTCTATGTGTTTGAACTCTCAAAAACGTTTTCTCAAAGACTTCAAAAAAATACACAACCGAAATACGTATTTATAGAAATCTAAAAAATCTAAGGCGGTGGAAAATTTATCAGAACCAAACCGGTCCAGTATCGGTTCGGTTCGTTTTTCAGAAAAACAAACCGTTTCGGTAAAAACCATGGGTTCGGTTCGGTCTTAGCAGTAAAAAAATCTTTTATAAAAAATGCCTCGGTTTACTAAAAACATTTTAGAAAAATTTCCCAATACTAAAATGAAACTTTTAAGGAATTTAAAACTCAACTTTACCAAAGTTAATCTCGTCGAGGCTTTGTTGAAGATTTCTTGATGTTCGGATCCGTCTTGATGCATGTATGAGCTTGAACATTCTTCGACGTTTGTACCAGTATACAACATACTCAATTATTAACGGACATTTATAAAATCATGTCCTTACAAGCGACGCTTTTTGGAAAAAATGTATCCCTAATATATCAAAAGAAATTAAAGAGTGCTGGCCATCGGTTTGGGGTTGAAAATAAGAGCTGGAATTGAAGTCGGTACCAACATCTTCCAAAGGGTACGCCAAAATTGCCCAATGAACTCACGATCTCAATGTTATGATCATCGAGATAAAAGATCTTCACTATTCAAGTCACTTCAATAATGAACCATATATTTCACATTGATCACATAAAAGATCTTCACATGGCTCGTTAATTTCAGTTGATACGCCTGTCATTCACCTTTTCCAAACACTCATCATTCAATTTGTTGTGAATGGATGTAGGAGTACGATCTTTGCCTTTCACAACACAAACAAAGTCTCCCACATTGAATTCAACACGCCTCCGAAGAGCGTCTGTATCCTCTTTATACTTTTGGTTCATTTCCTCGATTTGCATTTTGACCTTTTCATGTACCATCTTCATGACATCAACCATGTCTAGGCCTTGGCACTAGTTCGCCTCATACTAGGAATCGAAGCCAAATCTAATATACTTAGACTTCCCCGTAGACAACCTTGGGTGGAGACATACCTGTAGTACGAATATTGGAGCAATTATAGGCAAACTCCGCAAGTGGCATTGTCATGTCCGAATTTAAACCTCCCTCACCCACCAAACATCGCGACAAGTTACTTAAGCTTCGATTCACGACCTTTGTTTGACCATCGGTTTGCGGATGAAAATAAGTGCTCTAATTTAAGTCGGTACCAACATCTTCCAAAGGGTACGCCAAAATTGCCCAATGAACTTGCTACATCGATGTGAAAGAATGGAAGGTGGAATGCCATGCAACTTTCCAACAATTTAGTCTCTCTACTCACCACATCCATCTTCAGAAATCAATCCACAATCACCATCACAGAAGCATTTCGTTGTTGGGAAGGAGGTAAAACCAACACGAAACATATGTTAATTACTCCACGATCTTGAAGGCGTTGGTAAGGGCATGTACAATACTGCATTAAAGGCTATCCCCTTTGCTAGAGTGCACACTTGGCACCTCTCCACATGCCTATATACATCCCAGCGCATGCTAGGGCAAAAATACTTGTTAGACACCCACTATGATTTTTTGTCTATTCCGAAGTGCCTAAAATCATGCTTCTCCATAAGTATCATAAGCCGCAAAGAACAATCCAGAACACAAAGTTGACTTTCCACAAAGAGAAATTCATCCACTGTTACAAAATTCATGTTGATGTCCACTTTTTTTATCCTCCTCCATAATAGACGTAAATTAAGTATCATCTTGATAAAGAGATGTTAAAGAGTTAAGCCTCTCTGTACGTTCCTCCATCAATAAAGATACTCGTCAGCTCAACGCCCTGCTAATTTGTTGCATCCTCCCTCTTTGTACTTGAGGATGAAGGTGAATTGTTGAATTAAATCAACCCATCACGCGTGCTTCTTTTCACACTCCCTTGAGTACCAAGAAGCTTCAATGCTTCGTGACCGGAATGCAAAATGAACTCATGATAAGCCAAGTAAGGACCCAGTGCTTAATTCTTGAAGCTCCACATAAAACTAATGTCCTAGGTGTAATAGTTGATCCTCGAGCTACTTAACTTCTCACAAAAGAACTCGATTGACCTCCCATCTTGATTTACTGGGCCAGGATGCATCATAATTGACTTCAAATACTTCAGTATAATCGGGTAAAGCTAACTCGAGTTTTCGCTAGCTTCCTCTTCCACAACTTGAAACTCACATTAGCTTCCTCTTCAACAACTTGAAACTCGCCTAAAATTTTGAATTCCATTGGAACACATGCACTTAGGGGTTGTTTACGCCTCAAGATTTAATGGATAGTTTCCAAGTATTTTTCTTCTTCCAAAAGTTAACTGTCATTTTCTCCCCTTAATGGTTGATTTGAATTAGACTAAATAAATACATTCATAGGCTTAATTAAGACAAAAATGAACATAATTTCATATTCAGATTTCTAATTTTAGAATCCCATAAACAATATGCACCCTTAGATCATTGCTTTTTCATGAGTATGGGTAACTTTGAAATCTCACTTACCTTTATATACTATTTTTTGAAAAACAGTACTGTTAATTCCAGACTAACCAAAAAAGATATCATAACTCCTAATTTGGGATGGAAGCAGTGTAATTTATGTGTTTAGGGCACAATTTTTAATTTTTCTACATATAAGGGGAATATTTACAATTTCTGCACATGAGATTATAACTTTTTATATATTTCAGGACTGGCTCTGCCCCTTCTTTACTTTCAGTCGCGTCACTCGACGCCGCGACATAGGTCTCAGGATAAAGTCCATTAACAAAACACTTCATGAGATAAACACTGAGAAGATTGAGCACAAGTTCAACCAATCAAGCTACGAGGAACCTAAGCACATAAAATCTTCTGCTTTTATTAATGTACGACATGTATATGGTCGAGATGTTGATAAGAACACTCTTGTGAGGAAATTGTGCGAGAATGTTTCGGATCAGGATGTACATATCATCTCTGTAGTTGGTCTGGGGGGAATGGGGAAGACCACTCTTGCCCAATTGGTTTTTACTAATACTCAGGTGGTGAATAATTTTGAGGAGATGATCTGGGTGTGTGTTTCGGACCCTTTTGATGAAGTTCGTGTTGCTAAGGCCATTGTTGAGGCTGTGAAATTGAATGCACCCCATGTGTTTGAACTTCAAGCTGCACTAGAACTTGTTAAGAAGTGTATTGTTGGAAAGAAGTTCTTTCTCGTGCTAGATGATGTTTGGAGTGAGGACTTTAGAAGGTGGAATCCCTTGTTCAGCTCTCTCAAGAACGGTGCATATGGAAGTAAAATTTTGGTGACCACACGCAGTGAGAGGGTCTCCAAGAAAATGGGAATCGCTGACACCGACACCCTCTACTTGGGGCAACTGTCGAGTCTAGATTGTTGGTCTTTGTTCAGTCAGATAGCATTTTCAGGAATAAATAAAAACGAACGCGAAGAATTGGAAGGTATTGGCAGGAAAATATCGGACAAGTGCAAGGGCTTACCCCTTGCTGCAAATACTATTGGGAGTCTCATGCGTCTAAAAAATACTAAACAAGATTGGCAGGCTGTATTGGATAGTGAGATATGGGAATTAAAAGAGGCTGAAACTGATCTTTTCCCTCCTTTGCTTTTGAGCTATTATGAATTGCCCTCGGCTGCAATCAAGCGCTGCTTCTCTTATTGTGCTAATTTTCCGAAAGATTACAAGATAGAGTCTGACAGTTTGATTAAAATTTGGATGGCACAAGGTTATCTATCTACAAAGGAGGGGAGCGATTGTGTAGAGATGGAAATAACTGGCCAGGAGTATTTGAAAGATTTGATCATGCGGTCTTTCTTCCAAGACTTGGAAAAAGATAAGGATGGAGAAAAAGTGATAAGATTTAAGATGCATGACATGGTTCACGATCTTGCCCAATATCTCACGAAGAACGAGTGTGCTGTTATGGATGCAGATAGTGAGAAGAAGAAGAAATTCCGGCATTTGACCTTAGTACGTGGAGAAGACACCCCGTTTCCTGTTCCTCCAGAAAATAGTAATACGAAAAATCTTCACACATTTTGGGTTCAGTCCTTTTACGACTCTCAACCAATTGTTAGTGAAATCGACAGAGTCCCCGTCGCTTTATTTGATCGTATGAAATACCTTAAGGTGTTAGATTTGAGCCGTAATAGGTTGTTGGAACTTCCAAGAGAGGTAGAGAAGCTGTTGAACCTAAGGTACCTTAACTTATCCCATAATCCATTAACGGAGTTGCCCGATACTATTTGTGATTTATGTAATTTGCAAACCTTGAAACTTTCCGCATGTGATCATCTAAGGAAACTACCACAGGGGGTGGAGAAACTAATAAACTTGAGACATCTTGAGATTGACCGCACTGACGATCTAAGAACACTGCCAAAAGGAATTAGGTCATTAACCACTCTTAAGACATTGAGCAAGTTTGTAATAAGCAGTGGTGGTGATACTGCAGAAGGAGCGTGTAAACTAGGAGATCTTGAAAATTTGGACAACCTTCGAGGTTGCCTTAAAATAGAAGGATTGGGTTTTGTGGAAGATGCATGTGAGGCCCAGAAAGCTGGGTTGATTAAGAAGGAACACATCGTTGATTTGCAAATAGATTTCTCCCATCTAGGATCACCGAATGGGACAACAGGCATGTTTGAAGCTCTTAAATTGCCTACAAAATTGCAATGTCTACAAGTTAAGTTGTATGGAGGCACTCAGTTCCCCGATTGGATGGTGTCATTAACCAGTTTGAGATCGCTTCGGCTGTATAATTGCCAAAACTGCATCATTCTGCCTTCTTTGGGAAAGTTGCCATCCCTCGAAATACTCAATATAGAAAGTATGGATAGTTTGAAATTCGTCCGTCATGAATTTTTGGAATCATCATCGTCAGTTATTACATTCCCCAAGTTGAAGAAACTCAAAATTGTCAAAATGAGAAGTTGGGAAGAGTGGAGTGTGAGAGACGGGGTTATAACGATTATGCCATGCCTTCGTTACTTGAAACTTTCTCACTGCGAAAAGCTAAATAAACTGCCAAATCCTCTCCTGCAGGTTACATCACTAAAGAAGTTGCGAATCTACAATTGTCCTATTTTGCAGCAACGGTATCAGAAGGGAGTAGGAGATGACTGGAAGAAGATATCTCACATTCCCAAATCCCGCATTTCGCGCAAGTGAAAATCGTTTGTAATTTTTTTAACAATCCCAGAGGGATGAGATCAAGCAGAAAAAGCACTTCAGTTCTGTAGTTCGTTTTTCTTATTTTACTGTTGCTATATTGTTTATTTGGATTATACAGCTATGGTTCTTTTTTTAAGTTTGTAACTCTTGTCATTATTTATACCCATACTTGTATGGACAAATTATTTATATATGTTCTGTACATCTGTCTCTCTCTAGAGCACTTCTCGACATTGCAATTAGGATGACCCATATTGGAGTACTTTGTGGCTCTCGAAGTTAATTTCTTCAAATATCTCTATATACTATAAAATACAAAACAAGGCATTTATGAGCATTTAAGACTCCTCCTCATTGAGAGTGTCCACGTGGCTGGCCAATTTGTGCATAATCTATACTACTATACATGCATTTATCACCCGTAAACCTATGACTATCCACTGTTCAAGGTAATTCATTTCCCCTCTCTACCTTTGTCTCTTCCATTTCTTCACCTTAAACCTTTTAGTTTCCCCATACGATCATTTACACAATGTCTTTTGGTTCTCTCTCTATTTCTCTAAGATTCCAGTGGTAAGATCTCTCTCTCTTTCTCTCAATCCACCTCTCCAACTCTGCATTTGAGTTTAATTGTTTCAAAACATATATCAGACTTGGGTTTTTAAGGTTTTAAAATTTCATATTTGGGTACATACATGACTCTGTTTTTAATATTTTAATAGTTGCAAACTCAATGTTCTTTTGTCACTATTGTCAGCTTTAGATCGCAGGTGAAGAGATACAGAGTTAAATCACGTTGGGTAGGGTTCTTATCTTTGGGAACATGTACTGCTATTTTATGTCTATTAAAGTATCTTATCTTGGATCTACCTTTTTTCTATATTTTTTCCATTTCAAATAATTCATTTTTCTCATTTCCAGGTCTTTGAAATGTAACTCTATCTTTGTGTTTGTATCATCCTTACAATTTTCCACTGTGTTGATTCTCTCCTTATTTAAGATGTTTAGAAAACCTCCATTTTCAGGAATTGTACCCAGCTCTTAACTCTTCTTTTTAGATGGAAGTGGGTCAAATACAAGTGGAACAAAGGTGTCCATTTTTCTTCTTTCCAAGTTTATTTTTTTGTGTTTTTAGTTTTATGGTGTAAAACAGAGGTGTAAGCTTGTATTATTTATTTTCATGTGTTTACATTTTCATGGACATGTCAAGTGTTTGACAAAATGATTATCTAATATTTTAGTCAATGAGGTAAGAGTCATTCTCTATTTGGGTGTGCTAAGCAGCAAGGACTATTTATAAGTTTTTGAGGGATATTTTAGGTGATGGGGTGAAGGCTGTGATGGGACATTTGTTCAAGTGTGGTTTGGAGATTAAGAAATATATGATCTTTTGTCTACTAAAAAAGTGGAGGGTTTAGTCTTGGGTGGTCTAAGGGCGGCATATCATTTAAGGTGAGAAAATAACACTTTTCTTGAATTTTTAATTTATAAGTAATTTTTATTAAAAATATTTTATTAGGTTTCTGCATTGATTTGGTTAGATGAGATTTCTTGCTTAATTGTAATTCCTTTAATTTTCTCTTTGAGAATATTATTGTATTGCAAGTAAATAAATTTTGATTTTCACTATTGTATTTTTCTTTCCTTTTTTATTTATTTATTAAAATATATGTTATCTTGGCAACTTATGTAATGTTTATATACTTTGTCAACATTGTCCTCATGTGTTTAAAGTGTATTATTTTTTTCGTTCAAACTCTTAAGCGGGTTTAGATGAGATTATTTCTTTATATCGGCAAATCATAACATGTATGTAGCATGGGCTTAAAAAATGATAAACTACTTAAGTTGAAGTTTCATCTTATTTAATTATAGTCCATTCATTTTAATAAAATAATCTTCATTTCTCATTTCTCAATGTAGCTAAATTAACTTGATATAATATTTTTTTTTATTGAATAATACATTGTTTACTATTTACCGACATTTTAAACGAAATCGCTTGCGCATCGCGCGGGTTTACACCTAGTATATAATAATAATGAAATAAGTCTGGCTACTAGAATTCCAAAAAGTAAATGTGACTCCCAGCTTGAGAGGAACCATTCACTAGGTATATTTGATAGACCTTTCCCCCAAGGTTTTTGATATTACAACTAGAGATTATTTTGAAAAGGATAAGGATAATGAAATATTTGCTATTAGGCATCGTAAATAAAAAAAGAACATACAGGATAAGTATTGAAAATTTGATGGCTCGCCTCGAAATATTATGGTGGTGGCTATTAAAGGCCTAACTAATTTTCTTAAAAGATGTCTGGTAGAATTTTTGGGTGGAGTAAAGTGCGAGTAAATATTTCGAGAGGAGGTGATTCATCAACCCGATAAACCACAGGGGCTTCATTATATTGGTCTACTTATTTTCTCAAAGATTTTGTATGCCTAATAGTTTGACTTAATAATTTATCTTTAATATATAACATATTGCTTTCTGGAATAATCTTGACAAAATAATCATATTATTGTGGCAAAAAGAACATTTGAATGAAAATTTAGCAACTCTCATCTTACTCCCACGTAGGCTTGTCAATTGGGTTCTATGAGCCGAGTTTGGGGTTGTTCAGGGTCACCCCGATTATGATCTATTCGACTCAAGCTCACGCTCGGCCCGAACGAGCTTGGAAGCTCAAGCTTAGCTCACAAAGTATATCGGGCTTCGAGCACAATTTGAGGAAGCCCAACTTTGATATACACGACCATAATTATTTATTTTTTCTTAGACTTTTTTCAATAATAAAGCATTTATGTTGATTATTTTCACAGTAATAATTAGCTTTGGTTTGAAAAAAATGTATTCCACATCAAAATTAAAATTTCATCAATAAAAACATCAACATTTTAGCAGCAAAATTTGAAAACCTATCAAAAATTATATATTTCAGCTACACAAGACAACATTAAAAAAATATTTCAGCATCAAAAACATGTTTAGACAGCATTAATATTAATATTTCAGTGTCAGAACCTGTTTAGACAGCATTGAGATACATATTTCAGCAACATTAACTTAAAAATAATATTTCGATAATAAAACCTATTTATACAGTATTAAAAATAACATTTCAGCAACAAAAATTTGTTTGGACAGTATTAAATGGACACCACACAAACACAATGAGATATCAATAAATGACCCACTTAAGTTTTATTTTTTTAATATTAACCCTAACAGTTTGCACATGGATAAAATATGATGGAAATGGGCCACATTTTAGGGTTTTATTAGTTATTGTATTTTCTTTTATTATTTGTATTTTTATTTGTTTTGCTTTAGTATTTAAAGGTAAGGAGTAGTAATGACATTTTTGTAATTAACCCCTTAACTTGGAGCCTAAGCTACTCCTTTCCTTTAAATACCCCCTGTAAGCCTCATTTAGGGTAGACTTGTGTGTTTTAGATATTTTTAGGAGCCATTTGACGTGAAGTTTACGTCAAATTAGTATCAGAGCATGTATCGCTCCACATTGGTGTTGGTGTATCGATGTATTTTTGTTATATTTTGTTATCAAAATCGTACGCTACAATCAATGACTCTAAGAAAATCCGAACAACTATACGAGGAGATTCAAAAACGAACGGGAAAGTGGGTACAATCATAACAACTCTATACTCATTTTCAAAACCCTAACCTTAGAAATCCTTACCCAAAACCCCTGCCCTACCCCACCCTCTACACCAAACCCACCATCATAAAATCCACCACCCCGAAAACCCAAATCTTGAACCCTAATTTCCCCCCAAACCTAAATCCATTCCATAAACCCTCCATTCAAGATACAAGATAATCCACTTCTAGGGTTTCACCTACCATTTTACAATCCAATCCACAATTTACCAACCCTAGCCTCTAACCCTAAGAAATTCCTCCACCACCGACTCGAATCCCCTAACCCACCACCCATTTTTTCAACCCCAAACATAAAAAAAATTACGTTTCCGTCCCGATTCACCCACGAGGCACAATTCAATATAACCGCCGGCTAGTCTAAGATTGGTTGCTCCACCCAATCATTTTCCTTCACTCATACACCCAATTAAGTCAACTTAACGATAAAAAGTCCCCTCCCAAGCCAAGTGATTGCAAAAAAAAAAAAAACACAAAATTGGGTTGTGTATTGGGGATTTTTTTGACAATTTTGTCGAGGATATTTAGGTGAATCGCATGCACTTTTGAGAGTCGAAAACATTTAATTTGAGAGACTTCTTCCCAATCTTTGGACGTGTGGATGACGATTTTAATGAGGTTGGATCGGTGTTTATCTATCCCTGGGATAAGGTGGTGATCGTGGATGATGTGATAGGTGGTAGTTATGTGGACCCATTTATGATAGCTTTTGATATGCGCTCAGAGGAAATTTATGTTGCGTAGCATTAAGGAGGTTCATCATGGGAATCTTGGGTAGTGATTTTGTTGGTCGGCCATGTTTGAATTGTGTTCCTATGCTCCTTGGATTTATTGCAAGCCGGTACAAGGGGCGTATTCGAGGACGGTCCTTCTTCCTAGTGAGGAGATCTTTGATGGTTGTGTTGCTTTCTTACTGTTCATCTCCTACGCTCGAGGATGAGCTTTTCGAAGCCGAGGAGAGTGATAATAATGGGTCTTATTTTAGGGTTTTATTAGTCATTTTATTTTCTTTTGTATTTTCTTTTCTTTTAATATTTGTATTTTCATTTGTTTTGCTTTAGTATTTAAAGGTAATGAGTAGTAATGACATTTTTGTAATTAGAGCCTTAGCGTGGAGCCTAAGTTACTCATTCCCTATAAATAGCCCCATGTAAGCCTCATTTAGGGTATACTTAAATTTTGAAATAGAAAAGAGTATTTCTCTCTCTAAAGAGTGTGTTTTAGATATTTATTGGAGACATTTGATGTGTAGTTTACGTCAAAATAATTAAAATAATTTTGTTTTAAAACATTTCTTACATATCATAGAAAATAAATTAATTATATATATATATATATATATATATATATATATATATATATATATATATATATATATATATATATATATATATATATATATATATATATATATATACGGGTCAAACAGAGTTTGGGCTTGACAGTGCTTTGCTAAAGCTCGGCTCAAATTGAATTCGGGCTTAATATTTTAGCTCAAACTCAGCTCGTCTCAAACTCAATAAAAGAATTACCAAAATTTAGAGGGTCAAACAAACGGGCTTCGGCCTTGCTCAGTTGATAGGCCTCCTCCCACGGTTAGATGATAGTGACATTACCACCATATGCGTGGGAATAACAAGAATTAATCTATTATACACCCCCTTTGATGAATGCCCTTTGTTGAGGGGAGGTAAATTTAAGCTACAACAATCGATAGTCTATAGATATTTGCTTTACCCTGTTATCTTTTCTGTTTCGTTGTATTTATTATCTTAACTGAGACTTTCTTCTAAAGGGTGACGTAAATAGTGGGGCACTAGAGGAGAGAATTTTTTTAAATTTTAATTTTGATTGTGATTTTCTAGGATATATATATTAAGTAGTTAGCTATTATTATATACGGTAATGCTCTATTAGTTTCATGTTCTTATCTTGTACCCTTAGTATTAGTTTCCTTGTTTATGAAGAACTAGGGTTAGCATTAACCTATAAATATGGTCATTGGCCTCCTTGTAATCACTTTTGCCTTGAATGTTGTTTATTAATGAGACAGATAATTGAGGTTGAGAGGATTTTCATTTGATTATTATGTGAGTGTGTGTGTTTGTGTCAAAGGCATCTATTGTCTTTTTGTTGTTTGACAGTGTAGTGTAGATAAAGGTGTGACACCCCGCCTATTTTAATCACGGTTGATCAATCCTTTATAAAAATAAAATAGGATTCTCATATGGATCATTCTCAGCATCACTGTCGAAAACCAATTAATTACTATTAACCTATTGTACCGGTGTCAAATTTTAAGCCTTCTCATCTTTTTAACTTAAACGCACAATTAATTCATCCACATAATTAATATACACAACAACTGAAATAAATTACCAAGAACCGATAACTCTCGGTAAAACATTAATACAACTATATCGAATATGCGCAAACGAAAATGCAGAAAATAAAATAAATGACAACAGTTGGGCAACATTCCCGAATATAACTCACAATACCTCCTATCTAGATCACAAGGATAGAAGAGTCTAAAAAATCACTGCTAGCATCCATAACTGCTGCAACATCATCTGACTCGAAGGAATAATATCATCCAGGCGTCCCTGTATCTGGACACCTAAAAAGTTTTTAAAATATTTGGAAGCGGGTCAGAACCCAAAGCGTTTTGAAAATATTTTGCAAGTGTTTAAAATAATTTAATATTTAAAACATGATATTCTCCTTATTTAAATCGGTGTCGCACTCCCATGAGATACCCCTCACCTCTTATCTAATAGTGCACACCTAATACATGTATTTTAAACACCCTAGTTACACTACCCAGCCTAACTAGCACCTCTCAAAACTTCTAAGGAATCATACACTATATTCAAGCTTTCACACGAGCTTATGCATTAAAAATTCTCACTTATAATTTACCCTTTCATTATGATTAACTTCACTAGTTATAATACACTATTAATATTTTTAGTGTCATTAATCCGGTATATAATTTTCTCATCTTTATATACGTATATTACATTTTATTCAGGATTTTATCCCCCCGAATGAACTAGAAATCATTTGGCATCTCATTCTTTATTTTGTTCATATATATATACATATATCTTTTAATATACTATACACATCAAGTATATCCATACTTACATATCACACACTATATAAGTATAATAACCATCCCTCAGAGCTATAACTCAATGGATGCAATCTCTAGGATGCTATCATCTTCCAGGGAACACACATCATCTTGAGTACCACTGATCGGGGTCTCACACCGATCAGATAAAAACATATCATAAACGTAGGGGAAGCGATCATAGTTCCTTACCTAAAAGTGAGACCGAATCATACCCAAGACGTCTCACCCATGATAAAAGCCACACAGCATAAATAACTGGACGCTATGACCTGTGGACTATACTCACCCTGATCCTCAAGCCAAGGGATTCACCCGCATCGCGCAACTTCCCATAATAGCAATAGAGGGGTATGTTTCACATAAATATATCATACACACACAAATATATTTATAATCATATCATATATATACTATCTCTATACCCGTATATATATATCATCAAATCCGACTATTTATGCCTATCTCACGTGGCATTAGCCTATAATCCCGAATATACCAATTCGTATTAATTCATAAGTATACACACACTTATTTTAATCCCATAAGTATACACTCACTTATGATATAATTATCACATTAATTTCTTCCGAATATTAGCTTATCACATCTAGCTAGTATTCAAATTTCATCCTCTACTCGCACATTTGGATTTACACATATAATATCGACATATACATTATACGCGCGCGCGCGCGCACACACACGCACACACACACACACACACACACACACACACACACACACATATATATATATATATATATATACATCGAAATACGTTTCTCGAGTGTCGTTTGTCCCTAACACGCCTAAAATTCATACCACGGATCTTATTCCCATTAACTCGAGATTTATACATCACTCGTTTAATCTTTTAGAGGCCCTCACACTCTATTTAGGATTCCCTAATATTTATCTCCAAAAATAATTCTTCTCCAATCCTTTAAGTCCAAGAAAAATTTCTCAAATTGAACTGGTATAAACAGACCAAACCAATGACTCCATAAACAAATCGATCCGGTTCTCAAACAAACGAACCGAACTGATGACCAAATAAACGAACTGGTCCGGTGCTCTAATAAACGAACCGAATCGATGACCGATTAAACGAACCGGTCCGATGACCAAATCGAACTACAATTTATCGGTTCAACGTGATCAATTTTGGGAGTTCATCATCTTCTCAAACTCCAAAATTTATGATTTCTAACATCACCAAACATCACTATAAATATCTACACACTTATTTTTAACCAACACCACAATTTATTCACGGGATTTATCAATTTAACTAAGATTTAAACCCTATCTTAATTAAACCTCCATTTTATTCAACTCTTCCAATTTCTCAGACCATAAACATGGATCTAAACTCAGATTTCATATGGAGTTGTTATCACCTCAATTTATATGAAATCATTTCCAAAAAACCCATTTTGGTTCAAGAATCTCAACCCAATATCCATATAGTTTTCACCAACTATACTATGAATTATAAACACACATAAATAATTAAAGCAATTTAAACACTTGCCTCGTTGGATAAATCTGACGACCTCGTGTCGGGATCTTTCAGAGCTTGGCCGGAGTTCTCCTTTTCTTCTCCCTTTTTATCCTCCTTTCTTTTATTTCTCTTTTTCCTTCTTTTCTCTGTCTCTCGTGTCCTTACAAGAGAGAAATAAGGGTTCTCCACTTATTTGTAACAACCCTCGCTTTTGAGAACCTATTTTATATTTATTTGCTAGGTATAGTAATTAGATATAAAATGTTGGAATATGGAGTAAGTATTAATTTAATGAAGAGAAGTTAATATTTACTAAGATGTTGCATATTTACCTTAAGTGTAGGTGAATATCACCATGATGTGTTTTATTGTGTCATAAGATTTAAAATGACATTTTGGCTTAAAATGAAACGGAAAATTAAAATGAGTTATAAAATTTCCAAATGATAATTTGAAGGGTGTAGTTAGTTCCGGAAGATGCGAGATAGTCAAAATATGTGCCATATTGTATTTTGAGGTTTCGGGCACTTTTGACTAGTTTTAGTTTAAATGTATAGATGCATGTTATTTTATCGTGGTATTGATCACTTAAGTTGGTAATTTTGGACAAAAGGCACGATTTATGTCTTGAAATCCATTTATTTCTCTTAAGTACATTTAGTGACCTAGAGAGTAAGAGAGAAGAAGAAAACTTAGGGAGAAAAAGAGAGATAGAAGATTTGGAGATTGATCTTGTCTACATCTTCATCAAATCTGAATTTGCAAGCTTGAGGCAAGTTTTCTACTTGCTATTATATGATTTAAGTTGAATAATTAGTGTTGATAGTTGTGGGTTAATTATGGTTTAAGAAAGTTAGGGTTTTTATTGGATTTATGGGCTTTAAATCTTTGGAGGATGATTTGATTGGATATTGGTGTAAATTATGGTTGTTTGATGCATTTATATTCAGTTGGAGGTAATAAATGATAAGGGTTTGAGTTGGTTGAAGTTGGGAGAAATTAGGAGTCCAAGACTCCATAGCCAAAATTGGCAAAATTCGCAAGGCCGAATCGATTCGCAGGGGGACAGTTTCCAGGTCTGAGTGAATCGAATTGATTCAGCCATTTCCGAATCGATTCGGCTATTATGCAGAATGTTGGTTTTCTTGACCGAATCGATTCGGCTGGTCCTAATCGATTCGCCTGCCTGATTAAATCGATTCGGCCAAGCCGAATCGATTCAGAAATCCTGCATTTTTTCTTTTATTTTTCTTTTCAAATTTTAACCCTTTTCTTTAGGCTTAGGACCTAGGAACCTTCTTGTATGAAGTAAACTTAGAGTCCTAGAGTTTTAGTTGAGTTTGGTCATTACCCTAGAGTTGAATGGGTTCACTTGGGGTTCATTCATTGGGTACAAAAAGTGATGTTTAGGCATTACTTTGCATTTCACAACTTATTAGGAATTAAGAACTATAAGCCCATACTTGGAGATTTTAGGGGCCCTATTGAGGTATATAACACCTTGGGACTCGTAAGATTTTGGTGATCATTTGGAGAATAATTCGGGACTTAAGTTATGATGATAATTAATGAGAATATTCAAGGATTATGGTTTCAAATAAAATGAAACATACATGTGATGAATGAAAATGATAATGAGATTTAATTGGTAAATGTTAATTTACTTAAACACACCTCTCTAAATGCTATCATAAGGGAAGCTCGCGCATGAGGTGATGTCCCCTGACTAGTGAACGCAGGGAGACTATAGTCCTCGGCCATAGGCGGGATTTTTATATGTTTTTCTACGCTAGTGAGGTAATTCCGGGTGTGGTTATGACTCACTCGCAGGCTTATGGCCACTTCCCGACGTGCGTTAGGTGCCCAGGTTGTCTTGTATAGATAGGCTCTGGAAGATGATAGTCATTTAGGGGCGCGCCCAGTGGGGAAACTCGAAGGGGCGGTCTTAGAATCGTTATATGTATAAGAATATAACCTTTCTAAATCAAGTGGGACTTGATATATGTGAATTGCCATAAGAAAATATGATGGTAATTATATTCATGTTAAGGAATGGAAAATGAAAAGACATGATGAATAATGAGGTTAAATTTTATTCTCTTGTATAAGTTTATAACTGTAGAATTATTGAAATTGCCTTATTATACTTTGTGATTAGGTTGCTAGATTCTCATCTACTTCATTCATGATTAATTGTCCATATCTATCATGCTTCTTGTTCATCTGGTAATCATATATAAACTGGGCCCTGACCCGTTCACCTTCCATGTTGTGCATGTCATTGTATCCGCTCAGGTGCTCCTCCGCAAGGCCGCCCAATGTGATATTCCTATTCCAATACTTTTGAGGAGCTGTAAGATTTTGCGGATATTACAAGATGCTTTGTTAGACGCTTTCATTTTTGAATTATAGATATGATCGGATCTTTCATTCGGGCGTGTGGCCCAAACTTTTGTAATTGTTTAATGGATGTATATTGTAAATTATGGAACTGTTGTAATACGTTGTATGTAACTGTTGACTGATAGCTTATTCGGTCCTTTTTATTGTATGGTTGTTGTATTAATATAAGTTCTTTTGGAATTCCACTTTCTCATCAGATTGGGTTGTTTAAATTATTTCCTTAACTTTTAATCAAACTAAAATTTTGGCAACCGTTTTCTGAATTATTGGGTGGTTTTCCCGTATACTCATTTTATTGTTATGATGCTGAGAATGATTTCCATCCATGATTCCGTTATCTGGATGGCCACCCCTTATTTCGGATCACGGGTTGTCACAGATGGTATCAGAGCATCAGGTTCTGGAGTCTTTAGGATCTTTGTGAACTTGTCACGTTCTACCGTAGCGTTCTTTGCTATAGAGCCTAATGTTAGGACTGCTTTGTTGCTTATGTTTACGATCTTCTGCAAGATAGATTATTTTATATAGTATTTTAACTCTATTGTTTCTCTATGCCGCCTGAGAGAGGTCGCCCAGCTAGACGTAATAGGGTTCTAGAAGAGGAGGTTGGTCCTCTACCACCGCCATAAGGAACAATTAATGCTCCTGATGTAGCAAATATAGTGGCCCAAGTGGTTAATGCGGCTATGACAACAGTTGCTCAATAAATGCCACAAGCTCAACAACGAGCGCAAGATGCCCAAGCTCCTACGGGACCTTCTCCGTGGGAAAGAGTTAGGGAGTCTTTTCTAAAGGGCCAGCCCCCGGAATTTGATGGAGGCTCGGATGTTATAAGGTCAAATCAGTGGAAGAAAGATATACAAAGCCATCTACGTATGGTGGAATGTAGTGAGGAGAAGAAACAAATCCTTGCTACTTTTAAACTTTTTGGGGCCGCATGGCATTAGTGGGAGTCTATGACTACACCAGAACAGAGAGATACCATGACGATTGCTGATTTCTGGGTCTTGTTTGACCAAAATTACTTTCCTCCCGCAGTTTAAAGGGAGATGAGAAGGAGGCTTCAAGACGTTGTGCAAGGTGAGAGATCCGTGGTTGAGTATGAAGAGGAGTTCACCAGGTTAGCAAGTTTTGTACCGGATGAGGTAACTCCTGAAGAAAGGAAGGTTTTGAAGTTTATGGGAGGTTTGAACTGGAGGATCCGACAACATCTGTTGGGTAATCCGACATTGCAAACTTTTGGTGAGGTAATGAATGTAGCTCTACTTCATTGCCAAGAGCATAGGTTGTTTGTGCAAAATAGCAAGAAAACTACCGTAGTGGGGTAAGTGGGAAGGCCTGGAGGTAGTGGGAGTGGAGGAGGAGTCTTTCCCTCATCCCAATCTTCGAGTATTAAGCAGAAAAAAAGGGATCCCCAGCAGGGGGACTTGTCAAAGAGGCAACGTTTTAGTGGGTTCAATTCTGGGAGCCATAACAATAGATACGGTCAGGGTTCCCCACAACAACAAGCAGGTCGGGGTGGTCAAGGAGGTAGAGGCCAACAAGGCCAAGGTGTTAACCAGTTTAGAAATAACCGGGGTCGAAATGCAGAGAATATGTTGGGTTGATGTTTCCAATGCGTTGAGGCGTGTCATTACAAGAAGGAGCGTCCTTAGTTGATTGGGGGACAACTTCCTAGAGCACCACAGCAGCCATATGTCTAGTTCCCTCCACAGTAGGATCAGTTACAGTATAAGAGAGTTTATCATATTCAGAACGCTATGCTTCCTCTGGCTCTGCCGGCACCGCCAGCCATTGAGGGTAAGTTCCTTATTCAGGGACACATGGGTTGCGTTTTATTTGATATGGGTGCAACGCATTCATTAATTTCTAGGAGTTTTGCTCAGACCACAGAGTTGATTAAATCTGCTGAGAGTACTTTTACTAGCATCGAGTCCTCTATGAGTGATGGTTCACTCATTTTCCTTGTTTGTAAACATATAGGAATTTTTCTTGGTAATTTATGCTTTGAGGCCTATTTACTCGTCCTGGACATGGTCGGGAATGATGTGATTTTGGTCATGGATTGGCTTATGAAGTATCATGCGATAGTTAATTATTACGGGAAGAGTATAGTCTTCGCCGTTCCGGGACAAGAAATGTTCTTAGTAGTTCTGCCTCGTTTAGAGGGAAGTACTAGTACTTATCTGTATTGTATTGTAGAGGATATTTCTAGGGATGTAGTTATTCCCTTGGATTCTATTCCGATTGTGAGAGATTTTGAGGACGTCTTCCGAGAAATATCGGGTTTGCCTCCTAGCTGAGAGATTGAGTTTGTGATCGATTTAGCGTCGGAAACGAGACCGATTGCGAGGGCTCCGTATAGAATGGCTCCTATGGAAATGAGGGAGTTGAGAGATCAAATCCAGCAGTTGTTGGAGCAGGGATTCATTAGGCATAACACGTCGCCATGGGGTGCTCCAGTGTTGTTTGTGAAGAAAAGGGACGATTCTCTCCGGTTATGTGTTGACTACAGAGAGTTGAATAAAGTCACCATATGGAATAAATACCCTTTGCCTCATATTGATAACTTGTTTGACCAACTTAGAGGAGCATCGCACTTCTCAAAAATCGATTTGAGGACGGGGTATCACCAGTTGAGGATACGGGAGGAGCATGTATCCAAGATCGCTTTTCTGACAAGATATGGATCCTATGAATTTTTGGTTATGCCCTTTGGACTAACCAATGCCCCTGCTGTATTTATAGATCTCATGAATTGGGTATTTCGGGATTTCCTGGACCAATTTGTTATCGTATTCATCGATGACATTTTAGTCTATTCTCGAACGAAATCTGATCATGCTACTCATTTGAGGTTGGTCCTACAAAGATTGAGGGATCACCAATTATATGTTAAGTTCGAGAAGTGTGGCTTTTGGTTGTAGGAGGTACAGTTTCTGGGTCATGTTGTGACGTCCCAGGGTATATCGGTGGACTCGAACAAGGTGGTTGCGGTGAGGGAGTGGGATCAGCCCACGACACCTACCGAGGTTCGTAGGTTTTTGGGTTTGGCGGGTTATTACCATCGGTTTATCAAGGGTTTCTCTAAAATCGCTAGCCCTTTGACAAATTTGACCCGGAAGGGGGTGAGATTTGTTTGGGATAATTCTTGTCAGGCTGCATTTGATGAGCTCAAAGATAGGTTGACTTCGTCTCCAGTCCTTGCATTGCCAAAATCGGGATTGGAATATCTAGTCTTCACCGATGCATCTCTTCAAGGATTAGGAGGTGTACTTCAACAAGAGAGACGGGCTATTGCTTATGCTTCTCGCAAGCTAAAGCCCCATGAAAGAAACTATCCGGTGCATGACGTAGAACTTACCGCGGTTATTTTTGCCTTGAAGATATGGAGGCATTATCTCTTAGGGGAGAAGTTCAGTCTTTTCACGGACCATAAATTGCTGCAATATTTATTTTCACAGAAAGATTTGAATATGCGACAGTGTCGATGGTTGGAGTTCGTGAAAGATTATCAATTTGATATCCATTATCATCCGGGCAAGGCGAACGTTGTGGCCGATGCCTTGAGTAGGAAGCCCGATGGAGAGTTAGCTGATGTTTGGAAAGTTAAGTGGAAAGAGCTCAGTCAGGAGGATGCGGTGGTGAGAGCGTTCATGTCAATGTTGACCGTTACCCCTACTATTGTAGCAAGGGTTGTAGAAGCCCAAGGAAAGGGATAAGGGTTGCCAAGACCATATACGTCGATTACTGTCCGAAGGAGCAGAATCCTACTCGATAAGTTCAGAGGGTGGATTACGCTTCCATGGAAGACTTATTGTTCCGGAGGAAGGGGATTTAAGACGGGTGGTGATGGACGAATCTCATGAGTCTAAATTTACGGTACATCCTGGTGGGGACAAGATGTATCAAGACATGCGCCGTCAGTATTGGTGGCCAGGCATGAAGCGAGATATTTCCGAGTTCGTGTCCCAATGCACCACTTGTCAATTGGTCAAGATCGATCATCAGCGACCGACAAGTTTGTTGCAACCGTCAGAAATTCCGATATGGAAATGGGAAAGCATATCGATGGATCTTATTACGGGCTTACCAAGGTCACATAGTGGGTGTTCTTCTATCTGGGTGATTGTCGACCGCTTGACTAAGTCTGTACATTTCCTACCCGTGCGTACGGACTATGACACTTCTCGATATTCCCGATTATTCATTGAGGAGGCTGTTAGACTCCATGGGGTGCCTTTAAATATAGTTTCCGACCAGGACAAAATTTTCGTTTCCCACTTTTGGCGAAGCTTCCAAGAGGCTATGGGGACCGAATTGAAGTTAAGCACTTCTTATCATCCTCAAACAGATGGCCAAACTGAAAGAGTAAACCAAATGTTGGAGGATATGCTTCGTATGTGTATGCTTGACTTCAAAGGTGGTTGGGAACAATATCTCTCGTTGGTCGAGTTCACTTATAACAACTCGTACCAATTTACTATTGGAATGGCGCCTTATGAAGATTTATATGGTATACCTTGCAGAACTCCCGCTTGTTGGTTAGAAGTGGGCAATAATAAATTCCTTGGACCTGAAATGATCCAAGATACTTCTTCAAAAATTGAACGCATTCGGAATCGCATTCGGATAGCCCAAGACCGCCAAAAGAGCTATGCCGATGCGGGTAGAAGACACATGGAGTTGGAGATTGGGGACCAAGTCTTGGTTCGAGTGTCACCGATGAAAGGCATCAAGCGTTTCGGGAAGAAGGGGAATCTTGAACCACGTTTTGTTGAACCTTTTCCAATTATTGCGAAGGTAGGTCCAGTGGCATATCAACTTGCCTTACCGAAACCTTTGCAAAAAATTCACGATGTATTCCATGTTTCCTCTCTGAAGAAGTATAAGAGGTGCGAAGGTGCACTTTGGTATATCCCTTTCGGGGACATTCACTTGCAACCCGACATTTCATATGAAAAACAACCGGTTGCTATTTTAGAGCAAGGGGAGCGCAGGTTGAGGTATCGAGTGTTGCCCTTGGTGCGAGTCTAATGGACTCACCATAACGCCAAGGAATCAACGTGGGAATGTGAGGATAATATGCGGGAAAAGTATCCGCATCTCTTTATACAAGGTACGCTTGAATTTTGGGGACAAAATTCCCTCGTAAGGGGGGGAGTATGTAACAACCCTCGCTTTTGAGAACCTATTTTATATTTATTTGCTAGGTATAGTAATTAGATATCAAATGTTGGAATATGGAGTAAGTATTAATTTAATGAAGAGAGGTTAATATTTACTAAGATGTTGCATATTTACATTAAGTGTAGGTGAATATCACCATGATGTGTTTTATTGTGTCATAAGATTTAAAATGACATTTTGTCTTAAAATGAAACCGGAACTTAAAATGAGTTATAAAATTTCCAAATGATAATTTGGAGGGTGTAGTTAGTTTCGAAAGATGCGAGATAGTCAAAATATGTGCCATATTGTATTTTGAGGTTTCGGGCACTTTTGACTGGTTTTAGTTTAAATGTATAGATGCGTGTTATTTTATCGCGGTATTGATCACTTAAGTTGGTAATTTTGGACAAAAGGCACGATTTATGTCTTGAAATCCATTTATTTCTCTTAAGTACATTTAGTGACCTAGAGAGTAAGAGAGAAGAAGAAAACTTAGGGAGAAAAAGAGAGATTGAAGATTTGGAGATTGATCTTGTCTACATCTTCATCAAATCTGAATTTGCAAGCTTGAGGCAAGTTTTCTACTTGCTATTCTATGATTTAAGTTGAATAATTAGTGTTGATAGTTGTGGGTTAATTATGGTTTAAGAAAGTTAGGGTTTTTATTGGATTTATGGGCTTTAAATCTTTGGAGGATGATTTGATTGGATATTGGTGTAAATTATGGTTGTTTGATGCATTTATATTTAGTTGGTGGTAATAAATGATAAGGGTTTGAGTTGGTTGAAGTTGGGAGAAATTAGGAGTCCGGGGCGAATCGATTCGACGAGGGCGAATCGACTCGACGAGGCCGAATCGATTCGCAGGGGGATAGTTTCCAGGTCTGAGTGAACCGAACTGATTCAGCTATTTCCAAATCGATTCTGCTGTTATGCAGAATATTGGTTTTCTTAACCGAATCGATTCGGCTGGTCCGAATCGATTCGCTTGTCTGATTAAATCGATTCGGCCAGGCCGAATCGATTCGAAAATCCTGCATTTTTTCTTTTATTTTTCTTTTCAAATTTTAACCCTTTTCTTTAGGCTTAGGACCTAAGAACCTTCTTGTATGAAGCAAACTTAGAGTCCTAGAGTTTTAGTTGAGTTTGGTCGTTACCCTAGAGATGAATGGGTTCACTTGGGGTTCATTCCTTGGGTACAAAAAGTGATGTTTAGGCATTATTTTGCATTTCACAACTTATTAGGAATTAAGAACTATAAGCCCATACTTGGAGATTTTAGGGGCCCTATTGAGGTATATAACACCTTGGGACTCGTAAGATTTTGGTGATCATTTGGAGAATAATTCGGGACTTAAGTTATGATGATAATTAATGAGAATATTCAAGGATTATGGTTTCAAATAAAATAAAACATACATGTGATGAATGAAAATGATAATGAGATTTAATTGGTAAATGTTAATTTACTTAAACACACCTCTTTAAATGCTATCATAAGGGAAGCTCGCGCATGAGGTGATGTCCCCTGACTAGTGAACGCAGGGAGACTATAGTCCTCGGCCATAGGCGGGATTTTTATATGTTTTTCTGCGCTAGTGAGGTAATTCCGGGTATGGTTATGACTCACTCGCAGGCTTATGGACACTTCCCGACGTGCGTTAGGTGCCCAGGTTGTCTTGTATAGATAGGACCTGAAAGATGATAGTCATTTAGGGGCGTGCCCAGTGGGAAAACTCGGAGGGGCGGTCTTAGAATTATTATATGTATAAGAATATAACCTTTCTAAATCAAGTGGGAGTTGATATATGTGAATTGCCATAAGAAAATATGATGGTAATTATATTCCTGTTAAGGAATGGAAAATGAAAAGACATGATGAATAATGAGGTTAAATATTATTCTCTTGTATAAGTTTATAACTGCAGAATTATTCAAATTGCCTTATTATACTTTGTGATTAGGTTGCTAGATTCTCATCTACTTCATTCATAATTAATTGTCCATATCTATCATGCTTCTTGTTCATCTGGTAATCATATATAAACCGGACCCTGACCCGTTCACCTTCCATGTTGTGCATGTCATTGTATCCACTCAGGTGCTCCTCCGCAAGGGCGCCCGATGTGATATTCTTATTCCAATACTTTTGAGGAGCTGTAAGATGTTGCGGATATTACAGGATGCTTTGTTAGACGCTTTCATTTTTTAATTCTAGATATGATCGGATCTTTCATTCGGGCGTGTGGCCCAAACTTTTCTAATTGTTTAATGGATGTATTATGTAAATTATGGAACTGTTGTAATACGTTGTATGTAACTGTTGACCGACAGCTTATTCGGTCCTTTTTATTGTATGGTTGTTGTATTAATATAAGTTGTTTTGGAATTCCACGTTCTCATCAGATTGGGTTGTTTAAATTATTTCCTTAACTTTTAATCAAACTAAAATTTTGGCTACCGTTTTCTGAATTGTTGGGTGGTTTTCCAGTATACTCATTTTATTGTTATGATGCTGAGAATGATTTACATCCATGATTCCGTTATGTTGAGGTATCGGGCTGGACACCCTTTATTTCGGATCACGAGTTGTCACATTATTAAACCTAAAATTGACTCGTATACTCAAATGCGAGTCCCTACTAGTCCAAAAAGTCCCCGGATCCCAAAAACTACCACTGTGTACTTCATTTGGGTTATTTCGACCCATTCGGGATCAACCGTGCACTCGAAATCCCCATCCGAGTCACTTATAAAAAATCTACCTTTTTAAATCCAATACAACTCCGCACGTATTTTTCGAGTAATATATTATTACTTGTCGTTTCGCCCAATCGCAACATGATATAAAATAATCCACTTAATTTACTTATTCCCGTAAGCAAGGTTCTAAAAAATGCGGGGCGTGATCGAGGCGGGGAGGTCAAGCCTTAAGCCTTTGAAGCCTAGGCGGGCCTTAGGCGTAAAAAGATGTGAAAAGACGTTTAGGCCTTCTTAATATATTTTAATATTTTTTAACGATAACAAGACTATTAAAACACTAAAATTGTACATATCATAAAAATATGTCTGAATATGTACAAATAAAAATATTATTTGATTATTTTGGATGATATAATGGTCCGATTTGTAAAAAAAATTCTTTAAAATGCGATATCGTTTCACTAAAACACTATTTTTTTAGATAAAAGTGCGCCTTAAGGGTTTTACCAAGAATAAGGTGTGAAAAACTTAAGGCGGGGCGTTTCTTCCAAGCCTTAAGCCTAGGAGGGTTTTTTAGAACAGTGCCCGTAAGTAAATATAGTACACTTAAATATTAATCCGTCACCC